>CM061747.1:103919927-104591825 GCA_030979885.1 Lolium multiflorum
TCTCACATCTAAGCATATTTCGAACATGCACATAAGAAACGCATAGTTCAGATACGTATATATTAAATCAATACAAACACAAGTTGAAACAAAAGTTCAAAACGAAAACAAAAATAGTTTAACGATAAAACAACATAGTTCAACGATAACTGAAACAAGTGCAAACACAAGTTCATAAAACTTGAGTGTGCTGATCCAAGTGAAGTTCCTTCTTCTACTACATTTTTTTGCGATTTTTTTTTTTGCGAATTTCCTTCTTCAACCCCTAGCCACGTTTTTGTGGTGGCGTAGGCGCAAAGCCAAGACTCCCACATTGCAAATTTGCAGTACGGGAGGTCAGTTTTTGTGTATACGCAAACTTTTTTTTTTGAGTAGGAGTCTTTTTATTATGTTTTCTAGGCCCCTCTTTTTGGCCCCGTACTTAACAATAGAGTTGTTTATGTCAGAACATCCCCCATTTTATGTATCTGCTATAGTTCCTCTTAGCCGTTACATTTTAAAACAAAGAAAGGCCTGAAGAGGCATAGAAGCCCCAATTAATAAGCAGCAGGTGGAAAATTACAAAGAGGCCCATTAACATCTCTTGCCTTGGGAAACCTAGAATTTGAAGACAAGGCCACAAATTTTACAAAAAGAACCCTAAGACAGAATATCTGTATGCAATTAGGTGTG
Organism: Lolium multiflorum; assembly: GCA_030979885.1. NCBI lineage: Eukaryota > Viridiplantae > Streptophyta > Magnoliopsida > Poales > Poaceae > Lolium > Lolium multiflorum. The sequence goes on from CM061747.1 coordinate 103,920,600, forward strand.
GGGAAAGTGTCCCACCACAGCTCTCTTAGCCGCTACATGAGTGTCCATACCATATGTACATGTACGTTAGGCTCTGCGTCCGACGTCCTCTCTGAGCTCCACGACCTGATCTGGAATCCTCTCGAAGCCCTCTTCCTGTCCCTTGGTCTGCCGTCTAGGGGCTTGACCTACTGTCCCCGTGGCCGCTCCTGGAGCTTCCACCTTCCCATGGCTTCGACAATGGCCTCCCCGGCCTCGCCGCCCTCTGCCGTTGTGTTCGCTGATGCTCTCGCTCACCGCTCGTCCCGGATGCCTCCTGTAGGGAGGTTTCGCTAGGAGAATGGCGACATGGTCGTCTCGGGCGCGGCCGTCTCCGAGCCTGCAATGGCAACGCTTCATCCTCCCCTACCGCAGGTTGGCCAGGCGTGGGAGCTGTGCTCACGAGCGCCGCCCATCCCGCTCGTGCCAGCTGCGGCCCTGGTGTCTGCCCGGTACTGGCCGACAAGCTGTTGTTGCCTTGTCAAGCCCCGTCTTGGTCTTCTGCTGCTGACGCCGCTACTGACAACGATGAGGAAGGCGAAGAGGAGCTGGCTCCTAGACGTTGCCACCTTTTTCGACTCCGCCAATGCCCCCTAATCTGCCCGGTCAAGGTTGGTGGCGGGCCTGTGGTGGCTGCATCTGCAGCCCCCTCCGTGTCTATGTTCGGGGCTTCCGATGCTGCCAGCGCCGAGGAGGACGAGGAGGAGCTCGCCCCCTAGTCGTCGTGGTTGGTTGCTAACGACGGCGAGGACGGTGCAGGGGCGCTGCCACGCCATAGCCTGCTTCTTGGGCGCCCGCTGCAGACAACGACAATGAGGACGACGAAGAGGGACTGGTTTCATAGACGCCACCGGATACCAAGTCCTTCAATATTGTTTCTGATGTTGACAAGGTTGATGGAAAGGAGGTGAAGTGTGTGGCGGGCGAGCGTGATGGATGGGAGGAGTTGATGCTGCGGCGCAGTCCGCGCCACCCGGCTCTGCCAGCCCCACCAATTGCAAGTCGTCATGTCCCTGCTTGTCTCAATGGTGGATGTTGCAGGTGCCTAGTTCCTGGTCAGCATGTTGGGGTTTTCTGTGACCCCTTCAGTCGCCCTCGATGCCTTGAGAACGGTCCTCGGCACTGCCGTAACGCCGGGCGTCCTCTCAGCTTGTTAGCAGGCCCTGTCGCGTCATCGCCCCACCAAGCGAATGCTTCTTGTTTCTGCTCCTGTTGTCTCTGGCCTCGGCGGATATGCAATCCGCTTTGAAGAAGCAATGTGAGTTATTTCAGGAGGCCGCCCATCCTCTTCGCGAGGATGTTGACTCCTTGCACTACTAGATGCTAGCGATTTGGGGCTTTTGAGAGCGGGTGGAAGCAACATTGGGTAGGCTCTGCCGGACGCATGGGGATCCTCTGGTTCTGCCTGATGGCAAAGTGGGTGCGATCGAAGCGGGCCTTCATGGCTGCTTCTCTCCTCGTGCTAGGACAAGCTCGGTGGTGCTGTGTGGTGGCGTGATCACAGTTCCAGTCATAAAGATCATGCCCGAGCTCCTGGAGTTGTGTGGTGGTGTGCCTATGCCTCCTTCCATCGAGGAAGTGATGCCCGGCTCGCACGAGTATTCTCCGCTATGTCAGGCACTTTGGCTTTGAGAAGTGTGGTGATGTTGACGTTGTAGTCTCTCTCGCATGTGTCCGCTGATGGGGTTGCTCAGAGAGGTTTGTGATTTTTTTGCCACCTTGGTTGTTACCTTCTCTCGATCCGCAATTGGTTGACGGGTGCCCCCCCCCCCCAATGTAGTGGTCTATCTTTTTCAGCGCGGCGTTGGGTGTTCGTTAGTGTCGCTTTGTGGTTTGTCTGGGTGTGTTGGTTGTGTGGGCTTCGCGCAGTTGGTGTGGGTTTTCGTCCGATTTTCTCATAAAAACATAGCACCTCTACTCAATCTCAATTAATAAATGAGGCAAAGTTTTTGTCTCAGTTTCAAAAAAAAAATTATGCTGTGTGTTTCTCAATTCTCACATGGAAAAGTCCAACCATTGTGTTCGATGCACTCGGATGACTCCGAGCAAGAGGAGTACTCTGAATCTGATAACGTTTTCAATCTGTTCTTTTCACACACTACTCGAGCCTCGAGCAGCCATTGCAGAACGGCTGGACAGGCGGCTAGTGTGACGCAGAGAGGACAAAGCGAACCGAGGTGAGATGAGAAACTTACTAGGAGGTAGATGACGGAGGCGACCATGAAGGTGCGGTAGCGGCCGAGGTGCGCGTCGGCGATGTAGGCGCCGATGATGGGCGTCATCCAGATGGTGCCCACCCAGTTGGTGACGTTGTTGGCGGACAGCACCGTGCCCTGGTGCAGCTGCTTCGTCAGGTACAGCACCAGGTTCGACGAGATGCCGTAGTAGGCCATCCGCTCGAACACCTCGTACACTGCCAAAGTATAACCAATAAGCAAACACGATTCACACAAATATGCTGACATTTTCCCTCCAGAACAGACCATATATGTACTGCCGTTTTATTATGTGCACTGTAAAGAAAATGAATACAGGCAACAACTGACATTAAGTAAGAAGTGGGTAACATGGTTGAAGAGAATTTGGACCATACACGCATCAGTAGGAGTATGAAAGGTATAGATAACGATAGAGATATATAGATAATCAGACTTTCAGAAGGGGTCTGCCTAGCAGATAGCTGCAAGAAGTGATCTTTGTATACAAGAAAGAAAGAGATGGCTTGCATATCATTTTGACTTTTTTCTCGTACAGCAGGGACCCGCCATGCGGACATTCCAGCGCTAATAGATCTTTGACCCACGAGGTAGCCATCACAGAATCAATCAAAAGAGAATAAAAGAAGTTGATCGTGTGAAACAGCTTCAGGTACAAGACAAGATAAAATGCACTGTTCCGCAATATTATCTTCTGAAAGAGATTAGTACACCCGGAATTTATCAGCCAGTTTGGCCAATATAACTCGAAACAAACAACTACTCCAAAACTAAATTAGTTCGGCAAGACATCTTATAATATTAGTGAACAAAAGGAAGTATACTTTTTGCTTTTCTTATTAAAAGACAAAGAACTACTTGTAGTACATGTTACGAACTTATCGTCCTTGCCATGAACAACACAAAAACCCTAGCTTGTTGGAATCATGCTTCCTTCCCAAGAATAGGTTACAGGGGTTGTTGATTAGCACAAGGTTATTTCCAGCCCCTATGTACGAGTCCCACCAGACAAGCCTAACAAGACAACGACTGCTTGCAAACTCTGTTTGGACTATACCACAAAGAAAACGTTTGCTCAGTCTTTGGAAGTGGCACAAACGTATTGTTTCCATTTCTTTAGGGACACATGACCATTGCTGCCTGCTCATACGATGACACAAATCATAACCTACTTCAACTGACACTGGGAGGATTGGCCACTCATATTTCACCTCCGGTATATGCTAAGTAAAAAAATTCAACTTGATGAGAATATTGCCTTTTATCGAAACATGCTAAGTAAAAGCAGAAACAAGAGCTTTACTGTGCAACCTACTAGGAGTGTATGTGCGGCCGGTCCGTACGGTTCTTTATGCACATTTCTCTTCCATTGACTCCTTCAATTTGTGACAACCACCGGTCTATATCCATCTACAGTTGCTAAGCTACGGGCCTACGTCATACTCATTGTGATTGCAACCGTTCTTTGCTTGTCAGGCAGTCAGCGTTTGATATATCAGGCCACTCTTACGCAATTAATACTGCAGTTAACGCAGTGCACACACAAGTGTATGGAGTACTTGGGAGTGGGATACTGCCACTTAAAACAGTGAAGGTCTGAACGATGGTTACCAGTTTTCGTTGTTGAGAAAAATAATACTGCTATCTCTTATTCTCTATAGAAGATATTTAGAAATATATATATTCTACAAAACCTATGTTACAGAAATACAAGGAAAAAGTATAACAAAATCATCCATCCACAATTAAAATGGGTTGGCCTCATCTCCTTGAAAATGAAGTCATTCCTTGTATAGTCCAAATCGACGAGGATAAGAATCTCCGTAAAGAACGATGATTGCGAGTTGAGGGGCAAAGCATGTGGGTGCCTCAAACGTTGCTATGCATACTTGTAGCAGTTCCGATGATGTGGGGATCTTTCAGCTAGCACATGCATGACACTTCAGCTAGGACCGATCTAATCCAATCAAACCCAATCCTGCCAAATGATTTCCTGATATTCTCAGACCACGCCACACCTATATATTTATTATGCACGTCGTGCAGCAAGCAGAGATGAAAGATAAAGAAAAGAAAAACAAGCTGGTGGTGCTAAAGAACTGACATGACCCTCTGCCCTCGTACTTGTATTTCTATTCCTGTTCTGTTTCCTAAGAGCACATGAGACGTCCACCACGGAGAATCCATGGCCGGAGCTGGATGGCGTATGAACAGAACCGGAGAAGCAAAAGGATTTTGCTAGAGAGCTAAATACAGTGAGAAATTACAAGACTCATGATTAGATCGATCCAGACGTGCATACTTGCGTACCTACGACGAAGGAGCAGGCTCTCCAGCCTCCTCGCTCGGACCGGAGGATGGGGTTGCCGTGGAGGTCGGTGGTGCCGTCCTGCGTGTACTCGCCGTCACCGCCGCCGGCCTCTAGCTTTCCCGCCATGGACGCCGGCCCTCTCCGAGCTCCGCTTGAAGCTCTGTGTGTGTGGGGGGGGAGGAGGGAGAGATGGGTGTGAAGGGCACTGCAACTTGTTCAGGCCGGCTGCATGAGTTCCTGTAATTGTCCATTTATATAACCCGGTCCTCGATCGCGGCCTCGCAAGTGGCCAGGTTGGACTAACGGGGAGTGCCAAGATGCTTGGACTGCGGGCTTTTCAGCAACGCAACAATAAACTGAAAAGAAAACCGGCCATTTGTTGGACTGATACGCCAAGGGGCACAGTGACATACCATATTGTGTTTTTTGTGTAATGTAAGGGAATCTTCAATGGGCGACGCAAATGGACCCAGGCGACCGTCTGCGTTCGCGCGGGTCTAAAATGCGTCAGGAATTAGGTCTGGGCTGCTCGCGGAGACGCAAACGCCTACTCATGAAGATGAACTCTCTCCAAGAAGAAGCATTGATGGGACATTTCCGGGTGAACAAGGAGAAGGAGGTCCAAGTGTTTGATATCACTCACCCCCACCCGAAACATGAAGATGAAGTCAATCGTTTGAAGGCCAAAATTGATAGACTCCAAATCTAAGCCCAATACTTGGAAGGAATCATTGAAGCTAAAGATGGAGCCAATGAGGACTCTTGCAAAGAAGGAGGAGTGGCTACCAAGCCAAAGAGGAAGAGAAGAAGAAGGACCAAGAAGAAGAAGAACAACGAGAACATGGGTATCACCCGTGAGGGAGGTGACTCTAACCCAAGGAGGGGTGAAGTTCACGATTCCACCACAAGGGGCTACGCCGGTGCTAACAATCCTTCTCATGTTCTCTTTGTTGATTACTATGGACATATTCGTGCTTGCTTTATTGGTCCTTATGAGGACAATGTTGATTGGACTATTTGGGTTCCCAAACCCCTTGTTACTAACATGATAGGACCCATTGAGAAATGAGTACCTAAATCCAAGACTTGATTCCTTGTAGGACTATGCTTCTGATGGTGCTAAATGGGTGATTGATAGTGGAGCCACGGGTCATATGACCGGAAGCAAGGAAATTGTTGTCGACCTCGAGCCATCTCATTCTACTGTTTCTTATGGCGACAACACAAGCTCAAAGGTATTGGGTCTTGGCAAGGTGGTGGTAACACCTGACATTTCACTAGTGAATGTCCTCCTTGTCGAGACCCTTGGTTACAATTTACTTTCCGTTCATCAAATTGCACGCATGGGTCTTTGTACCTTTCTCGATGAACATATGGTGGTCCTCTTGTGGAGCAAGACACTCCGTGTAGCCTTTGTTGGATATGTGGAGAGCGGTTTGTATGTTGTTGACTTCTCCGGAAAGACAACGTCATCCGCTCTTTGCCTATTCGCTAAAGGTGACAAGGGTTGGTTATGGCATCGCCGACTAGCCCATGTCAACATGAGGACTTTGCAAAGTCTCCACAAGGGAGGCCACATTCTCGGACTAAAAGAAGATGTTTCCTTTTGCAAAGATCGTGTTTGTAGGGCTTGCGTTCAAGGAAAAATGCATGGAGCTCCTCACAAGGCCAAGACAACCATGTCTACCACAAGGTGCTTGGAGCTTCTCCATGTTGACCTCTTCGGCCCGCCGTCTCATGAAAGTCTTGGAGGAAAGAAGTATTGCCTCGTCATTGTTGATGACTATTCACGCTATTGTTGGGTATTCTTCTTCAAGTACAAGAGTGAGACTCAACGGACCATGATGGAGTTTGCCAACCAAGTTCAACGCAAGTACGACACGACGATCCTCGCAATAAGGAGCGACAATGGAACGGAGTTCAAGAACTACACCTTGGATGACTTCCTCGGCGAAGAAGGAATCCAACATCAATACTCCTCGCCATATACTCCCCAACAAAATGGGGTCGCCGAAAGGAAGAATCGAACCTTGATTGAAGCCGCTCGAACAATGATTATGGAGTACAAGTCCAACTATAATTTTTGGGCGGAAGCTATCTCAACCGCTTGCCATGCTACTAACCGCCTCTACTTTCGCAAGTGTTCGGAGAAGACACCATATGAGATCCTTACCGGTAACAAGCCCAATGTCTCATACTTCAAGGTCTTTGGATGAAAATGCTATGTGCTTGTCAAGGACACACGCCTATCCAAGTTTGATTCAAGAGCACAAGAAGGAATCTTTGTTGGCTATGCAACAGACTCTCACACCTATAGAGTTTTCAACAAGTCCAATGGGCGAGTTGTGGAATCTTGTGATGTGACATTCGATGAAGATGATAGATCTTTGGAGGAGCGAAGTGCTTCTTGTGAGAAAGGATATGCAATTCCCCCGGATGCCGTAGGAAGGATGGGTGTTGGCATTCGCCGACCTCAAGAGCTACCTTCTACGAGTACCGGGAAAGGACCAAGTTCCACCCAAGTGGAGCCATCCACACAACAAGGCCAAGATTCTTCCATTGAGCAACCAATTGCAAGCCAACCACTACCACAACCTCAAGTTTGACACCACCAACAACAACAGCCGCAAGCTCATCTACCACAACAACCGCCACCAAGTGATCAAGGCCAAGCTCCAAGTTCTACACCGAATGGCTCGGGGACAATTATTCTGGATACTACTATTCCCAATACCTCCGAGTCATCCGGCTCTCATGATGATGATGATGATGAAGATCAAGTGGCCTCACAAGAATCTATTCCTATGTCCAATACTCGCCGTGAAGATACTACTACAAGACATTTGCGTCTCAAGTCTCATTCCTTGCGGAATGTCATTGGGGATCTAAAGAGCAAGGTGACTACCCGGAGGCAACTAGCAAACTTTTTTGAGCACCATGCCTTTGTCTCCATGGTGGAACCACTCAAGGTCGATGATGCAATTGAAGATCCCTATTGGTTGATAGAAATGCAAGAGGAACTCAACAACTTCAAGAGGAATGATGTGTGGTCTCTCATGAAGCGCCTCGATCATTGCCGCAATGTTATCGGCACCAAATGGGTCTTCAAGAACAAGCAAGATGAACATGGTAACATCATACGCAACAAAGCAAGATTGGTGGCACAAGGCTATTCTCAAGTCGAAGGCGTGGACTTTGGCGAGGCATTCACACCCGTTGCGAGGCTCGAGTCCATCCGTATCGTTTTAGCCTTTGCTGCTCACTATGGCTTCAAACTCCAACAAATGGACGTAAAGAGTGCTTTTTTTAATGGTCCTTTGCATGAGGAGGTGTATGTGAAGCAACCCCCGGGGTTCGAGGACCCCCATTTCCCGGACCATGTCTTCAAGCTTAATAAGGCTCTATATGGTCTCAAACAAGCTCCTAGAGCTTGGTATGAGAACCTAAGGGAATTGCTTGAAGACCGTGGTTTCGAAGTGGGGAAAATTGACCCCACTCCTTTTACCAATAAAGTCAATGGGGAGCTCTTCATATGCCAACTCTATGTAGATGACATTATATTTGGCTCAACTAACACAAAGTTTAATGATGAGTTTGCCAAGTTGATGACTAATAGGTTCGAGATGTCAATGATGGGGGAGCTCAAGTACTTCCTTGGATTTGAGATCAAGCAAATGCGTCAAGGCACTTTCATCAATCAAGCAAAGTACGTTCAAGACATGCTCAAGCGCTTTGATATGAAGGGGGCCAATGGTATAGGAACCCTAACGCACTTAAAGTGTCAACTCACCCTCGATGAGACCGGCAAGGCGGTGGACCCCAAGCTCTACCGTTCGATGATAGGTTCGCTTCTTTACCTTTGTGCTTATTGTCCGGACATTATGTTGAGTGTTGGTATGTGCGCATGGTTTCAAGCGAATCCGAAGGAAAGCCATATCATGGCGGTGAAGAGGATCTTTAGATATTTAGTTGATACCCCAAACTTCGGTCTATGGTATCCAAGGGACACAGACTTCTCATTGGTTGGCTTCACCGATTCGGATTGGGCGGGAGACAAGGTTGATAGGAAGTCTACATCCGGTGCTTGTCACTACCTTGGGAAATCTTTGGTGTGTTGGTCCTCGAAGAAGCAAAATTGTGTCTCCGTATCCACCGCAGAAGCCGAGTATGTTGCCGCGGCGATTAGTTGTGCACAAATCTTATGGATGAGGCAAACCTGGCGGGATTATGGACTTGAGTATAGCAAGGTCCCTCTCTTATGTGATAACGAGAGCTCCATCAAGATCGCCTACAATCCGGTACTCCATGGCAATACGAAGCACATTGAGATAAGGAATCACTTCATCCGAGATCACATTGCTCGAGGAGATATGGTCCTATCCTTTATTAACACCAAGGAGCAATTGTCGGACATCTTCACAAAGCCCTTTGATGAGAAGCGTTTCATTGAGTTGAGGCATGAGCTAAATATCATAGATCCGTCGAACTTCGCTTGACCGTCATGCGCTGATACGTCTCAAATGTATCTATAATTTCTTATGTTCCATGCTACTTTTATTACAATCCTAGTAAGGAAATATTCTCGGAATTGGACGAAATCAACGCCCAGGGTCCTATTTTTGCACGAAGCTTCCAGAAGACCGAAAGGCGAAGTGGGGCCACGAGGTGGCCAGACACCAGGGCGGCGCGGCCCAGGCCCTGGCCGCGCCGGCCTGTTGTGTGGGGCCCTCGTGACGCCCTTTGACCTACCCTTCCGCCTACAAATAGCCTTCGTCGCGAAACCCCCTGTACCGAGAGCCACGATACGGAAAACCTTCCAGAGACGCCGCCGTCGCGAATCCCATCTCGGGGGATTCAGGAAGATCGCCTCCGGCACGGAGAGGGGAATCATCACCGGAGGGGCTCTACATCATCATGCCCGCCACGGATTGATGCGTGAGTAGTTCATCCTTGGACTATGGGTCCATAGCTAGATAGTTGTCTTCTCCGCTTGTGCTACCATTGTTTAGATCTTGTGAGCTGCCTAACATGATCAAGATCATCTATTTGTAATACTACATGTTGTGTTTGGCGGGATCCGATGAATATAGAATATTATGTTAAGTTGATTATCAATCTATCATATATGTGTTGTTTATGTTCTTGCATGCTCTCCGTTGCTAGTAGAGGCTTGATGTCTACGGGTGCTTCTATTCTTGTTATGTTCCAAGAGCAGAGGTTTGTAGAACAGCAGCAAGTTTCCCTTAAGTGGATTACCCAAGGTTTATCGAACTCAGGAGGAAGAGGTCAAAGATATCCCTCTCAAGCAACCCCGCAACCACAAAGCAAGAAGTCTCTTGTGTCCCCAACACACCTAATACACTTGTCAGATGTATAGGTGCACTAGTTCGGCGAAGAGATAGTGAAATACAAGTAGTATGGATTTATATGAGTGGTAATAGCAATCTGAATAAAATATGGCAGCGAGTAAACATGCAACAGAACAGTAAATAAACGGTGTTTTCAGTATTGGAAACAAGGCCTAGGGATCATACTTTCACTAGTGGACACTCTCAACATTGATCGCATAATTAATACTTCTTCTCATATGTGCTACATACACTCTTGTTTGATAATGAACATCATTCGTTGCGTAGGATTACACGAACCCTCAATGCCGGAGTTAACAAGCTCCACAACATTCGATATTCATGTTTAAGTAACCTTAGAGCATAATAGATCATTGCAAAATAAACCAAGAACTAACATAGCGCATGCACTGTCCACATTACACTATGAAGGAGGAATAGATCACATCAATACTATCATAATGACAATTAACTCCACGATCTACAAGAGATCATGATCATAATCTACGACAAGAACCACACGGTGCACACACTAATCACCTTTACACCATGCAGGAGGAATAGACTACTTTAATAACATCACATGAGTAGCACATAACTAGTAGCGATACAAAGCTCATCATATGGATCTCAATCATGTAAAGCCGCTCATGAGATCATTGTATTGAAGTACATAGGAGAGAGATTAACCACATAGCTACCGGTACAGCCCGAGCCTCGATGGAGAACTACTCCTCCTCATGGGAGCAGCTGTGATGAAGATGGCGGTGGAGATGGCAGCGGTGTCGATGGAGGAGCCTTCCGGCACCTCCCGCTCCGGCAGGGTGCCGGAACAGAGACTCTGTCCCCCAGATCTTGGCTTCGCGATGGCGGCGGCTCTGGAACTTTCTCGTATCGTGGCTTCCTCCGTCGGTGTTTTTAGGTCGAGAGGCTTAAATAGGCGAAGAGGTCGGAGGGGCCACGGGCTGCCCACACCCTAGGGGCGCCCCCCCCCGGCCCGCGCCGGGGTGTGGTGTGGGGCCCCTGGCTCCCCTCTCATCCTCCTCCGGTGCTCTGAAGCTTCCGGGAAAATAGGAACCTGGGCGGTGATTTCGTCCGATTCGAGAATATTTCGTTACTAGGATTTCAAACCAAAAACAGCAAAAAGCAACTGGCCTTCGCATCTCGTCAATAGGTTAGTTCCGGAAAACGCATAATAATGACATATAATGTGTATAAAACATGTAGATATCATCAATAAAGTGGCATGGAACATAAGAAATTATAGATACGTTTGAGACGTATCAAGCATCCCCAGCTTAGTTCTCGCTCGAGCAGGTAAAACGATAACAATGATAATTTCTTAAGTGACATGCCATCATAACCTTGATCATACTATTGTAAAGCACATGAGATAAATGCAGAGATTCGAAGCAATGATGAAGATAATGAGTAAACAAATGAATCACATAACAAAGACTTTTCATGAATAATACTTTCAAGACAAGCATCAATGAGTCTTGCATAAGAGTTAACTCATAAGCAATAAATTCTTAGTAGAAAGCTTTGAAACAACACAAAGAAGATATAAGTTTCAGCGGTTGCTTTCAACTTTAACATGTATATCTCATGGATAATTGTCAACACAAAGTAATATAACAAGTGCAATAGGTAAACATGTAAGAATCAACGCACACAGTTTACACAAAGATAGAAAGAATAGGTAAACTGACTCAACAATAAAGTAAAAGAATGGTCCTTCAAAGAGGAAAGCATCGATTGCTATATTTGTGCTAGAGCTTTGATTTCGAAAACATATAGAGAGCATAAAAGTAAAGTTTTGAGAGGTGTTTGTTGTTGTCAACGAATGGTAGCGGGTACTCTAACCCCTTGCCGGCAAACCTTCAAAGAGCGGCTCCCATTTTATTTTGTTTTTGGTGGCACTCTTCCAACCTTTCTTTCACAAACCATGGCTAACCGAATCCTCGGTGCCTGCCAACAATCTCATACCATGGAGGAGTGTCTATTTTTGTTAATTAATTTGGGACTGGAATCCCATTGCCAGCTCTTTTTGCAAAATTATTGGATAAGCGGATGAAGCCACTAGTCCATTGGTGAAAGTTGCCCAACAAGATTGAAAGATAAACACCACATACTTCCTCATGAGCTATAAAACATTGACACAAATCAGAGGTGATAAATTTTGAATGGTTTAAAGGTAGCACTCAAGCAATTTACTTTGGAATGGCGGAGAAATACCATGTAGTAGGTAGGTATGGTGGACACAAATGGCATGAATATTGGCTCAAGTATTTGGATGCATGAGAAGTATTCCCTCTCTATACAAGGTTTAGGCTAGCAAGGTTATTTGAAGCAAACTCAAGTATAAAATGGTGCAGCAAGACTCACGTATAAACATATTGTAAGCATTATAAGACTTTACATCGTCTCCTTGTTGTTCAAACACCTCAACCAGAAAATATCTAGACTTAGAGAGACCAATCATGCAAACCAAATTTTAACGAGCTCTATGTAATTATTCATTAATGGGTACAAGGTACATGATGCAAGAGCTTAAACAAGATCTATATGAGCACAACAATTGCCAAATATCACATTATTCAAGACATTATACCAATTACGCATGTAGCATTTCCCGTTTCCAACCATATAACAATTAACGAAGCAGTTTCAACCTTCGCCATGAAAATTAAAAGCTAAGAACACATGTGTTCATACGAACCAGCGGAGCGTGTCTCTCTCCCAAACAATCATTTATTCAAACAACAACAAAAACAAAAACATACAGACGCTCCAAGTAAAGTACATAAGATGTGACCGAATAAAAATATAGTTTCAAGAGAAGGAACCGATACTTTGTCGATGAAGAAGGGGATGCCTTGGGAATCCCCAAGCTTAGATGCTTGAGTCTTCTTGAAATATGCAGGGATGAACCACCGGGGCATCCCCAAGCTTAGACTTTTCATTCCTCTTGATCGTAGTATATCATCCTCCTCTCTTGACCCTTGAAAACTTCCTTCACACCAAACTTCAAGCAAACTCATTAGAGGGTTAGTGCATAATCAAAAATTCACATGTTCAGAGGTGACACAAACATTCTTTTCACTTCTGGACATTGCATAAAGCTACTGGACATTAATGGATCAAAGAAATGAATCCAACATAGCAAAAGAGGCAATGCGAAATAAAAGGCAGAATCTGTCAAAAACAGAACAGTCCGTAAAGACGAATTTAAAGCTGGCACCAGACTTGCTCAAATTGAAAAACTCAAAACTAATGAAAGTTGCGTACATATCTGAGGATCACGCTCGTAAATTGGCAGATTTTTTCAATTTTCTACAGAGGCCTGTGCCCAGATTCGTGACAGACAGCAATGCTGTTTCTGCGCAGCGATCCCAAATATAACATCAACTTTAACATAGAAACTTTACTTGGCACAAAAACATGATAAGGAGAGGTTTCTACAGTAGTAAACAACTTCCAAGACACAAATATAAAACAAAGTACTGTAGCAAAATAACACATGGGTTATCTCCCAAGAAGTTCTTTCTTTATAGCCATTAAGATGGACTCAGCAGTTTTAATGATGCACTCGCAAGAAATAGTAGTTGAAGCAAAAGAGAGCATCAAGAGGCAAATTCAAAACACATTTAAGTCTAACATGCTTCCTATGCATAGGAATCTTGTAAATAAACAAGTTCATGAAGAGCAAAGTAACAAGCATAGGAAGATAAAACAAGTGTAGCTTCAAAAATTTCAGCACATAGAGAGGTGTTTTAGTAACATGAAATTTTTTATAACCATATTTTCCTCTCTCATAATAACTTTCAGTAGCAACATGAGCAAACTCAACAATATAACTATCACATAAAGCATTCTTATCATGAGTCTCATGCATAAAATTATTACTCTCCACATAGGCATAATCAATTTTATTAGTTGTAGTGGGAGCAAATTCAACAAAGTAGCTATCATTATTATTCTCATCATCAAATATAGGAGGCAAAGTATCATCAAAGTAAATTTTCTCCTCAATGCTTGGGGGACTAAAAATATCATGCTCATCAAAGCCAGCTTCCCCAAGCTTAGAATTTTCCATATCATTAACAACAATAGTGTTCAAAGCATTCATATTAATATGTTCCATGGGTTTTTTAATTTTCGCATCAAACCATCCATGTCTTAAATCAGGAAATAGAATAAGAAGCTCATTGTTGTCCATTATGCCTAACTAGTGTAAACAAGAAACCAAATGTCGCAATTGCAGAGTCTAAAGGAAATAGCTTCGAGTACTTACAACGGCGCCGAAGAATAGCTTAGTAGCCGAGATCCGTAGTGTGAGTACCTTTTACCTTTCCTCCCCGGCAACGGCGCTAAAAGTGCTTGATGTCTACGGGTGCTTCTATTCTTGTAGACAGTGTTGGGCCTCCAAGAGCAGAGGTTTGTAGAACAGCAGCAAGTTTCCTTAAGTGGATTACCCAAGGTTTATCGAACTCGGGGAGGAAGAGGTCAAAGATATCCCTCTCAAGCAACCCCGCAACCACAAAGCAAGAAGTCTCTTGTGTCCCCAACACACCTAATACACTTGTCGATGTATAGGTGCACTAGTTCGGCGAAGAGATAGTGAAATACAAGTAGTATGGATTTATATGAGTGGTAATAGCAATCTGAATAAAATATGGCAGCGAGTAAACATGCAATGAACAGTAAATAAACGGTGTTTTCAGTATTGGAAACAAGGCCTAGGGATCATACTTTCACTAGTGGACACTCTCAACATTGATCGCATAATTAATACTTCTTCTCATATGTGCTACATACACTCTTGTTTGATAATGAACATCATTGCGTAGGATTACACGAACCCTCAATGCCGGAGTTAACAAGCTCCACAACATTCGATATTCATGTTTAAGTAACCTTAGAGCATAATAGATCATTGCAAAATAAACCAAGAACTAACATAGCGCACGCACTGTCCACATTACACTATGAAGGAGGAATAGATCACATCAATACTATCATAATGACAATTAACTCCACGATCTACAAGAGATCATGATCATAATCTACGACAAGAACCACACGGTGCACACACTAATCACCTTTACACCATGCAGGAGGAATAGACTACTTTAATAACATCACATGAGTAGCACATAACTAGTAGCGATACAAAGCTCATCATATGGATCTCAATCATGTAAAGCAGCTCATGAGATCATTGTATTGAAGTACATAGGAGAGAGATTAACCACATAGCTACCGGTACAGCCCCGAGCCTCGATGGAGAACTACTCCCTCCTCATGGGAGCAGCAGGCGATGAAGATGGCGGTGGAGATGGCAGCGGTGTCGATGGAGGAGCCTTCCGGGAACTTCCCGTCCCAGGTGCCGGAACAGAGACTCATGTCCCCAGATCTTGGCTCGATGGCGGCTCTGGAACTTTTCTCGTATCGTGGCTTCCTCCGTCGGTGTTTTTAGGTCCGAGAGGCTTAAATAGGCGAAGAGGGGGAGTCGGAGGGGCCACGGGCTGCCCACACCCTAGGGGGCGCCCCCCGGCCCGCGCCGGGTGTGGTGGGCCCCTGGCTCCCCTCTCATCCTCCTCCGGTGCTCTGGAAGCTTCCGGGAAAATAGGAACCTGGGCGGTGATTTCGTCCGATTCCGAGAATATTTCGTTACTAGGATTTCTGAAACCAAAAACAGCAGAAAACAGAACTGGCCTTTCGGCATCTCGTCAATAGGTTAGTTCCGGAAAACGCATAATAATGACATATAATGTGTATAAAACATGTAGATATCATCAATAAAGTGGCATGGAACATAAGAAATTATAGATACGTTTGAGACGTATCAAGGCTCTGGCCAAGTTGATACTTGTAACTCCAAGAGGGAGTATTTATGCTCGATAGTGGGTTCATGCCTCCATTTAATCTGGGACAGTGACAGAAAGTTCTAAGGTTGTGGATGTGCTGCTACTAGGGATAAAACATCGATGCTTTGTCTAAGGATATTTGTGTTGATTACATTACGCACCATACTTAATGCAATTATCTGTTGTTTACAACTTAATACTGAAGGGGTTGGATGATAACCGAAGGTGGATTATTTAGGCATAGATGCATCTGGATAGCGGTCTATGTACTTTGTCGTAATGCCCTGATTAAATCACATGGTAATCATCATTGATATGTATTGAATCTTTATTTGTCAATTGCCCGCCTGTAATTTGTTCACCCAGCATGTTAGTTATCTTATTGGAGAGACACCACTAGTGAACTGTGGACCCCGGTCCATTATTTTACATCTGAATACATTCTACTGCAATCTTTGTTTTTACTGTTCTTTGCAAACAAACACCATCTTCCACTCGATACGCTTAATACTTTGTTTTCAGCAAGCCGGTGAGATTGACAACCTCACTGTTACGTTGGGGCAAAGTACTTTGATTGTGTTGTGCAGGTTCCACGTTGGCGCCGGTTTCACTGGTGTTGCGCCGCACTACATTCCTCCACCAACAACCTTCACGTGCTTCTTGGCTCCCACTGGTTCGATAAACCTTGGTTTCTTTTCTGAGGGAAAACTTGCCGCTGTGTGCATCATACCTTCCTCTTGGGGTTCCCAACGGACGTGTGCTTTACCGTCACAAGGAAGTTGTTGACTACACGCCAGCATGCGCACATACCATTCTTTAGCTAATGTCTTGATGGAAAGCACGCATGAACATAGGGGGAGTGCGGTTTAAACTTATTGAGCTATCTCTCCCCCCATAATGCATAAAGAAATCCAAAAAAAACTATATTTGTCAAATAAGTGACTAATGAGCTTCATGTTTAGTCTTAGTAGTGAGTCCTAGATATATCTACGCGACGTCACGCTGTTATACTCTTACACGGTGTCTTCGGCCACCAACCTCCTCCTTGAGGAGTTTTTTGGTTCTCTTTTGGTTCTTTTTGATTCTCTTTGATCTTCTTTTGGTTTCTTTCCCATTTGCATTTGGTTTTTCTTTTCTCCATGTTCTTTGTGGGAGATTCACCCAAGATTGGCTTTTCATGTTCATTCTTGCAAGCTTGGTTGGGTAGTACCTTAACAGTTTCTCCATCTAATCCTAAGCCAATACCTACCTCTTGAGCCATTTCCGTCTAAAAGCACAAGCCTACACTAAAATCTGGGATTTCTGAGCTGTGGTCGCCGGTACTACCGGTGGTTGGGACGGTACTACCGCCCCTGTGCAGTGTCCTAATGTCTGTCAGGATTTTGCCCAGGAGCAGTACTACCGCCCAAGGTACCGGTTAAGTACCGGAAAGTGGTACTACCGCTCTAGCGACCGGTACTACCGATTCCGCCCTTGACTTAAGGTACCGGGTGGGGACGGATCTACCTAGTCCATCACTTTCCCCCACCCACCTCAAGTCAAAGGAGGCACCCAAGCTCAGGAGACCCGAGGAGACCGGCCCCCGATCTCTTCCTCCGACCATCCCCGATCAAATCTCCTCCGTGGAGAAGCTTCCCCACCATGGCCTCCGGTATGAACTCTTCCATGTAGAGGGATACTAGCTAGCAACACTATGTGAGACTTTATGCCTCAATGCTATGAATCTTGACCTAGATCTAATAGTGATGTGCTCGAGCGGTATTACCGGTCGTTCATGACCGGTACTACCGGTTCAAGCGGTACTACCAGACTAAGTTGCGGTACTACTGCCCTGTGCAGTTGCACTCTTGTTGCTTGTTAGTGTCCTTTTTCGCTACAATTCCGAGGCTTGTGCACTTAACCCCTATTCCCCCTCCAACCTATGATGTTCACAGGTTCAACCAAGCCTCGTAGTGGAGCCAAGGTCAAGCTTCCCGTCCCTCGCCATCATAGGGATCAAGAAGAAGAATAAGAAGAAGTTGTCCCCCAAAAGACAACAAAGCGTCAAAGGGCAGCTGCAGCTGGCAAGAGGACCACCTTGGGTCCTCACAAGCCTATGCGTGGACTCAAGAAATCCCAATTCTTGGAGATAAGGGGAGTCAACCCTTATGTGGTGACAAGGAATCCTCGGTTGTGCTCCAACAACTACTTCTACCGCCCTAACCAAGAGAGGATATACGATGAAGTCTATGGGACAAAGGAGTTCAATTGTTGCCCCCAATTCTCCATCAACACGGACAAGCTCCGCTCTAAGCCCGAATACTTTGGAGAGGCTCTTGAGATATGCGAAGAGCAAGGTATAATTCCCTTGATGACCTTCACCCACAACTACTCAAAGGAGGTGATTTGTCAATTCTATGCCACCTCAGTGTTCCTTCAAGATGAGACCGGCTTCCGCTCTATCCAGTGGATGACCAAGGAGCATGTGATGGATGACACTTGGGAGGAGTTTGCTAGGGGCCTTGGCTATGAACTTCCCGGCAATGATATCAATTTCTTGCGCATCCATCTTCAAAACAAGCCCATGAGCAAGGACAAGATGGTCAACCTCTAACTCCCCGGTCGAGTGCTTCGCGGCAGTGCCTATGACCTCCTTCCCACCTATGACATCATGAACCGCATTTACCGCAAAACCATCAACCCCAAGCACACCAACCAATGAAGTACATGGTTTCCTTGTGAACCTTCTTGTGCGTACTCAAGAGTGAAGGGCCAAGGCAAGCAATTGGACATCATGGACTACATATGGCATGAGATGCAAGATTGTGCCTTCCTCCGCAAGCTTCCCCAATATGAACCATACATCATGAGGCTCATTTGCCTCAAATGGGAACAAGCTCACAGTGGAAACCTCCTTTAACAATGCTCCCCAATCACTATCCACAAAGAGCACAACCCCAATGTCAAGAATCACTCTCTCCCAAGGTATGGCAAGAATGCTCCCAAGGACAAGGAGGAGGAGGAGGAGGAGGAGGAGGAGGAGGAGGCCGATGGTGATGATTCCGACTTTGTCCCCAACTCCGTCAAGACCAAAGGCCTCTTCGCCAAGCTCACCTCTCATCTCAAGAAGTCCTTTTTCTTCAAGGAGGATCTCCAAGACAAGATGTATCAAGCCCACGTCGACAACAAGAAGACCCGTCAACCCCAAAAGGAAATGATGGTTCATTTGGGCATTCCCACCTCCGAAGGCTCCGAGGACACTATCACCCCTCCCGACGAATGGAAGTCCAAGCACACTTGGTCTAGCTCCGAGGAATCCATTCCTGAGCACATTGTGCGCCCCTCTCCACCACCTCATGGCAAGGGCCATGTCCAAGACGAAGATGAGATTGAGGAAGAGGAGGAGGACGAGCGCATGTATGGGGATGATGAAGACGAGGACGACGAGGAGGATGATGACGAGTGATCTCCTTGGGGCGCTAGCATGCTTCTTCTCCCTTTTTGGTGTTCCGATGCCAAAGGGGAAGAAGTTGATCTATTAGGACGGCTATTTGCATGGGGATGCCAAGGGCTTGGTGCTTCATTTTGGTTTTTCGGCCTTGGCATCGTTTTTATCCCTAGTTATTTGAGAAACTTATTCGTATGCTTGCTACTTTGCTACTCTATTCTTGGATCTCCCGGTTTGTAATAAGACTTATTCGTGGTAGCCTATGTCGGTATTCGTATTCATCTATTGTGGCTACACCATTTCTATGGATGCATTGGTATTGGAATTTTGGGTTTTCTCAAGGCAAAGGTATGACACTTTCACCCAAAACTCCTTATATTGCCATATGTTACCTCCATAGTGTTCATATGCTATATGAACATGTCAAGTATCCTTTTTGCATATGTGCATGGTTTGTAGAATCTAGGGGGGTTGTTTCTCTAGGATGTGTGTATTTGTATTCAAATGCATATTCCAACTATGCACACATCTAGGGGGAGCTCCTTCTATATTTTGCAAATCTAGAACCTTATCATAATATCTTATGCTATGTTGCAAATTCTTGTGTTGTCATCAAACACCAAAAAGGGGGAGACTGAAAGAGCAAGGTCTATACCTCGTGTTATGTGCGTTTGATAACAACACTTGAATGAATTTAACCATGTGCATAGATTTTCTTTGATAGATTTGCAGGTACACGGTGAACTCGTTGAACACATCATGATCGGAAGACTGAAGCGTAGATTATAGGTTTCTGGTGTTGTGTGTGTGTCGTGAAGTGACGTGGTTGGAGAGGAAAAAAGAAGATGTATAAATCTACTCAACCGGTACTATCGACCGGAAGTACCGCTCAAAAGCGGTAGTTCCGGCATGGTACCTCTTTGGTACCGTAATTCAAGTTACGACACTACCGCTCCAGTACCGGATGGAGTCCGGGGCTCGCAGAGGCCATGCCGGTACCTCAGCGGTACCAGCAGCGGTACTACCGCTTCGAGCCCACGTGGCGAATCTGTGGGCTAATTCGAAACCCAGAGCAGTACTACCGCTTGCCCAAGCGGTAGTACCGGTTGTGCGGGATTGGCAGATAACGGTTGAATTTGGGGGAGCCCATAAAAGGGCCCCTTCTTCTCCAGCTCGATTTTATCTCTTCTCTCTCTCTCTCTCTCTCCTCCATTGTTGCTAAGCTCAAACCTTGATGATCTTCCCACCTACCCAATCAATCTTGCCCAAACTTTGAGGAGTGGTGGAGGAGGCCCCGATCTATAGTTCTACCAAGAGAGATTTCACCAATACCAGCTAGTCCTTAGTGGATCTTGGAGTTAGGGTTCCTATAGTGGGATCTTGGAGGAAGTGCTCCTATGGAGGCTAGCTTGGAGTTGTGCTAGCCCCATAGGGTGTTAGGAGCCTCCTTGTGTTGTGGAGCTCGCCCCAACCTTGTGAAGGAACCGCCGCCTCGACCGGCTAGTTAGTGGAGAAGGGGAAGCTCCTTCGGGGGCTTTCTCAAGGAATATGGTGTGGCCTTCCTTCGTGGTGTGGCCGTCTAGCCTTCGTGGCTAGCACCTCCTCAACACAGACGTACTCCCTTTTGTGGGAGGAACTGCGGGAAACAAACCTCGCCTCGTCTCTGCGTCCCCGGTTGTCCCGCTCCCTCACTTTACTATTGTAAGGGTATATTGCCCCTATGTGTGGTATTTGTAATTAATGACAACCCCTATGGACTAATGTTTTCATTGAGTTTATATTAAGGAATATTCCATAGGTTCTACTTGTATTCCATGTGTTGGATTCAAGTATGGATGCCATGAAGATAAAGATATACCTTGTGTATTGGCATCAAGATCATCGATTTGAAGATATATATGTGATATCATCAAGAAGAATAAATGAAGATAGTGTTCTTATGTGGAACTCAATATTAGCCATGCTCTAGCTTATGTGATAAGCAATGAATGATCAAGATCTTGAGAGCTTGATTCCAAGTGAAGAATTCAAGTTATGGCTCGAAGTCGGTGTCATGGTAGTCTCATAAGTTGAGCTATGGTTGACTAAGATTTAGAGCAAGCAAACAAATGAAGAATTCTTTATACACCTCAAGATAGTATGAGCATGAGAAGATACAAGGTTGACCAATATAAAGAGTGAAGAATAGATTCAAGTTTGGTCAACACATGAAGCATGAAGAATGTGCCACGTGAAGTCAAGTGGTATGGTAAGCCTTGTCAATTATGCTTCATGAACTAACCCATCATATATGTGCCCTTGTGTTGTCTATGTGGGTTAGGTATCTTTCCATGGGCATGCATCAAAAGTGAGATCTCATATAGCCCATGAGAGGATGACGGCAAGTTGTGATCGTCATCAAGGTTGAGTTGGGCAAGTTCAAGATGAGCATCTCAAGAGGATCATATGCTTGAAGCTTGCCGTCCATTTGGTGATAATGGACATGTGAAGATGTGCATCAATGGAGCTTTCCCATCATGGTGTATGGGGGAACATTTGTGAGTCTTCACGAAGCAACAATGATCAAGTAAGGCATTCCGGCTTGAGTGGAGCTTGAAGAGTTATCATCAAGATCAAGATGCGCAAGGCAAAGGTATGGCCTTGCTAGGTTTTCCTTTTACCGGTCTCAAGGTGGTTGTTGGCAGACCGAATTATAGGATAGATAGCCGCACTATCAAGAGGGGCTTTCGGTTGGGTAACTTCATCACATCGTCTTAGGGATCTCAATCCTTTGCATACCTGCATATCCCTATTGCTTCTTAGTGTTTCTCTATGAGAGGTTCTTGAGCTTGTTGCTAGCTTTAAAACAAGCCCAAGTGCATCAAAAATGGAATCTGCATGCATCTTCTATTGCGTTTTCGAGTTTGGACGTCTTCACCGTTTCTTGACGGAGACTCCCTCTCTAAAAACATCTAAAAATATCCTGTGAGGAGTCTCCATATTTGTTGGCGTTTTGTTGGGGTTCTATTCGTCGTTATCACAGTTATCACAGTTTTTGTATAACATGTTTTCCTGCTGGCCCGGTTTCTCGCCCGGCGTGACCGGCCGTCCACCGATGGCCCGGTTCAAACTGGCCCTGGACTGGTGCCAACCGGCACTAGCGAGAGTTTCGCCGCCTGCGGTCCGGCCTGAGGTCTGGTTTGGACCGGCCGGGTCCGCCCTCGTCCGGTCGACCGGCGGTGGACCGGTCTCCCGCGCAGGTTCTGCGCGACAAGACCCGCCCTTACGACCCATCGCAGTCCGGTTTGGACCGGCTGGTCCGGTCTGTGGCCCGGTCTGACCGGGTCCTGCACCGGACGGCCCGGCCCCAAACTCGGTTGACCGGGCTCCTAGAAGATTTGCTGAGCTGGACATTTCCCCAACGGTTATTTTTCGGCTTGGGCTATAAATAGCCCTTCTTCTACCTTGGGTTGTAGAAGT
The DNA here is from genome assembly GCA_030979885.1 of Lolium multiflorum. NCBI lineage: Eukaryota > Viridiplantae > Streptophyta > Magnoliopsida > Poales > Poaceae > Lolium > Lolium multiflorum. The sequence goes on from CM061747.1 coordinate 103,943,252, forward strand.
TCTTCCACTCTCTCTCCTCCATTGTTGCCTTTGAAGAACTTTCCCTATCTCTTGTCCCCCCCATGATTCTTGCTCAATCTTGAGGGATCTAAGAGAGGAGATCTAGATCTACAATCCCCACCAATCCATTTCTCCTCTAAGTGAGGGGAACCCCTTGGATCTAGATCTTGGAGTTATTTGTTGATTTCCTCTTTGTTCTTCCTCTCTAATCTCATCCTAGCATTTGTTGCTTTGGTGGGATTTGAGTGTGAAGGATTTGAACACCTCTAGTGTTCTTGCTTTGCATCATTGCATAGTGTTGAGATCTCCACCACGATTAGTTCGAGTGAGAGACCGTGAGCTTGTTACTTTTGGAGGGAGACCTCCTAGTTGGCTTGGTTGTTGGTGCTCCGGTGATCTCTTCAACGAAGATTGTGAAGAGGCCCGGGCTTCTCCTTCGTGGAGCTTGTGAAGTGGTCTTGGAGCTTGCCATCTCCGGAGTGGAGAAAAAGCTAACCATAAGGAAAGGGCCATTATCCTTCGTGGGTTTGGCTCGAAGAATAGGGTGAGCCTTCGTGGCGTTGGGGAATCCTTTGTGGGACCTCCACTCCTCCAAACTTGACGTACCTTCTAGCAAAGAAAGGGAACACGGGAATACATCCTCGTCTCCGCGTGCCTCGGTTATTTCTATACCCGAGATTACTTTCCTTGTGATAGCCATCGTGCTTGAAGTACATATATCTTGCTATCACTTGTGCTACATATATCTTGTGCCTATCTTGCTTAGCTCTAGTTGTTGCTGTTGCACTTAGGTGAGCCTAGCATATTTAGGGTTTGTGCTTATAGAATAAACATAGTTTAATTCTGCATTCTTACAAGCCAAATCCGTAAGAGTTTTTAAACGCCTATTCACCCCCCTCTAGGCGACATCTCGTCCTTTCAACTATCTTGTCTGGTTCCTTTGCTTGTTGCACTAGCCTAGGATCATACTAGGATCACCCCTATCACCAAAGCTATCACCTTTACTTCCGTATTGCATTAAAATTGAAAAATACATAAAAATTGCCTAGCGACCATTCACCCTCTCTCTTGTTCGTGTAACATCCCAGGTTTTTCAAAATTAAAAACTTGCATGCATTCATGTCATTTATGCATTTGTTTGTTCACATAAAATAATAAGCACAATATGAAACAACTGTAGCTTTAAAATCCTAGTGCAAAACTCTTAATTTCCTACCATGCCATTTTGGCAAAAATCGTGTACTATTTTGTCTAAGTCAAAGCCCTGAATTTTACAAAATTTTAGAAACTGGTTTGAGTCATTTTGGATTCCTAAATCAAAAGTTATGAATAAAACAGTAAAAAGGAAATGAAAAAAAGAAAAGAACAAAAAAAAGAGGAAAACGGTTCGGACTGGCCGAGTCGGGCCAGCCCGACCGCTTCGGCCCAACTGGCCTGGCAAACACGGCCCGCGCCCGCACCGCCTCTCCCCTGCCTTTCGTTTTTTTCTTTCCGTCACAGACACGTGGGGCCCACCCGTCAGCGGGGCCTACTCGTCAGCGCCTTCTTCAACCTTGTGGCTGGGCAGGACTCTGCCACCACCGTTGCCCAACCCTAGACGGGCACGGAGCGATCTCCGCCGTCCGCGCCCCTCGGCGTCCATGCCCCGCCTATAAATACCCAGGCCCTCCCCCGCGCCCTTTTCCCCCACCCAGCTCCCGCCGCCGCGCCGCCAGACGACGGCGATTGCTCGCCGAAGTACCGCGCACGCCACCGCCTCCAGCCGCCACTCCCCACCGCCCTAGCCCGCCTTTTGCACCGCCGCCACCACCAAAGTGCCTTCCGCGCCGAGCCGCCTCCCGTAGACCCCTCCGCCGATACCAGAAGCCGCCGAACCGCCGCCGTAGTCGACGCCAGGGCCGCAGCCCCGCCGGAGTCCACGGTGAGCTCCTCTCCCTTTTTTTTTCTTTTTCTCTCGCGCCGTCTGATCTAAATCTGGTGGCCCAGATTATAACCGATACCGAACCGGTATCGGCCAACCACGTAGCGCCGCGTGGCGGTCCTCGTCAGCGCGCCGGTCAATTGCAGTCAAACCGTGTTCAAATTCAAATTTAAATCTCAGATTGGTTGTGTAGATTGTAAATTCGATATAAAATCATATACAAGGCCAAATTTTACAAATTTTATATATTCGGAAAGCTTACAATCTGTAGAACACCTTTATGCAATAATATAGCATAGGTACTGTGATAGATTTTGTATTGAAATTCAAATAGGTAAATTGACTATTTTACACTATAAAAATTGTATAAAATAATCTACTGGCCCAAATTTTATGATTTTGTACTTTATGGAATCCTCAGAATATGTACTACAACATGGAATAAAATTTGTACAACTTTGGTACGTGCACAAACTTTCTTTAATAAAATCTATTCAAATCAGTAATTCAATCATAATTCAAATTCTATAAATTATTTTCGAGTAATTCCAATTGCTCTGTTTTTGTATTACTGTAACCTATCCAGGGAGGTCAAATTCATATTTTTACAACACATAATGCCTGCAGTAGCTAATTAATAAGGTTGTATATGTTAAGTAGATACTCGATTAATGGTTTTTCTAAGTCAAATTAAATGTCCAGAATAATTTATTAACATTGCACATATCAGAGAACACATAATGCAACACTTACACACCACCCCTCTTGTGAAGTTAAATAGTTTCATAGCATGCATGCATACATGTCTATGATTGTCATATCGAATGTTTGTTTATTTTTGTTGTGCTTGTTTGATTAGATTGTGGAGGAGATCAAGGTGGTGCTTGTGATTGCTGTGTTTGTGCGGGTTGCTTTGATCAAGGAAAGTGACACTCAAATCCTACTTGTTTTAATTATGCATTAGTGTTTTGAAACTAGTATGCATGGTAGGATTTTGTTTTCAAAAGTAAAGTATTATGATATGCTTAGCAAACCCTAGTAGTGTGTAGCTACTCCTGAACCCATTGCTAGGATGCTTTAATTTTGCTTTGCAACATCAAATGCCAAATGCTATTTTCGTTATTGGTTGTGAGTGTTTGAAAATTTAAAATTAACAACCTTAATGAAACACCTGGGTGGATTGGTTGATTGGTGGGCGGCTGCTCAGGTCCACGCGGGCTAAAGTGGTGAATCCCTGAGAGTGCGCAAGTTGTAGAGTGGTCGCTTTTGACTGCACACCTGGTTTTCACCAGGGGATCGTGTGGACCTGTGAGGGTTTTAAGCTTGTGAGTTCCACTTGTGGTTGGCCACCCAGGATTAAAGAGATTACTATGTCGTCCATGTTTTAGTTAGCTTCCAGTGCAGCCTTATGGTATTATGGCTCTGCCGGGATTAAGTAAGTTGTGAGGGTTCAACTTGTGGCTGGACAGCAGGTGGAGGCGACGGCCAAGGGAACGGGTCTAGTTTGTATGGTTGAATTCTTCTTGAAAGATCTTGTCTCATTCTTCTCTTGGGAAGGGTGGGTCGTAAGGTGAAAGTGCACAACCTCTCGAGAGTTAAACCTAAGATCTTAGCCGTGTCCCCGGTTATGGACAATTTGAGCTTCTAGGCAGGGAATGTACGGAGGAATCTCATCATCTTTTCTGAATGTATTTAAAATTTGAATTAACCTTTGAAAACTCATGGGAGATGTAACCATGTGATTCTAAAACCCATGGAGGATTTAACCATGGTGTGATTTCATAATGTCATTCAAAGATTTTCAAATGTTTTTGTTTTAAATAAAATGTAGGATAAAATTGGCTTTATGCAAATTTGCCTAAACTCCACTTGCCAAATATCATGTAGATAGTCATGCCCAAAACTGCCACCATATAAGTGTCATTTGCCAGTACATCATTGTACTGACCTCCATTCGTGGGGCTGCATATTCAAACGCAGGATATTCTGAAGATGGGTACTAGTAGTATCTCGAGTCTACATTCCAACATGACTGCCTGTGGCACATGAAGATGATGAAGGCTCATTGATGAATTACATTTCCGCTGTGAATGTTCTGAATATTGTTGAGCTAGTCCATGTGACTATGCAAGTTGTAAGGTTTTACTTTACCCTCTGGATCAACGATGTAGTAATTTGATACTATTGCAATGATTACTATATTTTGTAATGTGTGTGCTATCAGTGATCCCGGGAATAGCACTATACACAGGTATCTTGCCTTTATTAAAAGTTAGGGTGCTACATAATGGTATCAGAGCATAGTGTTGCCTGTAGGATCGAGACCCTAGGATTTGGAAAACCATGGGATACAAACCTATTTAAATTATAATTATGAAAATCTTAATTCTTCACTTATCTATTCATTTGATTCTATTCTAACCTCATCTCACTTTTCGAAATATAGATGGGCACCTTCACCAAGCTCTGGGTCCCTTACCCCGAGGACGACACCCCTTTCAGCGACACGCTGTCCCGGGTGTGCAGGTCTCTGAGTATACGCGCACCCATGTTCCGCGGGAGAGCCGTGATATCTGATGTACACACGTGGAACGCTGGGAGATCGAGACCACCATTGAGGGACGTCTTGTTCAGCCGGCTACCGACACCGTGGTCTACCTGAAGACGTATCCAGATTGGGAAGATGGAGTAGTGATGGCAATGCAGGAGGCATTAGCACGCATCGTCTACAGGTACAGGAACGACATCGATGAGGATTCGGACATCCAGCACTTCGGACATCGCAGCTCCGCGGGATTTTGCATCAGGACTAAGGGAAATTGTGAAGGCATGACATGGACGGCAATCCAGTTCGAGGACATGGAGAGGTACGCCCAGAAGATGGAGCATCACCTGCGCCTTGAGATGAAAGACTGTGACCTAATCAAGCAAATCCTTCAGGAGAACAATCTGAAGTATTATGAGATGAAGGAGCAGAGGGATGAACTAGATGCTGAGGTTGTTCAACTCAAGACGGACAATGAAAAGCTACAGGATGAGACCTTCAAACAGCAGGCGATAATCTTAGCTCTACAGGCGCAGTGCGCGCATCTAGTCAAACAGATACCGTCATCGCCACCCCACCCAGTTACTCAGGAGACGCAAATTGAAGAGGAGCACAACTTGAAGAGGAAGGCAACTGAGGAAGGAAGCCCACTATCTTACGATGGAGCGGTCAAGAGATGCTAGAAGACCCCTTTAGATTTTAGGATTTAGTACGCTCTTTTGTATTGTCCTACTATTTGATGTAAGGCAGTACCGTACATCTTAGTCGTATTTTCGAAAACTCGATAAGTTTAAATAAAGTTTGAAATTTCTAGTTTTTCAGTGTTTGTGTTTGGTTGTGTGCCTTGTTTGTGCATGGGTAGGAAACTTTACTCCCTAGATCTGTCTATCTTGTTTCTCATCTATGCTAAAACAACCCCAGATGCCGCCAAGACGTGATCCAACGCAGGAAGCACTGCAACAGATGATGACAGCTCAGGCACAACTCATGCAGATGATGTCCCAATTCATTCAAACCACCCAGAACAACAACAATCCACCACCGCCACCTCCACCACCACCACCACCTCCACCACCACCACCACCCCCAGTGGATAGACTCGCCAGATTCCTGAGGCTCAGACCAAGCCAATAGTAGCTGATGATTGGCTTCGTTCTGTCAGCAAGGACTTAGTCACCTGTGAGTGCACCGAGGCTGAGAAGATTAGGTTCACCGCTCATCTGCTGGAAGGACCTGCTGCAATGTGGTGGGAGACTTATCAACTTACCCATCCTCTAGATGACTTAGACTGGGAAACCTTCAAGGAGGGATTTTGTACTGCCCACATCTCCTCGGGCATTATGAATCTCAAGAGAGATAAATTCCGTAGTCTGAGGCAGGGTGGAAGGACTCTGAAGGAATACATGGATGACTTCTGTGCTTTAGAAAGGTATGCCCCAGAAGACATTGACACTGATGTTAAGAGGAAGGAGAAGTTCCTCAATGGACTTAAGGGTGAACTGAAGATTCCATTGTCTGTAGATTATGCACCCAACTATCAATCCCTGCTTGATCAAGCCATCACCCTGGACAATAACATCAATAAGGAAGAGAACCGCAAGAGGAAGTTCAGCAATAGCAAGAACCACAGTGAGCCATTTCACAAGAAGCACCACTCTTCTGAGGGAAGTGTAAGTCACAACTCACACAATCATAATGGTCATTTCGGTAAAGGGAATGGAAACAACTACAACGGCCATAGGCACAATGAAGGATTCAAGGGAGACCATTACAATAGTCACCCCAATGGTAACAATGGTCATCACAATGGAAACAATGGCCAGCACCATCCCAATTCAGGGGACAATAGGGACTTGTCCAACATCACATGCTACAAGTGTAAGAAGACTGGGCACTTTGCCAAAAGATGTCCCGAGAACAAGCCTCAGGAGGTTACCAAACCTAATCCATTCCAGAAGGGACAGGTGAACCACCTGCATGTGGAGGAAGTGACGAATGAACCTTACGCTGTGATGGGTATGTCTCCACTCAACTCGTTACAGCATTGGTTTTAATTGATACTGGCACATCGCATTCATTCATATCAATAGTTCGATTTACATCCCAATTGCATATTGGTGATATTAGGCTAAACATCTTAAGGGGGTTAGCCTAGATCAGATACTCAGGGTAAAGGAATACCAGCTCCAATACTATATAGTTCTGTTCAGTGGAGTCACCATAGTGAGGAAGAGGCAGCTTGGGAAGATGAAGAAAATCTTCGAGAATATCACCCACACCTATTTGCTAGCCTTTTCGAAGCACGAGGACGTGCTTCATCTTAAGGGGGTTAGTCTGTAACATCCCAGGTTTTTCAAAATTAAAAACTTGCATGCTTTCATGTCATTTATGCATTTGTTTGTTCACATAAAATAATAAGCACAATATGAAACAACTGTAGCTTTAAAATCCTAGTGCAAAACTCTTAATTTCCTACCATGCCATTTTGGCAAAAATCGTGTACTATTTTGTCTAAGTCAAAGCCCTGAATTTTACAAAATTTTAGAAACTGGTTTGAGTCATTTTGGATTCCTAAATCAAAAGTTATGAATAAAACAGTAAAAAGGAAATGAAAAAAAGAAAAGAACAAAAAAAAGAGGAAAACGGTTCGGACTGGCCGAGTCGGGCCAGCCCGACCGCTTCGGCCCAACTGGCCTGGCAAACACGGCCCGCGCCCGCACCGCCTCTCCTCTGCCTTTCGTTTTTTTTCTTTCCGTCACAGACAGGTGGGGCCCACCCGTCAGCGGGGCCCACTCGTCAGCGCCTTCTTCAACCTCGTGGCTGGGCAGGACTCTGCCACCACCGTTGCCCAACCCTAGACGGGCACGGAGCGATCTCCGCCGTCCGCGCCCCTCGGCGTCCGTGCCCCGCCTATAAATACCCAGGCCCTCCCCCGCGCCCTTTTCCCCCACCCAGCTCCCGCCGCCGCGCCGCCAGACGACGGCGATTGCTCGCCGAAGTACCGCGCATGCCACCACCTCTAGCCGCCACTCCCCACCGCCCTAGCCCGCCTTTTGCACCGCCGCCACCACCAAAGTGCCTGCCGCGCCGAGCCGCCTCCCGTAGACCCCTCCGCCGATACCAGAAGCCGCCGAACCGCCGCCGTAGTCGACGCCAGGGCCGCAGCCCCGCCGGAGTCCACGGTGAGCTCCTCTCCCTTTTTTTTCTTTTTCTCTCGCGCCGTCCGATCTAAATCTGGTGGCCCAGATTATAACCGATACCGAACCGGTATCGGCCAACCACGTAGCGCCGCGTGGCGGTCCTCGTCAGCGCGCCGGTCAATTGCAGTCAAACCGTGTTCAAATTCAAATTTAAATCTCAGATTGGTTGTGTAGATTGTAAATTCGATATAAAATCATATACAAGGCCAAATTTTACAAATTTTATATATTCGGAAAGCTTACAATCTGTAGAACACCTTTATGCAATAATATAGCATAGGTACTGTGATAGATTTTGTATTGAAATTCAAATAGGTAAATTGACTATTTTACACTATAAAAATTGTATAAAATAATCTACTGGCCCAAATTTTATGATTTTGTACTTTATGGAATCCTCAGAATATGTACTACAACATGGAATAAAATTTGTACAACTTTGGTACGTGCACAAACTTTCTTTAATAAAATCTATTCAAATCAGTAATTCAATCATAATTCAAATTCTATAAATTATTTTCGAGTAATTCCAGTTGCTCTGTTTTTGTATTACTGTAACCTATCCAGGGAGGTCAAATTCATATTTTTACAACACATAATGCCTGCAGTAGCTAATTAATAAGGTTGTATATGTTAAGTAGATACTCGATTAATGGTTTTTCTAAGTCAAATTAAATGTCTAGAATAATTTATTAACATTGCACATATCAGAGAACACATAATGCAACACTTACACACCACCCCTCTTGTGAAGTTAAATTGTTTCATAGCATGCATGCATACGTGTCTATGATTGTCATATCGAATGTTTGTTTATTTTTGTTGTGCTTGTTTGATTAGATTGTGGAGGAGATCAAGGTGGTGCTTGTGATTGCTGTGTTTGTGCGGGTTGCTTTGATCAAGGCAAGTGACACTCAAATCCTACTTGTTTTAATTATGCATTAGTGTTTTGAAACTAGTATGCATGGTAGGATTTTGTTTTCAAAAGTAAAGTATTATGATATGCTTAGCAAACCCTAGTAGTGTGTAGCTACTCCTGAACCCATTGCTAGGATGCTTTAATTTTGCTTTGCAACATAAAATGCCAAATGCTATTTTCGTTATTGGTTGTGAGTGTTTGAAAATTTAAAATTAACAACCTTAATGAAACACCTGGGTGGATTGGTTGATTGGTGGGCGGCTGCTCAGGTCCACGCCCCGAGTGGGCTAAAGTGGTGAATCCCTGAGAGTGCGCAAGTTGTAGAGTGGTCGCTTTTGACTGCATACCTGGTTTTCACCAGGGGATCATGTGGGGGTTTACTACCTGTGAGGGGTTTTAAGCTTGTGAGTTCCACTTGTGGTTGGCCACCCAGGATTAAAGAGATTACTATGTCGTCCATGTTTTAGTTAGCTTCCAGTGCAGCCTTATGGTATTATGGGCTCTGCCGGGATTAAGTAAGTTGTGAGGGTTCAACTTGTGGCTAGACAGCGGGTGGAGGCGACGGCCAAGGGAACGGGTCTAGTTTGTATGGTTGAATTCTTCTTCTGAAAGATCTTGTCTCATTCTTCTCTTGGGAAGGGTGGGTCGTAAGGTGAAAGTGCACAACCTCTCGAGAGTTAAACCTAAGATCTTAGCCGTGTCCCCGGTTATGGACAATTTGAGCTTCTAGGCAGGGAATGTACGGAGGAATCTCATCATCTTTTCTGAATGTATTTAAAATTTGAATTAACCTTTGAAAACTCATGGGAGATGTAACCATGTGATTCTAAAACCCATGGAGGATTTAACCATGGTGTGATTTCATAATGTCATTCAAAGATTTTCAAATGTTTTTGTTTTAAATAAAATGTAGGATAAAATTGGCTTTATGCAAATTTGCCTAAACTCCACTTGCCAAATATCATGTAGATAGTCATGCCCAAAACTGCCACCATATAAGTGTCATTTGCCAGTACATCATTGTACTGACCTCCATTCGTGGGGCTGCATATTCAAACGTGCAGGATATTCTGAAGATGGGTACTAGTAGGATCTCGAGTCTACATTCCAACATGACTGCCTGTGGCACATGAAGATGATGAAGGCTCATTGATGAATTACATTTCCGATGTGAACGTTCTGAATATTGTTGAGCTAGTCCATGTGACTATGCAAGTTGTAAGGTTTTACCTCTGGATCAACGATGTAGTAATTTGATACTATTGCAATGATTACTATATTTTGTAATGTGTGTGCTATCAGTGATCCCGGGAATAGCACTATACACAGGTATCTTGCCTTTATTAAAAGGTAGGGTGCTACAGTTCGCTACGATCCGTTCACTCGACGTCCTCGTCTCGGAGGTGGACCAACCGTTGCAGCCGCCGCTGCCTCGGTATGCCACCGACATCATGTCGTCGGACCTCACGGGAGAGAGGCCATACAATGGGCGCTCCAGAACTCCTCCTCGCAACCGTCGCCTCCGACTCGACCTCCACCACCGGCGTGGGCTGCTCCACCTCTACCTCCACCGCCGGTGGCACCGGCGTATGTTCCGCTGCTTGCCAACTGGCCGTGGCCGGTACCGAATTTCGTAGTGCTCGACGTCGACGACAAGGAGTAGGCGCGGGCGTTAGTTTTTATATTTTAGATTTTCCTTTCTTCACAATGTAAATTATGTTTTTATGTTGAAAAAAAGGCAAATCTTCAAAAAAAATGCGTCGTGCCGCTGGGGGCACCCCGACGGAAACGGACGCGCGGTCGATTTCGACCATTTAGACCGACGCAAACAGACAAGCGCGAGCATTTTTGTCGTTTGAAACCGTGTAGTATAGGGATATTCCTTGGACGACCTATTCGCTCCGCACTAAACAGAGTACTCCGGTTTCAAACTATTTTGCCCTGCTGCGGATGTAACCATTAATTGGTGTTTACGGTGTGGTATCGAAAGCCAGCAGTTAAAAGGATAGATGCATTTTTTTGAAATGGAGGGGAGTACCCCACCCTCTGTATTGGAAAAGATGTATACTATTTTATTAACTAATTCAATAAATGTCTGACAAAGATCCTACATGAAAAAAATGTGAAGTCACCACGCAACACCTACACATCCAACAACGAGCGAAGATAATATCAGAAAAAGCTTATTCCATGGAATAAAAGACTCCCATCAAGAGACTTTTAGCGAGCACCTACACGCTACAGAGGCCGTCTCCACCAACAACTGCTGGTTTATCTTCAAGTTCTAGATCTGCATAGCCCCGCTAGGACTACCCTCAACAACATTATGGCGCTAGAAGTGCCTCCACCCTGCATGTGTCCTCCAACACGCGACCTACACCGAGGTTCTGTTGCACCATGCCACCAAGACTCTATCGATGATGCGCAAGAAACCAATACCGCTCCACCTCAAGACCACTCCAGTCAGTATGCAGTTGTGCACTCTAAAAACAATGCCCTCAATAGGGAGAGCCGCACCGAAAATGTCGCCAACGTCCGATCCGGGAACCCGGATCTAGGGTTTCCTTCGAAGCACCCGAGCCCTGGAAAAGGAAGCTGCAAAAAAGATGCCTTCGACAAAAATAAAAAACGACGCCAAGCGGTGCCGCCATCGTCCACCTTGGCTTTCACCGGAAGCCATGCAAATTCATACACATCACTGATTGGATCTCGATACAGCTACTGAGCACCATCATCGCCGCAGCGGCACGTTGTTCCGCAGCCTGCATCGTCCACCCCCTTCCCACCCAAGTATCATGGGCCAAGCGGTCAACCCAGAGATGCAAACCACTGCCAACGCCGTCCGCCGTATCGCAGCTGCTCTAGGTGTGCCGCTGCACGCCGGAGAGCCACCACCTAGTGGTACCCGGCGGCCACACGACGCCCATGCCATGGAGGATCCTTCCCACGTCGTTTGTCCATGTGAGGCGACGAGAAGACCTCCGGCGATGGTGGGAGGAGGAGGGAGGGTGGGGAGGGGTGTCGACGGTGGAGATTTTTAGGGTCGCCCCTAGAAGGATATATGCATGGTATTCCAAAGATTAAAAACATTCTAGAGCCCGTATGGTGACCAATTAAAGTTCAAATTCTTGTTCGGTATATATAAGTAGATGGTATAGTTTCTTGTAAGTTGGCTATGAGAGGTTGTTTGTCCACGTGAACTGTCGTCCAACCATTATAACCTCACTTGAATCGAAATTGTAATGACAACATTGAATAAGAACAGCTAGTGATTATCGAACCTGCCTTTGCTCTTTTCGTGCTGGAATCTTATAAAATAAAAACCCCTTGATGGATGTGAAATGCATACATGAACTTTGTAGTTTATCATCACATATCTCTATGTTTGCATTATATATAATGTTATATCCATGTTTTATATTGTTTTTCGGATCTTCCAATGATCCCCCTTATTTTGGTTATAACTCTGCAAAATAGGAATTCCTTGTTTTTTGTATTTTGGACTTTCAGGGACCTATATGGAGTGTCGGAGTGAAATGGACCTAGGCTTTTAGAGGCTTAATATTTCACGAAGACAATCAAGATGGAGCTTTGGAACCTCAAGAACGGATCCCGGGGCCCAAAAGAGAGGGGGTGGTGTGGCCCCTACCTTAGGCAGCGCCACCTGTATGATTGGGTGGCTCGTTGCTCGGATGAATTGGATTCCACCTCCATACTCTTCAGTTTTCACTAAAACCTCATATAGAAGGGGTCCCAGACGTGACCTCAGAACATACGGAGGCACAAATTTAAAACACCTAAAAAGAGAGCCAGCAAGCCGCCGTCGACGAAGATCGGTGGGGGGAACCGCTGCCGGAATCGCCTCCGGTGGACTCCACCCCCTCCGATGTGGTCATCATCAACATCTCCATCAACACCCTTAGCACCATCTTCATCTACCCTTTGTAATATCTTAGCAAACATGATGTGTGAGGCAATCTATCGTTTTCCCAAGATGTATTGTACCTATATGTCTTTGTTTGAGTAGCGACTCGTTCTTGGAAATTGTGAGATAATTTGTTGATGGTTGTATATAAGTATTTGTTATCTTCTATGGTGATTTCTTGTACAGATCTATGAGTGCGCACATATGTTGGGGAATGCAATGAGGTTGTCACCGTTGCATGATGATATGAAGAGGGATGGATGGAGATTGACAGAAACCCTGTCCCAAGTCTTAGATATTATGTCATATTAATTCATGGTTAATCAAAGGGGGTATAACTATGGGGACTCTCAAACTTACAATGGTGGTTGGACTTTATGTCTTAATAATTTCATTGTTTGCTCATACCTATGTCCTTAGAATCAATCACTAGTGGTGTATTTGCTCATATCTATGGCTACACTTATCTATGGCTTCTCTTTAGAAGAAACACCAAAAAGACTATTAACTGAGCTTCACTAATTGTGACAACCACACAAATGAAATAGTAATTTGTCTGAACAATTACTCCCTTGAGTTACTTCACCATACTCTATTTCACCTCACATGACTTGCACTAGTTTTACTTCCTACAATTATTTTTAGTACTTTACAGTTTTCTAGTTCCTAGTGGAAACCACTTTACACAAACTCCAACCTATTGCTTTGCACGAACGGCCATATAAGTCGATTCGACACTCAAATACTTATCAAATTGTACGGTGGTGATCCGTGCACTTGGGGATTATCACCCCTTCTATCATAATATGATGTGTATTATCTTTTGCCAAATCTAATATTCACGAAGAAAGTCCTCCTTATGTTCTTCCCAAGTCGCGCCATACACAAGAAGCAATGTACATCTAACTAGCTCGGATCACACGCCTTTGCTGATTGATTCTGGATGTCCTTCTCATTTAGGAAAAAATAATCACTTTTCGTTTGAATTATCTTGGTTGCGCCAAGATGGTTTTTACGATCTTATTAAAAAAGAATGGTTGTCCATTAACACTGGTACGTCGCCGGTGGAGAGATGGCAACACAAGGTGCACCATCTTAGACAATTCCTACGTGGGTGGGCAAGAAATCTTAGCGGTGTCTACAAGAAAGAGAGGGATAGACTTTTGCATATTATAGATGTGCTCGATTTAAAAGCGGAAACTATACCATTGACTGCGGTAGAAAGAGCTAATAAAAAACAAGCGGATGAGGAGCTTGCCAAACTTAGGCGTGATGAGGAATCCAAGTGGGCTCAGCGCGCCAAGGTTCGGCATGTGCAGGAGGGTGGAAATAATACGAGATATTTCCACCTCATTGCAAATGGAAAACACCGTAAGAAAAAGATATTTCAATTAGAACAGGATGAGGGCACTATAGTTGGACAAGCTAACTTAAAGCTCTTTATCACTGAATTTTATAAAAAACTATTTGGGGCATCGGAACCAAATTTCTTTAATTTGAATGAGGAACAAATTCATGATATTCCTCAATTATCTCAAGAGGAAAAAATTATTTTAACATCTGAATTCTCTGAGAAGGAGGTGTTAGAAGCCATAATGCAAATGGAACGAAATAAATCACCCGGGCCCGATGGCTTGCCTGCGGAGTTTTATAAGACGTTTTGGGATGTTATAAAGGAGGATCTTATGGCAATGTTTAAGCAATTACAGACCGGAGACTTGCCGCTTTATAAACTAAATTTTGGGATCATCACACTTCTACCTAAAAAAGAAGATGCTAGTCGAATTGAGCAATATAGACCGATTTGCCTATTGAATGTAAGTTTCAAAATTTTTACTAAGGTTGGAACAAATAGAGCGACTGAGATTGCACAAAAGGTGGTGCGACCAACTCAGTCAGCCTTTATTCCAGGACGGAATATTTTAGAGGGAGTCGTGGTTCTCCATGAAACTATCCATGAGCTTCATAGGAAGAAAATGGATGGGGTTCTTTTTAAAATTGACTTTGAAAAGGCATACGACAAAGTTAAATGGTCTTTTTTGCAACAAGCTTTGCGGATGAAAGGTTTCCCGCCTTTGTGGTGTGACTGGATTGCAAGGTTTGTACAGGGGGGCAGTGTTGGTATTCGAGTGAATGATGATATAGGACATTATTTTCAAACTTTAAAAGGCCTAAGACAGGGTGATCCGCTATCCCCCATTTTATTTAACATTGTAGCGGATATGTTGGCAATCCTTATTGCAAGGGCAAAAGAGGATGGCCAAGTTGGTGGATTGGTACCCCATCTAGTAGAGGGAGGGGTATCAATTCTTCAATATGCCGACGACACTATCTTGTTCTTGGAACATGATATTGCAAAAGCGGTAAATATGAAACTTATTCTCTGTTTGTTTGAACAACTGTCGGGTCTAAAAATTAACTTTCATAAGAGTGAGGTATATTGTTTTGGGAGAGCAAAAGAGCAAGAAAATGAATACAGACATATTTTTGGGTGTGAAATTGGGGCTTTACCTTTTAAATACTTGGGGATACCTATTCATTATAGAAGGTTGCTAAATAAGGAATGGAAACCAGCCGAGGACCGATTTGAACGCAAATTGGGTTGCTGGGCAGGGAAGTTGCTCTCATATGGAGATCGACTAGTGCTAATTAATTCCGTTCTTAGTAGCTTGCCAATGTTCCTTCTATCCTTTTTCTTAATACCAAAAGGGGTGAGAAAAAGACTAGATTTTTATCGATCACGGTTTTTTTGGCAAAGTGATCAAAAAAAGAGGAAGTATCGCCTAACTAAATGGAATATTATATGTAGACCTAAGGACCAAGGAGGTCTGGGTATTGAGGTTTTAGATATTAAGAATAGATGTTTGATTAGCAAATGGCTATTTAAATTACTCAATGAAGAAGGGGTGTGGCAGGAGCTGTTACACAATAAGTATCTTAATACTAAAACTCTTTCGGAGGTTCAGGTAAATGCAAATGACTCACCCTTTTGGAAGGGTTTAATGAGTGTCAAAAATGAATTTTTCAAACGCGGTTCGTTTGTCATTGGTGATGGACAAAAAACTAGATTTTGGGAAGATACTTGGCTAGGCACACAACCTCTTGCTGACCAGTATGAGTCATTATATAACATTACAAGAAATAAGAATGCTACTGTAGCTGAGGTTATGGGTACTGTACCACTGAATATTAGTTTCAGAAGAACATTATCTCATGACAAATGGACATCTTGGCTAAATTTGCTACAGCGCCTAATTGAGGTGCAATTGTCGGAGGATCCAGACAAATTCATTTGGCGGCTTACTGCAAATGGAGAGTTTTCGGTAAAATCGCTGTATGTTGATTTCATGAATGACCATACTGTTTTCCTCAAGAAATACATATGGAGGTTAAAGGTTCCACTAAAGATCCGGATTTTTATGTGGTTCTTAAATAAAAAAGTTTTTCTTACTAAGGATAATTTAACTAAACGGAATTGGACAGGATCGAAGAAATGTGCTTTTTGTACTGCTGATGAATCCATTGAGCATCTCTTTATTAAGTGCCCTTTTGCAAGATTAATTTGGAGAGTTGTTCATTTTACCTTCAATATTTCACCACCTGCGAATATCAAGAACTTATTTGGTAATTGGCTTAATGGGATAGATAAGAAAACAAAAGCTCGAATTCATGTAGGAGTTTGTGCTTTATTATGGGCAATTTGGAATTGTCGTAATGAGATTGTCTTTAACAGAGCGGAAGGTGTCTTCTTTTTGCAGGTTATTCACAGGGCTACTTACTGGATTCACATGTGGTCGTACCTGCAGTCGGAGGACCAGCGTATACCTATGGAGTCTGGATGCACTTGATTGATGGCGGTCGTTCGGGCTATCTTCAGCCAGGGTGGTTGGCAGCGTGCTGATAGGATACAGTATACATAGGAGTATCATGTATTCTAAGTTTGTTTCACTCTTTCGCTGGCTTATTTTCGTGAGCACCTTATGTGATCGTTGAGGTTGAGCTTGTAAGAATTTTAAGACTTCTAGACTTGAATTTGATCAATAAATGGCTGTGTGCATCTATTTGATGCAGAGGCCGGGTGATACCCATTTCTAAAAAAAATGTAAGTGGTTAGATAAAGCCACGTACAACAATGTGCATCGCAACAACGATACTTCAGCTAAGGTGTGGGAATCTTCCGCACCGAATGCGATGTTCCAAAGAGATCTTACTGGTTCCATTCTTGGATCTTGGAATGCCTTGTTTCAGCGTCTGACTTTAGTCCGAATGACGCAAGGGAAGCGGAGCTTGAATGGAACCTAAATGAAAGTGGTAAATTCTCGGTGTATTCCATGTACAGAGTGTTGGTCCTACTCGATGAGTCGGTTCTTAATAATAAAAAGATTTGGAAAATAAAGATCCCTTTGAGACCAAGGTTTTTGCGTAGTATCTACGTAGAGGGGCGATCCTCACTAAGAATAACCTTGCAAAACACAATTGACAAGGAAGTAAGAAGTATGTCTTTTGCCATCAGGATGAGACTATAAAACAGTTATTCTTCCAATGTCAGTTCGCAAGATCTATATGGTCAATCTTCCAAATAGGTTCTACCTTATACCCGTCATGTAGAGTTGCTAATATTTTTAGCAATTGGCTAAATGAATGGATCATAAGTTCCAAATACTTATTATGGTGGGAGCGTTTCATATTATTTGTTCGCTTTGGCTATGTAGAAAAAACAAGGTTTTTAATGATAAAAAATTCTTCGATTAGTAGATTATCGAAATATCCGATTGTGTCCGTTTGCGTCGGCCCGCGGACGCCATGCGGCCCAGGGCAACCGTTTGCGTCGGGTACCTCCAGGCTCCAGCGGTGCGGACGCATTTTTTTTGGGGAGACAGCCCTAAGGTTGTTAATGGCTTTTATGTCCCATCGAGGACTGCTGCTGGCGATTAACTGGTCCCGCGCGATGACAGTCGTTACCGCGCGTGCCCAATACATTGGCTAGTTTCGCTGGCGTTTCGCGCGCGCGGGAAACGACCTGCGTGGCAAAGCCGTGCCCCGCTGTCGCTATATATGCCGGACACCGGCGGGGGTGACGGGCACACCTCAAGCTAAACCCTAGAGGATATCCATGGCCGACCACAACCTTAGTTGGGAAAAGTTAGTTCAGATGTGCCGCCACGCCCACCCGAAGGAGGACGAGGAGCTAGTCGCCGCCGGTGTTCAGGCCGAGCAGCTGGACATGGAGGCGGAGGCGGAGGTTGCGGAGGCGGTAGAGCGCGCAGAAGGGCGCCTCACGGCGACCAGGGTGGAGATCGCCAACGCCAGGGCCGAGCTCGCGGACGTCGTCATCCACGACATCACGGACGACGAAGCCCCCGTACCCGGCCGCTTCGAGTGCGCTGGCGACCAGTTCGTCCTGGTCGCGTCCTTCGAGACCCTAGCTAGGGACGCCCTGCGTCGTCATGCTTGGTTGGCGGAGGAGGAAGCCCACAGCTATGAGATCGCCATGGCTCGGGGGTACATGTGCTCCGACCTGGACTCGCTCCAGCGGAGGGGCCCTTCTCCCGCTCGGGTCGAGCAGGAGAACCGGAGCCGGCGGGCGCCATCGCCGCCAGGGAAGCGGTGGCGGAGGCTGCAGGGACAGCCCGCTCCACGCTCACCGGGCGGCGGCCCAAAGAGGCGGCGGCGACGGCGGCCTGGCGGCGGCGACGAGAAGGAGGCCAACTCTATGGCCAGGACACTGTGGGACTCCTCGGCCGAGGCTCGAACGCCGCAGGAACGAGGTGACCAATCTGCGGAGTGCCCGGTGTGCGGTGCGCGCTCGGATGACGCGCCCCGGCGCGAGCAGGCGGGTCGAACGCGGTAGAGAGTGGGGCTAGCAGGTACGGCCGTCGTAGGTTTAGGTTAACTCGACTAACCATCTTTGTAAAGATGGTCCTTTTGGCCAATCAATAGTAATAAAAAAAATATTATGCTTACCTAGTCACTGCCGACCAGATCCGGATATATGCACCCAACACGGACACTTAGTGCGACCACGGAATGTCCGCAGAGACTTAAACCTTACGCATATTTAGGCCAGGTTGCATCACCATGGACGGCTCGGTCATTTTGCCTCTTGCCGCTGAAGCAGGGTCATGCCCTCAGGTAAGGCGCGGCGATAGGTCCAAGTCAAGGGAGTAATAACGGGCGTGGATACTTTATGGCGGCATGGCGCCATGCCCTGCCTGCTGCCTCGCTCAACCACTGCTTCGTCGGACTTCTGATACTGTCTCACTCACAGGGACTGGTCTCACTGTGATCCGCTTCCACCCATTAGCGTCCATATCACTATATGGATACTGCTTCTGGAGCGATGGAACCATGCGAAGAAATTGCGCATCCGAGGAAAATGTGTGTTCGCCAGCGAAAAGACGTGCCTGGCTGTGGCTCTGGTATTCCTAAACCCGATTTTAGCCCAGGCTCAAAATTCGTATTTCAAGCTCTCTAAATTTTCTGATAAAAATATTTGCCTGCAAAGGGTGCACGTATATATGTACGTGTCAATTTTCATACTCAAAATCAATAGCCTCATCAGTGGCGCACCAAAATTGGATTCTGTGGCGCATGAGAGGTGCGCCACAGAAACATCGCCACAAAAATAAGGTTTATGTGGCGCACCTTCCCGTGCGCCATAGAATTAAGGTTTCTGTGGCGCACGTGTTTGCGCCACAGAAAAGAGTGCGCCACAGTTTTTGGTGCGCCACAGAAATTGCTTGTATTATACTCGATTTTGTGCTGCCTGCTATACACATGCAGTTTATACACAGCAATATACAGAGATACATGTTATATACAGCAACATTCAGATATAATATAAATATCATGTACATTGCACAGATATAACATAGACATCATCATCACATTACTTAGAGCCCGATCGAGATACATATATAGTGGCAATTAAGTGTCAAATGTTTTGCATACAACTCTTAATTCATACAAATTTCACAATTTCGAGATACAAAGTAGTCTTCATCCGGTTCCTCCTTTGCTCCCTCATCTCTATCCACCAGGCTCGATCCGGTTCCTCCTTTGCTCCCTCATCTCTACCCACCAGGCTCGCTTGCATCGGGGTCTTCATATCCAGTTCGTACTATGATGAAAATGGAAGAAAGTGAGACCAACAAGTCCGATGCACAAGAGAAATGGAATAAATGCCTCATACATTGTTGGTCAACACAAATATTAACATTTAGGGATGGCGTAAGTGAGACCAAGTCCGATGCACAAGAGATTGATATTTGTGCTATCTTACCAGGCTCACTTACGCCACCCCCAAGTGTACGGGGACCAAACATTTTAATCATCGGCATTTTGAAAATCTCAAAGCAAATGGAATGACAAAATGGAATAAGTGCCTCATACATTATTGGTCAACACAAATACTATGGTCAGAAACCATAGTTGCAGTATACACCGCAGATACTTTGCAGAAGGGCCCCTTTCCCCGGCCGCCGTTCGTGAACGGGTCCTTAACGACACAACAACGCTGATCTCCTCTCAGGCGCAGAACCCAGCCGCCTCCCTTGTGGCGTCTCCTGCGCTCTTCATGGCCGGACCACGATTGGACTCACCGGGGGAATAATGATAATCGCCATCAACACTATCGCCGACTCCACAGAGCATAGCAGTGCCAGATGCCACTTTTCCTCGCCGTGCATTGAACGAGTCTTTGATGCAAAGACCGTGCCGGCCTGCCCAGAGGCCGGCACGGTCTTTGCATCAAGGACTCGTTCACTGGACGGCGAGAGAAGAAAAGCGGCGCAAAGTACTCTACACTGTGGACTCGACGATAGTGGTGATGGCGATTATCGTATTTCCGGGTGAGTCCAATCGTGGTCCGGCCATGGAGAAAAGCGCAGAGCCCACTAGACACGGCCACAAGGGAGACGGCTGGGACTGGCGTGGTTCTGCGCCGAAGAGACATGTCGGCGTTGTTGTCTCGTCAAAGACTCGTTCACGGAACGGCGGCCGGGGGGGGGCCCGTCTACAAAGTATATTGCGGCGTATATGTGACCAAACATTCTAATCATCGGCACTAAAATGGAAGAAAGAGCCAAGTTGTATCTCAACTAGATATCATATGCCTCATACTTTTTTGGTCGAAAGAAATATTAACATTCAGGGATGGGGTCAGCGAGGCCAGGTAGGATGCACAAGAGATTGATATTTGTGCCATCGCACCAGGCTCACTGGCCCCACCCCAGAGTGTACAAGTGACCAAACAATTTAATCATCGGCACTAGAATGGAAGAAAGGCCAATGCAATTAAGAAGTAGCTAGTATGAACTAAATGGAATGCCTCATACTTTGTTGGTCGAAACAAATATGAACATCCGGGATGGCGTTAGTGAGGCCAGGTAGGATGCACAAGAGATTGATATTTGTGCCATCACACCAGGCTCACTAGCGACCCCCGAGTGTACGAGTGATCAACCAACCATCTAATCATCGACAAGTACAAAAACACCACCAAACCAGCAACCATGGTGACATAAGTCAAGATGCTCAAACACACATAGCATGCATGGAACAGATGCTCCAAAGGGATTATTCATCACTTGGTATATAGACCAAGTGATGCTGGCAAAAGAGAGGCCAATCAAGAACCAAAAAATAGTGAAGATAGATGCCTAAACAAGCAACAACACATAGCATATCCCAGCTAACCAGATGAGACAAGTCTTGGTAGCCAACCGAATCACCTAGCACCACCTAGCCTTTTAAAACCATCGAAACAGTCCTTTTTCTTCAAAGGATACCACAGTGGCATTCATTTACATGATCCCCTACTGTGGATATCTCTATTTTCATCAAAGCCAACAAGAAAAGGATACCACAGTGGCATTCATTTACATGATTCCCTAATGTGAATATCTCTATTTTAGTATACCATCATAAGCATTCCATTTAAATCACACATTTTAGTATCTGTTCTTATCCAAGTTTTTGCCTCAGCCTTTGCATCATTGGCTGAGCCAAGACATCAAGCATCTGGCCAGGGAGCATTCTTTCTTTTTAGGGAACTATATGAACTATATGCACATGATCCAGTAAGCATCCCCACTAATCAGAGCATTATAAGCATAGTAGCATACCATAAGCTCACAAGAATCCATCAAGTAAATCTTCACAAGGATACCACAGTAGCATAGTAGCATACCATAAGCTCACAAGAATCCATCATTTTCTTCACAAGGATACCACAGTAGCATACCATAGTAGCATTTCATGCATTTAAATGAACCAGTAGCATCAAAACCAACCAAATGTCCAACTAGCAAGCAATACCAAGTGAGCAAGTCTTCATTACCTTGTACAGGTTCAGACATGGATTTATTTCCAACAAAGGATGGAAATCAAATTAACATCATTGAATTAAATTGAATCATTACCATCACATGGTTCATCAATAACAAGTGGCAGTAAACCTCCACAAACAACACTATCCATATGCAGCAACAATATACTAACCACTAGCACCTTTTTATTAGCAGCATAACAATATACTAACCACTAGCAATCCAGGCTCCAAATGGAACCTTTGGAGCAGATATATATAGAGCCAATATAGCATGTCACTCCAAATGAAAATATCCATATGCAGGCAACAAAGTAATTTATTCAGATACTGCACATGAGCAGCATCACTGAATCAAAGAAACTAGCAGAATGCATCCAGAGCAACAACATCAATGCATCCAGAGCAACAGCAATGCATGCAGCATCATCAGCACAACCTAGAAGCATGAGCATTTCGTCGAGCACATTGTGCTCGCGGGGAGAGGAAGAGGGAGGGAGGGAGAGAGTTCACCGACGGGGGTGGAGGAGGAGGTTGACGACGACGGCAGCGGTGAGGAGGAGGAGACGCGGCTCCTCCACCTTCACGCGACGGCGGCCCCTCCTCGCCGTCCTCCGTAGCGGCAGCTTTGCGGGCGGGATGGGAGGACCGGCCCTCATGGGGCGGCGGCGGCGATGGCGGCGACCATGGTGGCGCGCCGGATCGGAGAGAGGGAGAGAGAGGGAGATAGAGGTGAACAGGGCAGGCGAGGATATAAGTCACGAATTGTGGCCTTACCAGTCTGCGCCAGAGCGGCGCCAGAAGCGTGCGCGAAGAGTTGTGCGGCGCATGTGCGCTTGAAATACCTACACTAATAATTGGTGGTGGCAGGATGTGGGCCTCATACAATTTCTGTGGCGCAACGTTCAGTGCCACAAAAGTTATTTCTGTGACGCACCCAGGTGGCCACAAAAATAAAATTCACGCATTTTGGTGCGCCACAGAACTAAGCTCTGCCTATAAGGGTTTTCCTACTAGTGTGTTGAAAATTCCTTCCCGTTTGCCAGGCCTCAGCATGGGAGTAGGCTTCTAGAGAATCTTGAAAATCGTTGTCTGCTTGCAAGGTTTAAGAATTGAAAGAGTCCTTGTAGCCAAAATTATGCCCGTAGTTTCTTCTATACTTTTCTCACGAGAAAAGGCACTAGCTAGCGTACATGAAGTAGGTGACAAAAGGGAATTATCTAAGTGAAAACATTTTTTTTCAAAAAAACTAAACATCAGCTGACTGGGAGAGTTGACATACATCTTGACTTTAAGGATAAGTAATCCCTCTAATTAATTACTTTATACCCAATACTTGCATACTCACCCCGTCCTCAAATGAGTATTCTTCCAACTCTTTACTAAGTTAAAATTTAAAACTTTGACCAATTTCATTAAAAAAACGTAGCAACATATATGACATTAAATCGGTATAATATGAAAGAACGTCGTTGTACACACGAAGTTTCATGCATGACACTGCCGCTAAACCATAGACGCAACCGCTCACGTAGTCCGGCAACGTCCGATTCCGTGTTGTACGTGCGTTGTACATGAGGCTGGTCATAGTGCAAAGTATCATATAGTGGTATCATCCATATGATACAAGCTTATGATACTACCCTATAGTGGTTAGTATCATCTGGTAGTATCATAATCTCATGATATTTAATTATTTGTAGAATCTCAATGCAATTGTGTGTATAGGATGTATTTGACATTAAATTTTCTGTTTCGCGTGCTATGATACATTATCATATTATGATACATTATGATACCGCTAGCATATCTCTCATTAATTATAGCGCCACATCAGTTTTATCAAGGTGGCATGCATGATACGCCTTATGATACTAGCACTATGGCTAGCCCAGTATGAAACAACATTTTTAAACGATCCTAGTGGTGCTAAGTTGGTGCCATAAATGTTGTCACTTTTTTCCATAAATTGGTCAAACTTTAAATATTCGAGACAAAAAATAGAATTACATTTATTTGAGAACGGATGGAGTATGCACTGAACAAAAAAGAGGAAAAAAGCGGGTCTCGTTGGAATAGAAAATCACATTTATTAGAGGGCTGAAAGAAAATAAAAGAAATACATTTATTAGTAAGAGGAATCAAAGAAAACAATAAGATAACTCCTACAATTTCTAAAAATTTAAAACGGAGAGATGCCTTATAATATATGACGGAGAAAGTTGCTCAGCAAAGGTATATATTGGGTCCACCGGAAGCGCGATGCGCGATCTTCTTCCAGTCGTTAGTCCACCCTTTGGATTGGACTTGTACCTATACTAGCTTAAACTAGTCCACTTGTTTGCAGCCCAGCCTCTGATTGGTAGTAGGAAAGTGCACAATTATGATGTATCGACGCACCCGTTCAACCGTGATTTGCTGGGTCAAACAGTCAACCACCATGGATTCCGTATACAGATAAAGAATCTGATTAATTTAACCAGGACAGAAGGGATCAAGGGATAGAAAATGACATGAAACCCGAAAAGTCATTTTGGCTTCCCAGCACCCGTGCTCTTGACATATTAGAAAATTCAAAATTATATTTACAGGTTTTAAAAATTATCAAACATAATTTTAAAAGTAGCTGATGATATATTTCACTAACGTGCAAAATCTTAAATTTGAATGTTTTGTATTCTGAGCTAAAAAAACATGATAAAGTCTACCTTTTTATAGATATTTGAAACCACCATGCTCGGATTTATACTTTTGTCCTTTATCATTTTTGTGTAGCCCAAACAAAATATTTTTTTAATAAAAATTTGCTCATTTGTGAGATACATTATTAGAAAAAAAAATTTAATTTTTTTGAAACTAAAAAATATTATTTTATTTTTTATATATTAAAAATAAATTACGGGCTCACCAGAAATTAGAGAAATGGCTAGAAAATCTCACAAAAATCAGAAACATCTAGCCATTTATTTTATACAGTAAAAATCCATAACCA
This sequence comes from Lolium multiflorum, assembly GCA_030979885.1. NCBI lineage: Eukaryota > Viridiplantae > Streptophyta > Magnoliopsida > Poales > Poaceae > Lolium > Lolium multiflorum. The sequence continues at coordinate 103,968,082 of CM061747.1, forward strand.
TTAGATTTTTAAGATAAGAAGTGGGCATTAAAGTAAAATAAATTTACCCACCAATGCCATTACGTATAAAATTCTAAACCCTAGACTGAGAGGGGGGATTGAGTGAACCTATGAACCCATGCCCATTGTTTCTATAAGAGAAAACCTTTGTCTTGTCCTCTTATGTAAAGAGGAGGACGGACGAATAGCGCCCGAGCTGGTGTGATCCTGATATGGGAATACGTATTGCGCGACGCGGAGTCAAAAGATGATCATTAAATTCTGTACGGAACGGTGGGATACGTGACCGAGTATGAAGTATGTAGAGACGGATGGAGGTGTAGATGTTGGGCATCGGAATTAAATGCGGGAGCAGGTTCATGGACGGCCGTCCAGGTCGGTGGAACAGGAACAGGCCCCCCACTATCCGGCTCATCTTGTACCCGCGTCTCTGATGTTAGGGCATTTCCAACAGGGCGACCCATCCCGCGCCCGCGCGTTCGGATGGGTCCAGCCGGACAAAAACCCGGCCAGCGTCCATCCCAAAACGGACGGCCGCGGCGTCCGGAACGACGCAAACCCGCCCAAATCTGGACCGGTTTGCGTGCGAAAGGCTGGTCGTCGCGTCCGCCCTTGTCCGCCCGGCCCGCGTGTCATAGACATTTTTTTCATTAAAAAGAACCCATTTACAATTTTTTTAGCTACTACTTCTATCCTAATACGTACGGGGCCGGCGGCCGCGACTCGCGCTCGCCTGGGGGCCGTGGATTTCACTCGACGCGGGCGGCCACGCGTGAGGATTCCACTCAGCCTACGGGCGGGTGGCGCGCGCGCGACGCGGCGGCGGCAGGCGGCGGGAGGCCTTCATCCTCCTCCTTTCCGTCCGCGCACCTCGGGCGCTCGCGCTCCGCCTCCGCGGCGGAACCATCCGCTTCCCGCATAGCTCCACCTCCCGCAGGCGGCGCGTTCCACGGCGGCCCGCCTCCAGGCGGACGCGGGCGGGCCTCGGCCTCGTGGTTCTCCTGCGCCGGCGCATGCGCTCTGCCGGCCGCGCTCCGCCGACTCGGCATCCTCCCGGCGCGCCGCTCGGACGAGGGCATCTGGATGAGGTGCCGGGCTGCTCGCATAGCGAGCGCTCGTTCTTCCGAGGAGGTCGCCAATCGGCGGCGGCCGGCCCGCCGGTGGCCTCGTGCTCCTTCGTCGCGCGCGTGAGGTCGGCGAGACGCTCCTCGATGGTGGCGTTGATGTTCGCCAGCGCGAGGTCCTCCTCGTCGACGGGCTCCTCCGTGGCGGCCGCCCCTCCTCCGCGGCCTCGTACCATCCGTCCGCGGTCTCGTGCCAGCCGTCCGCGGCCGCCTCCACCATCTCAGCGTCGCCTTCTTTGCCGCCGCCGGCAGCGACGCGGAGCGCCTCGTCGTCGGCGACCACCGCGAGCCGCGCGCTCCTCCTCCTCTCCGCGGGAACCTCCCGGGCGGCGAGGAGAGCTCTGAGTGCGCGGCATGGCGCCGGAGAAGGTGGGGGGGAGAGGAAGGTGGTGCGGTCTGTGAGACCGCCGCTGGCGGCCGCGAACTTGGCGCGCGCGCGCGCCAATGGTGTTTTCGTGCGCGCGGGAACCTTGGCGCGCGGGAACTTTCCCGCGTTCCACCGCCCACCATGGCTGTCCCGTCGAGGCCTGCCATGGCGCAACGCCGCACAAGGAAGACGAACCACGTGGCGTCTCTTTTCGCGTTGGGCGCCGCGTGCGACCCAAACGGACATGCGGACGCGGGCCGCTGTCCGCGTGTCCGCGCGGCCACCCAAACGGCCCAAAACGGACGGCCCAACGCGTCCGTTTGGGTCGCCCGGTTGGAGATGCCCTTAGAACATCTCCAGCGGGGTGACGCAAACGGGTGCTGAGCGACCGTTTTCGTTTGCCGGAAAATGCGTCTGGGTCCTACTTCAGCGGGGCGACGCACACCTGACCCAAATATGCGTCAGGTTTGCGTCTCCACGAACGCTGCGCGATCGTTGAAAGTGTTCGCGGTGGTTGCATCCGGGTCCAGTCGGCAGTGAATAGGTAATCATAATATTTGTTCATTACTAATTAGTCAAAAGGACCATCTTTATAGAGATGGTTAGTCGAGTTAACCTAAAACTACAACGGCCGTAACTACTCGCCGTCGCACGGTCTACCACGGCATGGGTTACTCGCAGTCGCGTGGCCTAGTACTGGTCACCGGAGGGGCTAGCACCATTGTCGAAGCTGGTCGGCCTGAAAAGTGTCGGTGACTAGCTGCTTGTCCTTCGGGTGGGTTTGGCACCACATGTGAACAACCTGATCCTAGCTAAGGTTGTGCTCGGCTATGGATGTACGGTAGGGTTTAGCTTGAGGTGTGCCCATCACCCCTGCCGGTGTTTACCATATATAGCCACGGCAGGGCGGGAAACAACGTTGGCGCGCAGGTTGTTTCCTGCGCGCGCGAAACGCCGGCGAACCTTGCCAATGTATTGGGCAAGCGCGGGAACGACCGTCTTCGCACGGGAATCGGTAATCGCCGGAGGCAGACCTCGACGGGACGTTAACCGCCATTGAACGACCTTGACGATGTCTCCGCTAAAAAAATGCGTCTGCGTCGCTGGTGATACCCCCGACGCAAACGGTCGCCCTGGGCCGCATTGCGTCCGCGGGCCGACGCAAACGGACACAACCGACATTTTGGACCTTCGAAATGCGTCGGCACATTGGACCGTTTGCGTCCACCTGAGCCGAAAATACGTCTAGCACCACCTCCAACGGGGCGACGCATAGTGACCGGGCCGTCCGGAGATACGCAAACCCGGCGCATATTTGCGCCTGGAATGCGTCGCGCGGACACTGCACGGACTCCCCAAGTGACCGCTCGCTTGTCCACCGGGCCCGTCTGGCAGCGAGCCTGTATCAAGGGCATCGCTTCCGCGTTTGCGCCGCAGCCTTCGCCATCAATGTCACGACTGTCTCTTCTTCGCGCGAACTGGCGGGCGGTGGCTAGGCTTATGCGCCGCCTTCAATGGCGTCATTTCCCGGGTTTGGCCGGCCTTAAAAGTCGACCAGCACAGTTCCTGCCATCGCCCACACCTCCACTCCCAACTCCACCGCTGCGCGCCGCCGCTGCACCGTGGGGAAGAAGAAGAACGACTTCGAGGCGTCTAGCAGCGGCACCAAGAAGGGGGAGCAGACGCAGAGGGTGCCGCTGCCCGTCAGCGTGGGGAGGCTGATGCACGCGAACTAGACGCCATGTGTAACGACCCGGAAAAACCCATTTATTAGTTTTTCTTCGCCGCTCGTTTTTCCGTGTCATTCGTATTCATCATGTCATCATGCATATTTTTGCCCGCAAATTATTTTATTAAACTTTATTTTCATTGGCAAAATTATTCTCTCCTTCTTGTCCCAAAATTATATTCTATTTTTCCTGCTTTATTCTATTTGTATCTTGACTCGTTGGAGTCGTTGTTGTAACTAGATGATACCCCGCGTGTTGGGGCGGTACTTGTGTGTTCTACCTTCTATGAACACCTTGAAAACAACTTAGTACATCTTGTGCAATAGAAGGATGCAAATATGAGATCAAACAAAGATCTGAAGGAATATTGATATTTTCATATGAAATTTTGAATGAATACATGAATAAAAGGCACAAATTTAGATTTAAAACTAACATAATAGTCCTCGGTCGATAGGCTAGCCTTGTAAGAACATTGAAATATTTAAGGTGCATAAAAAAATATGTTAGCCTAAACCGACATCAAAAAGGGTAATTGAATTCACATGCATCCAAATGTTGAATCGTTCAAATTAAACATGCTAAATTAAAGAATAAAATAGGGCCAATGAAGCGGAGATTTCCGTTAGATCATAGGCGCTCGATGCAAATTAAGAGTTCACAAACGGAAATATTGTGGTATATATATACTATGTGCAACTGTAAATGGTAATAGTAATTCTTGGGAAACGTAGGTGCGCATCTTGAAACTGAGTATGAGAAAACAATTGGAAAATGATATCATGTTTATTTTAGGCCCGCGCTGCAAAAGAACCTACATTTATATATGCAACATCTGATTTTCCCTGCAGTGATTCCTCAAAAACTAAAATCTTCGAATTTCCCTGCAATGTTGGATTTCCTCTCGAAAGACTACATGTTGTCAGACGGTGATGCTTAGGCATTCGCATGATTTGAGGAGCCTCTCAAAAGACTATATGTCTTCAGACGTGATGCTTAGGCTAGCCATAGTGCTAGTATCATAGCTAGTATCATGCATATTGGTCCCACAAAAATGCTGATGTGGCAGCTAATTAAAGAGGAGAGAGGAGATTAGAGTAACATAGGTGGATACTGTATCATAGCGCATGTCACGAGAAAAATTAATGCCAAACAAATCTTGTGCACAAATTTGCATTGAGATTCTAAAAAGCAATAATGTAGCAAGACTATGATACTACTTCATGATACTAACCACTATAGAGATAGTATCATACACAAGTATCATATGCATGCTACTAGTACATGATACTTCCCACTATGGTCAGCCTTAGGCATCTAAAAGTATAATAGATGCCACCCCATGGGGGTCTCACAGCGTATCCACGTTGTCACACCTGATGCCACGCTTGAAACATCAGTGTGACATGAGAGCTTCTTGCTGTCGGCCCATGGGCTGTAGGTGTGTGTGTAGTTGGGCCGCACCGTCGTGTGTGAAGCCAAGGGGTTAAATACTGGCAGCTGTAATGTTGGAACCATCGATGAAATAGAATCCTGAAAGGAAACGTATCTCTCCTTCTGTTCTGCTCTCACCCCCTTCGTGCTCCTCCCACCTCATGCTCCTTTCCCGTCCGATCCCTCTCTGATTTCAGTTGGGGTCGTGACAATTTGGTATCCAGAGCCAGTAATTCCTGCGAATTTTTGCTTCCGTTCTGTTGAGCTCTTCATCCTCTCGGCGTTGATCCGTAAACCCAGGCGAAAGGTGGGAATCACTCCGGTGAATCCCGCAAAATCCTTAGCTCGGTTCGATCCGTTTGGAGTGAGCAGCAACGGCGCCAGCAAAGACCAACGCGCAGGCCCAGCAAGTGCTGATGGCGCTCGAGACGAGTGGAGCAGAGATGAAGGCGATGTTGGAGCAGATAATGAAGCGCATGGACGACAACGTCGCGCTCGGCACCAAGCGCTACGAGGAGCAGCGCGCGGTCAACGCTCAGATCGCCCAGGATCTCCATGCCTGTCGCAAGCAGATCGACCTTACTCAGGCCGATGTGGATGAGGCGCGCCAGGCGGCTTCCACGGTGACCTCTCCGACGATGGTGCGTTCACACGCCGTGGACCACCGTGCCGCGGCGGCGGGCGGCAACCCCGGACTGGGTATGCCTGGGTACCCGCGTCTCGCCAATGATGGCGCGCCCCTGCTACCTGCAGCTCCTGATGCGCCGTTGTCACGCCCCCAACCTGTTCGGCAGAATGCCGACATCGCTCCGCAGCGTGAGCGGGAGGATGAGGGCGGGTTTGTGAAGCCCCCGAAGCACGACTTCCCTCGATTTGATGGTTCGCTTCCAACCCTGTGGCTCGATCGCTGTGTTGCTTACTTTGATATGTACAGAGTGAAGCCGCAGAATTGGGTAACAACAGCGTCACTCTATGTTGATGGGCATGCTGCACTTTGGCTTCAAGCATATCGCCAGTTACACGCACAAGTAAGTTGGACTCGTTTCTGTCAGGCGGTAGTGGAGGAATTTGGGCCTGACGAGTTTGAGGACCAAATGCACAAGCTACTGCAACTCCGTCAGACAGGATCAGTAGCAGAATATAGAGTGCAATTTGAAGTGTATATGTACCATCTGCTGGCACTTGATCCCTCTCTGAGCAGCAAGTTCTTTGTGACACAATTTGTGCTGGGGTTGAAAGATGAGTTGCGCGCCACGGTGCGTATTCAAGCACCAACTAGTATCACTAGAGCAACAGTGTTTGCAAAGATACAGGAAGAAGAATTAGCAGCTTGCCGACCTCGCAACCGTCCAGCTCCGGGAGGCAGACCACCACCTGCAGCGGCAGCTGCTCCACAACGTCCTCGAGCGGCGCCAGATGATTTTGCCAGAGAGCGTCAACTCAGAGATTTTCGGCGAGCCAATAATCTGTGTTTCAAATGTGGGGATCGCTACTCACGCGATCACCAGTGCAAACAACACGGTGCTCAATTGCTCACTATTCAGGTGGGTGAGTTTGGTGAGGTCCTGACAGAGGATGCTGTGCATGCGCTGCAACTGCTTGATGAACCTGATGTGGAACCAGTGCAGTGTTGTTTATTGTCTGCTCAAGCAACATCTGGAACGGAGTCTCCAGCTTGTATCCGTCTGTCCGCACGTGTCCAGGATCAAGCTATGTTGTTACTGTTGGACTCTGGAAGCAGTCACAGTTTTGTCAGTAGTACTTTTGTTCAGAGGCTCAAGTTACCAACAGTCCCCATTCACTCAGTTCCTGTAAAAGTGGCAAATGGACAACTCGTTACTTGTGACAGTATGGTTTCTTCACTTCAATGGACAAGTCAGGGGCATACGTTTGTTACAGATCTACGAGTGCTTCCTTTAGATGGGTATGATGCTGTTTTGGGCATGGACTGGCTCGAGGAACATAGTAATATGAATTGCAAATGGAAGGAAAAGGCAGTTTCATTTGATCACCAAGGGCAGTGGATTACCTTGCAAGGCATTACTGCAGCTTCTGTTGCAGCACCTGAGCAAATGGACTTCTTCATGTTACAGCAACTCGAGGACCATAATGAGATATGGGCAATTGCTGTGCTCGAACAGTCACCTGACACTCCGCCGTTATCCACACTCTTTCCTCAAATTCAGATATTGTTGACTGAATTTTCTGATGTGTTTGCCGAGCCGGAAGGATTGCCGCCTAGCCGCCAGTATGATCACGCGATCTCTTTGGAAGCTGATGCACGACCACCAAACTCCAAGCCTTACCGCTACTCTCCTCTACAGAAAGATGAGATTGAAAGGCAAGTTACTGAGATGCTCCGCTCAGGGGTAATCACACACAGCATGAGTCCATACGCAGCGCCAGTATTATTGGTCAAGAAGAAGGATGGGAGTTGGCGATTTTGCATTGATTATCGTCGGTTGAATTTGGCCACAATCAAAAACAAATTCCCTCTGCCAATCGTCGACGAACTTCTGGATGAACTTGCGGGTGCCAGTTTCTTCTCCAAACTAGACCTGCGTGCGGGCTATCATCAAATTCGCATGAGGCCAGAGGATGAGGAGAAGACCGCATTCAAAACGCATCACGGTCATTTCCAATTCCGCGTGATGCCGTTCGGTCTGACGAACGCGCCAGCTACTTTCCAGTGCCTCATGAACTCTATTTTCGCGGACTATACTCGTAAGTTCGTCATCATTTTCCTCGATGATATTTTGGTCTATAGTGCGTCCTTGCAGGAACATGAAATTCATCTGCGGTTGGTCCTTGCTCGTTTGCGCCAACATCAATTATATGCCAAGGCTTCAAAATGCTCGTTTGTGCAAGACCGTATTGAGTATTTGGGGCACGTCATCTCCAAGGACGGTGTTGCCACAGATGCGGAGAAGACAAAAGCGATGCAAGCATGGCCGGTACCTACATCGGCCACTGAACTCCGTGGATTCCTTGGTTTAACCGGGTATTACCGCAAGTTCGTGCCGCGCTACGGTATCATTGCAAAGCCGTTGACACAGTTATTGACAAAGAAGGGTTTTCTGTGGTCAGCATCAGCACAACAGGCATTTGATCAGCTCAAGGATGCCATGGTCAACACGCCGGTCCTAGCTCTGCCCAATTTCAGTCGTCCCTTCTCCATTGAAACTGACGCCTGTGACACGGGCATTGGTGCTGTGCTAGTTCAAGATGGCCATCCCATTGCGTACTTTAGTAAGGCATTGGGTGTGCGCAATCAAAAGCTCTCGACATATGAGAAGGAGTTTTTGGCGGTGATGATGGCGGTGGACAAGTGGAGGGCATATCTACAACGTGGCCCATTTGTTATCGCCACTGATCACAAGAGTTTGTGTAACTTGGAGGATCAGCAGCTTGATACAGAGTTGCAACGCAAGGCCATGGCGAAGCTCGTGGGACTGCAATTCAAATTTCAGTACAAGCGGGGCAAAGAAAATGGTGCTGCAGATGCACTTTCTAGGGTGGGCCACCTTCTTACGGCCAATGCACTATCTCTCTGTCAACCAACCTGGGTTCAAGAAGTGTCCAATTCATACACTACTGATTCTGACGCTCAGTCTCTCTTGGCAAAGTTGGCAGTGCAGAGTCCAGATGAGGAGGGTTTTGAATTGCACAGTGGCTTGATTCGTTTCAAAGGCCGCCTCTGGATTGGTAACAATACAGCTTTGCAAACCAAACTAATAAGTGCCATGCATGCCAGTGCCGTGGGAGGCCACTCAGGTGCTACTGCCACTTATCAACGGGTCAAAAAGTTGTTTTGTTGGAAGGGACAAAAATCTGCTGTCGAAGATTTCGTTCGTCAGTGCAGTATCTGTCAACACTCAAAGCATGAGCACAGTAAACCTTCTGGTAAGCTTCAACCCCTACCTGTTCCAGAAGTGGCTTGGCAAGATATTTCCTTGGATTTTGTGGAGGGGCTGCCCAAATCTGAGGGTTTCGACTCCATCTTGGTGGTCGTGGACAGACTGACGAAATTTGCTCATTTCATTCCTTTGCGTCATCCTTATTCGGCATCTCAAGTAGCTCGCGCGCTCTGGGACAACGTGATTAAACTGCACGGAGTACCGCTCACTATTGTCTCTGACCGCGACAAAATATTCACCAGTGCTGTTTGGAAGAATGTGATGCAGACTGCTGGTACAAAACTGCTTTACTCCACGGCCTATCACCCACAGACTGATGGACAGACTGAGCGTGTCAACCAGTGCCTGGAAATGTATCTTCGTACTGCCATTCATGACATCCCTCGTCAATGGCGTCGTTGGCTTCCAGCAGCTGAGTTCTGGTACAATTCGAGCTTCCATGCTTCTCTGAACTGTTCCCCATTCAAGGCATTGTATGGTCGTGAGCCCAATTTGGGTGGTATGCTGCAATGGGAAGGAGCAGCGTTAGGCGATGGTGAAGAATTCAACTGGCCAGAACACACTGCGGCTCTCCGTGCACAACTGGGTCGAGCTCAGTTCAGAATCAAGAAACAAGCGGACCGTAACAGAACAGAGCGGGAGTTTCAGGTGGATGAATCGGTATTGTTGAAACTTCAACCTTACGCTCAGACTACAGTGGCTAACCGTCCGTGTGCAAAGCTGGCTTACAAGTTCTATGGACCATTCAAGGTTGTGCAACGCATTGGCGCGGTGTCTTACAAACTTGCCTTGCCCGAGGACAGTCGCATTCATCCAGTGTTTCATATCTCCCAGCTGAAGCCATTCACTCCTGATTACACTCCGGTGTTTGATCAGCTGCCCCGTCCCGCAGACTTGTCAGCTTCGTCATTGATTCCAGTAGCTATTCTTGATCGTCGGATTGTAAAGAAAGGGCATCAGTCTCTTGTTCAGTTGAAGATTCAGTGGCAATCTCTCTCTCCTGATGACGCTACATGGGAGGATTATCAGGTGCTTCGCCGCACATTTCCAGGAGCAGCGATCTGGGAGGGAGCTTCATCTTCAGAAGGAGGCAATGTCACACCTGATGCCACGCTTGAAACATCAGTGTGACATGAGAGCTTCTTGCTGTCGGCCCATGGGCTGTAGGTGTGTGTGTAGTTGGGCCGCACCGTCGTGTGTGAAGCCAAGGGGTTAAATACTGGCAGCTGTAATGTTGGAACCATCGATGAAATAGAATCCTGAAAGGAAACGTATCTCTCCTTCTGTTCTGCTCTCACCCCCTTCGTGCTCCTCCCACCTCATGCTCCTTTCCCGTCCGATCCCTCTCTGATTTCAGTTGGGGTCGTGACACACGTCTGCAACTTGGCACGCACGGGCTGGGCAATCGTTTCACTTTGGTTTCCACTGGGCCACGTGTCACGCGAGAGGATTGGTTTGAGTGAGGAAAAGAAAAGGGATCGGAGGAGGGTCAAAGCTAGAGACAGACCTAGCCGCCAGAAGCCCAATCCCCTCCCGTCCGCCGCGCCGGCAGCTCCGCCGCCGCCTTCCGCCTCTTCTTCCCCCACTACGGACCTTAGGCTGTGTAGCACGGGCCGCCCCGCCCCACGCGTGCTGTCGTGGTCGTCTCCGTCGAGACAGCAGGCGAGGAGGCGGAGGAGGAAGCCCTCCATGGTGCCGCTGGTGCCCTTCATGGGGCCGCCGGTGCTTGGAGACGGCGGCGAGGTCAGCTCGGCGTGGAGTCCACGTCCAATCCCCTCTCCATCATTCTCTGGCTTGAGCCACCAAGGTGGTCCTCGTCCTCGACAACCACGAGCCGGTCAAGGTCACCCGCTGCCTCCTCTATTTCCTGCTCCCTCTTGGCTCCTCTTGGTTGTCTGGTCTCTGTCTCCTCCACTGCCCACCGACGCCTTCCCCCACCATGAGTAGAGAGGTTAGAGGAGGACATCCTCTGCAGCCTCCATCCCTGCCCCATCTACATAGAGCGGAGGCCAACGAGGTTCAGCTTCTTCTGGCCCATTTCTCCACCTGCAAGCCTTTGGTGATTCCACGTACTCACTCTCTCTTCCTCTTGATTTGTCTCCTCCCCTCTCTCTTCCACTCCCATAATTTCTGTTCTTTGTTTTGTACAGGTGTGTTTTGTATCTATGCATATAAATTGTTTGAGGAAATGTCCAAGCAGGCTGCAGGTACAAGCTATCTACATTTTAATGCGATATTTCCTTCTGAATTATTTGATAATATAGTTCTTTGCAAGCCATGCTTTTGTGCTTTCTGTTATTTAGGAGCAAGACCTACTGCACCACGACGTCGATCCCGCCGTTGGAAGGCTGGCGGTCAGCGGGAGCAACGCCATCCATCGGTGGAACCACCTTCGCGCACCATCTCCTCATCTGCGCAGCGGCCGGCTCAGAACCGGTTGAGGGACAGGACGGTGGCGGACCGAGCTCCTCATCTGCGGCGCTGTGCAGGAGGAGCACGGCCGGTGATGTGCCACAATGTTTAGCCCACCTCCGCGCACCAAGCCATGGCTCGGCGGAATGGTTGGCCGCCAGCGGGAGCAGCGCCCGTGGCTCGAACCATCGCCATGGGCCGTCTCGTTCCCCGGAGTGCAGCAATACTCAACAAGAGGTGAACGGGATGGTGCTTACATGATTGCAGCGCTCCATTTATTTTCGTTGCTTTTCATTGTTTTGATCTCTCCATCCTGTCCCTCATCGCCCCTTTCTTCATCTCTTGACTAGGTAGGAGGACAGTGGAAACGTCGTCGTTTCTACATGACGGAGGAGGAGGAGGAGCGTGGGCTGCAAACGGAGATGCAGCGTTGAGGGCCTCTGGTGTGCCGCCATGGTTGCCCGGAGTCGCCTCGCTGCCGTGCCCATTTTCACTTCTGCTCTCCGACCCGTCGTTCTTCTCGGCCACTATCTCATCTCAATTTCCTTTTTGCTGCAGTAGATTGACACTGCGTCTCTTCATCACATTGGTGCTGGTCACATCCTCCATGTCCGGCCCATCTTCCATCTTGCCTGCCAACATCGTCCTTCTGTACGTTGGCAAGCCCAAATTTCCCTTCTAAATTTAGTGCACTGCAGACTGCAGTATAGGAGGTGCAAGAAAAAAATTATGAAGAAATCTATTTGTGAGGATTGCATTCAGAAGGAACTCCTATTTAGTGATGTAGTTTATGATCTGATTGGGAAACTTAATTTTATTTCATTTTGCTGAATGCTTGGATGATTCGTGGTGGACTTCAGGTTCGGGTGATCTGTTAATGTGCTAAATCAGGTTGGCTTCACTGATTAATCTTCGCTCCTTGCCCCGTTTTCTCCTGTTCTGCACAGTATAATATACTTACATCAAGTTACTGTGTCGTCTTTCATATGGTACATTAATGGTATTTTTGGAATTAGCATCTACTCTATACGTGTAAATTTTACAGTGCTGAATATGGATTGCTGATTTGGGGAGTTGCAGACCCAATTATCTATAAGAACGGGTCTGGTCTGGATGTTAAGTGACGGTAAATCAAGTAAATGGTACTGATTTTTTATTCACTAACATGGTTTCCATCTGCACTGCCCGTAATGTTCCTTTTGGCAATGCTTAATGCTACGATTTTTCTAAAAACATTTACAAGGTTGGAGTGGAATTCCTTCAAGTGCTAATTTCAGTTTTGTTCATGCAGGAAGTTAGAAAACTGTGGAAATCATATTCGTTCCCAGAAAGTCCCAAGGAGGCTCTTCACCCGACCCATGTCACTGCAATATTGGACAAGAGCTAAGGCCTAAGGTAAATATGCAGTTTATTTTGTTGGAGGGTCAAACTGTGGATATGTTATTTGTGTGATATTGGAAATTTGCTAGGTTTTCATTGATGAACCTGCATGGTTAATATTCTTTTGTCCGGCCTAGATAGTTTTGGTCATGTGCCTCATGCGTTGATTTTTGGGCTTCTTATATTATATTGAAGTTTCACGCCTGGCTAAGCAGAACGAGTTTAATTTTAAGAAACCATAAGTCTGTCATAATAGCTTGATTACTTAGTATTTGTGCTTTTGTGCACCTCTCTGTTTTCTGCTTTCTTGCGTTTTTAGTACCGTGTTTGTTGTTGTCTCTGGAATTTTCCATCCATCGGATTTTGCTTGACATGGATGCTGCATTCTGTAGGTGGTCATCTTGCTCGACATATTTGCTTGGGTGCTATCGTGGGTGATATATCCACTTTGTTAGTTAAGATTCAACTATATTCTTCGTAAGTTTCAGATTTTGTTGTGATTTGATATTAGGTTAGTTGCGAGTTTGCTTTTGCGCTCAGTAGCTAAATGTGCTTGAGTTTATATTTAAACTGTTATCCATAATGTGAGAAAAATTTCACGGGGAATTTAGGAATAGTTGTGCCACCGCTAAATATTTAAAGAGTTATCTTTATCCCTTTTGGTGTTCTTGCGAATCCGGATAGCCATTTGTGTTTCGTTTTAGTTGAATAGTTAGTGCTTAATACGCGCACTTTGCAATCTACGGACAATTTTCAGTATAGTTGGTGGTTTTCTTTAGTCTAGCTTAATGGTCTTACCTTGCTATAATCTCCAGTATTTTTTTTTCTTGCTGCAACACGAAAGTAAGACGGCGATTAATATCAGATTGTTTATTTTTGTATTTGTTGTGTAAATGGCTATAGGAAAAATAGTAGTTGAAAAAAACTAATGTAATGATGTGCTTCTTCATGGTTATTTCTACAATTTATAGTACAATGGTTAATTGCCTGATTTTCTATTAATGCACCAAATTTGCAGCTCGGGACAAGCATGAGATGATGGGAGTGAAGGCACTCCCATGTTTCACATGGTATGTTCTGAACTTAATTTCCATGGTTTATGGAACTGCTGAATATGTTATATATCAACGCTACTATTTTAGTATCTCTTTCATTTCTTCAGAAAATTTTCTGTACGGAGTGGCTTCATATGTTTGTTGAGGAATCCTTAAGTTGCTCTAGAAGTCCCAAAAAAAAGTGGGTCTAATTCGTATCTACGTTTTCTGTAAGTTCACAAAAATATTTGAATCTCATTTTGTTTTTGAAAGTGTTGTCTAAAAATATATGTAGGGACAGAGCAATTAGAGCGAGTCATGGAAATTTCAAACCAGATTTTTCGAACCAATGGTCACTGCATTCACTTTCGTTCATCCCATGGTTGCATCTCATCTGTTGGACTGCTATGAGCTGCTACTTGCTTGCACAGTAAAGCAGTCTGTTTATGAAATTTAGTTCATTTTTCATTGCTCATATTCAGATATCTAAATTATGAGAGCTGGTTTCCTAACAACTTCTATTTTATTTACTAAAGGCTGAATCACATATTATAATAGATGGTTCACTAATTTCTATCTTATTTTTGTCAGTTCTTAGAGAACCTGTACAGCGTATTCAAACAAACAAAACATATTAATTTGAAGCTAATTCAGATTTTTAGAGCGCTAACTCACAAATGAGTATTTCGGTGTTGTTTGAGATTCTTAGATTCACTTTCTGCAGGCCGAACCACAAATAGGTAAACAAATCCAAGTTATTTTTTAAATCTCATATTCGGTTTTCTGCACTTATCGCATGTTATGGAATTGGTTTCCTAATTTATTTTTCAAACATCGTATCTATTGTTATAGGTAGCCCAGGAGATTTGAAAGCTTCTATTCTTCTGTCTTGCAGGGTGTTGGCTGTACGAGTTTGGTGTGTTTGTGTGGGTTCCTTTGATCACAGACGCCATCGTTGTGTTTCCATTTTGTTCAGGTCATTACCTCTCTTTCCTTCACTATTTTCGTTTCTCCTCTCTGGATCCATTGTCTGTTGTTGTCGTGCTATAGGCTGCTCCCTTCACTTTTCTGGTTCAGTTGTTTTGGTTGTTCCTCCTTATTCTTATCATTTGGTCAATTAATCTTGTCTTAATACTTACCTTATGCTCTGATCTTTTCTCATGTTCCTCTCTTTTGATTTAGTTCAAGCCCAAAGTGAACTTTCTTTTATACTATTTATTTTTCTGCTGATTGGTGGTAAATAATCAGAAATGAGTTGTTTTTTTTTACAATTTTAGCTGGTTGTCAGGCCAAATATTGTGCTTCTGTTGATTTTCATGCATTCATACTGTTGTGTCACATGGTTTTATCGTGTTCTCTTTGACTCTTTGTCTAGCCTTTGGTACACTGAAGAGAGCATTCACTGTTTTCAGTTTTGCTAATTATGTTCCCGGTGCCTTTGTAGATTACTATATCTTCTTGTAGTTTTCCTTCTGATATTCTTCAACTTTGATCCCGGTTTATTCTCACTTTACGTCGTGTCCCTTCTGTGTCTTTTCCAGGATGTTTTGTGATCTGTTTGTACTGTGATTATTGGTCCTATGGGATGCCTCCATTGTGGTTGCAAGGGAATGGAAAGCAATTATGGAGAAATTATCAAATTTCGCTTGGTGATCATAGGCCATTCTTTGGTGTTTAGTAGTTTATGTCAAGATTGTAGGATACTTTCCTATACAGCGGAGGAAGAGCTCGCTAATTTGGTTGACATCCTCATATAATTTGTTAGTATTTCGCTTCAGAGTATCTGATTTTCGGCATATTTTTCTGTAAAGCTTACAAAGAAAAACAGATATTTGTTAAATATTATCTTCTGTAGTACAGTAGCAAGTAGAGCCGGAAGGCAAGCTTGCTTCTTCACTTGAAGTCCTCATATATTTTTGTTAGAATTTCATTTCTGAATTTCACGTTTTTTGTGTTTTTGTGGTAAAGCTTACAAGCAACTTCTGTCTTGTGTGATCTAAAGAATGTTGCCTTCTATAGTTCAGTGAGATGAAGCACAATACTGAAGTTGGTTGCTTCTTCTACAGAATGATATTTAAGTGTGTCATTGTACTCTGGTATAGTGGGTTATTAGTAATTGCCAATCTGGGGTATATATTTGCTGGACAAAGTTTTATAATATATGCCCCATAATATTCACTGGTTTGCAAAGCCAACTTATACAGAAGAACTCATATTCATATTGCAGAATTATAATGTAGCTTTTTCACATGGATGTAGTTCTTCTGCTAGCATTCAGATTTAGTAGTCAATTCTTGTGGCGATGTTGTAGAATATTGTAGCTGAACAGGTTCGCATATGTTCCCTGCATATATTTTTTCACATGCATGATCTGCAAAGTTCCATTTTGGTAAATAGCACCGAATTTACAGTCGAGTAGTTCAATCAGTGCTGCTCATGGCAGTTTATGGAGATCCCTCTTGAAAACTGTTTCTCCTCTTTATAACTTTGATAGACTTTTTTAGGATTTGTTGTTGTTTACTAGCACATTCGAGGGTGTGCGAAGATGCTCCATTTGAAGATATTGGATCGAAACGCTCTTTATTTCTTCTCTGTTATGCTCTTTATTGGATCAGAGTAATTTGAGTCGGTGTTTTGGAAAATTTCACCTTCTGGGTGCTAGGGAAGAACCATGTTCCAGATTCAGGGAATGACTTTGCATTGCTACTTCAGATGGGAGCTTCACCACAGAAATCTGGTCACTTTTGACACCGCCATGTTTTCTCGCCCCCAGTCTCTCATAGATTGGACTGATATATGTGAATTTCATACTGGTTCAAGTTATTATGTTTAAGGCAATATCAGTGTACAAGTTGCACCTTATATAACTTATCTCGCTTCACTTTTTTGCTGAATTCTTCTCTAGCCTATTCTTTGAGCTTGCTTAATACATCATTTATTCATTTTACAAAAAAAGATTATCAATCCGAAAGAACTTTTGTCTTTTGAACTTCCTTTTGGAATCACTAGGTCCCGTGTGTTTTCACTTACTGCCTGAGACCAATTAGAAGGTAGAATATACCGTTCCTCAATGACGAGATTGATTTCATTTCCTAGATGTTGAAACTTCTAACCTCTTAAAGTCAGAGCTGATAGTCAGAGCTGCCTTCGGTTTAAACCTGAATATTTTTTGGGCTGTGTTTCCGGCCTATTTTGTTTACACTCAACACCCCATGAATATCAGGTGGAGTGGAGATATAAAATGGATCAATGTTTTATTTTCCCTTTATACTACTGCCTCTTATTTATATTACACATTTTAGTTGTAGATACATCCATTTTTGCATCAAGTAATATGGATCGGAGGGAGTACAAATGTTTGAGTGGATGTATAATCAGGTACTTATTTCTTGGTATTTTACGTAACTGGTTGTCTACTTATTTTGTACCTAGCTTGCGCTAATTTACTGCATGATTGTCATTTTTATTTCTTGCTTCAGATGCCATCGGAGGCATCTATATGGAAAGATGTCCAATAAGTTTTGGAAGCACACTTTCTACTTATCTTGGTTTTTTCGTTTATGAGAAAGTGCCCATTATAGATATTACAAAGGTTTAGGTGTATACTTTGATATATTCTGCCTTACACCTATACACAGGAAAGAAAGCAATGTGGTAAGTTTTAGATTTAGAAAATGGGTACAAAAGGATGAAACAGTAATATGGGGATATAATCAGTATGGTTGCATGTATTACATTTTATTTAATGTTGGATCTTTTGATTTTCATGCCATAATTTCAGACTTCCGCCTTAATATAGACACAAGGCAACAACGCAGAGGTTAATTATTTCGAGGTTTTAATTTCCTGTATGAGCAATAGCATCTACGTTAGTTACTTTGACCATCACAAATGCTGTATTTTGCTTAGGAGATTACTGATACATAAAAATTGTTGGTATCAATATAGTGCTCTGAAACAATCTTATGCTACCATGATATTGAATAGATGGCGGATAGTTATCCGTTGCAACTCTAAGTTTATTTTATCGCAATTTAGTTAGCTTGAAACTGCAATTTTTTTTTGTAAATGGGGCTCTTCATATTTTCTCCACAACTCCTATTTAATAATTATCACTTTTAGCAATTTGCTGCTCCGATTTGTCCTAATTTAATTCTAGCAACAACTGTTTGTAAAATCTAAGAAATGTATTATCATATTGGTAGTAAATTTTATCATTACATCGGCATGAGCTCCACGGGATCGTGCGCCAAGGCAGGCAGCAGAACTCATCCACCCCTCCCCTCATGCTTTGTGCGGCTTAACAGATCTTGGTTGCTTAGAGCGTCCCAGCTTCTTTCCAATGTATTTCATGCCCTTCAGTCACGAGTCAGCTCACAATGTCACGTTTTATTACACCTCTCTATGTATTAGCTTGCAAATTGCATTTGTTTCTCTTAATTTTATTCTAATTTTTTGTACAGGTTGGTAGATTTTGCAGCCAGCTTCAGATCAGACAGATTGTTCTAATGGTTAAGGTATGGAAATAATCTTCGTATATTTTCCTTAATCTTACCACCGATCGATAGCACAAAGTTGAACCATAAAGTTGTTGCTCACATAGTCACATTCATTTCTCATGTTGATATTCAGGCCTAACCTAACAATGTTGCTACACTTGAGGGTAATTAAATCAATGCTACTGGAAAATATATCAAAGATTTCAGGATACCTGCTTATTTTATTTGTTTCCTCATTTCAACAATATTGTATCATAATTTTTGCTAACACCTGTGGGTAAATGTTTTCAATTTTAACAATGCCGGTGGCCTATAAAGCAGAGGTCTCCATGACATGGTTATCTGATAAAGACCAAAGAGAAATTTACACGACTTAATGAAATTTAAATTGCAGGTACCACTAGAGTATTGCTGATGATGGATTAGCGCAACATAAACTTACAAGTTCAGTTCCCTCTTCGATTGTTTGATACCCCATGTTGTTGCCATCTGCACCAGGATGACATTCATTCCGCCCTTGCCCTGCAAACTCCTTGGAGGAAACAATGAATGTGGTTGCAGTCCAAGCAATCAGATACATGGAGACTGTCGAAAGGTCCAGAAGGACTTCAACTATGCTGAGGTGGAGAAACAGAAGACAGCGAGCGAGGTTCTTTTTCTGGCAGATTTAAGAACATGATCAAAATATTGGAGGAAAGTCCAATAAGCTGAAAGAAATTGCCAGATGCCCAGATCCTACATATAGTACGTGTGTGATTCCACCCGTCGCATTCACAAGATAGTTTCAGAGAACCTCGCACTCGCAAGTACCCTAACTCCTCTCTTCCTTCCTGATCTGCCTACTCACCTCTCCTCTTTTGATTTCATACATATAACTTCTCTTTCTTGTCTCTGCAAATTCTTTTCAATCTATGCCTATGAGGTGTTTGATGGAACTACAAGCAGGTGCTTATGCTCAGTAATTTGTATTCTTCTGAATGTTCTCACGTCAGTAGTAACAAGTTCAGTGCTTATAGCTTCCATACCTGTGCATTGATGGAGATCATGAAGTTTATAATTCATATTTATCTCATGGATTTTTATTTATGTTTCAATAAAACAAGGAGGTGCATCATCATTTATTTTCTGTCTTCTTAGCTTTCTGCATTCTTCAGTGACATAGATCTCATCTATCACCAAATGCAGGACAGTGAAGATGGTGTTGTGATGCTTTGTACATGTGAGCAAGATATTGCAGAAAGGTTTTTATGCACGTGAGGACATGATCCATTGATACAATCAACATCATTACAAGATAATGGTAAGGTTTGAGCTTCTGTTAGGAAAATCCCTTTTGCCTTTGTCTCATGTATGTATTGGGCACCATTCTTGCTCATACTTATGTTGGCTACAGCTTGCCATGTTTTTTTTGACAGGTTGTTGTCGTCTTCCACTCTTGGTTTTGTTCCTTTTATCAAAGGCTTCGTCCTTATGGTGGTAATCTTTTATTTTCCTTTCAATTAGCATATCTAATATGTATTATGTCCAACATGAACCACTGAAAACATATTGGATTTTTCCTCGCATCACATCATGGTCAAACATTTGAAGTTTCTTTTCATGGTGGAAGCACCGCTTGACCATTGTAGTTTTCTAAGGGAAACGATTTCTATTACAAAATATAATTCTTGAGTTCCAGGTGTATATCGTTTCTTAAGACTGGGTTTTGTAAAAAAAAAATGGGTCCAGGAAATTGATTCGTTGCACTCTGTATAGAGCTTACTACATGAAATTATATTGCCCATAATAAGAAGAAAAAGATCTGAACCTTCTATTTATTAGCGCTGACTTCAAAACTTGGATAGAACTTGTCTGGCTGCCTGTGTCAATTGAGTTTAGCATGCCTGATACATCTGTCAGAAGTTCCACTTCCTGATGCCACGAGGTTGTGCTGGTATGGTGATCAGGCTATTGCTTAACCGCATCGGTATATTTTGTCAGTCGCAACGCCAGCTGTTGTGGCCGCTGGTTTCATACTAGAAGCTAAAAGTCGTTTCCACCAGGGAAAGATTTATCAATTCATGATCAAAATGAGTTCTGAAATCTACATAGTACACGGGATGTTCAAAATGAGTTCTGAAAGCTACATAGTACACGGGATGCACATAGGGTTGGGTTAATAATATTCAGGAATATAGTTATTTTGAAGCCTCACTTCTTTGCTGAGTGGAGACACGAATGTCGTGCTGCAGTATGTTCTTGTCCCTGCTACCAGAGGACAAGATGGTTGAGTTCCATGCTAATACCCCAGCCGTGTTTGGTGGCCTCCCGTGTTCCTTATTCGTTTACAGCGAGAGCTATCCCAGATATGCCAGATTACACTTACATGTTATATTCTTGACACAGAAGATTATACCTACTTCAGGGTGTTCACTGAAACTTTAAGCTAATTCAAGTGGGCAATCAAAATTACTGCAGTAATACTTGAAGCAAATTAACTTTGCAATTTGATTGGTTTTGAAACTTTTAGTGTATCATGTGAAATTCTGAACCAAAGAAACCGCATGTCTACATCAGTTCATATTTGGACTACCATCTAACAACGGGGACTGTATATTCGGAACCGCCGTAAGTGCCACCAATGGGTTATTTTAAATATTAATTCAGAGTTACTACTATTGCAGCTCATATTTCCTATATTGTTTCTGAAATGCACGTTCTCTCTACTAATGGCATTATGTTTTCTATCTTCCTGTGGCTAGCACCTTTCTCAAACGGTTATTTAATTGTAAAGGTAAACAATATTATATGCATTCTTATTGTGCACTACTATTTTTTTCTAATTAATGAACTGATCGGCAATACATATTTTGGATTTTGTGTGATAAATCTCACAACAATCGTGAACTGTGGCCAATGGACAAAATGCATGGTACTGCTATTTTATACGGCTGTTCGATTTTCATGAAATTTTTCATAACCAAGGGTCAACATAGACGTAAGAGTTCATCATATTTCCATGTTATAGCCATAACAAAATTCACCTTCAGCATTATTTTGGTACTCACATGCTGAAGAGTATACCATAGTTTGATCAAATGAATTTTTGATGAAGAAATAAGAACACTGTAAATGAATGTTTGTCAAAGAAAAAAACAGTGAGTAAATGGATATTTCCCTGCAGACAAATTAATGAATGTTTTAGGACCTAACATGCCTGATAAGTTTGTCTTGCAGCCTGATTGAAGCAATCGGGCTTTGGATGTCATTAGGGAGATAGACAGACAGATAGGGAGTTTCTTATTCGCCCCTTAAGATTGATAGCTGGTTCGTCAACATTGTCTGCTTTGGGACTTCAACATTGCTCAACAGATAGGAATTTCTATCTATCTCTCAAACATAGACCTTATACATATCCCCTGCCAACAGACTCAATTCTTATTGCCACTCCTAATTAGATAACTAAGTCTGAATGGATACAATGTAAAATTTAGTGTTGACCCTAAACAATGGCAGTTGCACTTCTAATATTAATTTTTTTAGCTTTCTCATACACATTTTTGTAATATGGTAAATCAACTGACATAGTAGACAGGGCGTAACTCCCTTGTGTTCCTGATCAAACCTACATACCCAGAGCGACTAGATGAAATAAGCTACCAGTTAGACTCACTTCATTGCTACACACAAGGATATATGTCAGTTATTTCATATGGACCTCCTGCCTGATTTTTGATGCATGTGCAAATGCATTTGGCAGTCTCACTAGCCTCAACCTAGAGAATTTAAGATTTGGTGAATCAGACATATCCAACTTCCTCATCACTTGCAAGCTGTTGAAGGATCTACATTTGTTCAATTGTGACTGATAGTCCCAGCACATTGCAATTTGAGCACGCTCATCTCACTGAACTCAGTATCGTTGGTTATCTTTTTGAACATGTTAATTAAGCTAAACTGGCTCCCTCAACTCACGCAAATGGTCTTTGATGATTGGATTGATTTCCAAGATCCACTGGTTCTTGGTCATGTCCCATTGCTCAAGGCTTTAAGCCTCACAAATGTCGCATGTAGTTTTCACAAGATGGTCAAGTTAAGTGAGTTTCCTAGCCATACCTCTATACTACATCTGAAGTTGGGATTTAAATCCAAAAAGGTTCACATTGTCGCTTTGCTAGCCATGGCTTCAGCTCTACTCTCAGTTCTCTGCTCATTTCATCAGCATGTGTTTATTCGTTGCAGATTTGGGTGCAGCCAGAATGTCCAATGGAAATTCTTGCATCCTTCCGCCAACTATAAGGTTTGTCTATCTGGTTGATGTTCCTCAACGGTATGATCTCACCTTGACAATGTTTATTCTTGAAGTCGTATCTTTCCTGAAGGAGCTCTAAATGATGGCATGTGATTTACCTAGAGATTTCTTTTTGCCACGTGGGTTTAATGTTAGTGTCATTTCCGCTTGACTAATCGGACATTTACTTTACTCTCTACTAGGTGCACTTCAGGAGCGTGTGTCATGCACGACGCCATTTGATCATCTACAGCTTCCAAACTCGATATTACAAAAGACCAGCGTACCGGTTGCTGAGAACCTGGCGGTGTTCCAAGCAATCGAGTACATGCAATATTTGCAAAAAACACTAAAGGTCTGTAACTACACTACGCTGAAGTTTGAGGTGAAACACTACCATGTGTAATATATTTACTGATTTCATCTACAATTGTTTAATAGGTGATTACTTATGTACCTATCGTCTTTTGTTTACACCATTTTTTCCTTCTGTATTGTATTTTTTTGCAAAACATGTCGTGCTATTGCTGACCCACATAGTGTTTTACTAGAGATTGATACGTGGCCGCACGCCTAATATATAGAAGAGCAATATGCTTTGCTCTAACTTTAACTACTACTATTATATACACAACATATCTCCGTGTTTTTTCGCGCCTGCTTTTGCTTTTCCGTTCAACTATTCTGTCGGTTTTGACACAGCTTGTGTTATATCACCCCCACTGTCTGATAGACTGGACCGGTCTATATTCCAATGATTCTGATTAAGATAGTACCTGTATAAAATGGTCTATGCATATTCCAGTGATTCTAATTAGGATGTTCCTGGTATATAATGTACTTTCATGACTATTGCTTCTCCGATCTATTCTCTCATTTTTCAGTGCAAGTTACCGTATCATACTGAACATGAATAAGCTCGTGCTCTTTACTATTGGTTTGATTTAGGAATTTGGCTTCAGTGTAGCTGTTGATTAATTTGCTTTTTTTCCTTTGAAGGAATGTCAGCTTTTGGTGATGCAAGTAGCAGCTACTAGGTGTTCATTTTATGTTCAGGTGTCGTGTCCACAAAATACAATGTCCTTTCTTGATTGGCCTACATATGAAGTAGGTTCCTGTTGCAAACAATCCCTGTGCAACTTATGTAGATGTTATTTTTGTCATCATTCTTGCTCGGTTGTTTCTATATTTTCTTATCGAACACTTGAGTGCTCGGTGGCATCAATATTTCCTTTTCGAATCACAAAGTGTTGTGTGCTTTAAACTTAACGCTTGTAATAGATTTTCACGTGTGGATAATATAGCGATTCTCAAATTTTTATCGGGTTGGAAGTCTGGGAACGCGTGGATCGAGTTGCCAGACAACCACGAGTCTTGAAATACTCTCAGAGTCGGAGATTGTGCTTTGAGTCGGTTACTTTTAGGTTGAAAGGCTTGATAGTCAGCACGAAATGTTTTTTGTTGGTTCAAGAACTATTTATGTGTGACATTGATCTACATGTTTGCCATGGATTTGTTGTTGGCCACATGGTTCAACATTATTATTTGTCTAATATTTCATCTTTAGTCGTACCGAGCCAATAACCGTTGTTATACAAACTGCGATTCGGTGTGGTTTCCACGGGATCGTGCGCCAAGGCGCACATCTAAATCTAGTCTAAAGGTATAATAGCTGCCCCCCATAGGGGGCTTCACAGCGATCAGCGCACGTGAGCCGTCGGATCTCCTCATCGATGCATCTTGTCCGTTCGTTTTGGGTACTTTCCTCTCACTAGCTAATCTCATGCAACAGCAGATTGTTACCCGCCTCCGGCTGCATGTGGGCCCTACCTTTGCCGGCCCCGCACGTCAGCCACTGCGACTGGGATCTCTGTCGGTGCGCATTGGCGCCAGCCAGTGGAACTCAACCCGCAGGGGGTATTTTCGGTATTCCAGCGCGGCCTCGTATAAAAGCGATCCCCTGGGCGAAAAAACCCTAGCCGCCGCCCCTGCCCCCGCCTCGCGCCCCTTCCCCGTTCTCGTCGCCGGCCGCCGTCTACTCGCCCATCACCACGTCGCCGGCGGGCGTCTTCGTTGCCGTGGCGTCACTGCCTCCTCACACGCGGTAGGAGGCCAGGAAGGCGACGCCGTAGAGCGAGCTGAGCAGCCCGACGACGGTGGCCGGCCAGCACCAGCGGCGAGGCGCCATACACCCACGGAGGCATCCCCATCCGGCCACGATGGGATGGCCGCTGAGAAGCTGCAGTCGGCGGTCAGACGCGGGGACGGCGGCTGCAGCCGCCGGTCAGCGCGGGGACGACGGACGGACAACCTAGCGCACCTCAGCGACCGTCAGCCGTATCCCTTGCTACCGCCACCGGAGGGATGGAGATGAAGGCGACCTACCGAGGTACGCCGCCGATTCGTGCCCAGATCTCGATGGGCTGTGCTGGACTGCTGGCCTCCTCTGCCTCTTTGGCGTCATCGACGACGCCGATCACCGATGCAGGGGCCTGCCCTCCTCTGCCTCTTCTTTGAAGGGGACCTGCAGGTTCCTCCTCCTCCTAAGGTAAGTAGAGGATTTTTTCAGCTCCTGCAATTTTCCTGTGGCTTTTGGGACAATTCAATAGCTTGGCAGCAATACGAATTTTGAGTCAGCTAGAATCATTTTCGCTAGGTTCTTTGTTGAAGATGAGGTGACTCTCATAAGCATTGTGGCTCGGTTCTTTGGATTACAGTCATCGAGAGGTGTGATGGGCAGAACACTTCATCTGGCAATCCGTTTGCCCGGTGTCGGCGAGAAAATATGGGTTGGGTGCCGCAAGATATGATGCTGAATGTGGTGAGCTTCTGATGGGTTGCGCTTCTCAGTTACGGATGTCCAATTCACCATGTTTTCTCGACTTCCCACTTTTCGATTTTCTTGATAGTTTATTGTGTGACCTTGTCGTGTTCTTGCTGCAGGTGTTGCTCTGTCCGTTGGTTGCATATACAACATGCATGTTCAAGTGTTGGTGTATTACCTCAAGAGATGGTATGTGGATGGTTTCCTCGTTTTCAATGGTTGGATGGCTTGAAAGGAGAGACCTAGAGCGACATCAGTGACCACATTAAACCTTGCTCTGGTTTATAACTATTGGCACTATGTTTATTTTTCTTTGAAAAGTTCCTCGGTGTAAGATATTTGAGTTAAGATATTTGATATTGGTGCAACTTCAAGTGCATCTAATGCTTTAATTTGGTCTTACGTACATAACCTGCTATGAAATGGCTAAAGAAAAACATTTTGCATCTTGCATGAATTACTGTAGGTGATGGAAGAGGAGATAGACTAGGAAGGAAATGATCAATTATTAACACATCTCTTATTTGATGTATGGTTTTGATTTCTGCATACAGAGTAATTTGAGTGTATTTCCAGTATTTCAAGTTTTAACACTGAACACTCCATAGTAATTGTTGGCATTGTTTCTGTAGTCAGGTGGCTTGATTATTTACTCAATAGCGTTTTTAAAAAATTATCCTGATTCATATACAAGGCTTGCCCTATGCATCCCTCATTGATATTTATTTGGAGGTTGATGACCAGATTCATAGAAGAACCAAATCCTTCAAGCATTTGTTGATTCATATACTGATTGTCGTTACTGTTTACCATTTTGAACTATAAGTTCATAACTTCATTTTATGTTAAGTTCATTTTATGCCAAGGTTAAATATTGCCCTCATTTATCTCTTCATATTCTTTAATGTTGGTGTTGCCGCCTATAGAAATCACTGGATGTTAGTCGGAGTGTCTCACCTTGACATTTGATCGCTGAGTCCACCATCTCTTAAGAAGGAGAAGGACCGTTGAATCTTCGCCGTCTTTAGATGAAGAAGGAGAAGGAGGTGCACAGACTGGACAAGCAGCTGCAACTTTGGTGGCCTCTGATCCGTCGCTGCCCAAAGACGCCTCTGCGTTGTTACTACCTATGGACTGCAAGCTTATGTAATTCTCTTAATTTTGTACATCACTCTCTCTTTAATATATTTGTAGTACATAAATCACCTACTGTTTTCCTGAAGGAAACAACCAACGAGGAAAGCCAACAACAAATATCAACTCAGCAAAATCTGCAGTGAGTATTAATTATTTAGAGGTAGTGGTTCAAAATTGTTTCCTGATCTTTTTTTACATGGGCTAGACACGTAGGTGTAGCGTTGGTGTCCTCGATCCGTCGCTTTCCGGAGACGCCTTCGCGTGGCTACTACCTCTGAAGTGCCAGCTTAGGTAATTCCACTCTTATTTTTGTACATCACTCTCTCTTTAATATATTTGCAGTAGATAAATCACCTATTGTTTTCCTCAAGGAAACAACCAACGGGTGCCATCTGGACTTTATTTTCAAAGCCAACACCAAATATCAACTCAGAAAAATCTGCAATGAGTTTTGCTTATTTAGAGGTAGAGAACCAGTTGTTCAGATTTGTTACCTGTTCTTTTTACATGGCGGCCCATAGCACCAAATGTGCACAAACGAAAATTGCATAACATTTGACACTGGTCCATTTAAAACAATATTCAACCTTATAATCTTGAGATATTCTTCCTATTGACTCAATTATCTATGTGCTTTTTTGCAGCTTTGAAATTTTATTTATAGCCTGAAGGTGTTACTGCAAAAGTGTGGATTGAGTACCAAAGTGCATTCTTCGGAGAGAGGTTGCAGAAGCATATCTACTGGTTAGTTATATCAAACCCCATGGAAACCATGTTTAGACCCATGTTTAGCTTTTTGCATATCATATTTTAAGAAGCGGGTCGTGGTTAAAAGCTAGCTGCAGAAAATAGTGGCTTACAGCTTCATTTTGTATCTGGGAAGTATTATTTTTCTTATATGGATATCTTCCCTCAGTTATGCAGCTTACTTATTACTATTTTTCGTTTCTGGTCATATTGATCGAGTCAAATCGCCCAACTATTTGAGGTTATTGACTCTGAAGGAGATTGCACTAGGTGTTGTCGAATTGGGTTTTTTCGTTTAGCTTTGGATATTTCTCTAGCCCTAGGCTAAAGAACTCATTATTCAGATTATATGTGCATCACTCTCACTGATGTACTTGATTAATGTAGTGATGGACTTGCCTTTTGTATCTTTCCAGCGGGGTTTTTCTTGAAGATGCCATGATTCTTCAATGTGGGCACTCATTGGGTGATGTCGTGCTGAACAAAGTCACTGAAATGGTATTCTTTCAAATTTTTATTCAGCCTTTATGGTATTTATCCATGTTGTGGTTTTTAGTATGAGAAGAAAGGTCACTGTTTACATGAAAATTGCAGTTTTTCCTTGATGTTTTGCTCGCTACAGATGAATTTGATAGTTGGTCTTAATACTTAATCTGGTTTTCAAATTATGTTATATAATAGGCTATATTATCAGGTAATCCAACCAAAACTTACTGAGAAAAATAGTGCCATTTTCAGCAACCTTCTTGCAGCAAAAAAATATTGTCAATGGTTAATTTCCAAATCTGATTTATTATTCTTTCATCTTCTTAGATACAGTAGAATAATATGATGGAAGCTATGCTAAAAATGTGCATTTTCTGTGCCTGAGTATGAAAGGAGGATATCTTTTTACCTAAGTGATGTTTAACCTTCTATAGTTTCTGCAATGTCGCAATGAAGAAGCAGATGACTGAATGTACGATCCGCAGATTTTAGATTCATATGTTGCTTAAATTGTCAGTTGAAATAGGCTGCACACTGTTTTCATATTAGTTTAGGTCACTATTTTCCACCTTTTTTCAGGTGTAGGTGATATATATTTTTATAATCCATGTTCTTCTCATACGCATGCACTGACAATTTCTTCACGATTAGGTAAGCACTCGCTGCAACCACCCAGGATTCCTCTATCCGCTACAACTTTTGATTTCTTAATCCAGGTGAAGAATCATCTTGCTTTAAATAAGATTCACTATTGTTACCTCCATGTCATGAGGCAAGATTCATGATGTTTGCCTCCATGTATTTCCTTATAGGGGAACAACAAAATTTTGTCCCTATCATTCCATGATTTGGTTACAGATCCTATATCTACGTGTGCAGGTATGAGGAGTATCTCTTCTTAAGCATTTTTCTATTAGTCACAGTCAACCATATTATTAAACTAATTGCTTACTCTCTTTCTCGGTTTGGAGAAATAGATAGAAATTCAGTTACTGTTTGCCTCTAGAAATTATCGTATCACTTCATCAGATATCATTCACTTAAATAGTTATTTCTCGCTTTCATTTTGGTATTTAAATTTGCTTTACTATTGTGTATTTGTTTGCTTGATGTTCATATCTAGAACCATACAAGTCTTTTAGATTTACATTTGTTATGGCTACTCAGTAAGAATAATATAAGAATTAGGATGGAAAATACGCCAATAAACAATAACACTTTATTCTATAATTCTCTACCTATTCCAGCAAATAGTTAGAACGTTTTGTTCTCTCATACTTTATTTTTCTCTAGGTGGTTTGAGTTGCGAGTTATTGCTTAAACATTTATGTTTCTTTCCCATTTAGTGACCAATGGCATTTTTTGGTTTAGAGGCAGGGGCATGGCAGTGAAGCATGGTTTCAGAAAGACAAACAAACGGGTCCTCTACCCTCGCGCACGGCAAAATTATTCACCTCTCAGCCGTATTAGTCTCCTTATGCCAGGTGAGTTCGAACTTGCGAATTCATGGATTTTGATCGATGTATGGCATTTAGCTAAGTAAAATTCATCAAACACTATTACCAGTTAGGGAATAGTTGCAAATTGCATCAGAGGAGGATTTTTTCAGAAATATTGTGTTCCTATTTAGACCTTAGTTCATGGATAATGAAATATCTTGAACAAATCTTTGTTCTATAAATTCCAATATGAACTGCTCTTTTATATCCAAAGAGTCATATGTCCAAATGTTTCAAAGATTGCGGCCCTTCCTTCCATGGGCCTGTAAATGTGACTAAGTTTCTGTTGTGGCGATGCTCCTGAGCACCTTGTATGGAATCTTCTTCTACTATTCCTTGTGCTTTATGTGCGAAGGAATTTTGGTTCACAATATTATAAATAGTTTGCTAAATTATATACTTGTCTTTATCCAGGTGTACATTGCCGAAGAAATAGATTGCTGCAAGTTCACCACTGTCTACCTGTAAACATATCGTATCTATTACATATTTGTTCTACTTGTCTGATAGTTTTTTTCCCCGGAGAAAAGGTATGCTTTTTATCTTCTGGTATATACTGAGAATATTGTTCGAGGGTTCACCCTGCTTGGTACTGCTGATAGTTGTTGCTGCATGGGAAGTGTTGACTGATTTCAAGGAATGTTTGTTATGAACTTTGCCCATCTTCTTAACGGTTCTCTTCTATACTGATCGGGGATAAGCTAATGGTCTTTATTATGTGGTTGACTTAATTCTTTTCTCTCTGATTTCACTGAAATGCTTTCTAACATTTCGATATTGCTTGATATTACAGCAGTTCCATTAACATCTGAGATGTATGCCTTAGATTGAGACACGTGTCTCCAGATCTTTAACGTTATACAGGTCTGTGAATGTTGATATGAGTTAAATAGGAAGTTGTATACATATCGTGTGTGTTTTTGTGTGCAATTCTGGATCAATCTGATGAGTATGTGTTCCTTTTTCTGGGCATATTCTGCATATCTGTAATCATAGTGTATGCATCTGCTATTTCTGCGATTCACGTCTGTTATTGATTCTTATGACTTTTGAATGGATTAAAATATCAGTGGCCTAAAAAGGCTGCGTTCTTTAAGTCTTTATTGAACTTTGAAAGTTTAATGATGGTGCTTACTACATATTGTTCAACGGGGCATTGCAGCGGTGGGCGTGAGTATGCTGTTGCTTGGAGTGTAGGAGTTATAGGAGGACCTGCTTTGGGCTCACGGCCATGTGCACAGGCTACGGAGGTGCACCAGGTGGCCGAGGTTGTGACCGGGTGCGAGGGGTTTCAGAATTGGAGCAGGGACCTCATCTCCTTGCTGCCGTAATAATTGGCCACAATACTAGAAAGTGTGCTCCAAATGTTTTATTGTTCTTGATATTAGCAAGTGCTCTTCCTCATATGCCGAAGTGACCTCCTATTATGTAAAGACCTTTATTCTTCCTCAGAACAAGAGTTTGAATTGTTCTAAAAAATTGTTCTATGAAATTAGTTGTCTTGAGAAAAGCTATCATATGTTGTAACAATGGGCTACCTATGTAGATGATGATCATTTTCATATTATACACGAATCACACGGGGTCGTGCGCCAAGGCGCACATCAAAATCTAGTTCGCATGATTTGAGGACACCAAAGCTGCCGTCTTGTGAGTAGACACAGACCAGGGTATAACCTTGTTTATGCTTACACGGAGAAATCTACAAACAAATCGACAAAGCGGACGATGAATAAGAAATAATTAATAAAGAAAAGGGCTATTAGGATGACATACCATCTGTTTTTCAGCACATCTATCCACAAAGCTGAATGTAGAGAAATGGTGGAGATAAGAGTTTTTGACTTCTACCAGTTAGCAATATGCACTACAAGAAAAGTTGCCATGGCCGACGAAGTTGAAGTCGCGCCGTGGTTGCTGGTGTACCATGGCCGACGATTTTTGGTCCCTCCGTGGTGCATGTCAAAACTTTTTTTTCTCGTTTTTGAGGCCACCTAGCCCGACGAAAGCGGCCAAAACGTGGCGTATGGTGGCCCGGGACGTGGTGCATCTCGAAATCTCGGGTTCGCCGGCCGAGTCAACGCAAATCCGCACCGCCGAGGGATGTAGGGCCCAGATGGCAGCCTCTCTGGCATTGTTTTTTTTCTAGATCGCGCCATCTCGTTCAACGTTCTCCGATCGAGCCGTTTACGATGCAGGATCATGGGTCCCGCATGTCATCCTCTATGAACCAAAATTCTTTCTATTCTTGGATTTTTTTGACCCCCTGATTTCTGGCTACTTCCTTTTTCTTTTGATCCCTTGCCGCCTTGGAAACGTTGAGACCGCTAAATGGGTCCCGCATGTCATCCTCTATGTGCAATCAACTTTCTTTTCTTGGAGTTTTTTTTGGCACCTCAAATTTGGTCACTTGCCTTTTTCGATCCCCTGCCGCCTCTCAAACGGTGATACCGCTGCTGCTAATGGGACCCGCATGTCATCCTCTATGTACTATAAAACTTTCTTTTCTTGAATTATTTTTGGCACCTCATATTTGGTCACTTACCTTTTTCTTTCGATCCCCTGCCTCTCAAACGGTGACACCGCTGCTGCTAAATGGGACCCGCATGTCATCCTCTATGTACTATAAAACTTTCTTTTCTTGGATTTTTTTGGCACCTCATATTTGGTCACTTGACTTTTATTTCGATCCCCTGCTGCCTCTCAAACAGTGATACCGCTGCTGCTAAATGGGACCCGCTGATACGTCTCCAACGTATCGATAATTTCTTATGTTCCATGCTACTTTATTGATGATACCTACATGTTTTATGCACATTATATGTCATATTTATGCATTTTCCGAACTAACCTATTAACAAGATGCCGAAGAGCCAGTTGCTTTGCTGTTTTTGGTTTCAGAAATCCTAGTAAGGAAATATTCTCGGAATTGGACGAAACTTTCGCCCGGGTCCTATTTTGCACGAAGCTTCCAGAAGACCGAAGAGATAACGAAGTGGGGCCAGGCAGCCAGGAGGGGCGGCGCGGGCCCCGGCCGCGCGGCCCCCCCGGGCACCTCGTGTGGCCCCCGCGTTGACCTTCCGCCTACTTAAAGTCTCCGTCGCGAAACCCCCGTACCGAGAGCCACGATACGGAAAACCTTCCGAGACGCCGCCGCCGCGAATCCCATCTCGGGGATTCAGGAGATCGCCTCCGGCACCCTGCCGGGAGAGGATTCATCTCCCGGAGGACTCTTCATCGCCATGATCGCCTCCGGAGTGATGAGTGAGTAGTTCACCCCTGGACCATGGGTCCATAGCAGTAGCTAGATGGTCGTCTTCTCCTTGTTGTGCTTCATTGTTGGATCTTGTGAGCTGCCTAACATGATCAAGATCATCTATATGTAATTCTATATGTTGTGTTTGTCGGGATCCGATGGATAGAGAGTACTATGATTATGGTGATTATCAATCTATTGTTTATGTGTTGTTTATGATCTTGCATGCTCTCCGTTATTAGTAGAGGCTCTGGCCAAGTTTGTACTCTTAACTCCAAGAGGGAGTATTTATGCTCGATAGTGGGTTCATGCCTCCATTAAATCTGGGATGAGAAAGTTCTAAGGTTGTGGATGTGCTGTTTCCACTAGGGATAAAACATTGATGCTATGTCTAAGGATGTAGTTGTTGATTACATTACGCACCATACTTAATGCAATTGTATGTTGCTTAGCAACTTAATACTGAATGGGGTTCGGATGATAACCGAAGGTGGACTTTTTAGGCATAGATGCGTTGGATGGCGGTCTATGTACTTTGTCGTAATGCCCAATTAAATCTCACTATATTTATCATATCATGTATATGCATTGTTATGCCTTTCTCTATTTGTCAATTGCCCGACTGTAATTTGTTCACCCAACATGCTTTTATCTTATGGGAGAGACACCTCTAGTGAACTGTGGACCCCGGTCCTATTCTTTACATAGCATACAATCTACTGCAATTGTGTTTTACTGTTTTCTTTGCAAACATCTTCCACTCGATACGTTTAATCCTTTGTTACAGCAAGCCGGTGAGATTGACAACCTTGGTTTTGTTGTGCAGATTCCACGTTGGCGCCGGAATCCCTGTTGTTGCGCCGCATCACATTTCGCCACCATCAACCTTCAACGTGCTTCTTGGCTCCTCCTGGTTCGATAAACCTTGGTTTCTTTCTGGGAAAACTTGCCACTGCGCATCATACCTTCCTCTTGGGGTTCCCAACGGACGTGTACATTTACGCGCATCAAGCCTGTTTTCTGGCGCCGTTGCGGGGAGATCAAGACACGCTGCAAGGGAGTCTCCACTTCTCAATCTCTTTACTTTGTTTTTGTCTTGCTTTATTTTATTTACTACTTTGTTTGCTGCACTAAATCAAAACACACAAAAATTAGTTGCTAGTTTTACTTTATTTATTGTCTTGCTCTCTATATCAAAAACACAAAAAAATTAGTTACTTGCATTTACTTTATCTAGTTTGTTTTATTTACCGTTGCTAAAATGAATACCCCTGAAAATATTAAATTGTGTGACTTCACAAATGCAAATAATAATGATTTCCTATGCACACCTATTGCTCCACCTGCTACTACAGCAAAATTCTTTGAAATTAAACCTGCTTTACTAAATCTTGTCATGAGAGATCAATTTTCTGGTGTTAGTTCTGATGATGCTGCTGCCCATCTCAATAATTTTGTTGAACTTTGTGAAATGCAAAAGTATAAAGATGTAGATGGTGATATTATTAAATTGAAAGTGTTTCCTTTCTCATTAAGAGGAAGAGCTAAAGATTGGTTGCTATCTTTGCCTAAGAATAGTATTGATTCATGGACTAAATGCAAGGATGCTTTTATTGCTAGATATTATCCTCCCGCTAAAATTATATCTTTGAGAAGTAGCATAATGAATTTTAAACAAGGGATTTCTATTTTCGTGCCCTCGGCTCCTTAGTTGTACTCAGTTTTCCCCAGATCCTTAGTTTTTCCTCAGTTTTCCCCCCCTTGTCTATAACCCGCAGAAAGAGCTCGGACGGAAGGAATCCCGTTTAGTTGACGTTGGTTGGTGCTGGCAAGTTGTTGGTGCCCCGCAGTGGACACGTCTCCACTTATCCAGATCATCGTGGGACCCACAACTTGTCCACGTTAGCGCGCCGGACCCACAGCTTACCCAGGTGACCGTTGCAAAATGGGAGCCCGAGCTAGCCCCGTGCCCGTGCCCGTGCCATTGCTTCCCCTTTCTTTCTCCGCGCCCCATTGTTCTTCTTCTCCGCCAGGCAGCCCTTCTCCGGCACGCGGGTGATGTCTAGTTTCTCTTCGACCTCCCGTTCTTCATGGCCGCAGTATGGACCCGTGCCTTTGACAAGATGCCCTGACTGCCCACGCCAGGAGCCTCTGAAGCGGTCGATCTGTAAGACGGACGAGAACGGCAACCGTGGACGTGAGTTCGTTGCATGCGAGAGCTTGCCATATAGAGAGGGGGATAAGGTTAGATCTCGCTCCAATTTCTCTGTTTTCTCTCGATTTTCTTGTTATTCCCTCGAATTTGGGATTTAGGGTTCACGTTGTTGTTTTCAGATCTTGAAGAAATGCAGGCATTTCGAGTGGATCGATGTGTACGTTCAGAGGCTTCAGTGCAGGAATCAATTGGCGCTATTGGGGGCGCAATTTGGGAGGGGGACTTGCTGTAGAGAATGCGGCGGAGAGGAGCCGTTCCGATTAGGGACCTTCCGATTATGCCTAATGCTCCCAATGCAGAACTGGTGGAAGTGAAGGGAGAACTGAAGAAAATGAACAAGCAGTTAAGGCAGCTGATCGAGTTGAAGAAGCAAGCTAATATGATGGCTGGTTGTTTTTTTTGTTGTATAATTACGATCGGATTCTTATCATTGCTCACCAGGCGCTAGAAGTTGTTACAAGGGATACCTTGTTACAAATCCATTATTCAGTTACATGTACTTGTAGTTGTTTTCAAAGTTAGTGTGTGCATTCACCGAAATTACCAACTATATTCCCTAAAAGAAAAGGAAAGCTAAAGATAGTTGATAATTGTTAGAGGGGTGACAAATAGTGCAATCCCCGAAATCCGCAAATATGTATGCCTCATGTTTATACCAAAATTATACCACTTTTAGGCCTTTCCAAAATACCAATACCATATCCCAAACTATATTCCCTAAAAGAAAAGGACAGCTAAAGATAGTTGATAATTGTTAGAGGGGTGACAAATAATGCAATCGCCGAAATCCGCAAAAATGTATGCCTCATGTTTATAACAAAATTATACCACTTTTAGGCCGTTTCAAAATACCAATACTATATCCCAAACTATATTCCCTAAAAGAAAAGGAAAGCTAAAGATAGTTGATAATTGTTAGAGGGGTGACAAATAATGCAATCCCCGAAATCCGCAAATATGTATGCCTCATGTTTATACCAAAATTATACCACTTTTAGGCCTTTCCAAAATACCAATACCATATCCCAAACTATATTCCCTAAAAGAAAAGGAAAGCTAAAGATAGTTGATAATTGTTAGAGGGGTGACAAATAATGCAATCCCCGAAATCCGCAAATATGTATGCCTCATGTTTATACCAAAATTATACCACTTTTAGGCCTTTCCAAAATACCAATACCATATCCCAAACTATATTCCCTAAAAGAAAAGGAAAGCTAAAGATAGTTGATAATTGTTAGAGGGGTGACAAATAATGCAATCCCCGAAATCCGCAAATATGTATGCCTCATGTTTATACCAAAATTATACCACTTTTAGGCCTTTCCAAAATACCAATACCATATCCCAAACTATATTCCCTAAAAGAAAAGGAAAGCTAAAGATAGTTGATAATTGTTAGAGGGGTGACAAATAATGCAATCCCCGAAATCCGCAAATATGTATGCCTCATGTTTATACCAAAATTATACCACTTTTAGGCCGTTTCAAAATACCAATACTATATCCCAAACTATGTTCCTCATGTTTATTCTCCACCGACAGAGAGAGAGAGAGAGAGGGAGAGAGAGAGAGAGAGAGAGAGAGAGAGAGAGAGGTTGCCACGAAGAGACGGATAGGGGTATACTGCCCGTTAGATCAGTGGATCAACGGTTCGTGGAGTCGATCCGTGTGACAACGGCTCAACCAATCAGGATAAGTTTGGGCTTCTCAGAGCATTTGTGACAGTACTTGAGGGCAAAACTGAGTAGTACTAAGAATCCAAGGGCACATAAATAGTAAATAGACTAAGGGATTCAAACAAAAGAATTACAAAATGAAAAATGTGTGTTTTGTACAATATAATTCATATTGGGCTACATCAAATTATTTGCAATTCAAATATACATGAGTGTGACAATTATGGCATCATTTAGACAAACTATGTTTTGGGAAAGATGTTTTGCAAAGGGGTTTGGGTGGAAAACCATGCATCTTCATAGCTACACTAGTGATTCTGAGAAGTGGCAATTTGTGGTAAAACTTGATTTATATATGTTTGTTAAGGTTTTCTAGGTGGCAGGTTGCGTAGGAAGACTCCATGAGTAGTTGCCACTATGTTTTTATTTTTTTGGATTTTTTTGCGCATGAAATGACTCAATTAGCTATGTTAATCTCATTTGTTGACTCTCTGTTGACCAGCTACTTGAGGGTAAAACTGAGTATATTGCACTTGCCGGTCTAAGTCCTCGAGGGGAAAACTGAGTACAGATAAAATTTCTGTATAAGGCCCGAGGTTATAACTGAGTACACCAAACGTCCCAGGGTTAGACTCGTGTAGCGGTGCACGCTGCAGCCGTGCATAGCGGACGCGTGTTGCGGTACACGCCACCTTCGTCTTTATAGAGCCCCTCTTTCTCTCCCTCGACGCACGTTCTCACTGGCTCACTGCAACCGCCTCTCCTGTCCCATCATCTTCTCCACAACCGAAGAAAAAACCCCGAAGAAAACCGCCGGCGATGGAGAAGAATGAGATGCCCATTGTCGGCGCATCGGCCGCCGCCCCCGTCCAGGCCCCTGTCGCTGCTTCCAACGTAGCAGCCGGCGCATCGGCCGCCGCCCCCGTCCAGGCCCCTGTCGCTGCTTCCAACGTAGCAGCCGGCGCATCGGCCGCCGCCCCGTCCAGGCCCCTGTCGCTGCTTCCAACGTAGCAGCCGGCGCATCGGCCGCCGCCCCGTCCAGGCCCCTGTCGCTGCTTCCAACGTAGCAGCCGGCGCATCGGCCGCCGCCCCCGTCCAGGCCCCCGTCCATTGGGACCCGTACGAACCAGTGCAGTACGACGCGCCGAAGAACCCCTACGACACCACCATCGTCGACTACGATTCGGAGGTAACCCTTTGTTCCCTTGTTCTTATCTCATTTCAATCATTTTGTGTTAGATCTAGCGTTATTACGGTTCGTCTGTTCCTAGTTCAATCCTTTTGTGTTAGATCTTGCGTTATTACTGTTCGTCTCTTCCTAGTTCAATCCTTTTTTGTTAGATCTTGCGTTATTACTGTTCGTCTGTTCCTAGTTCAATCCTTTTGTGTTAGATCTTGCGTTATTACTGTTCGTCTGTTCCTAGTTCGATCCTTTTGTGTTAGATCTTGCGTTATTAGTGTTTGTGATTTGCTTTTGTTTCAGATTTGTGCCGATGATGATGAATATTTGGGCATCCCTAAATTGATTCAGGGTTTGGTCAGTAAACAATTGGTGTGTACAAATTTGTTGTGCATGATCTTTGGTTTACTTACTCAAATCCTGGATATAAGTGTGTCCAATGTAACTGAGGCTACCTCTTTTTTTCGAGCCCATATTATCATGCATGATTTTTTGTTCACTCTCTGTTCAATCATCGTTGCAATTGACTCCGTGTTTTTTGCACGATCTTTGGTGCTACGTGACAGGTCGAGAGCAGCGACGTCGACAGCGACGACGAGTCCTTCCACACCAAGACTCGTCACGTCCTCAGGAGGCTGCAGGCCGGCCAATACGGTCGCCCCTTTGCTCAAGGCATTTACAAGTGCCCCTTCTGCAACAGGAGGCTCTTCGACACCAACTTCAACACCCTGCTGAACCATGCTGAATCCATTGGCAGCCATGGCGCTAGAGTTGGAAGTACCGTGAACGTGCATGCGTACATGGCCAAACACAAAGCACTTGGGATTCACCTGCGCAACCTCCAAGCGAGTCACACGCGCCACCTGGAGGCGTTGAACGTGCCTACTGCACTCTCTGTATGTGACTGCTCTATCTGTAGAGCAGATTAAATTCATGTAAAATGTAGCTTATGTTGGATCTATCGGTACTACATTTGGATCTGTCCTGAATATATCTATGCTATGTTGGTTGCTGTATGCAGCTTATCCTATATTTTCTCTCTGGATTTGTGCCCTAGATTTCCTACCTGATTGGGTAAAAACGAAGGCATAAAGAAATGAATGGCGTTAAAAAACAGAAGGAGAAGCTTCTCTAGATTTGCTACCAATTTGGGCTATCAAATATGAATGAGATCGAGCGATAGAGAGGAAAAAGGTACATTGAAAACTGCTAATCTGGGCGAAAGAGACAGAAACCACTCGTGCCCCCGTCCCGGACCCACACGGCTCCACACGCTACGGCCCTACACGCTACGGCCCCACAAACACGGCCTCGTCCTGTCCCACGCGGTCCCTTCCTACCAGCCCCACACGACGCGGTCCCACACGACGCGACCCCACAAACGACACGACCCCACTCGTCAGCACGGAACGGTCAACTTAACGGATTCCTTCCGTCCGAGCTCCTTCTGTTCAGACAAACGTTTGGGTAAAACTGAGGAAAAACTAAGGACCTGGGGAAAACTGAGTACAACTAACGAAGCAGGGGCACGAAAATAGAAATCCCTTTAAACAATTAGATACTGAACATGTTGCTCAAGCATGGGAGAGAATGAAAACTTTGGTAAAGAATTGCCCAACCCATGGACTGACTACTTGGATGATCATCCAAACCTTCTATGCAGGACTAAATTTTTCTTCGCGGAATTTATTGGATTCAGCTGCTGGAGGTACCTTTATGTCCATCACATTGGGGGCGGCTACAAAACTTCTTGATGATATGATGATAAATTACTCTGAATGGCACACGGAAAGAGCTCCACAAGGTAAGAAGGTAAATTCTGTTGAAGAAACCTCTTCCTTGAGTGATAAGATTGATGTGATTATGTCTATGCTTGTGAATGGTAGATCTAATGTAGATCCAAATAATGTTCCTTTAGCTTCATTGGTTGCTCAAGAAGAAAATGTTGATGTGAATTTCATTAAAAATAATAATTTCAACAACAATGCTTATAGGAACAACTCTGGTAATAACTATAGGCCATATCCTTCTGCTAATGGTAATGGTTATGGTAATTCTTATGGGAATTCTTACAACAATAATAGGAATGTACCCTCTGGTCTTGAAGCCATGCTTAAAGAATTTATTAGTACACAAACTGCTTTTAACAAATCTGTTGAGGAAAAGCTTGATAAAATTGATACTATTGCTTCTAGAGTTGATAGACTTGCCTCCGATGTTAATCTTTTAAAATTGAAAGTTATGCCCAATAATGATATTGATAATAAGATTACTACTACAGCAAATGCCATCCAAGTTAGAATTAATGAGAATATAAGATTAATGGCTGAACTGCGTGCTAGGTGGGATAGAGAAGAAAATGAAAAACTAGCTAAAGAGAATAATGTAGCTAAAGTTTGGACTATCACCACCATTAGTAATAATAATGATTCACATGTTGCTGCACCTCCTACTATCAATGGTAAAATAATTGGTGTTGACAATGTTTCTACTCCTAGTGCAAAGCGAACAAAACTGCCTGAAATTGCTAAAACTGCTGAAACTGCTTGTGATAAAACTGCTGAAATTTTTTCCAACCTTGGGAACAATGATCCCATTGCTGTAGCTCATAATGATTTAGATTTTGATGATTTCCACATCTCTGAAGTTATAAAGTTCTTACAAAAACTTGCTAAAAGTCCTAATGCTAGTGCTATAAATTTAGCCTTTACAAAACATATTACAAATGCTCTCATAAAAGCTAGAGAAGAGAAACTAAAACTTGAAACTTCTATTCCTAGAAAGTTAGAAGATGGTTGGGAGCCCATCATTAAAATGAAATTCAATGACTTTGAATGTAATGCTTTATGTGATCTTGGTGCAAGTATTTCTGTTATGCCTAAAAAGATTTATGATATGCTTGACTTGCCACCATTGAAGAATTGTTATTTGGATGTTAATCTCGCCGATAATGTTAAAAAGAAACCTTTGGGGAGGATTGATAATGTGCATATTACGGTTAACAATAACCTTGTCCCCGTTGATTTTGTTGTCTTGGACATCGAATGCAATGCATCTTGTCCTATTGTATTGGGAAGACCTTTTCTTCGAACTGTTGGTGCTGTTATTGATATGAGGGAAGGTAATATTAAATATCAATTTCCTCTCAAGAAAGGTATGGAACACTTCCCTAGAAAGAGAATGAAGTTGTCTTTTGATTCTATTATTAGAACAAGTTATGATGTTAATG
This sequence comes from Lolium multiflorum, assembly GCA_030979885.1. Classification (NCBI taxonomy): domain Eukaryota; kingdom Viridiplantae; phylum Streptophyta; class Magnoliopsida; order Poales; family Poaceae; genus Lolium; species Lolium multiflorum. The sequence continues at coordinate 104,008,501 of CM061747.1, forward strand.
CTTCTACTCTCGATGTTACTTGATACACACTTTCTGCGCCTAGCTGAAAGGCGTTAAAGAAAAGCGCTTATGGGAGACAACCCATGTTTTTACTACAGCAATTTTTGTTTTGTTGAGTCTTGGAAGTTGTTTAATACTGTAGCAACCTCTCCTTATCATGTTTTTGTGCCAAGTAAAGTTTCTATGTTAAAGTTGATGTTATATTTGGGATCGCTGCGCAGAAACAGCATTGCTGTCTGTCACGAATCTGGGCACAGGCCTCTGTAGAAAATTCGAAACATCTGCCAATTTACGAGCGTGATCCTCAGATGTACGCAACTTTCATTAGTTATGAGTTTTTCCATTTGAGCAAGTCTGGTGCCAGCTTTAAATTCGTCTTTACGGACTGTTCTGTTTTTGACAGATTCTGCCTTTTATTTCGCATTGCCTCTTTTGCTATATTGGATTCATTTCTTTGATCCATTAATGTCCAGTAGCTTTATGCAATGTCCAGAAGTGTAAAGAATGTTTGTGTCACCTCTGAATGTGTGAATTATTAATTGTGCACTAACCCTCTAATGAGTTTGCTTGAAGTTTGGTGTGAAGGAAGTTTTCAAGGGTCAAGAGAGGAGTATGATATACTATGATCAAGAGGAGTGAAAGCTCTAAGCTTGGGGATGCCCCCGTGGTTCACCCCTGCATATTTTAAGAAGACTCAAGCGTCTAAGCTTGGGGATGCCCAAGGCATCCCCTTCTTCATCGACAACATCATCAGGTTCCTCCCCTGAAACTATATTTTTATTCAATCACATCTTGTGTTCTTTACTTGGAGCGTCGGTTTGTTCTTGTTTTTGTTTTTGTTTGAATAAAATGGATCCTAGCATTCACTTTGTGGGAGAGAGACACGCTCCGCTGTTGCATATGGACAAATATGTCCTTAGGCTTTACTCATAATGTTCAAGGCGAAGTTTCTTCTTCGTTAAATTGTTATATGGTTGGAATTGGAAAATGCTACATGTAGTAATTCTAAAATGTCTTGGATAATGTGATACTTTGCAATTGTTGTGCTCATGTTTAAGCTCTTGCATCATATGCTTTGCACCCATTAATGAAGAAATACATAGAGCTTGCTAAAATTTGATTTGCATATTTGGTCTCTCTAAGGTCTAGATAATATCTAGTATTGAGTTTTGAACAACAAGGAAGACGGTGTAGAGTCTTATAATGTTTACAATATGTCTTTTATGTGAGTTTTGCTGCACTTGTTCATCCTTGAGTTTGCTTCAAATAACCTTGCTAGCCTAAACCTTGTATCGAGAGGGAATACTTCTCATGCATCCAAAATCCTTGAGCCAACTACTATGCCATTTGTGTCCACCATACCTACCTACTACATGGTATTTCTCCGCCATTCCAAAGTAAATTGCTTGAGTGCTACCTTTAAAATTCCATCATTCACCTTTGCAATATATAGCTCATGGGACAAAATAGCCTTAAAAACTATCGTAGTATTGAATATGTACTTATGCACTTTATCTTTTATTAAGTTGCTTGTTGTGCGATAACCATGCTTCTGGGGAACGCCATCAACTATTGTTGAATATCATGTGAGTTGCTATGCATGTCCGTCTTGTCTGAAGGATCTATCACCTTAGTGGTTGGAGCATGCAAAATTGTTAGAGAAGAACATTGGGCCGCTAACTAAAGCCATGAATCATGGTTGAAGTTTCAGTTTTGGACATATATATCCTCAATCTCATATGAGAATAATAATCATTGCTACATGCTTATGCATTTAAGAGGAGTCCATTATCTGTTGTCCATGTTGTCCCGGTATGGATGTCTAAGTTGAGAATAATCAAAAGCGAGAAATCCAAAATGCGAGCTTTCTCCTTAGGCGGTACCCCTTTGTGACACTTGGTTGAAACATGGCATGCGAAGATCCGGTAGTCCAAGCTAAGTAGGACGAGGTGCGGACACTATTAGTATACTATGCATGAGGCTTGCAACTTGTAAGATATAATTTACATAACTCATATGCTTTATTACTACCGTTGACAAAATTGTTTCATGTTTTCAAAATAAAAGCTCTAGCACAAATACAGCAATCGATGCTTTCCTCTTTGAAGGACCATTCTTTTACTTTTATTGTTGAGTCAGTTTACCTATCTTCCTCCACCTTAAGAAGCAAACACTTGTGTGAACTGTGCATTGATTCCTACATACTTGCATATTGCACTTGTTATATTACTTTATGTTGACAATATCCATGAGATATACATGTTATAAGTTGAAAGCAACCGCTGAAACTTCATCTTCCTTTGTGTTGCTTCAACACCTTTACTTTGATTTATTGCTTTATGAGTTAACTCTTATGCAAGACTTATTGATGCTTGTCTTGAAGTACTATTCATGAAAAGTCTTTGTCATATGATTCACTTGTTTACTCATGTCATTACCTTTGTTTTGATCGCTGCATTCATTATATATGTTTACAAATAGTATGATCAAGATTATGATGGCATGTCACTTCAGAAATTATCTTTGTTATCATTTTACCTGCTCGGGACGAGCAGAACTAAGCTTGGGGATGCTGATACGTCTCCAACGTATCGATAATTTCTTATGTTCCATGCTACTTTATTGATGATACCTACATGTTTTATGCACATTATATGTCATATTTATGCATTTTGGAACTAACCTATTAACAAGATGCCGAAGAGCCAGTTGTTTTTTTGCTGTTTTTGGTTTCAGAAATCCTAGTAAGGAAATATTCTCGAATTGGACGAAACTTTCGCCCAGGGTCCTATTTTTGCACGAAGCTTCCCAAGACCGAAGAGATAACGAAGTGGGGCCACGAGGCAGCCAGGGACAAGGCGGGCCAGCCCCGGCCGCGCGGCCCTACCTGGGCACCTCGTGTGGCCCCCGTTGACCTTCCGCCTACTTAAAGTCTCCGTCGCGAAACCCCCAGTCGAGAGCCACGATACGGAAAACCTTCCAGAGACGCCGCCGCCGAATCCCATCTCGGGGATTCAGGAGATCGCCTCCGGCACCCTGCCGGAGAGGGGATTCATCTCCCGGAGGACTCTTCATCGCCATGATCGCCTCCGGAGTGATGAGTGAGTAGTTCACCCCTGGACCATGGGTCCATAGCAGTAGCTAGATGGTCGTCTTCTCCTTGTTGTGCTTCATTGTTGGATCTTGTGAGCTGCCTAACATGATCAAGATCATCTATATGTAATTCTATATGTTGTGTTTGTCGGGATCCGATGGATAGAGAGTACTATGATTATGGTGATTATCAATCTATTGTTTATGTGTTGTTTATGATCTTGCATGCTCTCCGTTATTAGTAGAGGCTCTGGCCAAGTTTGTACTCTTAACTCCAAGAGGGAGTATTTATGCTCGATAGTGGGTTCATGCCTCCATTAAATCTGGGACAGTGAGAAAGTTCTAAGGTTGTGGATGTGCTTTGCCACTAGGGATAAAACATTGATGCTATGTCTAAGGATGTAGTTGTTGATTACATTACGCACCATACTTAATGCAATTATATGTTGCTTAGCAACTTAATACTGAATTTCGGATGATAACCTGAAGGTGGACTTTTTAGGCATAGATGCAGTTGGATGGCGGTCTATGTACTTTGTCGTAATGCCCAATTAAATCTCACTATATTTATCATATCATGTATATGCATTGTTATGCCTTTCTCTATTTGTCAATTGCCCGTAATTTGTTCACCCAACATGCTTTTATCTTATGGGAGAGACACCTCTAGTGAACTGTGGACCCCGGTCCTATTCTTTACATAGCATACAATCTACTGCAATTGTGTTTTACTGTTTTCTTTGTAAACATCTTCCACTCGATACGTTTAATCCTTTGTTACAGCAAGCCGGTGAGATTGACAACCTCACTGTTTCGTTGGGGCAAAGTACTTTGGTTTTGTTGTGCAGATTCCACGTTGGCGCCGGAATCCCTGTTGTTGCGCGCATCACATTTCGCCACCATCAACCTTCAACGTGCTTCTTGGCTCCTCCTGGTTCGATAAACCTTGGTTTCTTTCTGAGGGAAAACTTGCCACTGTGCGCATCATACCTTCCTCTTGGGGTTCCCAACGGACGTGTACATTTACGCGCACCCGCATGTCATCCTCTATGTACTATAAAACTTTCTTTTCTTGGATTTTTTTTGGCACCTCATATTTGGTCACTTGACTTTTTCTTTCGATCCCCTGCCTCTCAAACAGTGATACCGCTAAATGGGACCCGCATGTCATCCTCTATGTACTACAAAACTTTCTTTTCTTGGATTTTTTGGCACCTCATATTTGGTAACTTGACTTTTTCTTTCGATCCCCTGCTGCCTCTCAAACGGTGATACCGCTGCTGCTAAATGGGACCCGCATGTCATCCTCTATGTACTATAAAACTTTCATTTTTTGGATTATTTTTGGCACCTCATATTTGGTCACTTGAATTTTTCTTTCGATCCCCCCCTCTCAAACGGTGAGACCGCTGCAGCTAAATGGGACCCGCATGTCATCCTCTATGAGCAATCAACTTTCTTTTCTTGGAGTTTTTTTTGGCACCTCATATTTGGTCACTTGCCTTTTTCTTTCGATCCCATGCCACGTTTGAAACGTTGAGGTACCTGCTGGCTCATGGGACCCGCATGTCATCCTCTGTGTGCTATAAAAGTTTCCTTTGTTGGATTTTTTTTCACCCTCTGATTTTTGGCTTGCCTTTTTCTTTTGATCCCCTGCCCCCTTTGAAACGTTGAGTAAGCTGTTGGTTCAAGGGACCCGCATGTCATCCTCTATGTCCATCAACTTTCTTTTCTTGGATTTTTTTTCACCCCCTAATTACTAGCTACTTTCTTTTTCTTTTGATCTCAAGCCACATTACAAACATTGAGACCGCTGCTGCAAAATGGGACCCACATGTCATCCTCTATGTACAATAAATCTTGGATTATTTTTGGCTCCTGATATTTGGTCACTTGCCTTTTTCTTTCGATCTCATGCCGCCTTTGAAACGTTGAGTAAGCTGCTGGCTCATGGGTCCCGCATGTCATCCTCTATGAACAATAAAAGTTTCCTTTCTTGGAGTTATTTTTACCCCTAATTTCTGGCTATTTGCCTTTTTCTTTTGATCCCCTGCCCCCTTTGAACGATGAGGACGCTGTTGGCAGGTCGGTCCCACATGTCATCCTCTATGAACAATAAAAGTTTCCTTTGGTGGATTTATTTTTGACCCCTAATTAATTTCTGGCTATTTCCTTTATTTTTCTTTTGATCCCCTGCCGCCTTGGAATTGTTGAGAATGCTGCTGCCTCATTTTTCTTTTGGTCTTGTGCCGCCTTGGAAACGTTGAGACCGCTGCTACAAAATGGGACCCGCATGTCATCCTCTATGTACAATAAAGTTTCTTTTCTTGGATTATTTTTGGCTCCTGATATTATGTCACTTGCCTTTTTCTTTCGATCTCATGCCGACTTTGAAACGTTGAGGATGCTGCTGCCTCATGGGTCCCGCATGTCATCCTCTCGAACGATAAATGTTTTCTTTTCTTGTATTTTTTTACCAACTGATTTTTGGCTTTTTTATTTTCGATCCCCTGCCGCCTTTGAAACGTTGACTCGCTGCTGGCTCATGGGTCCCCGATGTCAGCCTCCCGTACAAGAAACATGTGATATTTTATTTTGCAGACAATAAACGTTGTATTTCGCTCTGAGCTATTGCAAACGGATAAATTAAATCTTTATATCTACATAAACAAACTTATATGTTGAATCTCCTTGTTTTTTGTTTTTGCGAAGCATAGGACTTTCCTGTTTTTTTTTGAGAAAAATCCGACCTTTCCTGTTTTGGAGTGGGCTGAAATTGTACGAGTCAAAAGGCCCAGCAGGATAGTTCGAAGGCCCAGATGTCCAGATACAGCCCAATTGAAATCTTTCTTTTCTTGGATTTTTTTCACACCCTGATTTCTGGCTACTTCATTTTCTTTCGGTCCTGTGCCGCCTTGGAAGCGTTGAGACCGCTGCTACAAAATGGGACCCGCATGTCATCCTCTATGTACAATAAAGTTTCTTTTCTTGGATTATTTTTGGCTCCTGATATTATGTCACTTGACTTTTTCTTTCAATCTCATGCCGACTTTGAAACGTTGAGGAAGCTGCGGCTCATGGGTCCCGCATGTCATCCTCTATGAACAATAAAAGTTTTCTTTGTTGGATTTATTTTTTTCCCTAATTTCTGGCTATTTGTCTTTTTCTTTTGATCCCCTGCCCCCTTTGAAACGATGACGACGCAGCTGGCAAGTCGGTCCCACATGTCATCCTCTATGAACAATAAAAGTTTCCTTTGATGGATTTATTTTTGACCCTAATTAATTTCTCGCTATTTCCTTTTATTTTGATCCCCGCGCCTTGAAATAGTTGAGGATGCTGCTGCCTCATGGGTCCCGCATGTCATCCTCTCAGAAAGGTAAATGTTTCTTTTCTTGAATTTGTTTACCAACTGATTTTTGGCTTATTTTTTGTTTCGATCTCGTGCCACCTTTAAAACGTTGACGACGCTGCTGGCTCATGGGTCCCCAATGTCAGCCTCCCCATACTGCAAATCCTCTTTCTGCAAAGGTTGTATTTCTAGATAGATAAGGTGGATTCGAATCTGCCATGGTTCAGGCAGCTCAGGTAAGCCTTCTTGCACTAATTAATGGAAGTAGTGTATCGCAAGGTCAAGACATGTGGCTCGGTGTAATGAATCTATATGAATCATGTTGTGGGTTCAATCTGATAGTTCTCTAACAGGTCAGCCAAAATAGAAATTAAGTTTTTTTCTAAAACGGAAATGCAAATTAAGATGAACACAAACATTAGTTATCATAATAGCTGATCATACATACATACTTGCTAAGAGCAAAAGCTTGCCAGAGTTTTACCACCCATACAATTAATTAGCAGTTCAGATAAGATAACCTTATAAGTATAACTACAAATGCATTTGCTAAGGGCTCATGGGACAACAGAACTAGACAACCGCGAACTTTATGACCAGCATGTCACAGCGGCATCGAAAGATCTTGACCTTCAACTTTGATCCAATGCGAAGTTTGGCACCGTCAATGAACTTTTTCCACCTGGAAGTAACAGCCAAGCGGCCATCTGTGGGACTGACAGAGTACCGTCCCTCCACGGTGAGACCTTCACTCTCCATGACGAGGGATATCTTGCCCCTTCGGCCAGCATTGAGATCCTTGGAGATACTTTTAGGCAATTTCTGATTCAAAGCAAGAGATACCACCAAAAATTAGTCAATGGCACCAATGCACTGAACCATGTGAGACTTTGAGCAGAGAAGACATCAAGATAAGAGCAGTTATGCTGTCATATACTCACGAACATAGCCTTCAGATGCGTCCTGGTCACCACACGGGTGGCCACCAATGAGCTGAGACCTCGGTGATCTGGCTGGGGCAGGTGCATGAGCCTGGGCTGGTACACGAGCTGGTGCTGATGCAGAGACTGGGCAGGTGCAGAAACGGTGCCTCTAGAGGAACCGGTGCTGATGCAGGAGACTGTTGGGCAGGTGCAGAAACGGTGCAGCTAGAGGAACCGTGCTGATGCAGAGCCTGCTGGGCATGTGTAGTATATGGGGCCTCTACAGGAACCAATGCTGATGTAGGGGACTGCTGGGTAGATGCAGTAAACGGAGCTGGTACAGGAACCGGTGCTGATGCAGGAGAGTGGGAAGCCGGTGTCGGTGCTGGTGTGGTTGCCCTTTGTGACATCCGCTCTGTTCCATCAGGGGATCTGCAGCTTTGATCATGTTAAACCCAGCAAGCTAGAACAGAGGGAATGGTTTAGAACAACTGCTCAGAATGCAGTTATCAAAAGATATGAGTAGAAAAAAGTTACATATTATATATTTGGAAGTGTCTCCAACTCTGTAAGCAGTTACGTATATCTGCCCGTTTGAGTTTCTGATCCTCAGCTCGTCGCCCTTCTTCTGTCCATACAAATATGTGATGGCCTGCGTCTTGTAGACATACACCTCATAGACCGTGTAGGTGTTCATCAATTTGCCATTGCCATGTATAGTGAAAGATCCTTCATGCGGACACATCTGGTTAATCATTGGACGAAGTTCACAAGGTACAGTCTGCATGTGAAAATTGATACAAATGTAAGAAGCAGGAAGACTAAAAACAAGACTTTACTATATGCCAATTCATGCTAAACCACTGAGAATACATACCTGTAACTCTGTGAAGGAGCTACTAGAAAGGTAGATAGAGCCATAGGAGGTGTTATATGCGGGGTATGTACATGGGCCCGCCATATTCCCGCAAGCTCGGCATCGGGATGGTGAAGGAAACATGGGAGGTACTACTGGTGCGTAGCGCTGAACGTAAGTGGAAGAATTAGGTTGTGTAAAGTGCATAGTTCAGAGCAATGCAAATGTTGACAAGCAAGTGCATAAAACTATGTTACAAACTGAACAGTGAAAAATTAGTGTATGATGAATATAAGCATGCTAATTTGGTGTTTCGAATTCCAAAAAGCATTAGACAGAGCCAGTGATAATATCAGACATAAATCATGGCATGTATATGTGGCTTAAGAAAATATACCCGAACCCTTGGATGGTTACGGCCCGGCTGATCCTTGGACTTGAGCTTATATAAGCATCCAGAAGGTGGGGCTGACAGTAACTTGGTGGCAGCCTCTGCAGATGCCTCATCAGCAGCGGTTGCAATCCTTTTGACCAATGAAGGCTTAGCAGTTTCAGTCTGCATATAAAAATTGAAGAGCAACAGACATCAGCAGTGATATATAAAATGAATCTATGAGACACTGATGCATATAGTTGGATGTAAGTGGAAGAATAGGTGTGTGTGTTTCTGAACTATTGGTAAGCATTAGACAAAGCCGGCAATAAACAGACAAAAATCAAATCATGTATGAGGATTAAGAAAATATACCTGCTTAAAAAGGGTACCACCCAGCTGGCCCGTGGCCTTGTGCTTGAGGAGGTTTTCAGAAGATGGTGGCAGCACCATCGTCTTCACAGCAGCCTCATCAGGATCATTTTTTATCCATTTGAGTAGAGGCACAGAAGTTTCATCCTGCATATGAATAGCAACAGAACTCATCATTGATATTTAATAAATCTATGAGATAGACTGATGCAAATAGTGCGGGGTGTAAGTGGAAGAATAGGGTTGTGCATAGAGAACAGTTGACAACAATGCAAATGATTACAAAAGAAGCCAATGGAAATCAACAGTTTATATACTGGATGAGACAGACTGAAAAGTGAAAAATTAGTGTATGATGATTGTAAGCAAACGCAGTGTTTCTGAACTTTTGGTAAGCATTAGACAAAGCCAACAGTAATTAAACAGATAATAATGAAATCATGTATGTGGATTAAGAAAATATACCAGATTCATTAAAAGGTCACCACCCAGCTGGCCCATGGCCTCGTGCTTGTAGAGGTTTTCGGAAGATGGTGCCGGCACCATCGTCCTCACAGCAGCCTCATTAGCCTCATTTTGCATCCACTTGAGTAAAGGCGCAGCAGTTTCAGCCTGCATAAGAATGGGAACAGATCTCAGCAGTGATATTGAATGACTCTAACAGAATGATGCATATAGTGCTAGATGTAAGTGAAGGGTATGGCCGTGTATGGACAACAGTTCACAACAATGCAAGGGTGTGTGTTCAAACAGCGTGGAATGGAATGGAATGGTTCCATTTCAGGAATGGAATGGTTACATTTTTGTTCGGTTGGGAAAAATGGAGAGCAAGAGATCGAGGTTAAACTAACCAATTGTCTCAAAATTGTAATTAACAATTGCAAATGACATTTTAATCTCAAAGTCGTAATTAACAGCGCCTAATGGTGCTCTTTTAATCTAAAAATCGTAATTAACATCATTTTATGTTGGGTTAGGGGAACTGGAGTAGATGAACATTATGTATGATGATTGTAAGCAAACGAATTTGGTGTTTCTAAACTTTTGGCTTCGAGATCTTATGGGTTTCAACTCTAGCCTACCCCAACTTGTTTGGGACTGAAAGGCTTGGTTGTTGTTGTTGTTGTTGTAAACTTTTGGCAAGCATAGAAAAAACCGACAATAAACAGAGAAAAATCAAGGCATGTTTTGTGGATTAAGAAAATATACCATATTCATTAAAAGATCACCACCCAGCTGGTGCGTGGCCTTGTGCTTGTAGAGGCATTTAGAAGATGGGGGCGGCATCAACATACTGGCAGCCTGATCAGCCGCAGTTTTGATCTTCCTTTTGAGTAAAGGCCCTAAAGTTTCAGTCTGCATATGAATAGCAAAACAAAAGGCAGACCTCAGCAGTGATATTGAATTACTGTATGAGATAGACTGATGCATATAGTGGATGCTCTTAGCCTTTTGCAGCGTGAACACTAGCTATGGACAGACAAAAAAACTAGTTAACTCAGCTTTGTCTAGATATGAATGTACTACCACCATCCAAAAGCTTAAGCCTTATTTATTTTTGAGAAATCAAAACAAGCAAAGTTTGACCAAAATTTTAGAACATTCTATCAACAAATATAATACTGTGTAGATACCGTAGGAAAATATATTTTATTATCTATTTAATGATATTAATTTTGTATTTTGCATGATTAAAAGCTTAGTTAAACATGGTATAGTTTGACTTTCTAAAAAATATAAGCCCAAAGCTTTGGGATGTCTACTATCTAGTATAGTCTTGACTCTATAAAGCAAAAGCTTAAGGGGTATAGAGCTTCTAGATACATCTTATAGTCTTAATTTGGACCTTGCCATCATGGTAAGTTGGTTAGGCCGGGGGTCTCCAGCCGGCAGTCATTTCGGCGGCTGCAGCCCCATGCGCAGCACGCTATTCTCATAGCACACCTGAGGATAGCTCATGGTGTCACAAGGCACGCACCAGCGCATGTGCTACTTTAAGCATATTCCAGAACAGGAACAGATTGAGGATGCAGAGACCAGAGAGACACTTAAAAGGTAAAGAGTGGATAAGCAAACGGAGTACCTGCTTCGCGGGGCTGGGGACTCAGGCTCAGCCAACTGCCCACATGCGTGGTGGCCTTACGCTCCATTGCCCCCACCGCCGAGGTCTTACCTTTCCTGTACAAGCTGACAAAAGATACAGTGAGGATCAGCAGAAACTACAAAGGTTGCAAATGTCGACAAATAAAGGAAGAACACCCCAATCCAAGCAAAGGTAGCCCCGCCCCCCACCCCCATCAATCACTCCCAGCTCGAGGGTGACCAGAAAGACCCCTTGCCCAGAATAGGAAAGAGATGCACAAGATATCGAGGAGACGAAAAAAGAACCGATCTCGAGAAAGGAGAGAACATTACTAGTCCTACCTAATCCGCTTGGGCTAGATGCAGCTTGCCCCTCCAAGCTGGATGCCTGGACGGTGGAGGCGAAAGGAGGGGATCGAGCTAGCGGCTTGCATCCGTCGGCAATCGGCACTCGATCGGGAGAGAAGGGGTGCTACATAAAGGGGAGGGGTAACATATTTTATTACACAGTGAACTTACTGATGTGACTAGTCATTACATGTCTCACTGAAACTAGGGCCCATAGTGTGGCACCCCAAATTTACTTGAAGCTGCCCGGCGGGACGCATTGGCGCGTCAAGAAACCCCCGAATTGTAGCGGGGAAATGAAACATTTCACAAAAATTCGAAATTCAAGCACACCGCCACGCGCCAAGCACGCGGCTGTTCCTTCCTCTTCCTCGGTTCCTCCTCCCCTATCCGAAAAAACCCCAAATCCCAAGCTCAAACCAAAAAAAAAAAAAACAAATCCCCTGGCCGCCATGCATGTCCTCGTTAACCCGCTGGAGATCGTTCCCGGACGATGCGGACCACCCGCCCTGAGATCCAGAATTCCGTCCACCTCGAGGCACTGCGTGCTGTCTCGCAGCAGCGGCTTGAGGGCGCTGAAGAGGAAGTTCCGCCGGAAAGTGCTCATGGCAACCGTGCAAGCTCACCGGCGTGCTGTATCCCGAGAGGAACTGGTCAAAGCTTTGCTATTCGCCACACAAAAAATTGCGGGCCAAGATCTGGTCAAAGCTTCGTCGATGGCTTGCCGCGAGAGGCTTGGAGTCCAGAGTCAATAAACTAGCTGCTCGAGGACTTGGGCGGTTTACACGGATTCATATTAACTGACTCAAGTTTGTTAGTCTAGTTAACAAATGCATCTAGATACATCCATATCTAGACAGAATTGAGTCAATTAATATGAATCGGAGGGGAGTACCTGAAAGTGTTTCATGCTACCAACTAATGCGCTGGCAGGAATCGCTGTAGAAGTAATTGTGCTACTACTCATACGATGAACTGATTGTGTGGGTGTCGAATTTTGCAACGCGATCATCCACTGAATGCTTAATCTAGCGCCAAAGGCGTACAAATCATAACATACTACAGCACCAGAACATAAGAGTACGAATCATAAAGTAGCTCAACATTTTGCATCAGGGCTGGGTGGTCTTGAGACTACCGGGACGCCCCTGATGATCTCCGGTGTGCATCCTCTTCAACGCAAAGCTGTGTACTCGGTCCACGGCCTCCTTCTGTAGGCTGGATAATCTCAGGTGCAGGACCTTCGTCTATGAGAGGCTCGTCATCGAGTACCATCCACAGTGCATCGGGGCTGGGTTGTCTTGAGACTACCCGGACGCCCGTGATGATCTCGGGCGTGCATCCACTTCAACGCAAAGCTGTGTACTCGGTCCACGGCCTCCTTCTGTAGGCTGGATAATCTCAGGTGCAGGACCTTCGTCTATGAAAGGCTCGTCATCAGTACCATCCACAGGTGCATCAAATTGAGATTCATCTTCAAATCTCCCATCAAACTGAGAGACCTCTTCAACTCTATGCTTCTGCAATTAGTACATCAACCGATTAGACAAACATCTAAGGGATGCAACCTGAACAAATGTCGTTTTACATATTTACCTTCTCATCTGGCACAGCACATGTCCCAGAGCTGAAACCCGTTTCCTGAAGCAAGCGCTTTTTCTCTCCTTCCCGTCCATCCATCTGCAACAAGTTAAATTTGAGTACAGAACCTTGCACAGCAATGCAAACTATTGATTGAAACAGCGGCAGCATCAATATAAATAATTAACTACATATGCCAGCACACATACAGTGTGAGCAAGATCTGCTTCTCCTGCTAAAGGATCATTATATGGTTCACCATGCTAAACCCGCCTAACATATGTGCGGTCCATCCCAAAAATGTGTAAATGATCTGCCACTACAGGGTGAGGCCTCTTCTCACCATTCATACATGTGCAGCGCGGGCAATACACGTCCAGGTTGTGACCATCATGAGCTCTAATAAACCCCATAAAGGGTTGAACACCATTTATATATGAAGGGGAACATAAGTGTCCATGCAGTATCCAAGTTCTGTCCATCTGTTTAATTATGAGATACAGTGGTTGGTGATTAATTTAAGGCGAAGTAGGAAATGTATATCCATCGAGTACAAAACTATACTACATGATTATGCATTTCAGCAATCATGTCGAGTACAAAACAAAAAATGCCCATCGACATTTTAGCAAACAGATCGTGTACAAAACTCTGCCATGGCATTTCAGCAAATTAACGGATCGAGTGCAGAACTGACTCTATATGCCCACGCAAATGAACAAATTGATCGATGACAAATCGAGCGGAAAACTATAAAGTGCCAATTAGTTCGAGCATACTGACGAATTTTTTTAGCAGCATCAAGAAAATATAAATCGTTAGGCTGTCTTGCCCGATACATGATTGAGCTAGAGATAGCAGCCCTACCGTGGATCAACTTGACCGCCGGTGCGTCTCGAGAAGAACGACGGGGAGGGGAAGCTTCTTCTTCGCACGGACGGGATGGGGAGGGGAAGCTCTTCGCACGGACGGGGATAAGTTGTGTACGGGTGGGTGGGGGGTCATGCGGCCGGGCCGCGGGGTGATAATTAAGGTCGGTAGGTGGCGTTTAATGGAGTTGCGTGTGTAATTTGCCGTGCACAAGGTTGAGGAATAGGCGGTTCCCTTTGCCGCGCGCACAATTCAAACTATCCCGCCCATGTAGTTTAAATTCGCCATATTTTCGTTAAATCGACATAAAGTCATGTGAGTGGGGGAAAATTAGCAAAGTTGCTTGAAAAATAGTAAAACTCTGGAATTATCCTTTAAATATGCTCTACTTCGTGTGAAAATCGGGGTGTGGAAGCATGTTGAGCTATTTTATTTGTACTTTCTTCATTAAAACTCCCATTTTATGCACTTTGGATGGAAAGAAATCATTTGTACATAAATTTTGACAACGCCATTTGCAAACACTAATTGTTTACATGCCAAGATGCACCCATCCACCAAATATATATGTGGCAAAAGTTTATCACAATCTAGCAGATATGCATAATTAGTGAGGGACCCCTTTTGATTTTGTGCAATTTCCACTAATTAGGTAGAGATCGAGAAGGGTTAATTAATTAGGCCATGTTAGGGGTTATGTGTTTTAGATTAGGTTGTGTGGATTCAAATACAACTTCTTTATTTGTGTGCTATGATTAATCAAAACTAGATCGATCGACTGCGCACACATTATTAGAGGCGCATGCCTTTGCGCACAAAGTGCATGTGTGTGTTGTTGGCCACCAACGAGAGAGAGAGAGAGAGAGACAGAGAGAGAGAGAGGTAGAGAGAGCTACATACGATAGAGCGATTGAAATCCCCAAATTAAACACATATATATGCATGGCACATTTAATTTAATTAGAGGAAGAGGACCCCTGGCCTGCTTGATGCACAATTAAGTGTCATTGGCCTATATATAGGGTTTAATTAGGGTTTAGGGTTTAGGGTTAGGAGGTTAGGGTTTAGGGTCTAGGGTTTAGGGTTTAATGTTTATGGTGTTTAGGGTTTAGGGATTAGGGATTAGGGTTTATTTAGGGTTTAAGGTTTAGGGATCATCGATCGAGTGCGCACACACACATTATTAGAGGCACACGCGCCTTTGCGCATAAAGTGCATGCGTATATGTGTGTGTTTTTTGGCCACCAACGACATATAGATGATCGAGAGAGAGAGAGATTGAAATCCCCAAGAATATGTTCAAATATATATTAAAATATATGCACGAATGCATGCATGGTAGGCCATGCATGCACACTAATTATATATATATTATGAGGAAACTTAATCAAATGTGTTTTCATTCGAGATAACTTGTCAAAATTCAAGTTAATTAATTTATCATCGATAATTATATAATTAATTAATGAATCTCAGGGAGATGTTATACAACATATGATCGATATAGGCCATGTATATATTAATTGGTTTTAATCTACCGTTTAATTTGCTAGCTAGCTGCATGCTATATATAGAGCATGTTTTTATTAGATCGGGTTATAGCTAGTATAGTTTAGGGTTATGTGTTTTAATTAACTAGGGTTTGATTAGCTAGGGGTTAGTTATATATATATGGTTTAGGGTTAATGCATGGCACATTTAATTTAACTAGAGGACCGCGAGGCACCCCTGGCCTGCTTGATGCACAATTAAGTGTCGTTGGCCTATATATAGGGTTTAATTAGGGTTTAGGGTTAGCTAGCTGGGTTTAGGGTTTAGTGTTTAGGGTGTTTAGCTAGGGTCTAGGGTTTAGGGTTTAGTGTTTACGGTGTTTAGAGGGTCTAGGGTTTAGTGTTTAGGGTCTAGGGTTTAGGGTTTAATTAGTGTTTAGGGTGTTTAGGGTTTAGGGTTTAGTGTTTACGGTGTTTAGGGTCTAGGGTTTAGGGTTTAGTGTTTAGGGTGTTTAGGGTCTAGGGTTTAGGGTCTAGGGTTTAGGGTTTAATTAGTGTTTAGGGTGTTTAGGGTTTAGGGTTTAATGTTTACGGTGTTTAGGGTCTAGGGTTTAGGGTTTAGTGTTTAGGGTGTTTAGGGTCTAGGGTTTAGTGTGTTTAGGGTGTTTAGGGTTTAGGGGATTAGGGATTAGGGTTTTAGGGTTGTTTAAGGTTTAGGGATCATCGATCGAGTGCGCACACACATTATTAGAGGCACCCGCGCCTTTGCGCATAAAGTGCATGCGTATATATATGTGTATTTTTTTGCCACCAACAACGATATATAGATGATCGAGAGAGAGAGATTGAAATCCCCAAGAATATGCATGTTCAAATATATATCAAAATATATGCACGAATGCATGGTAGGCCATGCATGCACACTAATTATATATATATTATGAGCTAGGCAACTTGATCAAATGTGTTTTCATACGAGAGAACTTGTCAAAATTCAAGTTAATTAATTTATCATCGATAATTATATATATAATTAATTAATGAATCACAGGGAGATCGATAATTAATTTAGGGTTTTAGGGTTGTACGTTTAAGGTTTAGGGATCATCGATCGAGTGCGCACACACATTATTAGAGGCACCCGCGTCTTTACGCATAAAGTGCATGCGTATATATGTGTGTGTTTTTTGCCACCAACGTTATATATAGATGATCGCGAGAGAGAGAGAGATTGAAATCCCCAAGAATATGTTCAAATATACATTAAAATATATGCACGAATGCATGGTAGGCCATGCATGCACACTAAAATTATATATATATTATGAGGCAACTTAATCAAATGTGTTTTCATTCGAGAGAACTTGTCAAAATTAAAGTTAATTAATTTATCAAGATAATTATATAATTAATTAATGAATCTGAGGGATATGTTATACAACATGATCGATATAGGCCATGTATATTTTAATTGGTGTTAATCTACGGTTTGCTAGCTAGCTGTTATATATATAGAGCATGCTTTTATTAGATCGGGTTATATCTAGTATAGTTTAGGGTTATGTGTTTTAATTAAGTAGGGTTGATTAGCTAGGGTTAGTTACATATATATGGTTTAGGGTTAATGCATGTCACATTTAATTTAATTAGAGGACCGCGAGGCACCCCTGGCCTGCTCGATGCACACAATTAAGTGTCGTTGGCCTATACATAGGGTTTAATTAGGGTTTAGGGTTAGCTAGGGTTTAGGGTTAGGGTTAGGGTTAGGGTTAGGGTTAGGGTCTAGGGTCTAGGGTTTAGTGTTTAGGGTGTTTAGGGTTTAGGGATTAGGGATTAGGGATTTAAGGTTTTAGGGGTTGTTTAAGGTTTAGGGATCATCGATCGAGTGCGCACACACATTATTAGAGGCACCCGCGCCTTTACGCATAAATTGCATGCGTATATATATATATGTGTGTTTTTTGGCCACCAACGATATATTGATGATCGAGAGAGAGATTGAAATCCCTAAGAATATGTTCAAATATACATTAAAATATATGCACGAATGCATGGTAGGCCATGCATGCACACTAATTAATTATATATATATTATGAGGCAACTTAATCAAATGTGTTTTCATTCGAGAGAACTTGTCAAAATTCAAGTTAATTAATTTATCACGATAATTATATAATTAATTAATGAATCTGAGGGATATGTTATACAACATGATCGATATATATAGGCCATGTATATTTTAATTGGTGTTAATCTACGGTTTGCTAGCTAGCTGCTATATATAGAGCATGTTTTTATTAGATCGGGTTATATCTAGTATAGTTTAGGGTTATGTGTTTTAATTAAGTAGGGTTAATTAGCTAGGGTTAGTTACATATATATGGTTTAGGGTTAATGCATGGCACAATTAATTTAATTAGAGGACCGCGAGGCACCCCTGGTGCTCGATGCACAATTAAGTGGCGTTGGCCTATACATAGGGTTTAATTAGGGTTTAGGGTTAGCTAGGGTAGAGGGTTAGGGTTAGGGTTTAGGGTTTAGGGTTTAGTGTTTAGGGTGTTTAGGGTTTAGGGATTGGGGATTTAGGGGTTTTAGGGTTGTTTAAGGTTTAGGGATCATCGATCGAGTGCGCACACACATTATTAGAGGCACCCGCGCCTTTACGCATAAAGTGCATGCGTATATATGTGTGTTTTTTGGGCCACCACGATATATAGATGATCGAGAGAGAGAGAGATTGAAATCCCCAACAATATGTTCAAATATACATTAAAATATATGCACGAATGCATTGTAGGCCATGCATGCACACTAATTATATATATATTATGAGGCAACTTAATCAAATGTGTTTTCATTCGAGAGAACTTGTCAAAGTTCAAGTTAATTAATTTATCACGATAATTATATAATTAATTAATGAATCTCAGGGATATGTTATACAACATGATCGATATAGGCCATGTATATTTTAATTGGTGTTAATCTACGGTTTGCTAGCTAGCTGCTATATATAGAGCATGTTTTTATTAGATCGGGTTATAGCTAGCTAGTATAGTTTAGGGTTATGTGTTTTAATTAAGTAGGGTTGATTAGCTAGGGTTAGTTACATATATATGGTTTAGGGTTAATGCATGGCACATTTAATTTTATTAGAGGATCGCGAGGCACCCATGACCCGCTCGATCGATGCACAATTAAGTGTCGTTGGCCTATACATAGGGTTTAATTGGGGTTTAGGATTAGCTAGGGTTTAGGGTTAGGGTTAGGGTTAGGGTTAGGGTAGGTTTAGGGTCTAGGGTTTAGGGTTTAGTGTTTAGGGTGTTTAGGGTTTAGGGATTAGGGATTTAAGGTTTTAGGGTTGTTTAAGGTTTAGGGATCATCGATCGAGTGCGCACACACATTATTAGAGGCACCCGCGCCTTTACGCATAAATTGCATGCATATATATGTGTGTTTTTTGGCCACCAACGATATATAGATGATCGAGAGAGAGATTGAAATCCCCAAGAATATGTTCAAATATACATTAAAATATATGCACGAATGCATTGTAGGCCATGCATGCACACTAATTATATATATATATGAGGCAACTTAATCAAATGTGTTTTCATTCGAGAGAACTTGTCAAAGTTCAAGTTAATTAATTTATCACGATAATTATATAATTAATTAATGAATCTCAGGGATATGTTATACAACATGATCGATATAGGCCATGTATATTTTAATTGGTGTTAATCTACGGTTTGCTAGCTAGCTGCTATATATAGAGCATGTTTTTATTAGATCGGGTTATAGCTAGCTAGTATAGTTTAGGGTTATGTGTTTTAATTAAGTAGGGTTGATTAGCTAGGGTTAGTTACATATATATGGTTTAGGGTTAATGCATGGCACATTTAATTTTATTAGAGGATCGCGAGGCACCCATGACCCGCTCGATCGATGCACAATTAAGTGTCGTTGGCCTATACATAGGGTTTAATTGGGGTTTAGGATTAGCTAGGGTTTAGGGTTAGGGTTAGGGTTAGGGTTAGGGTACGTTTAGGGTCTAGGGTTTAGGGTTTAGTGTTTAGGGTGTTTAGGGTTTAGGGATTAGGGATTTAAGGTTTTAGGGTTGTTTAAGGTTTAGGGATCATCGATCGAGTGCGCACACACATTATTAGAGGCACCCGCGCCTTTACGCATAAATTGCATGCATATATATGTGTGTTTTTTGGCCACCAACGATATATAGATGATCGAGAGAGAGATTGAAATCCCCAAGAATATGTTCAAATATACATTAAAATATATGCACGAATGCATGGTAGGCCATGCATGCACACTAATTATATATATATATATATTATGAGGCAACTTAATCAAATGTGTTTTCATTCGAGAGAACTTGTCAAAATTAAAGTTAATTAATTTATCACGATAATTATATAATTAATTAATGAATCTCAGGGATATGTTATACAACATGATCGATATAGGCCATGTATATATTAATTGGTGTTAATCTACGGTTTGCTAGCTAGCTGCTATATATAGAGCATGTTTTTATTAGATCGGGTTATAGCTAGTATAGTTTAGGGTTATGTGTTTTCATTAAGTAGGGTTGATTAGCTATGGTTAGTTACATATATATGGTTTAGGGTTAATGCATGGCACATTTAATTTAATTAGAGGACCGCGAGGCACCCCTGGCCTGCTTGATGCACAATTAAGTGTCGTTGGCCTATATATAGGGTTTAATTAGGGTTTAGGGTTAGGGTTAGGGTTTAGGGTCTAGGGTTTAGTGTTTAGGGTGTTTAGGGTTTAGGGATTAGGGATTAGGGTTTCAGGGTTGTATAAGGTTTAGGGATCATCGATCGAGTGCGCACACACATTATTAGAGGCACCCGCGCCTTTGCGCATAAAGTGCATGCGTATAGTTTAGGGTTATTTGTTTTAATTAAGTAGGGTTTGATCAGCTAGGGTTAGTTACATATATATGGTTTAGGGTTAATGCTTGGCACATTACATATAGTTTAAATCTCAAGAATGTTTATACATGATAGGCCATATGTGCAAAGGAATTTTTTCCCCGTGAACTTGTCAAAATTCAAGTTTATCAGTGCCAATGGAAACTAGTCCAAAAAATTACATAGAGGACCAAAAGTACTAGACAATAACTAATAGAACCTGCAACTTTACAAAAAGGACCCCAAAACATATAGAAGAAAATCAATCGAGTCCTTCTCGACCGCACATCAGATCTCTGCTCCGCATCCTTTCCAGCAACTCCGTCGCCGGGGACGCACCACTTGGGACGGTGTCGCCGGTAGTCGCCAGGACGAAGGAGAAGAAGGGCCTCAGCAACGGCATATTGGCTCTGAGAAGGGCCGCTGAAAGTCCAAGATGTGCACGGGCAAGACGGATGACGCCGTCGTATGCCCCGAGCTTGTGAACTTTAGCAGCTTGACTTCCCCATTGGCCAGATCTGAAGCACTGACCAAAGCAAGCCTCACCGTTAGCGCCATCACATTGATGGCACCAGATCGGGGTTTGGCCGGCAAGATCCGCCAGATTCACCATAGGCCAGATCTGAAGCCGATGACGAGATCCCCGACTCCATTGCGCCATTCTGCTCATGGGAAACACTGGATCTAAGCTTACAACAACACTAACTCCCTCGGATCCAAATTAGCTGACTCAACTTTGCTTATCTAAATATGGATGTATCCACACATGTTTTTACTCTAGATACATACACGTCTAAGGAAAGTTGAATCAATTAATTTAGTTCGGAGGGTGTACAATATACAGAGAGAAGTCGGCCTCGTCTCCGGCCGGCGAGGCCGCCGGAGAGAAGGGGGAGAGGAGCCGGGGGAGTGGGAGAGACTCGAGAGAGAAAGAGAAGAGGAAGAAATGCTCCCTGGGGAAGAACATTATTTTTGTCGTTCTGCTCGTAGCTTGAAACTGAAAATTTCGGCCACGCGCCAAATCATCCCGCCGCATCCATTCGAAAATCCCGTGACCAGTTTTACCCTTTTAACCCTGGTCCGGAAGCTACAACACCGACCATGGAGGGCTCATTCGGTAACAATGAAATATCTTGCCTAGATCCCGAACCCTCCCCACAGGCCCACACCCACCCACCAACCATTCGCCCCATTAGCTCAAAAATACTCTCACACGCCAAAGCTCTGACTCTCTACAGTACTAGATCTGCTTCGCCGCCGGCATACTCCTCCACAGCGTAGCCTTGATCGTGTTGGCTGTCCACCCACCTGATCCGCTCCCCGCCGCCCTCGTCACCGACGGATCTGCTTCACCGCCGACCTCGCCACCGACGGATCTGCTTCACCGCCGACCTCGCCACCGACTACCTCGCCGCAGCGGCTGTATCAACTTCACCGAATACCTTGCCAGCCAACCAGATCTGCTTCACTAACGCCCGCTTCTACTGAAACAGGGTCGATTCATCGTCTCCCGCGTTCGCCGCCGCTGGAATGCAAGTTGCCGCCCCCGTCCACCCCGCCGCAGCTTGGTTAGTACGCTGGCCCGTTAGATCGCGGTGTTTCTTTAGCCATGTTTTGTGTAGTTATTTGCAGATCTCATATGCCGTTAACTTTCTTGATGTGTTGCTTCGCATGAAGTTTGTTTAAATATTGTACAGTACAAAAGCATTATCCGGTCGCTACCATCCTGTTCATTCTACTGACACCTGTGTGCATCCACATATTTATAGCCTTGTACCCATTCATTTGCTGCCAACTGTTTTTGTACTGCATGCTATTGTCGCACTGCTTTTATAGTCGTGCTATGGGCATTTCCAATCTGCTTGTTCTTATACCACGTCATTAGCTCACCGCTAGCTGTTTTCTCGTGTCTGCTATTCTCACACTGCTTTTATAATCATGCTATGTGCATTTCCAATCTGCTTGCTCTTATACCTCGTCTTTAGCTTATATAGTTATTGTTGCGTGCATGTCTGGTCTTTGTATTATCGTAGACTGACTTGTCAATGTTATTTTTCCTAGGGATTGATCATGCGAACCACTTATTAGAACATCCAACATTAACAGCGGGGACGCTAGGTAAGGTTGGAATCTGAGTTCGTGGTTGGTAATTTTGGCAGTTTACTTCCGTTATTATCTATAACCTATATGCATTGTTCCTTATGCAAGAGATTAACACTTGGAACCCTGCCATAGCAATGCCATTCATGCTTTACTATGTTTCTGCCTATTTGATATGCTTGTCTTGGAGAAACTTCGAGGGTGATTTGAACCTGACATTTGGTCATTCTTAATGCCAGTTTACTTTATGTGTAAAACCTTGGCATTACCCTACTCTAAATCTGAATGTCTGAAATTCGTATCTCATGCAAAGCAACATCTAGTTGGTTTTAATCTGATATCTGGTAAATATTGGCTTATTCATTTGGCAGCTCAAGTTTTTTGTTATTTGAAACCAGCTGACTTGGTCTTAAATGTGATATCTAAACACAGATTAAGGACAATGGAGCAGGAGGATTAGCATTTCACTTGATGGCTGAACCTAAAATGATAGGCATGTTGACCACGACTAGTGCACGCAAGAGAAGGACCTGCAGTGAGCCAGTATGTGCTTAGTACATGCATCTTATCTTATCTTGTGCTTATTTCTGCTACATGCTGTTATCTGATCTCTACATTGCGTAATACATGTTTGAATAGTTAATTGTTGTAACTATGTTTACAATGTTACCAGAATGCAGTTTTAATGAAGCAGTCATCATTAGAAGATAGTCGCCAAAAAAGGATCTGTAGCGACCCTGTGCAACATTATGATGTAAGTTTGTGCTTAGTACAAGTTCCATACATGTCTTATTTATGCAACTTGTTATTATCTTATATCTACATTGCATAATAAATGTTTGCATAGTTCATCGTTTAACTCTTTTTGCATTATTATCAGAATGCAGTTGTGATGAAGCAATCTTCATTACCAGTGAGGCCCACAAAAAGTTCTGATCTTTCTTCTGATGCATCTTCTCATAGCCGTCAACCTAGACCATTTCTTTCATCAGACAGTAAATATCTCAAGGCTGTACTTTATAAAAGACATGGTATTGCTGCTTTAAGATCTGTAGCTGATATGTTGACAAAGAGTACACAAGATTCAATCAAGGCGATTGCCAAATGTCAACGTGTTATTGATGATGCTAATAGAAGTCTTCAATGATTCTATGTAATTTTTTTATTTGGGCACATTAATTGCCTTGTAATTTTCCTATTTGTTTTATTTGTGTATGTACTTGTGTGTATCATTGAAATCAGATTTTAGGCTCATGAAATTTAATGCAAGTTGACTAGTCAAACAAGTAGGGCCCTACAACAGATTGGGCCGGCCCACTTACAGTAGTGTGGGACCCACTTTCATTTTGGGCCGCCTTCTTTAGTAGGGCGGTTACACGATAATGGGCTCCACATGCTTATTGGGCCGGCCCACTATCTTGTTGGGCCGGCCCACTTGCTCTATGGTGGTCCCACATGGTAAATGGGCCGGCCCTTTAATAGGAAGGTGGGACCCACTGTGTTTTTGGCCCGCCCACTATCTTGTTGGGCCCCCACTTTCTATATGGTGGACCCCACATACCAAATGGGCGGCCCATTAACGAATGTGGGACCCACTGTGTTTTGGCCCGGCCCTATCTTGGTGGGCCGGCCCACTGCTATATGGTGGGCCCCACATACTAAATGGGCGGCCCTTTAAAGGAAAGTGGGACCCACTGTTTTTAGCCGACCTTATCTTGTTGGGCGGCCATATGGTGGACCCAAACTAAATGGGCCGACCCTTTAACGATAAGTGGGACCCACGTGTTTTGGCCCCCACTGCTTGTTGGGCCGGCCCACTATACGGTGGACCCCACACACTAAATGGGCCGGCCTTTTAACAGAAAGTGGGACCCACCTGTGTTTTTGGCCCGGCCCTTGCTTCTTGGGCCGGCCCGATTCTTGTAAGGTGGACCCCACATGTTAAATGGGCGGCCCATTTAAGTTTTGACCGATCAACCTTAGAGGTTAGGCCCGGCCACGTAACTAATGGACCAGCCCGGCTATATAGTTGACCGGTCAAACTATGTCATCTGGCCCGGCCCGCGCAAGACGTGGCAGGCCTCGTGTGGGCCTACCATCTACCACGGGGTTTCGAGGTTAACGCCGATTAGCGCGAGTTAACGGCGTCTGCCACGTGTCGGTTGCATGACGTCGGCAGTCAACGGACTCCCGAAAACACTTCCGCAGCGGTCCGATTTTCCGTGGCGGAAGGGCGCCCAGCGACGGACCGAAAAAATCATCGTTGGACTTTGCCGACGCAGTTTCGACAACAGAACCCATATCGTCGGGTTAGGCCCATAGGCGACGAAAAATGCCCCTTAGTTGACGATTTTGGGACGTTGTCTATCAGAACTTTTCTTGTAGTGATGTCTTGCCGAACAAACTACTCGAAGTGGATCCGAGACAAAAAAATACCTTGCAGGTCGGGTACTATGAATAAATGTACCTCAGAACAAAATTCCACTGAACTATAGATCTGGAAAAGCAAAGTTATTCCATTCGGAATTTGATCAGTTCACATAGGAGAGCATCAATGATTCGACCAGCAGCAGCGACGCATCATTGATCATAATGGCGGCAGACCTCCAAGCCACGAAGGGAAAAACTCCTATTACGAAATAAGATCAATCTGACAGAATACCAGCTTCGTAATCGCAACCAGTTACATCAAGCAGACAATCAGATCAAATTTGTACCTGCAGAGCCAAGAAGAACAGACTCATATGAGAAAATAAGAGTACAAACCAAATAAATTTCAAGCAACATCAGATCGGAATGAGATGGAGCTTAAAAGGTTCTTAAATGAGGAGAGGGAGAGAAAGAAGATTACAGGTACCATAAAATCTGATTGTTTATGGTCTGGCCGACCATGGCTGTAACCACTCGATACTCGATGGCTGTAAGGTACTGAAACATAGATTAAACTAATTCAATGGCTAGAAATGCCAAGGAAATTCCGCAGATCACATATAACAAAAACATTTGAAAGGCACCAACATCTTGCTAACCTGGTGGATGGCTGGAGAATGGGGAGAAGAGGAAGCAGACCAGACATGCCTGCGTTGGGTTAAAGAGATGGTGGAAGAGCATGCCATGGGTGACTGATGTATGCTGATCATCATGATGTGGTTTCACGAGCATTTGTAGCGAGGAGGGCGTAGGTCGCAGTTGGAGGATCATTAACACGGCGACAGTGGAGCGAGTAGCGTTACGGAAGACGAACGACAGCTAGACTTTTCCACGGGAGGAAGAGTGAGCGTAGCGGGCCTTTGGATCGAGCATGTTAGGCCCAGTTTGTCTTACGGGACGAAGGTATATTGCAGGCCAGGGAGAGGAAGAGCGACCGGCGAACGTGACGGGCGACAACGCAATGTGGGAGGAAAATCCGGTGACATGGCTCGCTGAGAGACCAGCAAAATGGGGTCATCTATTAAGAAAGAGAAGATATATCTATTTCTTGTGGGCTCTATTGTAATCCTGTTGTAATGTTATTGCTCGTGTTAATTCATCTAGAATCACGTGTGTGATTTATCGCGCACATCGTGTCGGAGGGCGTCTCAGAATCGATATCGTGCGGATTTCTGTGGGTTCTCTGGGATCCTCATGGTATCAGTTCCGGGGCGTCACACCGTGCGATGCCTGGGGGGACGTGCACATGCCTGGCGGCTGGCGGCTCAGCTACTGCCGGGTGCCCGTCCCTCCCGTGCCTGCGCGCGAGCCAGATAGGGCGCGGAGATCTGGCGAAGGAGGCGGTACCTGCCACCGGACCTCCGCGCCGATCCCGCCTACGCAATCGACTCCAACAGCTGGCGCACCTGGATCGAGTCTGAGAAGGATCGAAGGAGGAGGGCGGGGTTCATGGGCGACATGGACTTTCCCTTCGACCGTCCAGCGGCACCTCGTCGTTGAAGACGGCAGGCGCCGATGTCTGCGCAGGACGACCACGACAACACCGACGGCGATGACGACGACTACAGCGAGGCGTTGGCGTACCACAACGAGGAGGCCAAGGACGACAGCGACGACTACGTCGCATGCATTTTCCAGGAATGGCAGTTGGCCATGGCGGAGGGCCGGGAGTTTGAGTACCCGGACAACATGACGGACGACAAGATCGCGAGGCTCGGCCTCCTTGTATCCCAGGTGGACCGCCGGGCCTCTCGGAGGAAGAACCCCTACGACTGGTGCTACAGGACTCGGCCACCACCGGTTCAGCCGCCGCCTCCACCTCCGTCCTACAACCCGTGGGGGCCTCCAGCTCCGGCCTGGTCTCTTCCACCTCCGCCACAGGCTTGGGCTCCTCCACCGCCGTCACAGGCCTAGGCTCCTCCACCGCCGCCATAGGCCTGGGCTCTTCCGCCTCCAGCACCGTCGGCGCGCCCGGCGTATGTTCCGCCGCTTCCCAACTAGCCGTGGGTGGTTCCGGAGCTCATCGTGATCGACGGCGACGAGGAGAACTAGTAGGCGCAGGCGTTCTTAGGGTTTTTTTTTCCTTTCTTTTACTATATAAATTATGTTTCCATGTTATAAAAAATGGAAATTCGAGAAATAAATGCGTCGTGCCGCTGGAGTCATCCCCGAAGCAAACGGACGCACGGTCGATTTCGACCATTTGGATCGACCCAAACGGACGTGCGCAAACATTTTCGAACACTGAAATTTGACGCCCGTTGGAGATGCCCTTATGTGGTGACTAGTAGACGGGTCAGGGTGGCAAGTGAAAAAATAACCTAGCATCTTCTCCTTTCAGCCGCCCGCCGCATTTCCTGTTCGGTCCAAACCAAACAGAAACATGATAGGACCAGGATTCGGTTGCCTGCCACTTGACAGTACTACATGAACACGGGATGCCAGCACACTAACGGGGGAGCATCAGTCCGTTTCCTACGATGGAAAGTGGTTGGCAACAAAACCACCGTGTATTTTCATACATGGGCTGCACGGTACGAAAGACACATGGCGTGACGTCATCTAAGAAGGCAACGGTGCGATGCACTTAGGATATGCGGATCACCGGGGCTCGGGCTGACTTCCTAGTTTTCGGGATTGGGACACTTTACATTGTTATTTCTGCTACACTTTATTTTCTCGCATCAAATCAACCTCCACAACTCAATTAAATTGTTTAGGGCATAAGCAACTAAAACTTGTGACAATTTAGTTGTAGGGAATATTAGCTTTTCCTTCTTGTGCAGATCGATACCCCACTTCCACATTGAATTGTACTACGATGATTCCCTGCATTTGGTGTTATCACCTCGTCCTCTCTCCTTCCACCTCTCTCTACCACTGCTCCGGCTTAGGCGAAACCATGCAGAAATTCCACTCTAGCAATCTCATCTACCTCTCCACCACCCTTGCTGGACCCAAGTAGGGGGAGACGTCATCTACGTGTGCATATCCCAGAGGCATCGTTCGTTGCGGCGTAGATCGGATTGAACCACGAGAAGGAAAACTACATCGACCTTGTTTTTACGCTTCCGTTTAGCGATCTACAAGGATACATAGATCTCAACTCTCTATCTCGCTACTTGCATCTTGTAGATTAAATCTTGTCTATTGTAGATTAGATCTCGTTTTGTTTGTATCCATATGAGCAAAAAAAAATCCCTATGCTGCGACTCCCAATAGTTCTAATGAAAATCACATGAAAAACAAAATGATGCTATTTTCCATGACAATAATAAAACTATTTCTAAACCAAATACGAGTGTTTAACTATTACAAACTTTGCATACTCGAACATTCTTGTATGCATGAAAAACATTTTTGTACTTTACCTCCATGGGCGCAAAGTGCGCCGCGCCAAAGCCTACTTACTGGTTCCCTATGATTTATCACACAGATATCGAACAAATATCGTCATATGTATGCGTTCATGAGTCACTAACGCTCGATCCATGTTCCACATAAGGATCAATAATTAACTACAGTAGTGCTTACTCCCTCCATAGCAAAATGTAGCGCATGTAAGTTTTTCATGTCACTGACGCTGGCTTTGAGTGAACTCCTGCCGGGCCGCCCTGCACGTCCATGGCGATAGCGATTGTTTCCCTCGACTCCGCTCGGTACGTGTACCTCCTGCTGAGAGCAATGTACACCGAAAGGTTCGCCACGGCGAGCACGGCGAGGAGCGCGTAGTAGTAGTCGAGGCGCGATGTGTTGAGGTTATTGGTCACCCACGGGGTCCCCCATTTCCCGGTCACACGCACGACCAGCGAGAGGACGGCGCTGCTGAGGATGTTGCCCGCCCCGTACGCCGTCAGGGACAGCGCCGTGCCGAGGCTCTTCATGCTCTCCGGCGCCTGGTCGTAGAAGAACTCGATCTGACCCACCAACAGGAGCGCATCGGAGGCGCCCATGAGCACGAACTGCGGCAGCAGCAGGAAGATGCTCAGAGGAAGCACCCCGGCGGCGTCAGGGCCGTGGCTCCTTGCAAAGCCCAGCCTATGACTCTCGATCGCCGCCGTAACCGCCATGGTCACGACCTGGAGCAGCAGCCCGGCGCCGATCCGCTGCAGCAGCGTGATCCCCCTCGGGTTCATTGTGCGCCTCCGTGCGACGGGGACGAATACCCGGTCATAGAGCGCGACGCAGATGAGCATGGCTAGCACGACAACCGCGCCGAGGCTCGCGGGGGGCACCTGGAACCCGCCGAAGCGCCGATCCAGCGTCGCCGCCTGCTTCACGAAAAGCGTACCTGCCTGCGCGAACAGCGTGCACGGCACGAACATAGTGAGGAGTAACGGCACAAGCTTGGCCATCTGCTTCGTCTCCTCCACCTGCGTCACCGTGCAGAGCGTCCACGGTGGAAACCGCCGCGACTCGCTGTCGTCGTCGTCGTCCTTCTCGGGATTAATCTTGACGGCCGCCTTGTTCAGGAACCTCATGGAATCCGTGGGGTCCATGCGGAACCTCTTCCTGCTCGTGTAGTGTTCCAGCTCCAGCTCGTGCAGCTGCTTGGCGTCCATGGGCAGCTCGACCTTGTGCTTCCACACGGCCGCCGCGACCACCTTCCCCATGCTCGTCAGCGGGCTACCCTGCGGCTTCTTGTGGCGGTACAGCGGCGTGCCAGCGAGGAAGATGACGATGGAGACCAGAAGCCCCAGCGTAGGAATGCCGTAGCCGACCGACCAGCTCACGTTGTCCTGGAGGTAGACGAGGACGGTGGTAGAGAAGAGGATGCCAAGAAAGATGGTGAACATCCACCAGTTGAAAAAAGAGAGCTTGTGCAGCTTCTCCACCGGGTCGAAGTCGTCGAACTGGTCGGCGCCGATGGTGGAGATGTTGGGCTTCGTTCCGCCATGACCAAACGCGATGGTGTACAGCCCGCCGAAGTAGACGCCCAGCTCCAAGGCGGACGCGCGCGGGCAGGTGGTGCCGTCGCAGGGCGGAGGTTTCAGTGCCGGCACGGTGACCGACAGCGTCAGCAGTATCATACCCTGCGTTTGTTTCAGTAATTCAAGCTTGAGAAAGGAGTACGTGATCAGATCGAATTTAATTAGTTGGTGCGGTGAATCATTCATGAGATTTCCAAATTCCTGAAGAATTTAACAAAAAACAAACAATATCATGAACGAAGTACAACGCTATACGTCTTCTGTTTAATATATATAGCGGGTTTACTTTTTTTTTTCCCAAACATCACTTCTCCTTTATCGCCACATGATTCTATTTTGTGTACTAGGTTGGATTTGCAGCAACAACACATGACTGATAATCAACTTGTGGTAGAATGGTTAGGAGAACATTGATACCCAGCATACTAGCCATAAAATCTTAGGTTTGACGATTTGTGTTTCATAAACAGGAAGAATATTATTTAGTGGGACGCGATGTTTCCATCGATAGCAAGACGTCTGTATTTTCTTCGTCAATCTCAAGACCCGTTAAATAAATCTTTTAGACTCATTTTCTTGGAGGTTCTCATAGGGTATGATGTGTGCGTGAGGTCATAGGGGTAAATGCACGTACATATTTTCTGAGCATCTATACTAGATTTCGCAAAAAAAAAGTGAGTGCATTTTCTTAAGGGCATTATAATGTTTCTCCTGCATTACTTATGTGGGTTGGATTTATTGTCTTTTCCTTTTCCTTTTTTCTGTGTTTTGCATGTGGGATTAGAATGTTGTCTTTCTTTTTTATTTCCTTATTATATATTTTTTAGTTCCTTTGTGTGGCCTGGACAGAAGAGTCCAACACCTCAGAGAAACTAAGTTTAGACAAATGGTAGTCGAGCTCCAAATAGGCCTTATTTAATATATTTTGCAAAATTATATAAAATATATTGGGTTTACTCAATGATTTATACTTCAATCTTGTAATTAAGAAATTGTTACTTTTTTTTTCGAGGTTGACGGGGGGGGGAAAGTCCCCACCGTTTGTTATTATTACTCGAAAGGCCAAGCAGCCGGTCTATATAAGTTTTGGGAGGTACAGCAGGGGGGGGGGGGGATTGACAAATCTTGGAGTTCAGAAATTGCACCGTTCACTATACTTAGGTTCACACTTCAGTCTTTTTTTTGTGTAGAGTAGGATACAAACTATATAAAGTTAAGATTGTGCACGCTTGGGAAGTGATGTTTTGGCACATGAGAGCATATGCACTCTTTATTTTAAAATGAATATTACACTTATCTTGAAATATTAAAAAATTGAAACAAAAAATTTGCACGTACATCTTGATGTGATACATGCTCGCAAAGTCGTTTCATGAAAAATCGGTTTATCATGTAGCTTGTGTAAAAAGACTATAAAAAGTTTCGCTTTTTCGTGAACCTTGACGAGCACACATATATAATGGGGAGGTACATGTAAAAAAAATCAAAAAAATTTGACATTAAAAAAATGTTTTTCTGGTATAGGGAGCATATGCACCCGGGAGCCAAATTGAATTTCTGCTTGTAGTATACAATATTGACTACATTATTGACTTCTACTTTTAGAATTTTCAAATTTAATAAATATGATTCAATTTTTTAGAAAAAATGATGGGATCCTAGGAGCTCAGGCTCCATTTGGAGTTTCCAGGAGAAATGCTTCTACTACTTGATGTGCTGTTTTTTAGCTGATTATACGCATGATGCACCTTTTACAAATGCAATTAACCACTTTTAGTGACATGTGTATTTTCTCTGATTATGGACAAGTTGTCATGTCTTTGCAACCAACTTGCAAGACAGGAGAATATGTCAAAGTTGCACTTTCTCAAAATTATGCAACTACTAAATGTGAAACAACACAATCGAAGGTCTTGAAATGCTAGATATATGTTTTTACACTCCCTAGTTGTGTGTAAGTTGTACCTTTCACAAAACTAAAGTTGCATTTTATTTTACAAAAATATGCAATTACCCACTTGCAGAAACTGCAACCGGAAGGTTTTAACATAATACCCATTTTTCTTCTCAAATATAGAGTTTTAGTTTTTTCACAAAATTGAAATTTCACATTTTCATAAACATGCAACTACATGCTTCCGAAATGCGTAACAAAAGAATTTGCCTTTTTAAACCATAATAGCTTAGTAAAAAAATGCCACCCTCATTTGTATATAATTTTGAAATGTTTGCATAACCGCCCGTTCAATCTTTAATGCCTAGTACATGCCGGTACAATGATAAAAAGATGTAGTTTTTTCCCTTTTATTTGCTCACTAAGAGCATCCATAGTGTATGCTAAATAGTAGTTTCAATTGGTGAATTTGGTTTTTGGCATTGGTTTCCTCCATTGTAAATGGTATTGCCATAGCCAAAAGTTATGGCATGAGAGCAAGTATATGCTCTTACAGTCAAATTGTGTTTCTTTCTCCCCTCTCTCTAGTGGGCCATGTAAAGTTACCGAGAGAATGTAGATTTTTTCGACAATCTACACATTGTAGGGAACTTAGCCATTAGCCATCAAAGGTATTTTTTTATTAGGTGGCATATTGAGCATTTAACAACATTGTAGATGCTCTAAGACGGCGCTGTGTTGCCCACTGCCCCAAATAGACGTGCATCACCTCCTGATTGAGGACGTAGAAGAGATTGGCCCGGCATACATCATCTATCATCTAACACATCACGAAATGCCAGCCAATACCCTATACAACTATCGTGAGAGTCTGCTACCCTCAACAACTATCGTGACAAGTAAACAAGGAACAGAGAAACTAGCAACCACATGTGACCACATCCGCAATTTTTTAGTTTCTTGTTTATGCTGTCGATCCACATCATGATTGAAGACGGCCTTAAAGTCGCACCAAGAATCCAAGGAGTACCTAATGCTCATATGACATGTCCGAAAGATGCACCCCTGTTAATTATTGACCCTGGTCCTGCGGCACGTACTAGATTTTCCGTGGTTATTCCTTTCTGATGACGCAATTTTTTTTTGTCAGTCCTAGTTTTAACTAGAAATCCAGATATCAAGAAGCAGGGAGGAGAATGAATGTTGCTGGTCATCATATCTAGACTAGATGGCTGAAAACGGTAAGAGATAGCCTTAAAGTCGCACCAGTAAGCCAACCAATATCAGTACCTACCCATCAGACATGTCCGAAAGATACAGAATCGTTAACAATTGAATCCTGGTCCGGCGGCAAAGTACGAGATTTCCCATTGTTATTTCTTCCCGATGACGCCAATGTTGCTTGTCAGGTTTAACTTGGATGCATTCTAAGGTCCAACCATTATTTTCGCTACCACACAAAAAAGAAGAGACAAACAAACAACTAGGTGACCAAAAAAATAAAAAAGACGACCGATGGAGAGAGCCCATGGCGTTTAATTAACAAGAATGGTGCAACATCATCGAAATTGGGGTACAAGAACTCAAACTCGGGTGGGTAAGAAAGCATCAACTCCTCCTTACCACTAGGTGACCAAAGCATCACATTCGCTCACTATCCTGACAAACGGCAAGAGGTGATGATAAACAACTGTAGTACTGCCTCTGTTTATAGAAGCATTTCTCAATTTTATTAAAATATGCATGCATCTAGATGTGTTTTAGTGTCTAGATGCATGCAAGTTTAGACATCTTTTTGTGAACCGAGGAAATACTATTTATTTTCTCAGAAAGAATAAATCTTATATAGGATAGATGTTTTGCACAGAAAAAATAATTACTACTCCCTCCGTTTCTAGATATAAGCCATGTAGTTTGTTTAAGAATAACTCTAGAATATAAGGTGTATTGCCTCATGTTAACTGCCTAGGATAAATCCGATCTAAACATAGCGTATTTTTTCCTCAATCTACATTCTTTAATTTTCGCGTCAAAAAAATATATAGTGTATATCTAGAAACGAATGGAGTATTGTGTAGCAAAATTGTAGATAGTGCCTGCTGTATTGGTTTCCAAGTGCGTTGGTGGTCTTTTCTAGGCACGGACTGTTTACTGATTTTCTTTCTTGCATAGTTAACGCATTTTTACTGAAGAAACTATGCAGGGACCAAGAAGGCGGTCGTACCATGAGGTAGATGGCTGAACCGGCGACGAAGGTCCAGTAGCGGCCGAGGTAGGCGTCAGCGACGACGGCGCCGATGAGCGGCGTGAGGAAGACGGTGCCAGACCAGTTAGTGACATTGTTGGACGCCTCGACGATCCCCTGGTGCAGATTCCTGGTCATGTACATCACCAGGTTCGACGCGATCCCGTAGTAGGCCATCCTCTCGAACAGCTCGTACACTGCAAATCGACACAACGCCGGCGCCGGCGACGACGTTACGGAACAAGACGTTAAGCATGCGCACACATGGATCTATTGCGGCGTGCCGGCGACCGGCGTAGGTATGTACCGACGATGAAGGTGCAGGCGGTCCAGCCGCCGCGCTTGGAGCGGAGGACGGGGTTGCCGCGGAGGTCCACGGAGCCGTCCTGCGCGTACTCACCATCGCCGTTCTCCATGACTGCACGGCAGATGCAATGGCTCGGGCGACCTCGCTAGCAAATTCAATGGCCGCTGAGGCCACTGCTGCACCCTGACTATCTACTTATAAATGGCAGCATTGATGTCTGTACGTAGGCAGGCCCGTCCCTTTCTGCCTCCCTTCACTCTGTCTCCCACTTCCTACCCAGTAATGCATACGACGCTGCTGCTTAATTACGGTTATACCCGATGGACAACTTCTTCATTTTCTTCTTTGACGACTTCAATTATATAAAACCAAGTAAAGTAAGTGAAGTAGTAGGGCTTTCTGGCTCCCGAACTCAAGTGCTTACTTTATTTTGAAAAAATCTAAAATTGTTTCTGTAAGTTTTAAAATCTAAAATATAATCTGGACGTATTCAACGATGTATCCTACAAATATGAAAAATCCCAGTTAAAAAGATTTTGTATTTTGAGTTGCACAAAAATAAAAAATAATGTATGGATCTAAATATAGTGAATACTGAACAGTGCCCATTTTCTTTCCTCGGAAACTTAACTGATTTTATTATTTTTATGTAGCCCAAACTTCTTTGACGATTTCAATTTATAAAACAAAGTAAAGTAATTAATTTCTAAAAAAAAGTAAATTAAGTGAAGCAGTACGACACTGTGTTGTTTCAAAGACTAAATGTAATTGATATCTTCGTGATATTAATATATTTCTATTATCGAAAGAAGTGAAGCAGCAGGGCTTTCTAGCTCCCTAACTCAAGTGCTTTATTTTGAAAAATCTATAATTGTTTCTAAGTTAAAAAGATTAAAATATAATCTGGATGTGTTGAACATGTATCCTGCAAATATGTAAAATCCGAATTAATAAGATTTGGCATTTTTAATTGCATAAAAAATGTATGGATCTAAATATAGTGAATAGTGCATATTTTCATTCCTCCGAAACTTAACTGATTTATTGTTCTTATGTAGCCCAAATTTTAAGAAATTTGGCATGCTCTAAGGATTAATCATTGACTACATCTAAAATAATCACATTTACATTCCGGCTGATGGGGTTTTGTTCGTTGATTGGTGGGATACAACCGTCCGAGCTTCCCCAAAGGCGGCCCGTAAGGGCATCTCCTCGGCGATCATGCTCACGGCTTGGTGGCTATGGAAGCGGCGGAATGCTATCATCTTCGATGGCGCGCGACCCGACCTTCACGGCTTGCTTGACACGATAAAGGCGGATGCCAAATCATGGGCGACAGCGGGGGCTTCAGGGCTTGCGGCACTGCTCCCCACTGTGTAGTGTGTAGTGTGTCGCGTTGTACTCGGGTGTGGCCTTTCTAGGCTTGTATCAAACTCTCTCTATCAATGCATCGAAACGCAAGCTTTTGCGTTTTCTCGAAAAAATAATCACATTTAAAAAATACGCAAATACGTTTTTTTAAAGGGGGCACTAGATCTGTGGAGCCAAAGGAACTTTTCGAAGTGAGGAAACTCAATAGGTGCCCTCCGTTCCCTTTTAATTAACTCTTATTTAGTACAACTTTGTACTAAATCAAAGTCAATAAAAGTGAAACTGAGGAAGTATTATGAAAATTGCATAAAGATAAAATTTAAGATGTCAAAAAATCTGAAATAAAATTTCGCGTGTATATGTGAACATACTATTATCACACATAGTTTTTCAGAAATTTTTTTTTTATGTGACCTGTGTAAAAATATAAAAAAATTCACAATTTATCTTTTTACATGGCATGAAAAATATTCTTTTTAGCTAAAACTTGCCTGCGAACCTACAAGTTCTAGAAGTGTACATGTGAAAATATTCCAAATCTTTTTACATTTTTAAAATGTATTTACAGATAATGGGTTCATATGCATCTGTGATCGAATAAATTTGCATCTATAAAAAGTAATATCCTTTCCACGAATAGGAAACTACTTAAAAACTACAAAGGAGTAGAAAGGCAAAATCACTCTCTGGAACCTGCCCCACAACTAAAAAAAACTTCGAGCTCCCAAGGCGACGCGAGAGGCGAAACCCTACCCCCCGTCGTCGCCGGCTCCCCACCTTGCTCACCCCTCCCTCACCGCCCCTTGAGGCGGCTGCCGGCGAAGGCCTTCAACGCCTGTGATGGGGGTGGCGGGGATCTGCGCGTGACGCCCTTGCGATGACGAATGGAGGCAGGCAGACTCGGGGGGTTGGTCCTCACTGGTGAGGACCGGCGGCTCTCCCCCGCCGTGCCCCTCTCCAGCTCGGTCTCGCTGGTGCTGAGTGGTGGTGGGAGGTGGCTGGGTCCCTCCTTGATCTCTTGATCTCGATCGTGGCAGCCTTACTCGCTGGATCCTGAGGATGGGCAGGCGGGTTGGTGTTGGGGACATGGTATTGGGGGAAATCCTTGGTTGGCTCTGTTGGCCATGACGAGGACGACGCTGCCAGCGTTGTTCCCCTTCTCGAAGGCCTCGTTGAGGTACCTACCTCTCCTCACCACCACGCCTCTACTGGGGCGAAATCCCCTGGTTCCACGTGCGGACGACGGCAGCGTTGCGACATCGCTCTCCTTCATGAAGGCGTCGTCTTGGTACTGCAGCGGTGTTGGTCGAACAGTGATGCTTGGAGGTGGCCATGGTGACTCTGGTCGCTTCTCTTTGTTGCGTCTTCGTCATACAGCTTTTGTCTGGTGTTACCATTGTGCCTTTGGTGGTGGTGTTCTCCGTGTATCCCCCTGGGCGCCTCTTGTTGCTGCCCTAGGCGACATTGCTCCCTACTTCATTGTGTTCTTGGGGAAACTACTCTGCCTCCCGATGGTACGGCGTCCTCCGATCTAGGGTGAGGGACAAGGGGTCCTTTCCGGAGGCAAAGTCGATGAAGTTTTGAGCCTGTTGCTTGTTGGTGTAGGCGACGACTCGTTCCCAGCTGCTTCTCTCTTGACCACGTTGCCTCCTGGTCTCTCTTAGCGTCGGATAGTGCTAGGTGGCTCAAGCTTCATGATATTCTCGAAACTCCATTGGTAGTCCTCCAACCCAACCTTCATGATATTCTCCGCCTCTTTATATTCACTATGGATCAAAATGTCACTTGATGGTTACAAAGAGTAGAGCTTTGCGCCACTCCCTTCAGACCCAAACGGTCGGAATAAAAACATGGGTGTGCACGACCGAATACCACCCGATCCAGCGGACTCTAGGCAGAAGTGCATTGTTACATCCGCCGGCGGAGCCTTCCGAAACACACCACTCCGACCAGATGAAGACGGACCGGCCACATGGACGTCTCCATCTTCACACAAGAAGGACCCTAGGACCACCACCTTAAATCTCCGAAGTAGACGAGCAGGGCCCCACGTCGCCATCCGCTGGCCAACGACGACGAAGGAGGACTCGATGGACGGCAGTCGCCGCTACCAAACCATCCTCGCCCCGCAAGATCACCGCCCCCTCCTCGCGCCACCAGCTGAAGCCGATGATGGATCTAGGCGGGCACTAGATCCAACAGCCGCCGCCACCATCCATTGTCGACGAGGCCGTGGAGGGAGAATCCGCCACCGCTCATCCAGGGTCTCCGCCCTAAATGCCGTGCGTGTCGAATCCAGCAGCCGCCGCCCCAGCCGCCATCGCGGGTCGCCGTCACCACCAACCTCCCAATCACGTTTGGCGCCGGGGCGCACCGCCGCCGTGGCTGGCGCCGATGGCAGCGGCGGAGGGGGAGAGACCACGGGAGGGGGACTAGCGGCGCTAGGGTTGGGGCCCCTGGCGTCTCCCTAGGGAGCGACGCGAGAGGCGTCGATAAATAAAAACATGCGCACTAAAAACTGTTTTTTCTAGCAAAGAACGAGATTTTAGCCAAAACTAAACAAAAAAGTCAGTCTAAGGGAGTAAAACAATTTGATCTATTGGCTGAGGACACCTGCGTGCGAAGTTTTGATCCCGTAGATTCTCAGCACTGCCAAAAACTAGACTGGGGAAGGCATTTACATAGACGGTTTAGAAGCGCCTCTAAACTAGAGTATTGGCTCCGGTTCGCTAGCGACAGTACACAAATATTTTTCCCAAATGCTAAAAAACATCCGGATGCTATCTGTCAGTTTGGGCACTCGTTTTATGACCGTCCGATGAAGTTGATCGTGTCGCGCTTGGTTTCCCCGTGTGAGACAGAAACTGGTCGAAGCCTTCTGTAGTTCCTCCCGCATCGTCTCGGTCTTCCCATCTCCACTCCCATGGGCCATGGCGTGATCCAATCGAGCCACCGGCGCGGCCCCGCAACTTCAGCGGCCGGCCCTCCGCGCCACCGCCTGCCGCCGCCTCCGTTTCTCTACCCGGCGGCGGCTGCATCGACTCCTCGCCGCCGGCCCTCCCGGCCACCACCCGCCGCCGCCTCCGTTTCTCTACCCTGGCGGCGGCTGCCTCGACTCGTCGCCGCCGGCCCTCCCCGCGCCCGCCTCCTCCAGCGGGTCTCCGCCGCCGGCGTCCTCAAGCTGCTCCAGGCGTCTCTGCCCCGACCTCCTCCTCGAACAGCTCCGGCAGGCCGCTCGTCCCGCATCACTAGCTAAGGTGAGGTCGTCCCGCATCCCGCCAGGGCACATGCTGCTGCACCTCGTCCTCCATGTGTGTAGCGAGGAGCAGCTCCAGCCACTACATAGACAATCAATCGGTTGTGAAGCTGAATTACCTGATGTACACGTACATATAGGTTGAGCAGCTCCAGCTACTACTACTAGCAACCTACATGCCCTAAACTGAGAGGTGTACTGATGGGTTGCGTGGTGGTTTATGAAGGCTGATTTGTGACCCATGGTTGGTACCATGCTATGATACAAGAGACTCATGATACAACCCATCCAAAGACGTTGCTTGGTTGATTCACTGTTGGTGCACCGCCTAACATCCGCGGCGGGGGCAGAGGGCGAGACAAGCCTGCGGGTGCGGGCTGCCGCAGCAACACCGTCGTTACCAACAACCTCCTTTCATGCTGGAGCATCAAGCGCCTTTGCACCAGCCACACATTCTGCCATGTCTCCAAAGAGTAAGTTGGTTGTGCGTTGCAATTTATGCGAGGGTGCACCAGGTGTTCGTTGAATTGCCTTCAGGGCATGATAGTCTTGATGCATAACATCTACACCTTGTTGAGTTGTTGTGCTAGTGTCCTTTTATCTATGAAAATTACATATGGTTTAGATGATTCGTTGTTACTTCATATGTTTTTGGTGTTGTTATTTTCTTCTGAACACTTTTTACGAGCAATGACATATTGTTAAACTAGCGAGATACATAACCATGAAATTTTTTCGATTTATTGTGATATCCTTTTTTCACTAGTGGTATTGTCAGATGTGGGTGACACCATCTAACTAAGTTGTTTTTATAACCTAACCAAGTTGTTGTACAAGCAATATCCTGAATTTGCATAGTGATTTAATTAAGTTGCTTTTATCAGTATGCAAGTTGGTTCCACTATCTTATTAAGTTGTTTTTATAACCAAACCAAGTTATTTTACAAGCAATGTCTTAAGTTGCATAATGATTTGATTAAGTTGCTTCTATCAACATGCTTAAGTTGGTTCCATCATCTAACTAAGTTGTTTTTACAGTAACCAAGTTGTTTTACAAGCAATATCTTAAGTTGCATAATAATTTGATTAAGTTGCTTCTATCAATATGCTTAAGTTGTTTCCATCATCATAAAATTTTATTTTTATCACCTAACCAAGTTATTTTACATGTAATGTCCTAAGTTGCATAGTAATTTGATTAAGTTGTTTTTATCAACATGCTTAAGTTGGTTCCATCATTTAACTAAGTAGTTTTTATCAATCTATCCAAGTTATTTTTTCAAGCAATGATCTAAGTTGCATAATGATTTGATAATGTTGCTTCTATCTATATGCTTAAGTTGTTTCCATCATCTATAAAAGTTATGGTTATCACTTAACCAACTTATTTTACAAGTACTGTGCTGATTTGAATAGTAATTTTATTAAGTTGTTTTTATCAACATGTTGAAGTTGGTTCCACCATCTAACTAAGTTTTTTTTTGTCATCTATCCAAGTTATTTTCCAAGCAATGCACTAAGTTTGCATAGTGATGTAAGTAAGTTGCTTTTATCAACATGCAAGTTGTTTCACACATGCGCAAAGTTAATAAAATTACAATGAAATGTGGAGTTTTGTATTTTCGTTGCTACTAAGTTGTGTACATTGAAAATCAAGTTACTAGCAGTATTAGAAAGTATGATTCACAGCTAATTGAGTATCATAAAATCTAAGTTGGTACAAAATATTAGAAAAATAGTGTAACCAACTAAAGTTGCTTCCTCACAATAATAAAGTTGCGTTTCCGCAATAACTAAGTTGGTTTTCGAAAATAAAGTTTGTCAAAACATATATAAATGGGATCTAGTTTCGAAGATCTTGTCGTGAGAAGTCCAATGGTGAAAACGGATTGCAATTTCGACAAA
This sequence comes from Lolium multiflorum, assembly GCA_030979885.1. Taxonomy (NCBI): domain Eukaryota; kingdom Viridiplantae; phylum Streptophyta; class Magnoliopsida; order Poales; family Poaceae; genus Lolium; species Lolium multiflorum. The sequence continues at coordinate 104,049,236 of CM061747.1, forward strand.
TAGTTCAAAAGTTATGACTTTTTTTTAGAAAAATTACATAGCATTAAATGCACGTACGTGTAGTTAGAGGGAGTGCTTAGATAGACTAAGAAGCATCCGAGTGCTCCCTAGCCGTGTCCAATATTTTTTTGCGAGGCAGTACACAAAATCTTACTCCTGAGGACAGTGTTCCAGAACCAGCTATAAAGGCATAGTTTGTTGTGTTAGTGATACGTACACTTACATATCTTAGGTGGCCAAATGAAATTAAGCGAAAGAACGTGTCTGGTGGCCATATAGCCAGCCGATCACACCAGAATCGGGCAATTCGATCGCTCTCTCGATGATGACACACAAGGTCAATCATGTCGCAGGCCGGCCGTCGAATCTTTCTTGTCTAAACCCTAATTAGCAGGATTTGTTCGGAGCGAAAGAATAAAACAGCATCCTCATTTCTTTTCTTGACCTGCCCAAACGGCATCATCCTCTGCTGCAGGCTTGCACTTGCAGCGACAACACGAATCAGGTGCTACAGCCTACCTACAGCGCATTATGGACGATGAAAGGCCGAAACCCGAAAGGGTATGCTTTGGGCTTCACGTGGAAATATCTCGCCCTAGACGTACGTACGGCTGGGCTGGTATTCCAAAGACCCCGTCATCGATCGGCTACTCATGGTCCTTCTCTAAAACATGTGTAGCTGTAGCTTTAAGGCTTCTTTATCTTTTCAAAAATTGCGCAGCTACTGTCCGCAGATTACTGCCATTTGGTGGCTTTACAGGTATTTCGTTTGGCCTTTCCCCACTTTGTTGATATAAACGCTCTCTGAGGCGAAAACAGCTCGGTATCCTGTCCATCGATGCCTCTTTCCCATCTGTGCCAACGTGGTATTTTCCCATCATATATAAGGTAGACAGTTCACTCTTTTTTCTATTGCAGGAGTACAGATCTGGCACATGTCTCGGTCCAGGTATGTAGGATGTGAACTGGCCGCTGTACAGGGACACAAATTCAGTTTGCATAACTGTTTATCCCAACATAGGATACAAACATATGTTTACACACAAATAGGGTACAATTATTTCCAACGGATAAATAAACACAACATTTTTCTAACATGTGCATATCGTAATGCATCAGTCAACCAGAGATTTGCTGAGTGTTATTCCGATGGCCGGTGAACCCACAAACCAAGCACCTGGGTGTCTTTCTTAGCAATACCGCCCCGCTGAGGAAGGTAGCGTTGTTGTGACCTTGCTGCCTGCATATCGAGCAAATTCTGGACCACTTAACAAACAGGCATCTTGTAAGGAACTAAGGATGCTTGTCTCTCCTGATAATCCGTCTTTCTTCCCTGAACCTCCGTGGCCTCTTTTTAGGCGCACTAAACGCCGTAGACTCACAGGAGCACCCATCTTCATGAACCAGAGAGAACATAATGTTCTATTCATTCTAGAATATCAAAATCGTTTTAATATCAAAAAAATGGTTCTAACCAAATAAAGCAGAATCTATCCATAATTTTTGCTGCAGCAAAACTTAATTTTTAGTAGGATTTAGACACCTCAAACAATTAAGCCAATTTACGTGCATATAGAGGATGATAATTTGCAGCTACTGTATTATTATCAAGATTTTAGGAGCTAGCTACCAGCAGGGAGACAAAAATCTGCACTAAAAAGTGCAGCGCAGAAATCAGCAACTCCACATTATGTTTTCAACTTTATACATCCAAACGGGTAAAAACTTGATACTTTATTTAAAAACTAGGGAGTAAACTAAAATAAAAGTAACATGCTACAGAAAGCATGCAAAAATAAAAAAATAAAAATAAAAACATCTCGGGTTGCCTCCCGTAAACCGCTTTTTTATAGCCATTTAGCTAGGCTTACTTACTTGATTGCAGGAGCAATGATCTTGTAGAAGTGATGCTTCTTCATTATCTCCTTCTCATTATTACAAATAATATATGACAACAAGATATAAGGGTCCCATGGTGTGATCATACCAATAAATATATTTAACACTTTAAAGCACATTAGCACACAACATGAAATATGCAGCAAGTAGTAATGAAGCCTAACTTTCTTCCTATGCATTGAAAATTTATATATGAAGAAATCACAGCCAATAGGAGTATACCAATGCATATATAGGTAAATGCAACTTATAATTATCATTACCATAGAGAGGATGCCTCCTCTTTCAAAATAATTGCACTTACTTGAAGGAAAGTTAATGGTGTGACTATTGAATCATGAATATTAGATAATTGTGGCATATAAAGAGGATCATTAAGTTTATTAAGAGATTCATAATCATGCTTTCTTCTTTCAAAGTAATTATTAGTACCACTTTTAATCATGACATCATGGCTGTAAGAATATTTTCCATAAGCATGATATTTGCAAACCATACAAGTATTTTTTAACATAAGCATATTTCTCCTCTATTGTATAAATAGGAGATTTCAAGAATAACATAGGACTCTAATGGATGAGAGCATTATCACAAACATCAAGTTTATCATTTTTATCCTCACATAACATAGTACTTTCTAAGCATGGAGGATTCTGAAACAAAAATAAGCCATCATCTAGAGCATAGTCAGTTTTAAAGTTATCATCACATGTTGGTGGTGAAGGTGGAAAATTCCGCCCTTCCCCAAGATTAGATGGAACTATGGCTTCTTCATTTTCTTCTTTATGCAATAAACTAGTGTCTTCTTGAGTTATGTGGTTTCTCTTATTATATTCAAGAACATAGATATTATTAGAAAAATCGTCTATGCAATGATTTAGGATAGTAGAGACATTAAATCACAATCATGACTCTCACCAGTTGCTTCATATATATCATCAAGGAAAGTCTTTAATTCAAAAGTTGCCATAAAAAGCTCATAAATTGTTCTATTTCTTCCATCCCATGAACATAACTATAAGTATTATAGAAGGAAATTGTATGTTGTTCATGGGATCTACATTGGAAATCAAAGTGTTCACCACAATAGAATTCACAAGACCTTTCATAATGTGCAAGCAACTCACTAGCAGCTTTGTTTAGAAGTCTTAAGAAACTTTTAGTCATTTCCCTTCACATGATTCTCTATATTTCATCAATGTCATAGCATTTTTTATATTCCTCTTCCAAAGTGAAATTTTTATCTTGACTAGTAGCCATACCATGAGTATTTTTGATATTTTCCTTTTTTCCTTTTTATGGGTTTTCAATTTTTAAGAAAAATAACTAACAAGAAAGAACTAAAAACAAGCAAACAAAGATTAAAAACAAGACAAGTAAAATACTATGCAAAATCTAAAAGAGATAAGAGAGCTCACAATGATGTTACCTCCCCAAGCTTTGATGAGACAAAGTGCCTGAAAATTCTTGCACCAGTTGTGGAAGTTTGCAATAACTGTAGTACGACTCTTTGCAGCTTCCCGGAAACAGCGCCAGAAAATACTGGCAGTTGCCGTGGGAGTTTACTTGTGCTTCACCATGCAACAACCACCATGTGATAACTCTTTCAGTTCCCCGGCAACGGTGCCAGAAAATACTTCTTGATGATGGTTAATAGCAACACCAAAAAGAATCTTTATACGTTAGGACTCCAAGTGCAGAGTGTTCTATCAGCGGAGTATTTTCCCCACAAGGGTAGATGGAGGGTTTATGTCGAACTCTAGGAACTGGACAAAACAGTATACTCTTCTCTCTTGTTCTAGCAATCCTGTAAGTAAAATAAATGCTTTGTTCTCCAACTCCACCGTGTGGTTGTCAAGCACAAGGTTTCGCGTAAGTAAATAACACAAGTAGAAATAAAACAAGTAAAAACTAAAATAGATAAAATAACTAAGTAAAAACAGTAAAGAGGTTGATTGTTTTTGGTGTTTTAGATGCAAATAAGAAAAGTAAATATTTTTGTATTTTTGGATTAAAATAGTGCAGCAAATAGAAAAGAAGATAAAAGCAATATAAGGTGTTTCTTATGATAAAAGTGGATCGGGGTTCATGGGTTCACTTAACTATTCTCTCATTAAGTTGTGATGGACAAGATATGAAGGTGCAAATAATAGTATATGTAAGATCGGAATTAATATGGGCATCACATCCTGACATAGAGATGATGCAACACATCTTTCTTATAATCCACAAGAAAGAAACTTCATCAATATTGTATTAAGAATTAATAGCGCATAGCAATAAGTATTTCGACATGAAGTTTGAATATCAAATATGCTACCTTGAACAAACAAGATCATCACTACTACCACGTGATGAACATAGCACATGCATTCACTTCATCCCTAGTGAGGTAACAAAAAAAAGGCAAAATCATAATAGATCTTGAACATGTTGACACTATCCAATCACTAAAACCATGTTACTCATCTAATATAATACACACATCACCCCACGCACGCTCTTGCACATATTTGATCAGAACAAATACTTAATAACGTGGTACATAGTATGCATATATCAATACATCTCACACATAATATGATCAGATCTCATAAAACAATATCATAGAATAAGGATCCATTACATACGTATTACAAATATGATCATAATCATGATAGGAAGCTCATATGGCACTAAGAACTATGATGAACATGAGAGTAATAGATTAAACTATTGCCACAAAACCATAGTCTAGAGGTGGACTACTCCCTCTTGGTCATGGTGATGATGATGAAGACGTTGGAGAAGGTGGAGATCCCTTCGACGGTGAACCCGACGAAGTTTCCCCTTCAATATTCTCTGCAGCAGCCTCCGTTTTCGTGTTTCTGTGTTTGTGAACCGCTATCCTCCCAAGAACTCTTCGGGGTCATATATATAGTCATTTTAGGGAAAAATACGTCGATGGGCGAAACAATCAGGGCAATCGGACGATCGACAGCCGAACGAATGTGAGTGGCGCCTGATGTTGCGCAGTTGCACACCGTTGGGGAACCCCAAGAGGAAGGTATGATGAGCACAGTAGCAAGTTTTTTCTCACTAAGAAACCAAGGTTTAATCGATCAGTAGGAGAAAGTAGTGACTTCAAAGGTGTTGCTAGCTGACTTGGGCGCACTACGTCAGCAACAACATGGAACCTGCACACACACAACCAAAATACTTTGCCCCAACTTACAGTGAGGTTGTCAATCTCACCGGTTTTGCTGAAAACAAAAGATTAACCGTATAGTGTGGAAAGAGATGTTTATTTGCAGCGGAATTAAAGAGAACAATGCTTGTAGTAAGTAAACATAACAGGTGATTCTATCAGTGTAAAAGAAAGGACCGGGGTCCACAGTTCACTAGAGGTGTCTCTCCATAAAGATAAATATCATGTTAGGTGAACAAATTATAGCTGAGCAATTGACAGAATAAAGACCATACATGACAAGATGATTACTATGAGATTCATTTGAGCATTACAACATAATACATAGACAGTAATCCAACTACGTCTATAAATAATAATCCACCTTCCGGTTAGCGTCTGCACCCCTTCAGTATTAATTGCAAGCAACAGATTATCGCATTAAGCAATGTGTGTAAAGTAAATAATAGAATTATCCTTAGACAAAGAATTGTTGTTTTCTCCCTAGTAGCAACAGCACATCTACAACCTTAGAAGTTATTGTCACTCTTTCAGATTACTAGAGGCATGAACCCACTATCGAGCATAAATACTCCCTCTTGGAGTTACAAGCATATACTTGGCCAAAGCATCTACTAGCAACGGAGAGCAAGAACACAAATAACATATGACAAGTATATAATCGATCTCAACCATAGTATTCAATATTCATCGGATCCCAGGAAACACAACATGTAGCATTACAAAAAGATGATCTTGATCATGATAGGCAGCTCACAAGATCTAAACATGAATCATAAATTGGAGAAGACAACCATCTAGCTACTGCTATGGACCCGTAGTCCAGAGATGAACTACTCACGCATCACTTCAGAGGCGGGCATGACAATGTAGAGGCCTCCGGTGATGATATCCCTCTCCGGCAGGGGGCCGGGAAGAGCTTCAGAACCCTCCCAAACTAGGGTCAGCGATGGCGACTGATACGCGTAAATGCACACGTCCGTTGGGAACCCCAAGTGGAAGGTATGATGCGTATAGAAGCAAGTTTCCCTCAGTATGAAACCAAGGTTATCGAACCAGTAGGAGCCAAGAAGCACGTGAAGGTTGTTGGTGGAGGAGTGTAGTGCGGCGCAACACCTGAAACCGGCGCCAACGTGGAACCTGCATAACACAATCAAAGTACTTTGCCCCAACGTAACAGTGAGGTTGTCAATCTCACCGGCTTGCTGAAAACAAAGGATTAAATGTATCGAGTGGAAAATGGTGTTTGTTTGCAAAGAATAGTAAGAACAGTAGAATGTATTCAGATGTAAAAGAATGGACCGGGGTCCACAGTTCACTAGTGGTGTCTCTCCAATAAGATAACTAACATGCTGGGTGAACAAATTACAGGCGGGCAATTGACAAATAAAGATTCAATACATACCAATGATGATTACTATGTGATTTAATCAGAGCATTACGACAAAGTACATAGACCGCTATCCAGCATGCATCTATGCCTAAATAATCCACCTTCAGGTTATCATCCGAACCCCTTCCAGTATTAAGTTGCAAACAACACATAATTGCATTAAGTATGGTGCGTAATGTAATCAACACAAATATCCTTAGACGAAGCATTGATGTTTTATCCCTAGTAGCAACAGCACATCCACAACCTTAGAACCTTTGTCACGTCCCAGATTCAATGTAGGCATGAACCCACTATCGAGCATAATTACTCCCTCTTGGAGTTACAAGTATCAACTTGGCCAGAGCCTCTACTAGCAACGGAGAGCATGCAAGAACATAAACAACACATATATGATAGATTGATAATCAACTTGACATAATATTCTATATTCATCGGATCCCGCCAAACACAACATGTAGCATTACAAATAGATGATCTTGATCATGTTAGGCAGCTCACAAGATCTAAACAATGATAGCACATGCGGAGAAGACAACCATCTAGCTACTGCTATGGACCCATAGTCCAAGGATGAACTACTCACGCATCAATCCGGAGGCGGGCATGATGATGTAGAGCCCCTCCGGTGATGATTCCCCTCTCCGGTAGGGTGCCGGAGGCGATCTCCTGAATCCCCGAGATGGGATTGGCGGCGGCGGCGTCTGGTAATGTTTTCCGTATCGTGGCTCTCGCTACGGGGGTTTCGCGACGAAGGCTATTTGTAGGCGGAAGGGTAGGTCGGGGGCGACGCGAGGGGCCGGACCACGGGGCCGCGCGGCCGGGCACAGGCCGCGCCGCCTATGGTGCAGCCACCTCGTGGCCCACTTCGTTATCCTCCGGTCTTAGGCTTCGTGGAAAAATAGGACCCAGGCGTTGATTTCGGCCAATTCGAGAATATTTCCTTACTAGGATTTCTGAAACCAAAAACAGCAGAAAACAGCAACTGGCACTTGGCATCTTGTTAATAGGTTAGTGCCGGAAAATGTATAATAATGCTATAAAGTATGTATAAAACATTCAAGTATTGTCATAAAAGTAGCATGGAACATAAAAATTATAGATACGTTTGAGACGTATCAAGCATCCCCAAGCTTAGTTCCTACTCGCCCTCGAGTAGGTAAACGATAACACAAATAATTTCTGAAGTGACATGCTACCAACATAATCTTGATCAACATTATTGTAAAGCATATGAGATGAATGGAGTGATCTGAACAAAAGATTGCTAACAAAGATAATGACTAAACAAATGAATCATATAGCAAAACTTTTCATGAATAGTACTTTCAAACAAGTATCAATAAGACTTGCATAAGAGCTAACTCATAAGCAATAAATTCTAAGTAGAATGCATTGAAGCAACACAAAGGATGATTAAGTTTCAGCGGTTGCTTTCAACTTGTAACATGTATATCTCATGGATATTTGTCAACATAGAGTAATATAACAGGTGCAATAAGTAAACATGTAAGAATCAATGCACACAGTTAACACAAGTGTTTGCTTCTAAGATAGAAAGAAGTGGGTAAACTGACTCAACATAAAGTAAAAGAATGGCCCTTCGCAGAGGGAAGCATGGATTACTATTTTTGTGCTAGAGCTTTTATTTTGAAAACATAGAAACAATTTTGTCAACGGTAGTAATAATTCATATGTGCTATGCATAATACTTCCTACAAGTTGCATGTCTCATGCATAGAGTACTAATAGTGCTCGCACCTTGTCCTAATCAGCTCGGAAAACACGGATTATCATCGCATAACATATGTTTCAACCAAGTGTCACAAAGGGGTACCTCTATGCCGCCTGTACAAAGGTCTAAGGAGAAAGCACGCATTGGATTTCTCGCTTTTGATTATTCTCAACTTAGACATCCATACCGGGACAACATAGACAACAGATAATGGACTCCTCTTTTAATGCTTAAGCATTCAACAACAGTTAATATTCTCATAAGAGATTGAGGTTGTATGTCCAAACTGAAACTTCCACCATGATACATGGCTTTAGTTAGCGGCCCAATGTTCTTCTCTAACATATGCATACTCAAACCATTTGATCATGAAATCGCACTTACTTCAGACAAGACGAACATGCATAGCATCTCACATGATATCCAACAAAGGTAAAAGTTGATGGCGTCCCCAGAAACATGGTTACCGCTCAACAAGCAACTTATAAGAATTAAAACACATAACTACATATTCATCACCACAATAGTTTTTAAGCTATTTGTCCCATGAGCTATATATTGCAAAGATAAAGGAATGAAATTTTAAAGGTAGCACTCAAGTAATTTACTTTGGAATGGCAGAAAAATACCACATAGTAGGTAGATATGGTGGACACAAATGGCATGGGTTTTGGCTCAAGGTGTTTGGATGCACGAGAAGCATTTCCTCTCAGTACAAGGTTTGGGCTAGCAAGGTTGTTTGAAGCAAACACAAGTATGAACAGGTACAACAAAACTCACACAAGAACATATTGCAAGCATTATAAGACTCTACACTGTCTTCCTTGTTGTTCAAACACTTTACCAAAAAATATCTAGACTTAGAGAGACCAATCATGCAAACCAAATTAAACAAGCTCTACGGTAGTTCTTCATTAATAGATTAAACTACATGATGCAAGAGCTTAAACATGATCTATGAGAGCTCAAACAATTGCCAAGTTGCCAAACCATATGCAGCATTTTCTGATTCCAACCAAATAGCAATTTAACGAAGCAATTTCAGCCTTCGCCATGAACATTAAAGCACAATTAAGAACACAAGTGTTCCATATGAAAAAGCGGAGCGTAATATCTCCAATATAAGAATGGTGGGATCCAACTTTATTCAAACCAAAACAAAAATAAAAGCAAACCGACGCTCCAAGTAAAGAACATAAGATGTGATGGAATAAAATATAGTTTCACTAGAAGTGACCTGATAATGTTGTCGATGAAGAAGGGGATGCCTTGGGCATTGATGCGCGTAGATGTACACGTCCGTTGGGAACCCCAAGAGGAAGGTATGATGCGCACAGCGGAAAGTTTTCCCTCAGAAAGAAACCAAGGTTTAATCGAACCAGGAGGAGCCAAGAAGCACGTTGAAGGTTGATGGTGGCGAAATGTGATGCGGCGCAACACCAGGGATTCCGGCGCCAACGTGGAACCTGCACAACACAACCAAAGTACTTTGCCCCAACGAAACAGTGAGGTTGTCAATCTCACCGGCTTGCTGTAACAAAGGATTAACCGTATTGTGTGGAAGATGATTGTTTGCAAGAAAATAGTAAAACAAGTATTGCAGTAGATTGTATGCGATGTAAAGAATAGGACCGGGGTCCACAGGTTCACTAGAGGTGTCTCTCCCATAAGATAAAAGCATGTTGGGTGAACAAATTACAGTCGGGCAATTGACAAATAGAAAAGGGCATAACAATGCATATACATGATATGATAAATATAGTGAGATTTAATTGGGCATTACGACAAAGTACATAGACCGCCATCCAACTGCATCTATGCCTAAAAAGTCCACCTTCAGGTTATCATCCGAACCCCTTCCAGTATTAAGTTGCAAGCAACAGACAATTGCATTAAGTATGGTGCGTAATGTAATCAACAACTACATCCTTAGACATAGAATCAATGTTTTATCCCTAGTGGCAACAGCACAACACAACCTTAGAACTTTCTGTCACTGTCCCAGGTATCAATGAAGGCATGAACCCACTATCGAGCATAAATACTCCCTCTTGGAGTTAAGAGCAAAAACTTGGCAAGAGCCTCTACTAATAACGGAGAGCATGCAAGATCATAAACAACACATAAATAATAGATTGATAATCACCATAACATAGTATTCTCTATCCATCGGATCCCGACAAACACAACATATAGTATTACAGATAGATGATCTTGATCATGTTAGGCAGCTCACAAGATCCAACAATGAAGCACATAAGGAGAAGACGACCATCTAGCTACTGCTATGGACCCATAATCCATGGGTGAACTACTCACTCATCACTCCGGAGCGATCATGGCGATGAAGAGTCCTCGGGAGATGATTCCCCTCTCCGCAGGGTGCCGGAGGCGATCTCCTGAATCCCCGAGATGGGATTCGCGGCGGCGCGTCTCTGGAAGGTTTTCCGTATCGTGGCTCTCGGTCTGGGGTTTCGCGACGGAGGCTTTAAGTAGGCGAAAGGGTAGGTCAAGGGGCGGCACGAGGGCCCCACACACCAGGGCGGCGCGGGCCCAGCCACGGCCGCGCGGCCCTGGCGTGGCGGCGCCTCGTCGTCCCACTTCGTTATCCTTTCGGTCTTCTGGAAGCTTCGTGCAAAAATAGGACCCTGGGCGTTGATTTCGTCCAATTCCGAGAATATTTCGTTACTAGGATTTCTGAAACCAAAACAGCAGAAAACAGCAACTGGCTCTTCGGCATCTTGTTAATAGGTTAGTTCAGAAAATGCGTAAATACGACATATAATGTGTATAAAACATGTAGATATCATCAATAATGTAGCATGGAACATAAGAAATTATCGATATGTTGGAGACGTATCAGCATCCCCAAGCTTAGTTCTGCTCGTCCCGAGCAGGTAAAACGATAACAAAGATAATTTCTGAAGTGACATGCCATCATAATCTTGATCATACTATTTGTAAACATATGTAATGAATGCAGCGATCAAAACAATGGTAATGACATGAGTAAACAAGTGAATCATAAAGCAAAGACTTTTCATGAATAGTACTTCAAGACAAGCATCAATAAGTCTTGCATAAGAGTTAACTCATAAAGCAATAAATCAAAGTAGAGGTATTGAAGCAACACAAAGGAAGATTAAGTTTCAGGTTGCTTTCAACTTATAACATGTATATCTCATGGATAGTGTCAATGTAAAGTAATATAACAAGTGCAATATGCAAGTATGTAGGAATCAATGCACAGTTCACACAAGTGTTTGCTTCTTAAGGTGGAGAGAGATAGGTAAACTGAATCAACAATAAAAGTAAAAGAAAGGTCCTTCAAAGAGGAAAGCATCGATTGCTATATTTGTGCTAGAGCTTTTATTTTGAAAACATGAAACAATTTTGTCAACGGTAGTAATAAGGCATATGAGTTATGTAAATTATATCTTACAAGTTGCAAGCCTCATGCATAGTATAATAATAGTGCCCGCACCTTGTCCTACTTAGCTTGGACTACCGGATCATCGCAATGCACATGTTTCAACCAAGTGTCACAAAGGGGTATGATACGTCTCCAACGTATCGATAATTTCTTATGTTCCATGCTACTTTATTGATGATACCTACATGTTTTATGCACATTATATGTCATATTTATGCATTTTGGAACTAACCTATTAACAAGATGCCGAAGAGCCAGTTGCTGTTTTCTGCTGTTTTTGGTTTCAGAAATCCTAGTAAGGAAATATTCTCGGAATTGGACGAAATCACCGCCCAGGGTCCTATTTTTGCACGGAGCTTCCAGAAGACCGAAGAGGGAAGGAAGTGGGGCCACGAGGTGGCCACACCATAGGGCGGCGCGCCTAGGCCCTGGCCGCGCCGGCCTGTGGTGTGGGCCCTCGCGCCGCCTCTTGACCTGCCCTTTCGCCTACTTAAAGCCTCCGTCGCGAAACCCCCAGTCCCGAGAGCCACGATACGGAAAACCTTCCAGAGACGCCGCCGCCGCGAATCCCATCTCGGGGGATTCGGGAGATCGCCTCCGGCACCCTGCGGAGAGGGGATTCATCTCCCGGAGGACTCTTCATCGCCATGATCGCCTGAGTGAGTAGTTCACCCCTGGACCATGGGTCCATAGCAGTAGCTAGATGGTCGTCTTCTCCTTGTTGTGCTTCATTGTTGGATCTTGTGAGCTGCCTAACATGATCAAGATCATCTATCTGTAATTCTATATGTTGTGTTTGTCGGGATCCGATGGATAGATAATACTATGTTATGGTGATTATCAATCTATTGTTTATGTGTTGTTTATGATCTTGCATGCTCTCCGTTATTAGTAGAGGCTGGCCAAGTTTGTACTCTTAACTCCAAGAGGGAGTATTTATGCTCGATAGTGGGTTCATGCCTTCATTGACACTGGGACAGTGACGAAAGTTCTAAGGTTGTGATGTGTTGTTGCCACTAGGGATAAACCATTGATTCTATGTCTAAGGATGTAGTTGTCGATTACATTACGCACCATACTTAATGCAATTGTCTGTTGCTTTGCAACTTAATACTGAATGGGGTTCGGATGATAACTGAAGGTGGACTTTTTAGGCATAGATGCGGTTGGATGGCGGTCTATGTACTTTGTCGTAATGCCCGGATTAAATCTCACTATATTTATCATATCATGTATATGCATTGTTATGCCTTTCTCTATTTGTCAATTGCCCGATGTTCACCCAACATGCTTTTATCTTATGGGAGAGACACCTCTAGTGAACTGTGGACCCCGGTCCTATTCTTTACATAGCATACAATCTATTGTGTTTTACTATTTTCTTGCAAACAATCATCTTCCACTCGATACGCTTAATCCTTTGTTACAGCAAGCCGGTGAGATTGACAACCTCACAGTTGGGGCAAAGTACTTTGGTTGTGTTGTGCAGATTCACGTTGGCGCCGGAATCCCTGTTGTTGCGCCGCATCACATTTCGCCACCATCAACCTTCAACGTGCTTCTTGGCTCCTACTGGTTCGATTAAACCTTGGTTTCATACTGAGGGAAACTTGCTATACGCATCATACCTTCCACTTGGGGTTCCCAACGGACGTGTGCATCTACGCGTATCAAGCTAAATTTCTGGCGCCGTTGCCGGGGATCTGAAGAAAAGTTACACCACAAAGATTTCTAACTCCCACGTCAACTACACGCCAGCAAGTAAATTTCTGGCGCCGTTGCCGGGGAGATCAAGACACGCTGCAAGGGGAGTCTCCACTTCTCAATCTCTTTACTTTGTTTTTGTCTTGCTTTATTTTATTTACTACTTTGTTTGCTGCACCTAAACAAAACACAAAAAAATTAGTTGCTAGTTTTACTTTATTTACTGTCTTGCTCTCCATATCAAAAACACAAAAAAATTTAGTTACTTGTTTTTACTTTGTTTGCCTAGTTTACTTTTTGCTTATTGCATCATGTTTCCTTTTAATTTTACCACAAAAGACATACCGGTAGGACGTGGGTCTATAGTTGGGAGAAATAATATAGAAGAATTTTTCAATCATGTTAGTATTACTGAAGATTTTGAAGATAGACACTTGGTAGAACTTGCACCTACCTATGAAATTGCTGCTGCTGCTTTAGTTCGCATGTTGGAAACTAAATTTGTTAATCTCAATCCTATAATCCAACACATGTTTCTTACACTCGGTGATATGGAAGAAGGGGAAAAGAAAGATTTTGTTTTAGAAACTCTTCTTAGAGAATTTGGTGGTCTAGCAAGAGAGGCTAGAAAAGTCTTTGCTAAATTTAATATGCTAGGTTCTCATACTAATTTTGTTGGTCTCCTTGAAAAAATGGACATGGATAGAATAAGGTACACTAATAATATTAATGATGGTGGGGAGATCAAAGCACCAATACCATGTAAACTCCTAGCTATGAATGATGCATTAGAAAATAACTATGCTTGGCTTGTTCCTGAAAATTTGTTTGATGAGAATAGCAAGCCCAAGACTAATGAAAAGGGAGACGCTAAAACTTATGTATCCAATATACTATGCTTGGTTGAGAAAACTCCCAACACCCCTGGTAATGATGTTGATGCTTCTACTCTCGATGTTACTTGATTTGCACTTTCTGCGCCTAGCTGAAAGGCGTTAAAGAAAAGCGCTTATGGGAGACAACCCATGTTTTTACTACAGCAATTTTTGTTTTGTTGAGTCTTAGAAGTTGTTTACTACTGTAGCAACCTCTCCTTATCATGTTTTTGTGCCAAGTAAAGTTTCTATGTCAAAGTTGATGTTATATTTGGGATCGCTGCGCAGAAACAGCATTGCTGTCTGTCACGAATCTGGGCACAGTTCTCTGTAGAAAATTCGAAAAAATCTGCCAATTTACGAGCGTGATCCTCAGATATGTACTCAACTTTCATTAGTTTTGAGTTTTTCCATTTGAGCAAGTCTGGTGCCAGCTTTAAATTCGTCTTTACGGACTGTTCTGTTTTTGACAGATTCTGCCTTTTATTTCGCATTGCCTCTTTTGCTATGTTGGATTCATTTCTTTGATCCATTAATGTCCAGTAGCTTTATGCAATGTCCAGAAGTGTAAAGAATGATTGTGCCACCTCTGAACATGTGAATTATTAATTGTGCACTAACCCTCTAATGAGTTTGCTTGAAGTTTGGTGTGAAGGAAGTTTTCAAGGGTCAAGAGAGGAGTATGATATACTATGATCAAGAGGAGTGAAAGCTCTAAGCTTGGGGATGCCCCGTGGTTCACCCCTGCATATTTTAAGAAGACTCAAGCGTCTAAGCTTGGGGATGCCCAAGGCATCCCCTTCTTCATCGACAACATCATCAGGTTCCTCCCCTGAAACTATATTTTTATTCAATCACATCTTGTGTTCTTTACTTGGAGCGTCGGTTTGTTTTGTTTTTGTTTTTGTTTTGTTTGAATAAAATGGATCCTAGCATTCACTTTGTGGGAGAGAGACACGCTCCGCTGTTGCATATGGACAAATATGTCCTTAGGCTTTACTCATAATGTTCATGGCGAAGTTTCCTCTTCGTTAAATTGTTATATGGTTGGAATTGGAAAATGCTACATGTAGTAATTGGTAAAATGTCTTGGATAATGTGATACTTGGCAATTGTTGTGCTCATGTTTAAGCTCTTGCATCATATGCTTTGCACCCATTAATGAAGAAATACATAGAGCTTGCTAAAATCTGATTTGCATATTTGGTCTCTCTAAGGTCTAGATAATATCTAGTATTGAGTTTTGAACAACAAGGAAGACAGTGTAGAGTCTTATAATGTTTACAATATGTCTTTTATGTGAGTTTTGCTGCACCGTTTCATCCTTGAGTTTGCTTCAAATAACCTTGCTAGCCTAAACCTTGTATCGAGAGGGAATACTTCTCATGCATCCAAAATCCTTGAGCCAACTACTATGCCATTTGTGTCCATCATACCTACCTACTACATGGTATTTCTCCGCCATTCCAAAGTAAATTGCTTGAGTGCTACCTTCACTACAAGAAAAGTTGCCATGGCCGACGAAGTTGAAGTCGCGCCGTGGTTGCTGGTGTACCATGGCCGACGATTTTGGTCCCTCCGTGGTGCATGTCAAAACTTTTTTTTTTCGTTTTTGAGGCCACCTAGCCCGACGAAAGCGGCCAAAACGTGGCGTATGGTGGCCCGGGACGTGGTGCATCTCGAAATCTCGGGTTCGCCGGCCGAGTCAACGCAAATCCGCACCGCCGAGGGATGTAGGGCCCAGATGGCAGCCTCTCTGGCATTGTTTTTTTCTAGATCGCGCCATCTCGTTCAACGTTCTCCGATCGAGCCGTTTACGATGCAGGATCATGGGTCCCGCATGTCATCCTCTATGAACCAAAATTCTTTCTATTCTTGGATTTTTTTGACCCCCTGATTTCTGGCTACTTCCTTTTTCTTTTGATCCCTTGCCGCCTTGGAAACGTTGAGACCGCTGCTGCTAAATGGGACCCGCATGTCATCCTCTATGTGCAATCAACTTTCTTTTCTTGGAGTTTTTTTGGCACCTCAAATTTGGTCACTTGCCTTTTTCTTTCGATCCCCTGCCGCCTCTCAAACGGTGATACCGCTGCTGCTAACTGGGACCCGCATGTCATCCTCTATGTACTATAAAACTTTCTTTTCTTGAATTATTTTGGCACCTCATATTTGGTCACTTACCTTTTTCTTTCGATCCCCTGCCGCCTCTCAAACGGTGATACCGCTGCTGCTAAATGGGACCCGCATGTCATCCTCTATGTACTATAAAACTTTCTTTTCTGGATTATTTTTGGCACCTCAAATTTGGTCACTTGCCTTTTTCTTTCGATCCCTGCCGCCTCTCAAACGGTGATACCGCTGCTGCTAAATGGGACCCGCATGTCATCCTCTATGTACTATAAAACTTTCTTTTCCTGGATTATTTTTGGCACCTCATATTTGGTCACTTACCTTTTTCTTTCGATCCCCTGCCGCCTCTCAAACGGTGATACCGCTGCTGCTAAATGGGACCCCCATGTCATCCTCTATGTACTATAAAACTTTCTTTTCTTGGATTTTTTTGGCACCTCATATTTGGTCACTTGACTTTTTCTTTCGATCCCTGCTGCCTCTCAAACGGTGATACCGCTGCTGCTAAATGGGACCCGCATGTCATCCTCTATGTACTATAAAACTTTCTTTTCTTGGATTTTTTTGGCACCTCATATTTGGTCACTTGACTTTTTCTTTCGATCACCTGCTGCCTCTCAAACAGTGATACCGCTGCTGCTAAATGGGACCCGCATGTCATCCTCTATGTACTATAAAACTTTCTTTTCTTGAATTATTTTTGGCTCCTGATATTTTTTCACTTGCCTTTTTCTATCGATCTCATGCCACGTTTGAAACGTTGAGGAACCTGCAGGCTCATGGGACCCGCATGTCATCCTCTATGTACTATAAAAGTTCATTTTCTTGGTTTTTTTTCACCCTCTGATTTTTGGCAATTTCTTTTTTCTTCGATCCCCTGCCGCCTCTCAAACGGTGATACCGCTGCTGCTAAATGGGACCCGCATGTCATCCTCTATGTACTATAAAACTTTCTTTTCTTGAATTATTTTTGGCTCCTGATATTTTTTCACTTGCCTTTTTCTTTCGATCTCATGCCACGTTTGAAACGTTGAAGAACCTGCTGAGGCTCATGGGACCCGCATGTCATCCTCTATGTACTATAAAAGTTCATTTTCTTGGGTTTTTTCACCCTATGATTTTTGGCAATTTCTTTTTTCTTTTGATCCCCCGCCTCTCAAACGGTGATACCGCTGCTGCTAAATGGGACCCGCATGTCATCCTCTATGTACTATAAAACTTTCTTTTCTTGAATTATTTTTGGCTCCTCATATTTGGTCACTTGCCTTTTTCTTTCGATCTCATGCCACGTTTGAAACGTTGAGGAACCTGCTGGCTCATGGGACCCGCATGTCATCCTCTATGAGCAATCAACTTTCTTTTCTTGGAGTTTTTTTGGCACCTCATATTTGGGCACTTGCCTTTTTCTTTCGATCTCATGCCACGTTTGAAACGTTGAGGAACCTGCTGGCTCATGGGACCCGCATGTCATCCTCTATGTGCTATAAAAGTTTCCTTTGTTGGATTTTTTTCACCCTCTGATTTTTGGCTTGCCTTTTTCTTTTGATCCCTGCCCCCTTTGAAACGTTGAGTAAGCTGTTGGCTCAAGGGACCCGCATGTCATCCTCTATGTCCATCAACTTTCTTTTCTTGGATTTTTTTTCACCCCCTAATTACTAGCTACTTTCTTTTTCTTTTGATCTCAAGCCGCATTACAAACATTGAGACCGCTGCTGCAAAATGGGACCCACATGTCATCATCTATGTACAATAAAGTTTCTTTTCTTGGATTATCTTTTGCTCCTGATATTTTGTCACTTGCCTTTTTCTTTCGATCTCATGCCGCCTTTGAAACGTTGAGTAAGCTGCTGGCTCATGGGTCCCGCATGTCATCCTCTACGAACAATAAAAGTTTCCTTTCTTGGAGTTATTTTTGACCCCTAATTTCTGGCTATTTGCCTTTTTCTTTGGATCTCCTACCCCTTTGAAACGATGAGGACGCTGTTGGCAGGTCGGTCCCACAAGTCATCCTCTATGAACAATAAAAGTTTCCTTTGATGGATTTTTTTGAACCCCTAATTAATTTCTGGATATTTCCTTTTTTTTTCTTTGATCCCCTGCCGCCTTGGAATCGTTGAGGATGCTGCTGCCTCATGGGTCCCGCATGTCATCCTCTCAGAACGGTAAATGTTTCTTTTCTTGGATATTGTTTACCAAATGATTTTTGGCTTATTTTTTCTTTCGATATCCTGCCGCCTTTAAAACGTTGAGGACGCTGCTGGCTCACGGGTCCCACATGTCAGCCTCTATGAACAATAAACGCTGAGGACGCTGCTGCCTCATGGGTCCCGCATGTCATCCTCTCAGAACGAAAATGTTTCTTTTCTTGGATTTTTTACCAACAGATTTTTGGTTTATTTTTTCTTTCCATCCCCTGCCGCCTTTAAAACGCTGCTGGCTCATGGGTCCCCGATGTCAGCCTCCCCGTACAAGAAACATGTGATATCTTGATTATTTTGCAGACAATAAACAGTGTATTGCGCTCTGAGCTATTTCAACGGATAAATTAAATCTTTATTTTTACATAAACAAATTTATATGCTGAATCTCCTTGTTTTTTGTTTTTGCGAAGCATAGGACTTTCCTGTTTTTTTTAGAAAAATCCGAACTATCCTGCATTGGAGTGGGCTGAAATTGTACGAGTCAAAAGGCCCAGCAGGATAGTTCGAATGCCCAGATGTCCACATGCAGCCCAATTGAAATCGTTCTTTTTTGGGATTTTTTTCACCCCCTGATTTCTGGCTACTTCATTTTTCTTTTGGTCCTGTGCCGCCTTGGAAACGTTGAGACCGCTGCTGCAAAATGGGACCCGCATGTCATCCTCTATGTACAGTAAAATTTCTTTTCTTAGATTATTTTTGGCTCCTGATATTTGGTCACTTGCCTTTTTCTTTCGATCCCGTGCAGCCTCTCAAACGGTGATACCGCTGTTGCTAAATGGGACCCGCATGCCATCCTCTATGTACAATCAAGTTTCTTTTCTTGAATTATTTTTGGCTCCTGATATTTGGTCACTTGCCTTTTTCTTTCGATCTCATGCCACGTTTGAAACGTTGAAAAACCTGCTGGCTCATGGGACCCGCATGTCATCCTCTATGTACTATAAAAGTTCATTTTCTTGGTTTTTTTTCACCCTCTGATTTTCGGCTATTTCCTTTTTCTTTTGATCCCCTGCCGCCTTTGAAACGTTGAGGACTCTGCTGGCTCATCGATAAAACTTTCCTTTATTGGAGTTTTTTTACCCCCTGATTTCTGGCTACTTTCTTTTTCTTTTGATCTCAAGCCGCATTTGAAACGTTGAGACCGCTGCTGCTAAATGGGACCCGCATGTCATCCTCTATGTACAATAAAGTTTTCTTTTCTTGGATTATCTTTGTCTCCTGATATTTTGTCACTTGCCTTTTTCTTTCGATCTCATGCCGCCTTTGAAACGTTGAGTAAGCTGCTGGCTCATGGGTCCCGCATGTCATCCTCTACGAACAATAAAAGTTTCCTTTTCTTGGAGTTATTTTTGAACCCTAATTTCTGGCTACTTCCTTTTTCTTTTGATCCCGTGCCGCCTTGGAAACGTTGAGACCGCTGCTGCTAAATGGGTCCCGCATGTCATCATCTATGTACAATAAAATTTCTTTCTTCGATTATTTTCGGGTCCTGATATTTGGTCACTTGCCTTTTTCTTTCGATCTCATGCCGCCTTTGAAACGTTGAGGAAGCTGCTGGAGCATGGGTCCCGCATGTCATCCTCTATGAACAATAAAAGTTTCCTTTCTTGGAGTTATTTTTTACCCCTAATTTCTGGCTACTTCCTTTTTCTTTTGATCCCCTGCCGCCTTTGAAACGTTGAAGACTTTGCTGGCTCATGGGTCCCACATGTCAGCCTCTATGAACAATAAACACTTCCTTTCTTGGAGTTATTTTGTACCCCTAATTTCTGGCTATTTGCCTTTTTTCTTTCGATCCCCAGTCGCCTTCTAAACGTAGAGGACGCTGCTGGCTCGTGGGTCCCAGATGTCAGCCTCCATGGACAATAAACCTCTCCTTTGTTGGATTTATTCTTCACCCTCTGATTTTGGCTATTTCCTTTTTCTTTTGATCCACTGCCGCCTTGGAAACATTGAGTAAGCTGCTGACACATGGGGCCCGCATGTCATCCTCTATGTACAATCAACTTGCAAGATCTTCGAGCGAAAGAGCTTGTATTAGTGGGACCCATATGTCAACCTCTATGTACAATAAAAGTTTCCTTTCTTGGATTATTTTTAGCTCCTGATATTCGGTCACTTTCCTTTTTCTTTCGATCTCAAGCCGCCTCTGAAACGTTGAGTAAGGTGCTGGCTCATGGGACCCACATGTCATCCTCTATGTACAATAAAGTTTCTTTTCTTGGATTTTTTTTACCCCTGATTTTTGGTCACTTGCCTTGACGCTGCTGGCTCATGGGTCCCACATGTCAGCATCTATGAACAATAAACCTTTCCTTTGTTGGATTTATTGTTTACCCCTAATTTCTGGCTATTTGCCTTTTTCTTTTGATCCCCACCGGCCTTTGAAAACGTTGAGGAACCTGCTGGCTCATGGGACCCGCATGTCATCCTCTATGTACTATAAAATTTCTTTTTTGGTTTTTTTTTCACCTCTGATTTTTGGCTATTTCCTTTTTCTTTTGATCCCCTGCCGCCTTGGAAACGTTGAGTAAGCTGCTGACTCATGGGACCCGCATGTCATCCTCTATGTACAATCAACTTTCTTTTTTTGGAGTTTTTTTACCCCCTAATTTCTGGCTACTTTCTTTTTCTTTTGATCTCAAACCGCATTTGAAACGCTGAAACCGCTGCTGCAAAATGGGACCCGCATGTCATCCTCTATGTACAATAAGTTTCATTTCTTGGATTATTTTTGGCACCTGATATTTGGTCACTTGCATTTTTCTTCCGATCTCATGCCGCCTTTGAAACGTTGAGTAAGCTGCTGGCTCATGGGTCCCGCATGTCATCCTCTACGAACAATAAAAGTTTCATTTCTTGGAGTTATTTTTGACCCCTAATTTCTGGCTACTTCCTTTTTTCTTTTGATCCACTGCCGCCTTTGAAACGGTGCGGATTCTGCAGACTAATACAAGCTTTTTCTCTCCAAGATCTTGCAAGTTGATAGATTAAATCATGGAATTATTAGGATATGTTTTAAATTTCAAATCCACTTTATGAATTATTAAAAATACCGTTATCCATGTGGGTATGGAGCGAACAAGGATTTTCATATTGGGCATGAGCAGTTTCAAAAATTGGAACCCAATAATTCAAAATAACTAAAAACAACTTTTATGTAGAATCTCCGCGTTTTTTTCTTTTGCCATTCATAGGATCTGTGTTTCATTAGAAAAGGGCCGAAATTGCATGAGCAGAAAGGCCCATTTGTAGTTATTGGGCTTCGACGGCCGGAGCAAGTAGGCCGAGAGCAATTACCATGTAGATGGCCGTTGGCAACCCAAAGTGAAATATTGGGCCCAACAGGGGAATGCTGAACAGTACTATTTTCTAATTGGAAGGTGGTACATGGCGTAATCCTGCCAAAAAAAAAAGATGGACACGGGTTGCTGAAATTTGCCCATCTGCGCCTAATATCGCCGCCGCGGCTCCGCTTCCGCCGCCGCCGCCATGCCTCGTCTCGCGTCGAGCTCGCGGTACTGCCGCGTCTCGGGCACGGGGTACCGCGGCGTCCGCGCGCGCCCCAAAGGTACGTATTACGCGGAGATACGTGACGGCGGCGAGCGCATCGGCCTCGGCACCTACGAGACCGCGCACGAGGCCGCGCGCGCGTACGACGCCGTGGCGTGGCGGCTCGGGCGCCCGCGATCGTCGATGAATTTCCATGACGTGTGGACGCGCCAGCAGGCCGAGGATCTCGCGCCGCCGCCGTACATCGTTAGACAGGAGGAACAGCACCGCCGCCGCGAGACGGAGCGCCGTTTGCGCATCGCCGAGCGGGACGAGCGCGCGGCGCGCGAGTGGGCGGCCCGCTTCCCCGAGGACGTTGCCGCCGAGAACGAGCACTTCCGCAGACGGAGGGCGGAGAAGGCGACGAGGCGGGCAGCGAAGAAGGAGGACCGCGCACGACGGAGGGCGGAGAAGGCGACGAAGCGGGCCTTCATCGAAGCGCAGCTCGCCGGGCCGACCACCATTGGCGAGGACGACCCCCGTTGGATTGACCTCTTCTCGTCGGATCCGGTGTCGGGCACGACACCGGACTCGTCAGATGTCGAGTTTTAGTTTAGTTTTATCGCACTACTTTGTACAAATATGAACTACGGAGTATCTATCAAGCTAATTTTATCCTATTTTATGTCTATTTCTAGTCTTTGTTTGATCTTCTGTTTTACTGCACTCTATTTTTCATTATATTCTGTTTTTGGCGCTGCATTTATAGCGCCTCTGAAAATACGCTGTTTCAGCCCTGCATTTGGCCGCCACAGTTTGCAGCTTCCGGTGAAGCTATTGCCGGCTCCATGCGCAGCATCAGCCATTCAGCCCACAGCGCCTAAATATAGAGCCACTGCTGGAGTTGCTGTAATATGTTTGTCAGCAGGAGCTTACCTAATTAGTTAAAAAAAAGATGTTCAGCGTGGGATTCGAAAAAAAGATCTTCATGTTTTTTTCCTAGCTATCCTAGTTCGGACTTTTCATTGTGTTGGCTAGTGCATGAAGCTTGACACCTGTATTATGTGATCCTGATATGAGGATAAGAACACCTTCAGCTTGCATTGCTAATGGTGTCTACTGCAGCAGTGGCTTACATTCAATGGAGACTGATGCAAGAGAGTTGGTACTGGTGAGCCTGCACTTGACATCATCGTGCCACCTGAAGTAGGTGGTGTATTGGGATTAGACTGATAAGCATAGCACCTTGCAAAGAACAAGATGATGCTAGTGTTGGTTAACGTGATTTTACGCCAAAAGTCATGTATGCTCAACAGGTGCCGTACCTAGTTTGGATATTGTGTTGTTACCCTTTTGTGGTTTGGTGTTTGTCCAACAGAGAAAGCTACTCTTTTCCCGTGTAAGTGCCTGTTTGTTTGGGCTGCAGCTGAACAAGAAGCAGCTAGAGCTGGTAGGATCTGAGAAGCGGCTGGAGCTGGACAGCTGGTGAAATGTAAAATTGCTGTTTGGCAACCTGCTTTTAGGACAGCTGGTGGACATATAGCTGGTGGTGATTGTCTGAAATACCCTGTATGCTGAAGATGATGTATAAGTACTAATTTGATCTAATAATCTGATTATGATTTGTGTGCTAGCTCAAATTATAGGTTTATCACTTTTTAGGTAAAATAATTTTGTAGTTGTTAATAAATGATTATAATCAATTAAACCATACAGAGGTACAAATAATATTTGGTTCCATATTATAGCGAGTTTCAACATTGTATCATCTGCACACTTTGTCAATTGAATCAAGATTCAGTCCTAAATCACTGTAATATAACACAATAATTAATCATCTACACATATACACACATAACAACAAAGATTTAGCCCCTAAATCAAGTTGGGGCGGGCGGCGACCGGGAGGAGAAGTGCAGCAGCGGGCCGCCGCGAGTTGAGGGCGGGCAGAGACGTGGAGGAGGCGGATGCGCGGCGAGCGGCCGAAGAGGCGGGAGAGGCGGGTGGGGCGGCGACGGGGAGAGGAAGGGCAGCGTCCGTCGGGAGGAGAAGTGCGGCGGGGGCGGAGGCGCTGAGGCGGGCGGAGGCGGACATGGACGTGCGGCGAGCGTGTGGAGGCGGACGCACGGCGAGCGCCGGCCGGCGTGGCGACCGGAGAGGCCGGCGACCTGGAAGAACCTTAGCCGCCTCTCCCTGCCTCCCTGGTTTGCATCTCGGGACAGGTCGGGGGGGATGGGGAAAACGGGTGAGATTTGGTGGAAGTTTTGTGAGGGGTTTCCGTATATATACCGGGTGGCATTCTGGCCGTAAATATGAAGATACAGAGTGGCATGAGTTAGCGGGAGGATTACCAGCTGCGGGAAGCTGCGGGAAGTTCCTCCAAAGGTGCTTCCGGGCTTGTAGTACAAAATGAACAAGCGCTTGTACAAGCCTGGATCCAAAAGTTAGGTGTTTGTTTGGGCTTGTGCTTATAGGGACCCAAAAGCAGCAGAAGCACAAGCTCTAGCCCAAACAAACAGGGCCTAGTGTTATTATGTGAACAAAAGTTGTGTGTACATATATATCGGTCAGAGAACCAAGATTGCATATTCTTGCCTGGTTATAACACATAAGTCATAATAACAATTAAAGAGAAAAGGAACATTTGCCTTTGCAATGTGATTGTGCCAAGTAGATTAGACAACCAACCACAAACATTACAGGTCAACAGCCAAACGCATGCGAAAGTCCTAAGGTAAGCTCCATAATACATGTTGAAACCAAAAGCCTAGAAACCATAAGAAAGGTAGCTCCACATCACAGTTCCACGACAGCAGCATACTGATCATAAAACATATATCAAGTCAGGACAGCTGCACCACTGGGTAAGCATCCATGGGGTCTGGCTCAAGAGCGAAGACTGTGTGAATGCTGCAAAATGTGGCTCTTGCCTCACCCCACCCATACATCTTATCATGGAACCTTACCAAATCAGCATGAATCATCTTGACATAAACATAGCTCCTCTCTCCATGCTGATGGGATTGAACAATGCGCCAGTTGCAGTGCTTCAGCTTGTCAAACAGTATGCAGGAGATGACGAAGCATGCTGGCTGGTCTTTTGTAGTGACAATGGCTTGGAGTAGCTGGTCCTGTGAACCACCCAACTGGATCTTTAGAGCTTGAAGGACAGTCCGTGCTATATAAGCTACCGTTGCTGACTTCAGCTCAGAATCAGGTGAATGACAGCTGACATCTTGTCCTAGAGATGCAGATCCTTCTTGATCAGATTCAGCGGAATCATCACCACTACTTACAGGTGCGTCAGGTTCAACAGAAGGCACATCAGGTACATGCTCCGGTTCATAGGAGTCGGTAGCACGGTAGAACCTAAAGGGATAGTAGGACCAGATATGTTCTCGGACAGGACCGCTTGCTGAAATCTCTACAATACCAGCTCCAGGTAGACCACTAGTCTCTACAGAGGGTAAACCACCAATATCCACTTCAGAGGATTCTCGTGGCACGACACCTTTCGCTAGAGGCTCTACCCTACCAGCTCCAGGTCCACCACCAGTCAGTACTCTGGGCAGGACGGGTTTTAACAATACAAAACATACTTCAGGTGCAGGATCATCAGTAGCAACTCCAGCATCAGCACCAGTTATATCGGTCTTGACAATAGGTAAACCGTTTTGCTCCAGTTCAGAGAATTCCCGTGGCACGACACCGTTCACTAGAGGCTCTACACTAGCAGCTCCAGCTGCACCACCAGTTTCTACAGCAGGGGGTAAACCCAATCCACAACCTTCTTCATGTGACACGATGATGCCAGGTATAGGCTCATCAGTACCAGGTCCAGCTGCATCAGTCTCCATAGACAGTAAACAAGGTGGCGTCGGAGGTTTAAAAGACTGGCATGCCATTTCACCTTTGTCATCAGACAATATAGAGTTTTCTTCAACTCTATGTTTCTGCAATAATAAGCACATGAACAGAAATTAGACCAGAGCATCTAGCCATCTAACAGGGGCAGCGGCAAAACAAGCGTCGGTCCATATGTTTACCTTGTCATCTGGGATATCAGAACACACAGATTTAGAAGTCATTTCACATAGCATCCGCTTTTTCGTTCCTTCCCCTACGTCCATCTGGAATAAGTAATACTATTGATCACATAAAACTAATTAATCAAATATATGCATATGTTGAGAAGTTTGCACGGCAAATTGTGGATTCTGCTTTTATCACCTACGAATCGTCGTTCTATATATTTACCTTGTTATCTGGGATATCAGAAGTCAAAGAATGAGAAGTCATCTCACTAAGTATCGGTTTTTTCGCTCTTTCCCCTCCATCCATCTGCAATAAGAAGTACTATTGATCACATAAAGCCAATTCATTGAATATATGCATATGTTGAGAAGTTTGCACAACAAATTGTGGATTCTACTTCCAATCACCAAGTAATCTCGTGAGAAATGCATGATCAAGATATGTTTCTCCCTCTTGATCGACATCTGCATCTCCATTAAGACTAATCATCGTGCGATGGTGCTAGCGCATACACTTCCAATCACCAGACAAGCAAAAAATTGTTGATTCTAGTAATGCTTAATCAGCAGTGGCCATGGAACGACCACAGATCGACCAAGCAAAAAAATAAATCATCAGCCTACTGACCACCAGGCAAAACAAACTAGGCCCATACATGGCCTCACAAATCATCATCAAACGTCGATCAAACTAGCAAGTTTGAACATGGATTACTAATTTATTTTCTGATAAAGTGAGTATATTAATATCGAAAGATATTGATTACACTGAGCCTCTGCAACAACGCAATACCTTACTGGTAGTACGGATGCACATGGATTCCTAATACTCCCTCTGTTCGGTTTTAATTAGTCGACGCGAGGGAGAGAAGAAAATGAACTGTCGATGCTTTCAACTAGAGTCAATTAAATACGAACGGAAGAAGTACGTAGTAGTATTGACAAATATCCGGATCTAGTCTAAAAACAAATTGGCATGTAAATCCTAGTAGTCTACTAAACTAGGATCAATACCCTAGATTAGGGTTGCAAGCGGCGTCCGCGAATCGTCCCGCAAAGCAGAAAATTAGAGCAAATAGTGGTTGAGATTAGAGCAGATTTAAAGCACTCGCACTGAAACTAGCTAGCCCGCTACCCACCCCGCTTGACACCCTGCCCTAGATGTGAATCTACACCAAATATTCAAACAAGGATGAGCAACCGCCAATAAAATTTTATCCGCACATCATCATCTCTACCATACAAAAGGGTATGGTGATTTCACATACAGCCATTGTTGCCGCGGGACGAGGATGAGTGATGCGCCGCGGAGAAGGTGCCTCACGCCTCTGTCGCCGCCGCCGTCGAAGAGGAAGTCGAAGCCGCGCGATTGTGGTCCGTCGCCGATATGGAGGTGGAGCTACTAGGGAAGAGATGGAGGTGGAGGTGGAGAGGGAGTGATGGTTTGTACTAGTGGCGGCCGGTGAGATAGTTATAAATACAGCCTCTCTCTCTTTTTTGGCAAGGAATGCAGCTTCTCTTGGAAGGCAACGAGGCAACGCACTCCAGATTATAATAATATGGACGGAGAAATTTGGACGCATCTGTGTTGTCTTGTCAAATGAATCACCAGGATTTGCTTTTAGTACTCCAGATTTGGGCGACCCAAGGAAGTAGAGATAGTAATGTACGCCATCTAGCTGCACGCTATCAAATCAAATAAATGGTCATGCCATTTACTTTTAAGATGGTGCAGCAGTTATTCTGACCAAAGAAACATGCACGTCTGCTGATTATTTCTGATGGGTATACATTTACCGTCCGCTAGCAAAGATTGTTTGGCACATTGTTCTTATGGCTTTCAACATCACACCCCTTAATAATATTATTAATCAATGTTTGGGCAATCAATTGAGTGTGTTAATAAAAAATTAAAACCCACAAATCCAACTGTACTATTTTTAGGACCATATGAAAGACAAGGAATGATTTTAAATGCCATATGGAGTACCTCCAACCATGTGAAATATGGTTCTGTCATGCAGGTGATACCCATGGCTTCGCATTGGATCTGTATGTTGTCCTACATACAGTCAACTATGAAGTACCACGATTTGGTTTTTGGGTGCAACCGGCTAGAGAATGATGCACGGGTTTGTACAGCCAGTACAATTCACATTAAGATTTTCTGATAGGATGTTGATGTGTATATGTAAGAATCATACACTAGAATGTCTTCTATGTTTAGATGGTTGATCTACGTTTATACTTTCTGTGAACCATGAGGTTAAGACCTTTGTACTGTAATAAAGATTGCTAAATAACAGTATATATGTATGCCTCTAGGGACACTGAAACAGCCAAACAACCATGCATGTGTATAGACCGTATTTGATCAAATTAAAAGAAGCGCCTGGGTTCATGCAAATAGCATAAATTTATCACCTAAGTACATTAGCTATAAATAGTTAAATAGGAGTCAAGACCAACTGAGCTAGCTAGTAGTATGATCCTACTATTACATAAATATCCCTAACTCTGATTGTCTTTGTTCCAGTCCAGCGCGTTGGTGTAGCTTGGGATGAACCAAAACCCCGTATGCCAGTTGGCCCCTGGACCGCTGCTTGAGAAAGATATGCTTTGGTGGTCTTCGCCATTTAGACTGAAGCGGAAAATTTCTTGATGTGATGTGTCAAACTGAGAGCCAATGGCCTGAGGCGTGGTGTAGATGCAGTTTCTTCTTGTCAAATATCCTGGGGGAAATGTTGCACCACCCACTGGCATGAAAATCGGATAGTTCAACCCAAGGAACATAGAATAGTCTCCAAGATTAGTAACCCTTTCCCACGGGTTGGCTGGAAGTAACCGACTAGTGTCATTCGAGAATACAATGCAGGTATACCCCGAATAGCTGTGAACAGCGCGACCGCAATGGACAGAAGGGGTACTATCATAATGAGTTGGAGCACCGTCAGCGTCAAAATCCATTACGCCACGTGCATAGACCAGGAGAAGTCTAGAACGATCTTGAGATCTTGCCAGCCACCACGTACGACTATTAGAGTCAAAATCATCATCGTCATCAAATCCAGCCGTCCACGGAATGAATGGAGCAGGGAGCACTATAGGACCTTGAAAAAGGAAAGAACACGTCACATGAAAATATATTTCATGATTTATCTACTAGTGATATTGATTTGATATTGGGATGCCAATACTAGTACTTTATAAAATCATGGTCGAACATAAGATGGTTTGAAATATATTTCGAACATCTTGGTAAAACTTCATATGGATTTAAAACATGTTCCCGAAAATATTGGTCCAAATTTTAGATGGTTTGAATATAGTACTCCTTATTCTCTAGAACCGGGGGAATATAAACAAATGAAAGTCTTTATCAATATTGCATGGCACCTTTATTGATTCTATTTCTACTCTACCTTAAATTTTCTAGGGAGTAATAATAAAGAAACTTAATTACTAGGGGGCCTTTTTCCTAAGGAACAACATGCACATTAGACCATACTAAAATTCCTATAGATGTTAAATTCTATATATGTCCATACCACAAGAGGGTTATGGTGTGCGCCTATGGAATTCCTTTAAGCCAAAAGATGCCAAGACAGTTCAACAAATAAGAGGTGAAATACTATATAAGTTACGTATATAAAAAAGATAGGGAGGAAATGTTACCAAATTGATTAGGATCCCATGCATAAACATTTCCAAGCTCAGTAACGGCGAACACAAGTCCGTTATGTATAATTGCATCGCAGTATATGGCGCCGTACTGAAACTGGTTTTCAAGAAATATCCATGCACGAGGATATTCGCCATGGAGGTAGGCAATTGCAAAGTCGAAGATTGCGACAAGGGAGAAATCTTGATACCCCCTAGCAGCTGTAGGAACTTGGCAAATAGCTATCTTCTGCAGTCGAATAGCAGAACGCTGATACTCGAATATAAGTGGATTGTGTGTGGTTTCCAACTTGTCCCTCAAAGATGGAAGCTTAATCTTGCGATGAGTGTAGACATTGAGGAGGTTCCACTTGCCTTCGGGGCCAACCATGGCGATCCAATCTCCATTGGCGCCTGCCCGCTCCTCATCCTTACCGTGTGGCATTAGGCCATCATAGGAGAACCTGTCCAGCGGCAGTAGTTTGCACTTGCTGTGCACCGGCAAATCCTCCTTGAACACCGCCCATGGTTTATCCGCCGGGTCACAACAGAGAACACACGGAAGGCCAAACGGCTGAGAAGCAGGCAGAGTGGCACTGTATTTGGCTGACTGAAGAATACTTTTGGAGGAACCGACTAGGGACGCGGCGGTGATGGCGTCGCACTGGCTGATGAGCACTTCAAGGGGGCCTTCCGTAAACACCTTGTGAAACAGCCCAGATCCACAGACCCTGCTCGATTTCGCCATCGCAATGAGGCAGGTGGTACAATGGGGTTGGTATTTTCTTGGGCGATCTACTGATTCGAACTTTGGGAGAGAGATGGCGATCAATGGCGGCAGGTGGGGGTTTGAGTTGGAGAACAGAGGCTCTCAAACTGGGCACTGCTGGATAGGATGCGAAAGCGCCATGGCGGAGACGCAGGCGCGTGCTATGGAAGATGGGCGGAGTGGGGATAGACGACGGAGGTGAACCGAGACGCTCATATACTGCCTACTGCAGTTTCGAGGAGAGTGTGAATGTGTTCAAAAAAAGAGGAGAGTGTGAATGTGTTCAAAAAAAGAGGAGAGTGTGAATGTGACCCGACACCCGAGTAGGAGCCGAGCAGACGGACTATAGGAGTAGCCCCATCATTACAGAACATTAATCGTGCTTCCTACAATAAATAAGTGAAACATCCCAGGCTTGTGTTGTCTAATCAAATCGATGGCCATGTCAGTATTATGGTGAACAAATAAAACAAATACACACCAACCTTGTTCTTTTTGCAACGTACACCAACCTAGCAAGGCATCAACCTTCTCGCCATCAACTACGACTCCGTGGCTCCGTCCCACCAAAGTTGTCTCAACTTTGTAAAAAAAATACATCTATCCATCTAAATTTTAACAAAGGTGAGACACTTTTGGTGGGACCGAGGGAGTACAAAAAAACTTCACTACTCCATGCTAGTATCGGCCACTAATTCAAATTTCAACTGAAGGCGTGCTATTTTATGGTCCTGAAAATTGCCAAAAAAAATACAACCCAAAAATGCAACAGATCCATGTTAAGGGGGTACACCCTACGCAATATACATTAAGAAACTTTGAAACTTCAGCGACCTTGTAAGAATGCCCATGACAGTGCAGTTTTGCCAAATTAGGAAGAGACGAAATATGAATTCAACCAAAGAAATCTAAACGAATCCTTAGACAATAGCATAGTTAACACGTTCAGAAAAAAATGATGACTCCAAAAGAACAACATTAGCAAGAAATAGTCCATTTTAGTTTGAATTTGCAGTCACATACATAACTAGTAGTACTGCCAAAATACTATAATACTCCGAGCTGCATTCTAGCACTCCAACTAGCTAGTAATAGTTCTGGAGTAGTAGTACTACTACTATACAAGTCCAAAATACATCCGAACGAACCCTACTTCGAACTAAACTACTCCCTCCGATCTTCGAGTAACTACATTGCAGTATGACTAAACGAAGATTATTGTATAACCTTCTTGTTGATGCAAACGCAGATAGGCAACACACGCTGCCCTCCATTCTGCTTCGCGTAACGGGGCGGCACCGCCAGGAAAGAAGTGAGCTGCTGCAACATGATCGAGCTAGGCGTCGGGGAGCTCGTCGGCTCGATTACCGCCATCAAGGTGTCCGTCGAGAGGTCACTGGTCCCAGCCGTCGCCGGCGCCGGCGGACCAATCACCAACAGCTGCGCCTTGTACATCGGAAACAAGCACGCGGCCGACCTGATGCACACACAGGACACAATGGTGGTCGGGCCGAGCGCTCCAACGGTGATGGCGAACACGCTACCGTCTTCTTCCCCACTGCCGATGAACAGGTGTCCCCGCGGTTGTACCGGAACACGAACTATGCACCAGGCGGGTATGCCATACTGGAACGTAAACACTGGGATGGAGTGGGATGCTTGGAGGTGTACCAGGAGCTCCCGCGGCGGGCCGGTGAAGCTGCAGCCGGTATTGATGGCCTCTGTGCAGCCGCACGGACCATGCGGGCACGCGATATAGTGCTTGTAGGACTCCGTGGAGGCGACCAAGCTCTGGCAGCCGACGCACTTGACCATTGCCCCAGATCGATTCGACGGCGGCAATCTTGGCCCAGATCGATTCGACGGCGGCAACCACGCCGGCTGCTCGCACTTCTTGCACGGGTTCGGCGCAAGCTCGCCGACGCAGCGCCGACAGCCCATATGACCGCCCTTGCACTGCACGGAACAACGTACGTGGCATCAGTTGTCATTGACATTTCTCACAGGTGAACCTAAGAATGAAATCGGAAGGGAGCGACCTTGGATATGGGGGGTTTGAAGGGCAGCAGGCAGAGGGGGCACAAGAAGAGGGCCTCCTCCATCTTCAGAGAAGAGTGATCGGGAAAACGAGAACGGGATGGGTTCTTTTTTTTATACATGCCTTGGAGTGGAGTATGGATACTACTACTTATAGGAAGAACTTCCTTGCTAAGAATCGGCGTCGGCCGTACGCAAGCATAGATGCACCAGCGGCTCTGCAGTTTGTCAAAATAAAAGGACAGAGCTGCAGTGACTTGAAGTCTCCAAATCTCATTGTGACTTGGTGCCACCATCTACCAACCATTTGAGATCCAACGTTCCAAACTAATCTCTTATTTCGAACCTAAAAACAAAAATTATGAAAAAAATCCAGTAAAATGTAGATGCCTTGTTCTAAAATCTGTGAATATTTCATCCCACTCGGACGATTAGCTTGTGATTAAAGAGCTTTTTACGTATACGAGCACTAGTTTAAACTAAATACTCCCTCTGATTCATATTAATTGACTTCAATATGGATGTATCTAGAACTAAAATGTGTCTAGTACATCCATATTAGAGTCAATTAATATGAACCGGAGGGAGTATATATTTGCTCACAAACCTTTGATTCAAATCGAATGAAACTTCACCAAAATATAAATCGAAATATGCACGATTAACTGGAAGTTCTTGAAATATTTCTGAGCAATTATAATAATTATTTAGTTTAAATTCTAAGTCGATCGCATACATTGGATCTGAGATGGATGGTGGATGGTGGCACCAAGTCACTGTGAAACTTGGAAGTATCAAGTCAGTGAAGCTCTATCCCAAAATAAAAGCTTCGTGAAGGGGGCAGTTTGGTTCAAAAAAGAAGACAGTGCCAAGCAGTTGTCAAACAATACCCATATAGTCAAATGTACTCCCTCTGATTCAAATGAATTGACTCAACTTTGTCTAGATATATGGATGTATCAAGTCACTGAAGCTAAAATAAAAGCTTCATGAAGGGGGAAGTTTGGTTCGAAAAAAATACAGTGCCAAGCAGCTGTCAAATAGTACCATAACGTCAAATGTACTCCCTCCGATTCAAACGAAATGACTCAACTTTGTATTTTGCATGTTAAAGGTTTTTCGTAAAACTTGGCCAATCTTAACATAGTTTGCCTTTCTAAAAAAAGATATAAGCCCTAAGGCTCCTTTGATTCATAGGATGGGAAAACCATAGAAATATGGAAAACATAGGATTGAGATTTAATGGCTAGTTGAATCATATAGGAAGATGAGTTGTGTTTGATTGTGCCAAAGGAAATTTTCCATGAGGTATGACCTAATGTTTTATTCTTATAGGATTTGCACTGCAAGATTCCTATAGGATATGTTCCTATGAATCAAACAACTAGTGTGGGGAAAATTCACATGTGATCTAAATCCTACATAATTCCTATACAAATCCTATATATGAATTTTAGTTGTTAGGTCACTTAAAATGACTTCACTTGAAGAGTTACATTTTTGTTTTTTTCTGAATTAGTAGTGATGCCTAACCATATATATACCTAAACCAAGAGAATCAGCATAAACTTATGTATATTAATAGTAAGCGCATATATGAATGTTTTTTATCTACAAACCCAGGGTCATATATATGTACATAGAAACATGCATATATACTAGTTTTTGTACCTTGGTGTGTTCCTCTTTTGGGCTATCTCTTTTTTGTTCACCGATTCACAACCAACGCCCTAGATTAATTTGGCACTTAAAAAATAACATTTTGTTTTTGGCGCACTAACACAAATAGTAGTAGCACGGTCAACACTGTAGAGAAGTACAAAATAAATGTGTGTGGGAAAAAATGACTTAAAGTGACCATTACATTGAGAAAAAGGGTAGAACCAAGCATTGCACAGGGAAAAAGCAGTGTAGTGCCCAGAAGAAAAAAACAAGTTGGGTTATACTCCCTCCATCCTGAAATAATGGGTGTAGAGTTAAAATTTGTCCATAAAAGAGTGTACTTCTCGTTTTGCAATGCACTTCAAAATTTGTCCACAAAAGAGTGGTAGTAAAAAATATTTCTTTCTCATCACGAGGGATATAGTTTCTTCACGACTAGTACGTACTACCTCCATCACAAAGCTTAAGTCTTTTTTTAAGAGTCAAAGCAAGTAAAGGTTGACGAAAATTTAGAACAATCTATCAACTAATATAATATTTTGTAGATACCATACCAAAAAAAATCGTTGTCTATGTATTGATATTAATTTTGTATTTTGCATGATAATGATTTTTGGTAAAATCTTAGTTTACCTTGACATAGTTTGAGCTTCTAAAAATAATATAAGCCTTACGCTTTGGGATGGAGGTAGTAGTATTTAGCATAATATGGTTTTCTTATTTACTACATGCATTTAGATCATTGGAGGTGGAAAAGTTGAAGAGGAAAGTGATGGTCGATGACAGTTTCCCAATGTAATAATAAAATCCTTAATATGCCTTGAAAACCCACACGTACGCTCTTTCTAGGACAGAGGCAGTATGAGGTAATGCACCCACGCGCTGTCATCTGCCGGTTCGTGCTATGTCTCCCAAATCTTGAAATATCGTCAGTTATCCATTTCACGTCCACACTTCTCCCTCTCTCCACGGACTAGGAAAAAACCCTCTCTTCACTTCCCCTTCCCATTCCACCGATGGAGAGCCCAACCGACGCCGTCAACGCAGCGAAAGCGAAAGCCGCGCGGCTGGCCTTAGCCGCAGAGGAGGCGTGCAGAGCCGCGACCGCAGCACGCATGGCCGCAACGGCGGCGATCATTGCCGCAGCGGATGCCAAAGACGAAGCGGAGGCCATTGCCGAAGGTCGGGCCATCGGTCGCTCATCGGCATCTGATGCTGTTGGTAGATGGGTCCACTCTCTTGGGAAGCATCCCCTAGATGACGAGGACGAGGTTGAACTCATCTTTGAACCGCCGCCGCCGACCTTCGACGAGAATATCGTCGACGAGGGGGAGGAAGTATGTTCCGATTCACCTCTCTCCCTTATTCAACATAGCCCTGTATCGATTTGCGCTATGGTCTCTCCCTCTTTTTTTTGCGCTATAGCGTTTTGAATTAGCGTCAGAATCTTTTTAGATTCATATTCAGTATTAGTTGCAACTGCTACATATTTGCTTCACATCCGATTCACCTCTCTCCCTTATTTAACATAGCCCTGTATCGATTTGCTCTATGGTCTCTCCCTCTTTTTTTTGCGCTATAGGGTTTTGAATTAGCGTCAGAATCTTTTTAGATTCATATTCATTATTAGTTGCAACTGCTACATATTTGCTTCACCTGTTTATTTGGCATGTATCAGGTTGCTACTGATGAGGTTGACAGCGATGTCGAGTCGCGTCATAGGAAGGCCAGGGCCACTCTCAACAAGCTTAAGGCGGGGAAGTTCGACAAGTATTGGAGTGAACCCTGGACTGGTGCCAGGAACAGCTGCCCCTTCTGCACAAAGAGCATAAAGGTTGACTTTCGAAGCGTCCTGCAGCATGCCGAAGCCGGTGGGTCCGGCTGTCTCAAAGTTGGGGAAACTGTTAACCGATCCGGCTTCATAGCCAACCACATGGCCTATGGGCTATTCCTAAGGAAGAAATTGAACCAAGCTATCGAGACCGGTCGTGTGCCTCCTCCCAAGCCCAAGCCACCAAAGATTAAAGGTATGGGCAGCAAGAAGCAGAAGAAGCGGGACCAGGAAGAAGATGGTAAATATACTCCGTAACTGTTGTGCATGTTTGTCTCTCCTACTGCTTCAAAAGCAGCATCTTTTGTTGAACTCTGTTTATGTTTGCTGCTCAGCAGCGTTTGTGGTGAACCTATTAGCTTAATTAGGGGTTGTTGAACTATGTCTGTGTTGAACCTTGCTTAATTAGGTTGTGTTGAACTCTGTTTGTGTTGGCGTGGGAAGGGGGGCATGATGCTACCCTGAATTTGCGGGACCCCCAAAAAACTTGCAAATACGAGTGATGCATCCAAAAGGAACAAACTTCTTACATGGTAGACCCCAGTCTGAAAGCAAGAAATGCGATCGGGTCCTTAACAGCCACCGCCCGGATTGATCGGGTATTTTGCCTGCCTACCGCATGTGACTTGTGCTCACTGAAGTTTGGGACCTCACGCATGGGCACCACACGTAAGTGACAGACCTGTTGGTGTAAAAACTCGAGTGATTATTATACTGCATTAGTACAAAGTTTCCTATGGATTCAAGGGTTGGAAAGCCAAGTTAACTCATTTTCATGACTAAGAAGGAGCCAGGCTTACTTTTTCATTTTCATGTTTTAACTTGTTTAAATCTTGGTCAAACAAAGGATCTGACCAGGATTCAAGTGGGCATAAAAATTCAAAAAAGAAATCAAAAAAAAAACCAAAGCACATAAGCTTCTTATGTCATATAGTAAGCATTACAGTTGATCAACGAAGTCTAGACATATTCAAACCAGAAAAATATTGTATATACCCCCTAACCCTAAACTCTGTCTTATGAAGTCAAGCATGAAGAAAAGTGGTTTTGGGTTTCAAACATTGGAAATTGAAAAAACTCCCAAAAGCTTCATTTTGGAGTGACTAAGAAGAATCCAGGCTTTCATTTTCATGTTTTAAATTGGTTTAAATCTTGGTCAAACCTAGGATTTGACCAAGATTCAAATGGACATAACAAATTCAAAAAAATCAAAACCAAACACATAGTCTTTTGATGTCATATAGTAAGCATTCAAGTTGATAAACAAAGTCTAGACATATTTAAACAAGAAAAATCATGTATATACTTGGCCCCTAACCCTAAACTCTGTCTTATGAAGTCAAGCATTAAGAGGAGTGGTTTTGGGTTTCAAACATGGAAATTTAAAAAACCTCCCAAAAGCTTCATTTTGGAGTGACTAAGAAGAATCCAGGCTTACTTTTCATTTTCATGTTTTAAACTGGTTTAAATCTTGGTCAAACCTAGGATTTGACCAAGATTCAAATGGGCATAACAAATTCAAAAAAAAACTAAACACATAGTCTTTTGATGTCACATAATAAGCATTCAAGTTGATAAACAAGGTCTAGACATATTCAAACCAGAAAAATCATGTATCTACCCCCTACCCCTAAACTTTGTCTTATGAAGTAAAGCACGGAGAGATATCATTTTGGGTTTCGAACATGGAAAATTTAAAAAAACCTCCCAAAAGCTTCATTTTGGAGTGAATAAGAAGGATCCACACTTACTTTTCATTTTCATGTTTTAAACTTGTTTAAATATTGGTCAAACCTGCAAGGATTTGACCAAGATTCAAATGGGCATAAAAATTCAAAAAAAAAACGAAAACCACTTCTCTTCGTCCTTGACTTCATTAGACAGAGTTTAGGGTTGGGGTATATACATGATTTTTAATGTTTAAATATGTATAGACTCTCTTGATCAACATGAATGCTTACTATAACTTAAGAAGCTTAATTATGTGCTTTGGTTTTTCATTTTTTGAATTCTTTATTGAATTTTTATGCCTATTTGAATCTTGGTCAAATCCTAGGTTTGACCAAGAATTAAACAAGTCAGTAACATGAAAATGAAAAAGTAAGCCTGGATCCTTCTTATTCACTCAAAAAATGAAGCTTTTGGGAGGGTTTTTGAATTTTCCATGTTTGAAACCCAAAACCATTCCTCTTATATGCTTGACTTCATATATATCACAGAGTTTAGCCTTAGGGGGTATATACATGATTTTTCTAGTTTGAATATGTCTAAACCTTGTTTATCAACTTGAATGCTTACTATAAACCAAAAAGAGATGTTTGGTTTCAAGCATGGAAATTTCAAAAACCTCCCCAAA
This sequence comes from Lolium multiflorum, assembly GCA_030979885.1. Taxonomy (NCBI): domain Eukaryota; kingdom Viridiplantae; phylum Streptophyta; class Magnoliopsida; order Poales; family Poaceae; genus Lolium; species Lolium multiflorum. The sequence goes on from CM061747.1 coordinate 104,087,634, forward strand.
CTTCATTTTAGAGTGACTAAGAAGGATACAAGCTTGCCTTTTCATTTTCATGTTTTAAACTTGTTTAAATTATCTTGGTCAAATCTAGGATTTGACAAGATTCAAATGGGCAAACATATGATAAGTGATGCAAATATCATTTCTAAGTGCGGGCAAACCAGAGATATGTGGTTTTTGGTTTCAAACATATTCAAACGAGAGAAATCATGTATCTACCCCCTAACACTAAACTCTGTCTCATGAAGTCAAGCGCATGCATGAAGATATGTGGTTTTTGGTTTCAAACATGGAAATTTCAAAAACCCTCCCAAGAGCTAGCTTCATTTCGAAGTGATTAATTAAGAAGCATACATGCATGCTTACTTTTTCATATTCATGTTTTAAACTTATTCAAATCTTGGTGAAACCTAGGATTTGACCAAGATTCAAATGGGTATAAAAATTAAAAAAAAACAAAAAAGGTCTTCTTATGTTATATAGTAGGCATTCAATTAAGTTGATAAACAAGTTCTAGACATATTCAAACAAGAAAAATCATGCATGTATCTACCCCTAACCCTAAACTTTGTTTCATGAAGTCAAGCATGAAGATATGTGGTTTTTGGTTTCGAACATGGAAATTCAAAAACCCTCCCAAGAGCTTCATTTTGAAGTGACTAAGAAGCATACATGCTTACTTTTTCATATTCATGTTTTTAACTTATTCAAATCTTGGTGGAACCAAGGATTTGACAAAGATTCAAATGGGTATAAAAATTCAAAAAAAAACAAGGTCTTCTCTTATGTTATATAGTAAGCATTCAATTAATTTGATAAACAAGGTCTACACATATTCAAACCAGGAAAATCATGTATCTACCACCTAACCCTAAACTCTGTCTTATGAAGTCAAGCATGCATGAAGAGAAGTGGTTTTTGGTTTCAAGCATGGAAATTTCCATGTTTGAAACCCAAAACCACTTCTCTTCATATGCTTGACTTCATATGACAGAGTTTAGCGTTAGGGGGTAGATACATGATTTTTTGGTTTGAATATGTCCAAACCTTGTTTATCAACTTGAATGTGTAATATATATATGACATAAGAAGACTGCATGCTTTGGTTTTTCATTTTTTGATTTTTTTGAAATTTTAAGCCCATCTGATTCTTTGTCAAATAATAGGTTTGACCAAGATTTAAACATGTTTAAAACATGAAAATGAAAAAGGTAAGCCTCCATCCTTCTTAGTCACTCCAAAATGAAGCTTTTTGGAGGGTTTTTGAAAATTCCATGTTTGAAACCCAAAACGACTTCTCTTCGTGCTTGACTTGATAAGACAGAGTTTTGGGTTAGGGGTAGATACATGATTTTTCCGGTTATGAAGTCAAGCATGAAGAGAAGTGGTTTTGGGTTTCAAAGATGGAAATTTCAAAAACCTCCAAAAACTTCATTTTAGAGTGACTGAGAAGTTAGCATTAAAGTTGATAAACAAGGTTTAGACATATTCAAACCAGACAAATCATGTATCTACCCCTAACCCTAAACTCGGTCTTATGAAGTCTAGCATGAAGAGAATCGTTTTGAGTTTCAAACGTTTAAGCCAAAAGCCCCATTTCAAATATTTCAAACTTATTCAAAGTTGGTTCAAATTTGAAAGACATACAAGTTATAGCACACATAGTGCATACATTTTCACACATACTGCACTAGATGCTAACCCTATAGTTTGAGGCCACTTGGATGAGGTCGAAAAAGTTCTTGGATTAGAATCGTGTTGTTCGAACCCCGTAGTTGGATTTTTTTGAACCTTGATCTGTAGTACTGGGCAAAACCCTAGTTTAACCTATTTAATTATAGATTCGTATATCGATTTTTCTACCTTTTTATTATTACTATGCTGCAGATGTGCGTTTGCCCGTCGAGTGAAACTCGGAGGAAGAGGGATCACTCGGAAGGAGAGAAAAAGGGAGAGCATTATGGTGTCTTCCCTTTTTCGGGTGATGATGATGATGTTGACTGTTGTGCAGGGTTTGTCAGTGCGCAGGAGGTGCGAGCGAGCGAGCGAGCGGCGAGTCGAGCGAGGCCGAGAATGAGAGAGATTTGTTTTTTGTGAGAGGGACAACCGAAGGATCAGAAGGACCCACAGACTTCCAATACGCATCTGATGCGTCTTCTCTTGACAAAGAAGATGGCTGGGAGTTGGCGTACCTATTGCACGTGACTTGTGCTCACTCAAGTGTGGGACCTCACGCGTGGGCACCACACGTAAGTGACAGACCTGTTGGTGTAAAAACTCGGTTGATTATAATAGTGCATTAGAACAAAGTTTCCTATGGATTCAAGGGTAGGAAATCCAAGTTAACTCATTTACATGACATTATTTTTTCCATGAAGCAAAGTTAACACTATCAATTGGTACATTTTGGAGTGACTAAGAAGGATCAATGCTTACTTATTCGTTTAATTTCACGTGTTAAACTTGTCTAAATCTTGTTCAAACCTAGGATTTGACCAAGATTCAAATGGGCAGAAAAATAATTAAAAAACAGAAAAATGAAAAACCAAATCACATAGTCTTCTTATGTCATATAGTAAGCATTCAAGTTGATAAACAAGGTCTAGACATATTCAAACTAGACAAATCATGTATCTATACCCTAACCCTAAACTCTGTCTTATGAAGTCAAGCGTGTGAAGAGAAGTGGTTTTGGGTTTCAAACATCGAAATTTCAAAAACCTCCCAAAAGCTTCATTTTAGAGTGACTAAGAAGGATACATGCTTCCCTTTACATTTTCATGTTTTAAACTTGTTTAAATTATCTTGGTCAAACCTAGGATTTGACGAAGATACAAATGGGTGGGCACAAAATTCAAAAAAATCAGAAAAATGAAAAACCAAATCACATAGTCTTCTTATGTCATATCGTAAGCAATCAAGTTGATAAACAAGGTCTAGATATATCCAAACCAGACAAATCATGTATCTACCCCCTGTCGATCTTATGAAGTCTAGCATGAAGGGAAGTCGTTTTGGGTTTCAAACATTGAAATTTAAAGAACATCCCAAAAGCTTCATTTTAGAGTGACTAAGAAGGATACAGACTTCCCTTTTCATTTTCATGTTTTAAATTTGTTTAAATCTTGGTCAAACCAAGGATTTGACCAAGATTCAAATGGCCCTAAAAATTCAGAAAAAAATGAAAAGAATGAAAAACCAAAGCACATAACATTCTTATGTCATATGTATAGTAAGCATTCAAGTTGATATACAAGGTCTAGACATATATATTCAAACCTAGGATTTGACTAAGATTCAAATGGGCATAACAAATTCAAAAAACAAAAACCAAACACATAGTCTTCTGATGTCATATAGCAAGCATTCAAGTTGATAAACAAACTTGTTTAAATCATGGTCAAACCTAGGATTTGACCAAGATTCAAATGGGCATAATTTAAAAAAATGTAAAATCAAGGCACATAGTCTTCTTATGTCATATAGTAAGCATTCAATTAAGTTGATAAACAAGGTCTAGACATATCAAACCAGAAAATTCATGTGTCTAGCTACCCCTAACCCTAAACTCTGCACGAAGAGAAGTGGTTTTGGGTTTCAAACATGGATATTTCAAAAACCCTCCCAAAAACCTTCATTTTGGAGTTAATAAGAAGGATCAAGGCTTACTTTTTCATTTTCATGTTTTAATCTTTTTTAAATCTTTGTCAAACCTAGGTTTTGACCAATATTCAAAAGGGCATAATTTTAAAAAAATGAAATATCAAGGCACATAGTCTTCTTATGTCATATAGTAAGCATTCAATTAAGTTGATAAACAAGCTCTAGACATATTCAAACCAGAAAAATCATGATGTATCTACCCCCTATATATCCCTAAACCCTAACTTATGAAGTCAAGCACGAAGAGAAGTGGTTTTTGGTTTAAATCATGGAAATTTCAAAAACCCTCCCAAGAGCTTCATTTTGGAGTGACTAATTAAGAAGCATACATGCTTACCTTTTCATATTCATGTTTTAAACTTGTTCAAATCTAGGTCAACAAACCTAGGATTTGACGAAGAATCAAATGGGTATAAAAAATTTAAAAACAAGCTCTAGATAAGCTCAAGTTGAAAAACAAGTTCTAGACATATTCCAACCAGAAAAATCATGTATGTACCCCCTATATATATATCCCTAAACCCTGACTTATGAAGTCAAGCATGAAGAGAAGTGGTTTTTGGTTTCAATCATGGAAATTTCAAAAACCCTCCCAAGAGCTTCATTTTGGAGTGGCTAAGAAGGATAGATACTTAATTTTTCATATTTATGTTTTAAACTAGTTTAAATCATGGTCAAACCTAGGATTTGACCAAGATTCAAATGGGCATAAAAATTCAAAATAAATGAAAATAAATGAAAAACCAAGGCACGTAGTCTTCTTATGTCATATAGTAAGCATTCAATTAAGTTGATAAACAAGGTCTAGACATATTCAAACCAGAAACATCATGTATCTAGCTACCCTAGCCCTAAACTCTGTCTTATGAAGTCAAGCATGCATGAAGAGAAGTCGTGGTTTTTGGTTTCAAACATGGAAATTTTAAAAACCCTACCAAGATCTACATTTTGGAGTGACTAAGAAGGATATATGCTTAATTTTTCCTATTCATGTTTTATTAAACTTGTTTAAATCATGGTCAAACCTAGGATTTGACCAAGATTCAAATGGGCATAAAAATTCAAAAAAAACAAAAAAATGGAAAATCAAGGCACATAGTCTTCTTATGTCACATTAGTAAGCATTCAATTAAGTTGATAAACAAGGTCTAGATATATTCAAACCAGAGAAATCATGTATCTACCCCTAACCCTAAACTCTATCTCATGAAGTCAAGCATGAAGATATGTGGTTTTTGGTTTAAAACATGGAAATTTCAAAAACCCTCCCAAGAGCTTCATTTTGGAGTGACTAAGAAGGATATATGCTTAATTTTTCATATTCATGTTTTCAACTTGTTTAAATCATGGTCAAACTTAGGATTTGACCAAGATTCAAATGGGCATAAAATTAAAAAAACAATAAAATGAAAAACCAATGCACATAGTCTTCTTATGTCATATATATAGTAAGCATTCAATTAAGTTGATAACAAGGTCTAGACATATTCAAACGAGAAAAATCATGTATCAAGCTACCCCTAGCTAACCCCAAACTCTGTCTTATGAAGTCAAGCATGAAGAGAAGTACGTGGTTTTTTGGTTTCAAACATGGAAATTTCAAAAACCCTCTCAAGAGCTTCATTTTGGAGTGACTACGAAGGATACATGCTTAATTTTCATATTCATGTTTTAAACTTGTTTAAATCATGGTCAAACCTAGGATTTGACCAAGATTCAAATGGGCATAATTTAAAAAAATGTAAAATCAAGGCACATAGTCTTCTTATGTCATATAGTAAGCATTCAATTAAGTTGATAAACAAGGTCTAGACATATCAAACCAGAAAAATCATGTATCTACCCCTATATATCCCCAAACTCTGTCTTTATGAAGTCAAGCATGAAGAGAAGTGGTTTTTGGTTTCAAGCATGGAAATTTCAAAAACCTCCCCAAACTTCATTTTAGAGTGACTAAGAAGGATACAAGCTTGCCTTTTCATTTTCATGTTTTAAACTTGTTTAAATTATCTTGGTCAAATCTAGGATTTGACAAGATTCAAATGGGCAAACATATGATAAGTGATGCAAATATCATTTCTAAGTGCGGGCAAACCAGAGATATGTGGTTTTTGGTTTCAAACATATTCAAACGAGAGAAATCATGTATCTACCCCCTAACACTAAACTCTGTCTCATGAAGTCAAGCGCATGCATGAAGATATGTGGTTTTTGGTTTCAAACATGGAAATTTCAAAAACCCTCCCAAGAGCTTCATTTCGAAGTGATTAATTAAGAAGCATACATGCATGCTTACTTTTTCATATTCATGTTTTAAACTTATTCAAATCTTGGTGAAACCTAGGATTTGACCAAGATTCAAATGGGTATAAAAATTTAAAAAATACAAAAAAGGTCTTCTTATGTTATATAGTAGGCATTCAATTAAGTTGATAAACAAGTTCTAGACATATTCAAACAAGAAAAATCATGCATGTATCTACCCATAACCCTAAACTTTGTTTCATGAAGTCAAGCATGAAGATATGTGGTTTTTGGTTTCGAACATGGAAATTCAAAAACCCTCCCAAGAGCTTCATTTTGAAGTGACTAAGAAGCATACATGCTTACTTTTTCATATTCATGTTTTTAACTTATTCAAATCTTGGTGGAACCAAGGATTTGACAAAGATTCGAATGGGTATAAAAATTCAAAAAAAACAAGGTCTTCTCTTATGTTATATAGTAAGCATTCAATTAATTTGATAAACAAGGTCTAAACATATTCAAACCAGGAAAATCATGTATCTACCACCTAACCCTAAACTCTGTCTTATGAAGTCAAGCATGCATGAAGAGAAGTGGTTTTTGGTTTCAAGCATGGAAATTTCCATGTTTGAAACCCAAAACCACTTCTCTTCATATGCTTGACTTCATATGACAGAGTTTAGCGTTAGGGGGTAGATACATGATTTTTTGGTTTGAATATGTCCAGACCTTGTTTATCAACTTAAATGCTAACTATATGACATCAGAATGGGCATAAAAATTTAAAAAAATTAAAAATGTAAAACCAAAATTTAATTGGGAGGAAAGGGTACATGAATTACAATTAAAAAACAAGGTAACTTAAATACTTGGATGCCCCAAGATGTGTGGAAGCCCAAAACAATGGCAAAACATATCATGTGCGCATGCTGCATCCAATTCAAGTAGAACACATAGTAGGCACCGATAGTTTGACCTAAATTTGAAATCAAAGAGAAGGTGGTTAGAAAAAATCAAAATTGGCAAAGCAAAGCATGAAATCAAAAAATTGTGATGCACTCTAGCTATGAAAATTATCAAACAATGCAAACCAAAATGATTTTTTAGAGGAATACTAGTTCAACTTATTTAATTTTTTATTTGTAGGCCAAAATCAAACCCCGTAGTTGGATTTTTTTTTCAACTTGATCTGTAGTACTGGGGAAAACCCTAGTTTATAACCTATTTAATAATAGATTCGTAGTCGATTCTTTTACTTTTTTATTATTACTATGCAGCACATGTGTGTTTGCCCGTCGAGTGAAACTCGGAGGAAGAAGGGATCACTCGGAAGGAGAGAAGAAGGGAGAGAATTATGGTGTCTCCCCTTTTTCGGGTGATGATGTTGACTTTTGTGCAGGGTTTGTCAGTGAGCAGGAGCGAGCGAGCGAGCGAGTCGAGCGAGGCCGAGAATGAGAGAGATTTGTTTTTTTTGTGAGAGGGACAACCGAAGGATCCAGAAGGACCCACAGACTTCCAATACGCATCCTGATGCGTCTTCTCTTGACAAAGAAGATGGCTGGGAGTTGGCGTACCTATTGCACGTGACTTGTGCTCACTCAAGTGTGGGACCACACGCGTGGGCACCACACGTAAGTGACAGACCTGTTGGTGTAAAAACTCGGTTGATTATTATAGTGCATTAGAACAAAGTTTCCTATGGATTCAAGGGTAGGAAATCCAAGTTAACTCATTTACATGACATTATTTTTTCCATGAAGCAAAGTTAACACTATCAATTGGTACATTTTGGAGTGACTAAGAAGGATCAATGCTTACTTATTCGTTTAATTTCACGTGTTAAACTTGTCTAAATCTTGTTCAAACCTAGGATTTGACCAAGATTCAAATGGGCAGAAAAATAATTAAAAAACAGAAAAATGAAAAACCAAATCACATAGTAAGCATTCAAGTTGATAAACAAGGTCTAGACATATTCAAACCAGACAAATCATGTATCTATACCCCTAACCCCTAAACTCTGTCTTATGAAGTCAAGCATGTGAAGAGAAGTGGTTTTGGGTTTGGGGGTATATATACATGATTTTTATTGTTTAAATATATATAGACTTTGTTGATCAACATGAATGCTTAATTACTATATGACATAAGAAGTTTATGTGCTTTGGTGTTTCATTTTTTTGATTTCTTTTTTGAATTTTTATGCCCATTTGAATCTTGGTCAAATCCTAGGTTTGACAAAGATTTAAACAAGTTTGAAACATGAAAATGAAAAAGTAAGCTTGGATCCTTCTTAGTCACTCCAAAATGAAGCTTTTGGGTGGGTTTTTGAAATTTCCATGTTTGAAACCCAAAACCACTTCTTCTCTTCATGCTTGACTTCATAAGACAACGTTTAGGGTTAGGGGGTAGATACATGATTTTTCTGGTTTGAATATGTCTAGACTTCGTTGATCAACTTGAATGCTTAGTATATTACATAAGAAGACTATGTGGTTTGGTTTTTGATTTTCTTGATTTTGTTTGATTTTTTATGACCATTTGAATCTTGGTCAAATCCTAGGTTTGACCAAGATTTAAACAAGTTTAAAACATGAAAATGAAAAAGTAAGCATGGATCCTTCTTAGTCATGACAATGAGTTAACTTGGCTTTACTACCCTTGATGAATCCATAGGAAACTTTTTGTACTAATGCAGTATAATATTCTGGTTTGAATATGTCTAGACCTTGTTTATCAACTTAATTTGAAAGACATACAAGTTATAGCACACATAGTGCATACATTTTCACACATACTGCACTAGATGCTAACCCTATAGTTTGAGGCCATTTGGATGAGGTCGAAAAAATTCTTGGATTAGAATCGTGTTGTTCGAACCCCGTAGTTGGATTTTTTTGAACCCTTGATCTTTAGAACTGGGCAAAACCCAAGTTTAACCATGCAAGATTCAAATGGCCCTAAAAATTCAGAAAAAATCAAAAGAATGAAAAACCAAAGCACATATATAGCATTCTTATGTCATATGTATAGTAAGCATGCATTCAAGTTGATAAACAAGGTCTAGACATATATATTCAAACCAGAAAAATCATGTATATATCTACCCCTAAAACTCTAATTAAACTATGTCTTATGAAGTCAATCATGTAGAGAAGTGGTTTTGGGTTTCAAATATGGAAATTTCAAGAACCTCCCAAAAGCTTCATTTTAGAGTGACTAAGAAGGATCCAGGCTTATCTTTTCATTTCATGTTTTAAACTTGTTTAAATCCTGGTCAAACCTAGGATTTGACCAAGATTTATGGGCATAAAATTCAAAAAAATCAGAAAAATAAAAAACCAAAGCACATAAGCATATTCAAGTTGATAAACAAGGTTTGGACATATTCAACCCATACACAAATCATGTATCTACCCCTAACCCTAAACTCTGTCTTATGAAGTCAAGCATGAAGAGAAGTGGTTTCGGGTTTCAAACATGGAAATATCAAAAACCTCCCAAAAACTTCATTTTAGAGTGACTGAGAAGGTTACATGCTTCCCTTTTCATTTTCATGTTTTAAACTTGTTTAAATCTTGGTCAAACCTAGAATTTGACAAGATTCAAATGGGCATCAAAATTCAAAAAAATCAGAAAAAGAAAAACCAAAGCAATAGTTTTCTTATGTCATATAGTAAGCATTAAAGTTGATAAACAAGGTCTAGACATATTCAACCAGACAAATCATGTATCTATACCCCTAACCCCCTAAACTCTGTCTTATGAAGTCAAGCATGTGAAGAGAAGTGGTTTTGGGTTTCAAACATCGAAATTTCAAAAACCTCCCAAAAGCTTCATTTTAGAGTGACTAAGAAGGATACATGCTTCCCTTTTCATTTTCATGTTTTAAACTTGTTTAAATTATCTTGGTCAAACCTAGGATTCGACATGATTCAAATGGGCATCAAAATAAAAAAAACAGAAAAAGGAAAAACCAAAGCAATAGTTTTCTTATATATGTCATATAGTAAGCATTAAAGTTGATAAACAAGGTCTAGATATATCCAAACCAGACAAATCATGTATCTACCCCCGGCCTGTCGATCTTATGAAGCTAGTCTACTAGCATGTGAAGGGAACTCGTTTTCGGTTTCAAACATAGAAATTACAAGAACATCCCAAAAGCTTCTCCATTTTAGAGTGACTACGAAGGATACTGACTTCCCTTTTCATTTTCATGTTTTAAACTTGTTTAAATCTTGGTCAAACCAAGGATTTGACCAAGATTCAAATGGGCCTAAAAATTTAGAAAAAAATCAAAAGAGAATGAAAAACCAAAGCACATAGCATTCTTATGTCATATGTATAGTAAGCATTCAAGTTGATAAACAAGGTCTAGACATATTCAAACCAAAAAATCATGTATATATCTACCCCTAACCCTAAACTGATCTGTCGATCTTATGGAAGTCAATCATGAAGAGAAGTGGTTTTGGGTTTCAAACATGGAAATTTCAAGAACATCCCAAAAGCTTCATTTTAGAGTGACTAAGAAGGATCCATGCTTACTTACTCGTTTTCACGTGTTAAACTTGTCTAAATCTTGGTGAAACCTAGGATTTGACCAAGATATGATTCAAATGCGCAGAAAATTAAAAAAGTCAGAAAAATTAAAAACCAAAGTACATAGTCTTCTTATGTCATATAGTAAGCATATTCAAGTTGATAAACAAGGTTTGGACATATTCAAACCATACAAATCATGTATCTATACCCCCTAACCCTAAACTTTTTCTTATGAAGTCAAGCATGAAGAGAAGTGGTTTTGGGTTTCAAAGATGGAAATTTCAAAAACCTCCAAAAACTTCATTTTAGAGTGACTGAGAAGTTAGCATTAAAGTTGATAAACAAGGTTTAGACATATTCAAACCAGACAAATCATGTATCTACCCCTAACCCTAAACTCGGTCTTATGAAGTCTAGCATGAAGAGAATCGTTTTGAGTTTCAAACGTTTAAGCCAAAAGCCCCATTTCAAATATTTCAAACTTATTCAAAGTTGGTTCAAATTTGAAAGACATACAAGTTATAGCACACATAGTGCATACATTTTCACACATACTGCACTAGATGCTAACCCTATAGTTTGAGGCCACTTGGATGAGGTCGAAAAAGTTCTTGGATTAGAATCGTGTTGTTCGAACCCCGTAGTTGGATTTTTTGAACCTTGATCTGTAGTACAGGGCAAAACCCTAGTTTAACCTATTTAATTATAGATTCGTATATCGATTTTTCTACCTTTTTATTATTACTATGCTGCAGATGTGCGTTTGCCCGTCGAGTGAAACTCGGAGGAAGAGGGATCACTCGGAAGGAGAGAAAAAAGGCAGAGCATTATGGTGTCTTCCCTTTTTCGGGTGATGATGATGATGTTGACTGTTGTGCAGGGTTTGTCAGTGCGCATGAGGTGCGAGCGAGCGAGCGAGTCGAGCGAGGCCGAGAATGAGAGAGATTTGTTTTTTTTTGTGAGAGGGACAACCGAAGGATCCAGAAGGACCCACACTTCCAATACGCATCCTGATGCGTCTTCTCTTGACAAAGAAGATGGCTGGGAGTTTGCGTACCTATTGCACGTGACTTGTGCTCACTCAAGTGTGGGACCTCACGCGTGGGCACCACACGTAAGTGACAGACCTGTTGGTGTAAAAACTCGGTTGATTATAATAGTGCATTAGAACAAAGTTTCCTATGGATTCAAGGGTAGGAAATCCAAGTTAACTCATTTACATGACATTATTTTTTCCATGAAGCAAAGTTAACACTATCAATTGGTACATTTTGGAGTGACTAAGAAGGATCAATGCTTACTTATTCGTTTAATTTCACGTGTTAAACTTGTCTAAATCTTGTTCAAACCTAGGATTTGACCAAGATTCAAATGGGCAGAAAAATAATTAAAAAACAGAAAAATGAAAAACCAAATCACATAGTCTTCTTATGTCATATAGTAAGCATTCAAGTTGATAAACAAGGTCTAGACATATTCAAACCAGACAAATCATGTATCTATACCCTAACCCTAAACTCTGTCTTATTATGAAGTCAAGCGTGTGAAGAGAAGTGGTTTTGGGTTTCAAACATGGAAATTTCAAAAACCTCCCAAAAGCTTCATTTTAGAGTGACTAAGAAGGATACATGCTTCCCTTTACATTTTCATGTTTTAAACTTGTTTAAATTATCTTGGTCAAACCTAGGATTTGACGAAGATACAAATGGGTGGGCACAAAATTCAAAAAAATCAGAAAAATGAAAAACCAAATCACATAGTCTTCTTATGTCATATCGTAAGCAATCAAGTTGATAAACAAGGTCTAGATATATCCAAACCAGACAAATCATGTATCTACCCCCTGTCGATCTTATGAAGTCTAGCATGAAGGGAAGTCGTTTTGGGTTTCAAACATTGAAATTTAAAGAACATCCCAAAAGCTTCATTTTAGAGTGACTAAGAAGGATACAGACTTCCCTTTTCATTTTCATGTTTTAAATTTGTTTAAATCTTGGTCAAACCAAGGATTTGACCAAGATTCAAATGGCCCTAAAAATTCAGAAAAAAATGAAAAGAATGAAAAACCAAAGCACATAACATTCTTATGTCATATGTATAGTAAGCATTCAAGTTGATATACAAGGTCTAGACATATATATTCAAACCTAGGATTTGACTAAGATTCAAATGGGCATAACAAATTCAAAAAACAAAAACCAAACACATAGTCTTCTGATGTCATATAGCAAGCATTCAAGTTGATAAACAAACTTGTTTAAATCATGGTCAAACCTAGGATTTGACCAAGATTCAAATGGGCATAATTTAAAAAAAAAATGTAAAATCAAGGCACATAGTCTTCTTATGTCATATAGTAAGCATTCAATTAAGTTGATAAACAAGGTCTAGACATATCAAACCAGAAAATTCATGTGTCTAGCTACCCCTAACCCTAAACTCTGCACGAAGAGAAGTGGTTTTGGGTTTCAAACATGGATATTTCAAAAACCCTCCCAAAAACCTTCATTTTGGAGTTAATAAGAAGGATCAAGGCTTACTTTTTCATTTTCATGTTTTAATCTTTTTTAAATCTTTGTCAAACCTAGGTTTTGACCAATATTCAAAAGGGCATAATTTTAAAAAAATGAAATATCAAGGCACATAGTCTTCTTATGTCATATAGTAAGCATTCAATTAAGTTGATAAACAAGCTCTAGACATATTCAAACCAGAAAAATCATGATGTATCTACCCCCTATATATCCCTAAACCCTAACTTATGAAGTCAAGCACGAAGAGAAGTGGTTTTTGGTTTAAATCATGGAAATTTCAAAAACCCTCCCAAGAGCTTCATTTTGGAGTGACTAATTAAGAAGCATACATGCTTACCTTTTCATATTCATGTTTTAAACTTGTTCAAATCTAGGTCAACAAACCTAGGATTTGACGAAGAATCAAATGGGTATAAAAAATTTAAAAACAAGCTCTAGATAAGCTCAAGTTGAAAAACAAGTTCTAGACATATTCCAACCAGAAAAATCATGTATGTACCCCCTATATATATATCCCTAAACCCTGACTTATGAAGTCAAGCATGAAGAGAAGTGGTTTTTGGTTTCAATCATGGAAATTTCAAAAACCCTCCCAAGAGCTTCATTTTGGAGTGGCTAAGAAGGATAGATACTTAATTTTTCATATTTATGTTTTAAACTAGTTTAAATCATGGTCAAACCTAGGATTTGACCAAGATTCAAATGGGCATAAAAATTCAAAATAAATGAAAATAAATGAAAAACCAAGGCACGTAGTCTTCTTATGTCATATAGTAAGCATTCAATTAAGTTGATAAACAAGGTCTAGACATATTCAAACCAGAAACATCATGTATCTAGCTACCCTAGCCCTAAACTCTGTCTTATGAAGTCAAGCATGCATGAAGAGAAGTCGTGGTTTTTGGTTTCAAACATGGAAATTTTAAAAACCCTACCAAGATCTACATTTTGGAGTGACTAAGAAGGATATATGCTTAATTTTTCCTATTCATGTTTTATTAAACTTGTTTAAATCATGGTCAAACCTAGGATTTGACCAAGATTCAAATGGGCATAAAAATTCAAAAAAACAAAAAAATGGAAAATCAAGGCACATAGTCTTCTTATGTCACATTAGTAAGCATTCAATTAAGTTGATAAACAAGGTCTAGATATATTCAAACCAGAGAAATCATGTATCTACCCCTAACCCTAAACTCTATCTCATGAAGTCAAGCATGAAGATATGTGGTTTTTGGTTTCAAACATGGAAATTTCAAAAACCCTCCCAAGAGCTTCATTTTGGAGTGACTAAGAAGGATATATGCTTAATTTTTCATATTCATGTTTTCAACTTGTTTAAATCATGGTCAAACTTAGGATTTGACCAAGATTCAAATGGGCATAAAATTAAAAAAACAATAAAATGAAAAACCAATGCACATAGTCTTCTTATGTCATATATATAGTAAGCATTCAATTAAGTTGATAACAAGGTCTAGACATATTCAAACGAGAAAAATCATGTATCAAGCTACCCCTAACCCCAAACTCTGTCTTATGAAGTCAAGCATGAAGAGAAGTACGTGGTTTTTTGGTTTCAAACATGGAAATTTCAAAAACCCTCTCAAGAGCTTCATTTTGGAGTGACTACGAAGGATACATGCTTAATTTTCATATTCATGTTTTAAACTTGTTTAAATCATGGTCAAACCTAGGATTTGACCAAGATTCAAATGGGCATATATGAATCTTTAGCAGGTGCGTTTTTTTACTAATCCATATGGAATATTTTGATAAAACCCTTTTAGAAGGCTTTGTTAAGGCCTCAAGGACAATGAGTTGGGAGGAGGCCAGGTAGACTGTAGCTAGGCATTGATTCGGAATTTATGATGCTTGCGACTTGCTTGCGTGGCTTGTTGATTTCCCAGGTGACGCAGCTTTTTTTTTGACTGCCCAGCCATGGATAGGTCATAGGAGTGCAGAGCTGTAGGCGGTGCGGATAAGTACGCGGGGCATTGATGATGTAGGTGTGTTCGGTTGCCCACGCGAGTGCAGAGCTGTAGGGTTATGCGAGTAGGCCTTTAAACTGGGAGGTGGCACAAGAAGATTTTAGTAAGGAATGGTTCCTTTCCAGAGGAATGGAATGGTTCCATCCCCGCGTTCGGTTTGGACAAAAAGGAGGTACAGAATGGTACTGTTTTTTGTTCGGTTGGAGGAATTGGAGAGCAGAACGGAATGTGGTTAAACTAAACTTTTGTCTAAGAATCGTAATTAACAATGGCAAATAGCCTTTTAAATCTTAAAATCGTAATTAACAACGCCTAATGGCCTTTTTAATCTTAAAATCGTAATTAATGTTATTTTTTGTATGGTCGGGGAATTTGGAGAGTAGAACGGAATGAAGTTAAAGTTTAATCTTTTGTCTAAATATCGTAATTAATAGTGGCCTTTTTAATCTCAAAATCATAATTAACAACAACTAATAATTTTTTTGGTTGGATTAGTGAAGTGCTTTGTAATTAATAGCGGCTAAGTAACAGCCGTTCCACCACATTCCACCGATTCGGTGGAATGGGTGCATTCTGCATATGGGGAGAATATTCCCTTTCGAGGAACCACTCGGTTCCGTTCCATTCCACAACCGAACACAAGAATGGGCTCTAGGTGCGGAACGGTTCCATTCCATTCCACTTGGTTCTGGAACCGAACACACCCTAAATGCGTTGCAATGGAAAATGACAGTGTGTGGTGGCCTGATGGTGAAGAAGAAAGGTCGGGCGAAGAGTTGTTGGCTAGAGTCGGTTTTATACGAATCGACGAGGTGCGGGATAGTTTGATTTTAAGGGCTCCTTTCATTCACAGGATAGGGAAATCATAGGAGTAGGAATGTAGGATTGGGATTTGGGATGACATGTGTAGTTAAATCCTATAATAAGATGAGTTGCGTTTGATTGCGCCAAATGAATTTTTCCATGAGGTAGGACCAAATATTTAATCCTATACTAGGATTTGCACTACTTGATGATTCCTATAGGATTATTTCCTATTGGATATGTTCATATGAATCAAACTACTAGTGTAGGAAATATTCCTATAAGATCTAAATCCTATTATCTTATACCAACCTAATATGAATCAAAGAAGCCCTAAAGGATTTTCGAAGGAATCATGTACGAAGTATGATTTTTCTAAGTCACCCAACATATATACTAGGAATAGAACTAAGTAGTACCATATACTTAGGCCCGCATGCACAAATATTAAGTGTGGATTGAGGAAGTCGATAACTTGGGAAAAAACTTTCGCAACTGCACACCTATGTTACCACCCTTGCGACGCTAATTGTCGTAGAGCTGACCTAGAACGAACTCTTGTCTCGGTTAACATGAGAGAGATAAGGGATAAATACAATTGTGATACACTTTCCTAATATTTTGTTGAATGAGATAATCTTGTGTTTTCCTAATAGGGTTAATTAAGTACACATTTGGCAGCTCGTGTGTTGCATACGTTGGTGAACTTTAGACCCCAACTATATATTATTATTTGAACTCACCTCTAACACTTAATTATGTATAATAAGGTCCCTAACTAACCTCAAACACAATTAGGTATAACAGCGGTCCATAACTAACCTCAAACACTTAATTAGGTCTTACATTGCCCCCTTAGACTACCCACAATGGGAGTATCATAGGTAGTACACTATCATGCATCTCATGCTTGCAAAAAAGCTGATGTGGCACTGCAATTAAAGATGAGAGAGAGGATTATAATATCATAGGTAGATACCGTATCATAGCACGTAGTACTAGAAAATTTAATGTTAAATAATCTTGTACATAGATCTGCATTGAGATTCTACAAATCAATTAATATAAGAAGATTATGATACTAGTACATGATACCATGCATCGTTGACATAGTAACATGTAGTATTAATTGTATCATACACACCATACTTTTATATATGATACTATGCATTGTGACTAGTATTACTGACCTCATATATACGCTTACTTAGGTCAAACAATGGTCTTTTAAGTAGTATCGGTTTAATGAAGGTTGACCTATTTTTAACTTCATTTGTGCACTAGTAGATATGATTTGGCCCATTTTTATCCATAGGCTCATCTGATGTGATGTCTGCTATATATATTGTCTTCGATGAGTATCACGCGCATTACATACTCATACCATAGAACGAAGATGAAACCCCTTACCCTCAGCGACGTACGCAACATGGTGTTTGGGTTGAATGGCCCACCCTATTTTAAAATGTTTTAGTTAATTAATTATGTAAAAAATTATCACATATAAAGTGGAAAAAAGAAAATTAGTAAGGTGTGCCCACCTGGCCTACGGTTGTTTTGTGCGTCCTCCACTGCGTACTCCTCTTGATCTGTGACGATGAACATAGTTCTTTAGAACACATGCAACACTTACAGTTGATAGGCCGTTGCAAAGCTAATCAATGATAAAACCTGCTTTTATAATCCATTGTACTTTGATTTAATTAGTCCCTCTAATGGACCCCAACTATGTGTGCTTGAGATTTAGCAAAATGCTTTGCCGCCGTGCCACATAACAAATAATAAACAGACCAATCAAGTTTTTATCATTGCTAGACCTAACTAAGTGTTCAAGTGCTCAATTTTGACCACATTAGAGTTGAGGGGCCAAACATAATTCTTAAATACGTGAGGGACCGAACATATACTTCTAAACACCCGAGGGACAAGACAAATTTGAGTACTATTGTTATTATTAGACTAGTCACAATGGGGAGTATCATATAATAGTATCATACATATGATACTAATGTACGATATTATTTTCACAGTCCATAGTATCATCATGTAGTAGTATAATATGTTACATGTATTTAGGGATTTGTAGAATCTCAATACAAAAGTGTGTACAAGATTTGTTTGGCAGTAATTTTTCTAGTTCTACATGATATGATACGATATCTACCTATGATACCACTATCGTCTCTTTCATCATTAACTGATATGACACATCAACATTTTGCATGCATGTAGTGCATGATACTACTTATGATATTGCCATTGCGAGTAGTCTCCCTTTGTCCTAGAGTACAATGCCAATTTGTTTTCAGAGGCAAACTTAGACTAATACTTGGGCCCGCCAATTATGAGTTGCATGTCATTCAAAACTATATCATCGGATGCTTGTTTCGATGAACTTTCCAATGGTATATTTTGCGGATGTCATAAAATTAGGCTGGTCATACTATTTCTATAGTGGGTAGTATCATGGAGTAGTATCATAGTAATGCTACATTTATTATTTTTTAGAATCTCAATGCAAATTTGTGTACAAGATTTGTTTAGCATTAAGTTTTCTCGTTGTTTGCGCTATGATACAGTATCTACCTATGTTACACTAATCTCCTCTCTCCTACTTAATTAGCTGCCACATCAACATTTTTGTGGGACCAATGTGTATGATACTAGCTATGATACTAGCACTATCATGTGGGTACCTAAATCTCGAGTCAAAGTTTGACACGAAACCGATGTGGACTTTATTCATGGTGGAAGGGAGTAACAATCATAAGCACATTATTATTATTGTTTGAACAACATTTTATTTGATGTGCCATAAGAAGTTTAGAAACTCCTAGCCTGCGGAGGTGGCGTTTTGGCACACGCGTGCATATGCACCAATTATAGAAAATGATTAAAAAAATTATATAAATGTTAATTTTTTTGGTATACATTGTGACATCATATGTTCGTTCACAAGTTTTCGTGGAAAAACGACATTTTGTGTGGCGTGTAAAAAAAGGCAAAAAATATACTGTACGTAGTCGTGTTACAACATCAAAATTTGTCTTTTTTATAGGAGCCACATAATTTTTTTGTGAGAAAACTTGTGTACCAACATAAAATGTCTAGATATACATGTAAAATTTTAGTTTAGAATTTTTTGACACTTTGAAATATGGATTCACATAATGGGAGCATATGCTCCTATGAGGCAAAGTGCATTTCCGCTAGCCCCCGCCATTTCTTATATCTCTATATTGTCTATATATCTATACCTCTACCTCTACCCCCTTGGATTCCTGAACAGACGTACAGTACTAGTAGGGCCTACTATTTATTATTATTACATACTCTAAAAAAAAACCTACTGCAGCCAAAATTTAATATCATCGAGCGGTAAAATTCCCCGCCAACGCCCAAATATCTCGCGCCGCAAAGTTTCAGATCTGCGAATATTTTTTTCCTCAAAAGAAGGACTGCGAAATTCCCTTCTACTCCTCTATCGCCCAGCTTCGCCCTAGTTTCGCCCGCAAGCCCTCAGAGAAACCGCCCCTCTTGCCTACCTCCAGATCTTCCCGGCCGCCGCACTTCGCCGTTCAAGCTGCCACGGCTTCAAACCCCGAGGCTGCCCTATCCGCTTGATCCGCACCTACTCCGGCGTCCACCGCACCGTATCTCGTTCGCCGACTCTATCGACCACCGCACCTGACCAGCTTCGCCGACACCGACGCCACCGTGCACTGCACATCATCTGCTTCACCGACCTTCTAGTTCGGCCGGCGCGCTGAACACTTCATCGACCGCCCAGCATGTCCTTCTCCGACCCCCCAAGATCTGCTTCCCCGGCACCCACCGCAACAGCAGTCCCCTCGCCGACCTCCACGTCACCCGTAAGAACGCGGAACACGTCTAAACGCCGCCCAGAAATAGGTAACCAGACATCCCTGCGCGTTTTGTTCTGTTAGGAGTATTGCAGCTGACTGTATTTCTGAATTCGTGCTATATTTCTAACTTACAAGTGCTTTCGTTGATAACCACCTCATCCTTTAGGTTTAAACACGACGCATAAGTATGTTTTTCCGTGACCAAACCCACCCATTCGCTGAAACTCTACATGGTATCAGAGCCTAGGTTTCCTTCCTGCTAGCCGCCACAAACAGTACCAAACAAGTTCTTCCTTTGATCACAAAACCCACCGTTGAGATGTAGAAATCCAGGCGGCGGGAGGCCGCATCAGGTGCTCTGCGTCGGTTGCGGCTATCACACACAGCGATGTGAGCTGTGTGAGATCGGCGGCTGCTCGCGCGGGGAGAAAGAAGAGGGTGAAGATCGTTTTGGTTTAGAAAGGAGAGAAGAGGAAGTGAATCCGTGGCAGAGAGATCTGGATCCGTGTGAGGGGCAGAAGTTGGAGGCGTGCGGAGTGGGGCGAGCCTTTGAGCGCAGGGCGGAGCCGGAGGTTGGTGCTGGACGTTGACCAGCGCGAGCCGGTCGATGTGGCCAGGTGCGGTCCGCCAGGTTGGCCAGGGCGCGCAGACGAGGCGCCATCCGAGTGGAAGTGAGGAGAAAATGGAGATGTGAGGCTGTGAGGATATGTGGTGATGGAGTTGATGAGGCTGCGGTTGAGTCGTGATGGAGTTGATGAGGCTGCGGTTTAGTGGTGATGGTGATGGTTGTGGATATGTCCAGGGGAAAGGCATGCGTGCCTGAGGTGAGACTGGTTGAGGCCTGACCGGGGGATAGGCATGGGTGCTTGAGGAGTGGATGGTTGAGGCAGGAGTTGGCTGGGGGTTTGTGGGAGAGACGGAAGAGGTGGCCGGGCAGAGTGGAGAAGAGAGGCTGAGGACATTGAGGCGAGTGTGGATGGTTCTGCGGAACTTGTGTGGTGAGGCAGCCGGGGTTGTTGAGGACGTGTATGGTTAGGAGTTGTGCGTATCCCAGATGGTTGAAGCTGGATATCTTCGCTGCTGATGAAGAGATGAATCGAGATGACAAGATGATGGAAAGTGCAATGCTGTCATGTATCCTAGGAGTTATGCTGAATGTTCATTACTGGTAGTTGTCATATGTGTCATGTTGTTGTTGCAAGATGGCCATGGTTGTTTACCCATGATCATCTTGAGGGGGTGTGTTGGACCATGAGTGAGTTTAGTAGTAGCGCTGTAGTAATATTGTATCCAGTGTGAGGCCCATAGAGGCCCATGTCCAGTAGTATTGTAACCCTAACTCAGATGATATAAATACACAGTGTGGTGGTCTGAGTAACCTAACCCACCCATTCGCTGAAACTCTACAAAATATGAGCCACCAATCATGAGCCGTTGAATGCTCTACATGTCCACGATTGACAACAACAACAACAACAAAGCCTTTATTCCCAAACAAGTTGGGGTAGGCTATACAAGTCCACAATTGACACGATTACAATTTCTCACTATTTGGCCGTAGGCTACTGCTCTAGTTACATCATGTTTGATATCTTTCTGCGATCCTGTATTACATGTTTATGCACGTCATAATGCTTCTACTACTATTTGGTGTCAATTTAATTATAGCAAAGCCGTGACTCGTAACTGTTTGTTATTATTACACGTGCAGCAGGCACATCTTACACTCATAAACGTAGAGTAAAGCTCGCCTATAATCATGTAAGTACCTGCTGTTTTTTGTATATTGCTTAATGCAAACTTCTATATCTTGGACCTGTTTCTGTTTACAATTGGCCTCTCCTTCATGCAGAGGAGAAACAGTGAGGCACCAGGTTCTTCTGTCCAAGTACCCGATGAGGTCCGTGTGACTCAAAAAAAAGCTCACGTAAGTTCCCTGTTTTTTTTGGAATGTTAATTTACCTCCTGTGCATAGTTCAATTGCATCATTTTCTGTATGTTGCACTACCTAAGTTGCCTAATGGAATCTAATAAAATATAAACAATGACCATATGGAACATTGCACACTGCCTTTGACCCATCTGGCATCCGGCATGCCTGGGTATAAGTTACATGATTTGGCTATGTTAATACAAGTCCTGAAATTCTATTATGTTAATTTTTTGCCTGTTGCTTCATTGAGTTTGCCTGTTGTTCCATGGCTAGTGCATGAAGTTTGATAGAAATGATCCTAGCTGAAATGATGCACTTTGTGTTTTTTTATTGCTTTATTCCTAACCTAGCTTCCTATTCTACTTGAAACATGATTGCTTTATTCCTAACCTAGCTTCCTATTCTACTTGAAACATGGTGAAAAAATAGTTATATTACTTGTTTAAATGTCTAGCTTTGTTTTTCTGAGTCCCATTGACATGATGTGGTATATCCATATTCAAATGATCTGGCTGTTTATATAATACGCTCCATGTTCAATTGCTTCATTCAGTTTCTAGTAATCTATTATACATGATGCACATGGTGCTACTTGTTATATGCCCTTTTTTGTTTGAGTTTGATCATGAATTCAAGATTAAGCATTGCCTAAACGTTGACCAACGTAGGAAGATTCCCTCCCTTGTCTATACGTTGTGAGATAGATGATGAGACCTCTCTAGCAGCGAATTTATACGCGCTAGATAACACCCCGTTTAATTCGGTCCTGTTGGGACTCGAACCCGGGTGGGCTGGCTGCGCACTCGCAAGCCTTGCCACTGAGCTAGCACTCAGTTCTCAGATTAAGCAATGCCTCGTTATGCTTAATTTAAATGTTATGGCACTTCATACAAGCCATACAATTAATTGTTGCATTGACCTTCTGCGATGTCGAAGGCACTATCTGAGTCATGCTTAAATCAATCATACATTATTTTCCTAATAGTATCAAATCCAACATGCACATCTTTTGACTGTATTTGGCTATTTGCTAGATTTCTTCTGTGCAGTGACCTGGCTTCGTTATTGGGCACATGATGTCTAGTTGCTTGGTTCATTGTATACATCATCGCCATGATCTAGTTTGGTTTGTTCTAAGAGGCATGTGGCTTAACTGGTTTCTTTGTTGTATCTGCCCATGGTTCTTTCAAAATTATGTCAACAATGCTGTTTGTTTGCCTTGTATTGTATTGCATTTTAACTTGTTTTGTCTTAGTTTCAGCCTGCAAACAAAGCTGTAATGTCAGTAGGGACAACCCATTTATCAAGTGTTGCGGTCATTTCACAGAGCAACAGTGACAGTGGCACGTGCTCTCATTGGTCCACTGAGTCCGGTACACCAACCATTCCAGAAGAAATAGATGTACGAGGCTCTATTTTTGATTGCTTGTTGTGTTATATCAGCTCAATGATGTTCTTGAAATTGGAGGTCTTTTATTGCATCATATGATGTTGTAACTTGTTTTATCTAAATTTCAGGCTTCAAATAAAGCTACAATGCCAGAAGCAAGGGCCAATGCCTCAAGTATTGATGTTTCACAAAGCAGCAGTGAGAGTGCATATTGCTCGCATAGGCCCATGGTATCTATTGGTCAACTTAATCCGGCACAAAGAGATTTCGGGGATGCACTCCAAGAGGCAGTTGATATATTTGGGCGGGAAAACAAAGATGCTGATGAATTAATTGCCAAGACACGCCAAGAGATACATGAATTGAAAAATAGGCAAACTTTGACAGAAAATGTTCTAAAGAATCTCCTATGCACTTGTCATGGTAAGCCAGTTGTGATGTGTCTGGGAATTGAAGGTGTCTAAATAAACTTTGATTCTGTTGTTCAGTCAAGTGGACTGCTGATGCCAATGCTGTAACTAATTACTGCTCAAAATTTCGTTCAAAATTTCGTGGTCTGTAATAATTGCAAATTTTGTTGTTGTACTAAAATTAGATATGTTCCATGTGGCTGCTGTATTTTGTGTGAAATAATATCCTGATGTGTACTTCAATTAAACCATAAATCGACTGCATGCTGAAAATTTGAATCTGAGCGCACGTGTGAACTGTTTTCTGCTCGTAATGCAATAACGGCTGTTTCTTGGAAGGACTACGTACATGGGTGAAAAGTTAGAGAAGCTACAGTACTCTAACTTGAAGGTGAAAAGTTAGAGAAGCTACAGTACTCTAACTTTCCTTCCCCCAAACCATATGTCTAAAATCCAAATAATTTAAATTAATTTGCACAATACAAACTTGTGTCTTGCATTTGAAGTAATTACATGCAGAGAAAATTATGGTGTAATAAAATTTAGTTTAGTTTTTAAACATCTACAGTAATCACCTTTATTAGTTAAAGACAGTGCATAACCTTGTACTTATGCTACAGAAGCCTGACTTTGCTTCTTTATTTTTCCTGACTTAGCTCCTTCACGTTAGAGGATACGGTTCCCGTACATGGTAGCCCATTAATAATTATGCCTGCTAGCAAGATAGATGGTCCTTATTATAGTCAGGCATGTCAACTTGTATGATTAAAAGTAGTTCGTACACATTAAATCTACCATCTGCATTTTTCTCTGTAATAACTTTTCTTTTTACACAACTCAAAACTTGTCTGGCTAATATGAAATTTGAGATGGCAAAACCCGGGAAAGATAAAGATATCACCAAAAACTCTTTCCTGCGAAATGCTGGGTTTTGAAGCCCAAGTCCAAGTCTTTCTCTGCTCAAGTTTTGGAGGAACAACTCCAAGTAGAACGAGTTGCAACAGCTATGCTAAGAACAAAAGTTGACATGTTGAGATCGAGATTAGAAGCATGTGATGCCCTACTGCACGAGGCCAATCAAGTTCGTTATAATCTCCCAAAGACTAAGAAAATGCCATAGATAATTGGAGATGAACACTAACATAGTGAGTACATTGGTCTTGTGAAATGTTTCCTTAGATTAAGGCACCGTTCAGACTTTTGTTGGTGGATGCATTTATCTGCGGTTGGGATCAACTTGGTAGTTGTTCCTGTGGATGTTATATAAATTAATTGCCTAGCCTTTTTTGAATCAGTTCGAACTTAAATGGTATCATAGCCAAGGTCTCAAGTTTGAATTGTCGAACGTGTGGTTTAATTTAATCTCTGTCGGGCGGCAAAATCTCCCACCAATCCTGAAATATTTCAAACGCATTTTTGAATGGGATTAAGAAGATAGATCATGATCATGGTAGTGACCTATATTCAACGTGATGATGATTTGATTTTGCACTCGGCCATGAACAGAGGTACTAGTACGGTGTCACAATTTTTTATCATTATACTTGTACCTTAGCGAAATTCAAAATCTCATAGCGGCAAAACTTCCCGCCCACAAAATACAAAAATTTCACACGCTTCCAAATTCCCATTCTACCCCTGTGGAGATGACAGCAAAGTCGGTTGGTGAGGGGTTTGCCCGTCATTTTTTCGATCACCACCTCCCTAGCCCGGAAACCCTCCCAAAAAAATACATTTCCTTCAGTCTCTCATCTGAGACCACCCACCGGAACTTCTCAAGTCCCTCTCTCTACCACCTCCACGACCACCGCACCGGAACATCCCCGCCGGACTTCCCTGGCCTACCCGAGCCCTCGCGATCCTCGTCATCCGGCTGCCTGCCGGAGCCGCTTCATCGACGCCGTCATCAACCGGACCGGATCATCCCCGCCGAACCTCGAAACCATATGCTCATCCAGCAGTCTACCGCAGTCGCTTCAGCTGCGGTATCGTCCACCCCGCCGGAGCCGCTTCGCCGGATCCGTCGTCCACCGCATCGGATCTTGCTCACCGACACCGCTGTGCATGAACCGGATCTGCTTCACCGGCGCCGTGCATGATCTAAACTCTTCTACTGTCGCTTTTCTATTGCTTGCCTGCAAGTTCTTGTTTAATCTTGGGGGAACCTGTTTGTGCTAACGACGCGCCGTTACGTTTTTGCAGATGAGATGAGTAACCATGAAGTGTAATGGCCGTCTCTCCAACCCCAAGTAGCACATGTAGCGTACTTCATCACCGGATCTATCAACCCCAGGAAGATCTGCTGTGACTCCCACAGAGTGCTTCTCCTAATGTAAGTCCCTTGTTTTAGCGCCATGTTCTGGGTTCAGATGCTTGTTTGTCTGAAGCTCTTTTAGTTCATTCCTAGCTATGACCGTAACACGTTGCTATTTTCTACTTCATTGCTAACTTTAAGCGATTGAACATTTTGGTTTGCATTCCCTGCTCTGTAGATGTAGCCATCATAACTTCTATCTTGCTCAGTCGTTGTTACAAAAATTATACTGTAGGTATTATAGTAACATCCTGCTATTATTTAGTTCATGGCCAATTTTAAGTAATTGCACATGTTGGTTCGCATTCCCTGCTCTATAGCTTTTGGCATCGTAACTTCTATATTTGGTTTACATTCCCTGCTCTGTAGATCTAGCCATCATAACTTTATCTTGCTCAGTCGTTGTTACAAAAATTATGGCCTGCTACTATGTTGTTTGTGCCAATTTTTTACTCCATGAACATGTTGGCTTGCATTCCCTGTACTACAGGTGATGCCATTGTTTTGTATCTAGTTCATTGTAAGCTAACAAAGTAAGGACTTAGTTTGGCATGCTATCACTCTGCTATCTAGCCTGTAGTACAAATAAACTTGTCATACTACTAGATAATAATTTTGCGTGCCATCTTGTTCTTCAAAAGCTGCATTATTGACTTGTTTCTCTGACTTGGCATGACGCTCACATATGGAAAGCTGAACATATTGGTTTGCATTCCCTCTTATACAAGTTCACAGGTGATCCCACTATATTCTGTATCTGGTCCATCCTAAGCTCCAGCATTAACTATCCTCCATGTGTTGCTCATTACAAGTTTATATCCCGAAACATCTTGATTTGCATCCCCTTCACTATAAGTTCAGGAGTATTATTTAGTTCACGGCCAAAGTGAAGTAATTGCACTTGGCACATGTTGGTTCACATTCCCTCCTCTTTAGCTTTTGCCATCGTAACTTCTATTTTTGGTTTACATTCCCTGCTCTGTAGATGTAGCCATCATAACTTCATCTTGCTCAGTCGTTGTTACAAAATTTATAGCCTGCTACTATGTTGTTCATGCCAATTTTGTACTCCCTGAACATGTTGGTTTGCATGGGACTCGACAGTAGTAAGTCTGCTGTTTCATTCTAACATGCTCTGTTATATTGGCTGTTGGTATGCGGCATGCACTCTTTGTTTGCTTATTGTGCGCATTACAATGATCTTGTTATAACGACGAAATGATGAGTTCCAAATTCTTTGCCAAACAATATTGTAGTGTCTTTGCCTTTCCATTGTTGTTGTCTTAACTTGTAATGTCTTTGTTTCAGATATAGGTGCTGCATGGACAACTTAAAAGATTGCCGGATCGCTTCATTGTATTGCTAGGTTTAATTACCATTCAATTTCTCTGGGTTCTGTAATATTTTTTTCAATGCCTTGCAGCTGATGTAATATTTAGTTAGTTTTTATAGTTCTTTCGCGCATTTTTTCTTTGGTGCTTGTGGTAAGTGAGGCTATCCGACAGAAATCAATGCTGCGTAAATATTCTCAGTATCTAAATCACGAATTCCCATCCCTTAAACGGCCCAATTAAGCGAAATCACATATGTGCCTGCCCGCAAAATCCTAAAGCGCATATTATGCCGGCATATAAACAGCAACTAAACGGGCTGGCCCACTTACTTCTTGGGCCAGCCCATTTGATTTACGGTGGACCCCACACACTAATTGGGCTGGCCCACTTGCTTTAAGGTGGACCCCACCAACTACTGGGCCGGCCCACTAATTAGTTGGGCCAGCCCATTTGCTTTTTTGGAGGACCCCACATAATAAATGGGCCGGCCCTTTAAGAGGAAAGTGGGACCCACTGTGTTTTTGGCCCGCCCAATATCTTGTTGGGCCAGCCCACTTGCTATATTGTGGACCCCACATACTAGATGGGCGGCCCTTTAACGGAAAGTGGGGCCCTCCCACTATCTTGTTGGGCCACTCATTGCTCTATGGTGGTCCCACATGGTAAATGGGCCGGCCCTTTAAGTGGAAGGTGGGACCCACTGTGTTTTTGGCCCACTATCTTGTTGGGCCGGCCCACTTTCTATATGGTGGACCCCACATACCAAATGGGCCGGCCCATTAACAGGCATGTGGGACCCACCTGTGTTTTTGGCCCGGCCACATCTTGGTGGGCCAGCCCATGGCTATATGGTGGGCCCCACACTAAATGGGCCGGCCCTTTATCGGAAAGTGGGACCCACCTGTGTTTTTGGCCGGCCCACTATTTTGTTGGGCCGGCCCACTTGCTATATGGTGGACCCCACGTACTAAATGGGCCGGCCCTTTAACAGGATAGTGGGACCCACCATGTGTTTTTGGCCCGGCCCACTAGCTTGTTGGGCCGGCCCACTTGCTATATGGTGGTCCCCACACACTAAATGGGCCGGCCTTTTAACAGGAAAGTGGGACCCACCTGTGTTTTTGGCCCGGCCCACTTGCTTTTTGGGCCCAGTTGCTGTAAGGTGGACCCCACATGTTAAATGGGCCGGCCCATTTAAGTTTTGACCAGTCAACCTTAGAGGTTAGGCCCGGCCCACGTAACTAATGGACCAGCCCAGCTATATAGTTGACCGGTCAAACTATGTCATCTGGCCCGGCCCGCTTAAGACGTGGCAGGCCTCGTGTGGGCCTACCATCTACCACGGGGTTTCAGCCGGTTAACGCCGTTAACTGGCAGTTAACGGCGTCTGCCACGTGTCAGTTTGCATGACGTCAGCAGTCAACGGGCTCCCGAAAACACTTCCGCAACGGTCCGATTTTCCGTGGCGGAAGGGCGCCCAAGCGCGACGGACCGAAAAAATCGTCGTTGGACTTTGCCTGACGCAGTTTCCACAACAGAACCCATATCGTCGGGTTAGGCCCATAGGCGACGAAAAATACCCCTTAGCGGACGATTTTGAGACGTTGTCTATCATAACTTTTCTTGTAGTGCTTTAAAATTCCATCATTCACCTTTGCAATATATAGCTCATGGGACAAAATAGCCTTAAAAACTATCGTAGTATTGAATATGTACTTATGCACTTTATCTTTTATTAAGTTGCTTGTTGTGCGATAACCATGCTTCTGGGGAACGCCATCAACTATTGTTGAATATCATGTGAGTTGCTATGCATGTCCGTCTTGTCTGAAGGATCTATCACCTTAGTGGTTGGAGCATGCAAAATTGTTAGAGAAGAACATTGGGCCGCTAACTAAAGCCATGAATCATGGTTGAAGTTTCAGTTTTGGACATATATCCTCAATCTCATATGAGAATAATAATTGTTGCTACATGCTTATGCATTTAAGAGGAGTCCATTATCTGTTGTCCATGTTGTCCCGGTATGGATGTCTAAGTTGAGAATAATCAAAAGCGAGAAATCCAAAATGCGAGCATTCTCCTTAGACCTTTGTACAGGCGGCATGGAGGTACCCCTTTGTGACACTTGGTTGAAACATGGCATGCAAAGATCCGGTAGTCCAAGCTAAGTAGGACAAGGTGCGGGCACTATTAGTATACTATGCATGAGGCTTGCAACTTGTAAGATATAATTTACATAACTCATATGCTTTATTACTACCGTTGACAAAATTGTTTCATGTTTTCAAAATAAAAGCTCTAGCACAAATACAGCAATCGATGCTTTCCTCTTTGAAGGACCATTCTTTTACTTTTATGTTGAGTCAGTTTACCTATCTCCCTCCACCTTAAGAAGCAAACACTTGTGTGAACTATGCATTGATTCCTACATACTTGCATATTGCACTTGTTATATTACTTTATGTTGACAATATCCATGAGATATACATGTTATAAGTTGAAAGCAACCGCTGAAACTTAATCTTCCTATGTGTTGCTTCAATACCTTTACTTTGATTTATTGCTTTATGAGTTAACTCTTATGCAAGACTTATTGATGCTTGTCTTGAAGTACTATTCATGAAAAGTCTTTGCTATATGATTCACTTGTTTACTCATGTCATTACCTTTGTTTTGATCGCTGCATTCATTACATATGTTTACAAATAGTATGATCAAGATTATGATGGCATGTCACTTCAGAAATTATCTTTGTTATCGTTTTACCTGCTCGGGACGAGCAGAACTAAGCTTGGGGATGCTGATACGTCTCCAACGTATCGATAATTTCTTATGTTCCATGCTACTTTATTGATGATACCTACATGTTTTATGCACATTATATGTCATATTTATGCATTTTCTGGAACTAACCTATTAACAAGATGCGAAGAGCCAGTTGCTGTTTTCTGCTGTTTTTGGTTTCAGAAATCCTAGTAAGAAAATATTCTCGGAATTGGACGAAATCACCGCCCAGGGTCCTATTTTTGCACGGAGCTTCCAGAAGCCGAAGAGGGGAAGGAATTGGGGCCACGAGGTGGCCACACCATATAAGCGGCGCGGCAGCCCTGGCCGCGCCGGCCTGTGGTGTGGGCCCTCGCGCCGCCTCTTGACCTGCCCTTTCGCCTACTTAAAGCCTCCGTCGCGAAACCCCCAGTACCGAGAGCCACGATGGAAAACCTTCCGGAGACGCCGCCGCGAATCCCATCTCGGGGATTCAGGAGATCGCCTCCGGCACCCTGCCGGAGAGGGGATTCATCTCCGAGGACTCTTCATCGCCATGATCGCCTCCGGAGTGATGAGTGAGTAGTTCACCCCTGGACCATGGGTCCATAGCAGTAGCTAGATGGTCGTCTTCTCCTTGTTGTGCTTCATTGTTGGATCTTGTGAGCTGCCTAACATGATCAAGATCATCTATCTGTAATTCTATATGTTGTGTTTGTCGGGATCCGATGGATAGAGAATACTATGTTATGGTGATTATCAATCTATTGTTTATGTGTTGTTTATGATCTTGCATGCTCTCCGTTATTAGTAGAGGCTCTGGCCAAGTTTGTACTCTTAACTCCAAGAGGGAGTATTTATGCTCGATAGTGGGTTCATGCCTTCATTGACACCTGGGACAGTGACAGAAAGTTCTAAGGTTGTGATGTGCTGTTGCCACTAGGGATAAAACATTGATTCTATGTCTAAGGATGTAGTTGTCGATTACATTACGCACCATACTTAATGCAATTGTCTGTTGCTTTGCAACTTAATACTGAATGGGGTTCGGATGATAACCTGAAGGTGGACTTTTTAGGCATAGATGCAGTTGGATGGCGGTCTATGTACTTTGTCGTAATGCCCGGATTAAATCTCACTATATTTATCATATCATGTATATGCATTGTTATGTCTTTCTCTATTTGTCAATTGCCCGACTGTAATTTGTTCACCCAACATGCTTTTATCTTATGGGAGAGACACCTCTAGTGAGCTGTGGACCCCGGTCCTATTCTTTACATAGCATACAATCTAATTGTGTTTTACTATTTTCTTGCAAACAATCATCTTCCACTCGATACGCTTAATTCTTTGTTACAGCAAGCCGGTGAGATTGACAACCTCACTGTTTCGTTGGGGCAAAGTACTTTGGTTTTGTTGTGCAGATTCCACGTTGGCGCCGGAATCCCTGTTGTTGCGCCGCATCACATTTCGCCACCATCAACCTTCAACGTGCTTCTTGGCTCCTACTGGTTCGATTAAACCTTGGTTTCATACGAAACTTGCTTCTATACGCATCATACCTTCCACTTGGGGTTCCCAACGGACGTGTGCATCTCCGCGTATCCGGGTACCTCCATGCCGCCTGTACAAAGGTCTAAGGAGAAAGCTCGCATTTGGATTTCTCGCTTTTGATTATTCTCAACTTAGACATCCATACCGGGACAACATGGACAACAGATAATGGACTCCTCTTTAATGCATAAGCATGTAGCAACAATTATTATTCTCATATGAGATTGAGGATATATGTCCAAAACTGAAACTTCCACCATGATTCATGGCTTTAGTTAGCGGCCCAATGTTCTTCTCTAACAATATGCATGCTCCAATCATTAAGGTGGTAGATCTCTCTTACTTCAGACAAGACGGACATGCATAGCAACTCACATGATATTCAACAATAGTTGATGGCGTCCCCAGAAGCATGGTTATCGCACAACAAGCAACTTAATAAGAGATAAAGTGCATAAGTACATATTCAATACCACAATAGTTTTTAAGGCTATTTTGTCCCATGAGCTATATATTGCAAAGGCGAATGATGGAATTTTAAAGGTAGCACTCAAGCAATTTACTTTGGAATGGCGGAGAAATACCATGTAGTAGGTAGGTATGGTGGACACAATTGGCATAGTGGTTGGCTCAAGGATTTTGGATGCATGAGAAGTATTCCCTCTCGATACAAGGTTTAGGCTAGCAAGGTTATTTGAAGCAAACTCAAGGATGAACCGGTGCAGCAAAACTCACATAAAAGACATATTGTAAACATTATAAGACTCTACACCGTCTTCCTTGTTGTTCAAAACTAAATACTAGAAATTATCTAGACCTTAGAGAGACCAAATATGCAAACCAAATTTTAGCAAGCTCTATGTATTTCTTCATTAATGGGTGCAAAGTATATGATGCAAGAGCTTAAACATGAGCACAACAATTGCCAAGTATCACATTATCCAAGACATTTTAGAATTACTACATGTAGCATTTTCCAATTCCAACCATATAACAATTTAACGAAGAAGTTTCAACCTTCGCCTTGAACATTATGAGTAAAGCCTAAGGACATATTTGTCCATATGCAACAGCGGAGCGTGTCTCTCTCCCACACGGTGAATGCTAGGATCCAACTTTATTCAAACAAAACAAAAACAAACCGACGCTCCAAGCAAAGTGCATAAGATGTGACGGAATAAAAATGTAGTTTCAGGGAGGAACCTGATGATGTTGTCGATGAAGAAGGGGATGCCTTGGGCATCCCCAAGCTTAGACGCTTGAGTCTTCTTAGAATATGCAGGGGTGAACCACGGGGGCATCCCCAAGCTTAGAGCTTTCACTCCTCTTGATCATAGTATATCATACTCCTCTCTTGATCCTTGAAAACTTCCTTCACACCAAACTTCAAGCAAACTCATTAGAGGGTTAGTGCACAATAAAAGTTTACATGTTCAGAGGTGACACAATCATTCTTTACACTTCTGGACATTGCATAAAGCTACTGGACATTAATGGATCAAAGAAATTCATCCAACATAGCAAAAGAGGCAATGCGAAATAAAAGACAGAATCTGTCAAAACAGAACAGTTCGTAAAGACGAATTTTAAAATGGCACCAGACTTGCTCAAATGGAAAAACTCAAAACTAATGAAAGTTGCGTACATATCTGAGGATCACTCACGTAAATTGGCATAATTTTCTGAGTTTCCTACAGAGAATTAGGCCCAGATTCGTGACAGCAAAGAAATCTGTCTCTGTGCAGTAATCCAAATCTAGTATGAACCTTACTATAGAGACTTTACTTGGCACAAAAACATGATAAGGAGAGGTTGCTACAGTAGTAAACAACTTCCAAGACTCAAATATAAAACAAAGTGCTGTAGTAAAAACAATGGGTTGTCTCCCATAAGCGCTTTTCTTTAACGCCTTTCAGCTAGGCGCAGAAAGTGTATATCAAGTAACATCAAGAGTAGAAGCATCAACATTATTTTTCTTGCAAACACAACTTGTTGCAGAGGGTACTTTAGGTGCTCCATTATCTAAATTTTCTATGGTGGTGCTAGGGGTTTTAGCAATTTTAGGCCTATAATAATTCTTTTGTTTAGGCACTTTAGAGGCATACATGAATTTTTGCTCTTTACCCACATAAGCTTTCTCATTATACTTGAGAGAAGAAAAGGTTGAACCCAAGGTTCCCATAGCTTTTTCAAGTTCATCAATCCTATTGGTTTGATTATCATGAACAACACAAGTTCCTAGGACACTAATTCTTTCATCAATTCCTCCTAGGGATTTATCAAGTTCATCAGTTTTATCCAATAACATTTCCAATTTAGTTTCAATACTTGGAAAATTTTTCTCTATGGTTTCCAATTTTTTCATAACATCCTCAAGAGAGATTTCAATTTTAACTTCATTAACAGGTGGTATTCCAACTAGACTCTCAATGATGCAACTAGCTTCTAAAGCGGGAGTACCTAGGAAATTGCCTCCCGAAAGAGTATCAAGAACATACCTATTCCAACTAGATAAACCAACATAAAAGTTCCTAAGAAGGATAGTGGTGGAGTGTTTCTTAATGCACCTATGATGAGCATTACTAATTCTGTACCAAGCATCTTTAAAACTTTCTCCACCTTGTTGCTTAAAAGAACGAACTTCAACTTCAGGATTACTCATGATAACAGTAATAAAGTAAACTAGGCAAATAAAGTAAAGACAAGTAACTAATTTTTTTTTTGTGTTTTTGATATAGAGAACAAGACAGTAAATAAAGCAAAACTAGCAACCAATTTTTTTTTGTTTTGTTTAGGTGCAGCAAACAAAGTAGTAAATAAAATAAAGCAAGACAAAAACAAAGTAAAGAGATTGGGAAGTGGAGACTCCCTTGCAGCGTGTCTTGATCTCCCCGGGCGCCAGAAAAAGTGCTTGTTGCCGTGGGAGGCAATTCTCTGTGGTGTAACTTTTCTTCAGGTCCCCGGCAACGGCGCAAGAAAAAGTGCTTGATGCGCGTAGATGTACACGTCCGTTGGGAACCCCAAGAGGAAGGTATGATGCGCACAGCGGCAAGTTTTCCCTCGAAAGAAACCAAGGTTTAATCGAACCAGGAGGAGCCAAGAAGCACGTTGAAGGTTGATGGTGGCGAAATGTGATGCGGCGCAACACCAGGGATTCCGGCGCCAACGTGGAACCTGCACAACACAACCAAAGTACTTTGCCCCAACGAAACAGTGAGGTTGTCAATCTCACCGGCTTGCTAACAAAGGATTAACCGTATTGTGTGGAAGATGAATGTTTGCAAGAAAACAGTAAAACAAGTATTGCAGTAGATTGTATGCGATGTAAAGAATAGGACCGGGGTCCACAGTTCACTAGAGGTGTCTCTCCCATAAGATAAAAGCATGTTGGGTGAACAAATTACAGTTGGGCAATTGACAAATAGAAAAGGGCATAACAATGCATATACATGATATGATAAATATAGTGAGATTTAATTGGGCATTACGACAAAGTACATAGACCGCCATCCAACTGCATCTATGCCTAAAAAGTCCACCTTCAATCATCCGAACCCCTTCCAGTATTAAGTTGCAAGCAACAGACAATTGCATTAAGTATGGTGCGTAATGTAATCAACAACTACATCCTTAGACATAGAATCAATGTTTTATCCCTAGTGGCAACAGCACAACACAACCTTAGAACTTTCTGTCACTGTCCCAGGTATCAATGAAGGCATGAACCCACTATCGAGCATAAATACTCCCTCTTGGAGTTAAGAGCAAAAACTTGGCTAGAGCCTCTACTAATAACGGAGAGCATGCAAGATCATAAACAACACATAAATAATAGATTGATTTTAATCACCATAACATAGTATTCTCTATCCATCGGATCCCGACAAACACAACATATAGTATTACAGATAGATGATCTTGATCATGTTAGGCATCTCACAAGATCCAACAATGAAGCACATAAGGAGAAGACGACCATCTAGCTACTGCTATGGACCCATAGTCCAGGGTGAACTACTCACTCATCACTCCGGGGGCGATCATGGCGATGAAGAGTCCTCCGGGAGATGATTCCCTCTCCGGCAGGGTGCCGGAGGCGATCTCCTGAATCCCCGAGATGGGATTCGCGGCGGCGGCGTCTATGGAAGGTTTTCCGTATCGTGGCTCTCGGTACTGGGGTTTCGCGACGGAGGCTTTAAGTAGGCGAAAGGGTAGGTCAAGGGCGGCACGAGGGCCCCACACACCAGGGCGGCGCGGGCCCAGCCCTGGTCGCGCGGCCCTGGCGTGGCGGCGCCTCGTCGCCCCACTTCGTTATCCTTTCGGTCTTCTGGAAGCTTCGTGCAAAAATAGGACCCTAGGCGTTGATTTCGTCCAATTCCGAGAATATTTCGTTACTAGGATTTCTGAAACCAAAAACAGCAGAAAACAGCAACTGGCTCTTCGGCATCTTGTTAATAGGTTAGTTCTAGAAAATGCGTAAATACGACATATAATGTGTATAAAACATGTAGATATCATCAATAATGTAGCATGGAACATAAGAAATTATCGATACGTTGGAGATGTATCAGGCATCCCCAAGCTTAGATGCTTGAGTCTTCTTAAAATATTCAGGGATGAATCACGGGGCATCCCCAAGCTTAGACCTTTCACTCTTCTTGATCATAGTATATCATCCTCTTCTCTTGACCCTTGAAAACTTCCTCCACACCAAACTTCAAGCAAACTCATTAGAGGGTTAGTGCATAATCAAAAATTCACATATTCAGAGGTGACACAATCATTCTTAACACTTCTGGACATTGCACAAAGCTTCTGAATGTTAATGGAACAAAGAAACTCATTCAACATAGCAAAAGCGGCAATGCGAAATAAAAGGCAGAATCTGTCAAAAACAGAACATTCCGTAAAGACGAATCTGGCAGGGGCACTTAACTTGCTCAAACGGAAAAACTCAAAACTAATTAAAGTTGCGTACATATATGAGGATCACGCTCGTAAATTTGCAGATTTGTTTGATTTTTCTACAGGGAAATCTGTACGAATTCGTGACAGACAGCAATGCTGTTTCTGCGCAGCGATCCAAATCTAGCATCAACTTTAGCATAGAAACTTTACTTGGCACAAAAACATGATAAGGAGAGGTTTCTACAGTAGTAAACAACTTCCAAGACTCAACAATACAGTAAATAAAATAAAACATGGGTTATCTCCCAAGAAGTGCT
The DNA here is from genome assembly GCA_030979885.1 of Lolium multiflorum. NCBI lineage: Eukaryota > Viridiplantae > Streptophyta > Magnoliopsida > Poales > Poaceae > Lolium > Lolium multiflorum. The sequence continues at coordinate 104,124,213 of CM061747.1, forward strand.
TTTCTTTAACGCCTTTCAGCTAGGCGCAGAAAGTGCAAATCAAGTATTTTCGAGAGATGATGCATTAACATTCTTACCAGAGGCTTTGAGCCTACTCTTCTTACTCTTTGGTTTAGGGAATACATGACCGCATCCGGGTGTAGAGGTAAAATTTAGAGTGCCTTTCCCCATATCTATGATTGCTCCCATGAGTTTCAGCAGGGATCTTCCAAGCGTGATTTGTCCTGTCCCTACACATTCAACAACAAGATAATCAGTGGATACCGTTCTTCCAAGAAAGGTTGTGAAAACACCTTCAGCTATTCCCTTAGGAATTATAACAGAATTATCAGTAAGAGTTATTCCTTCTCCTCCTTCAGTAAGTTCCCAAAGTGTCAAAGATTCATAAATGCTTTTAGGCATAAGGCAGAACTCAGACATAATATCACAGCGGGCATAAAAAATTTCACCACAAATGGTAACTTTTATAGTAGGCACCCACATTGAAGGTTCAAAGCTTAATGGAACATAATCATAAAATTCGCGAATATGGTTGTACCCTTCTTTTAAACAAGATATATTCGTTTCGAGAGTGTTTAATCTATTAAGAATGCTAGCAAGAGATGAATCAAAGTTACTAGCTGAGCTAGATGATGTGACCAATTTTTTTACGGCATTAAAAGCTTGATCTCCATCACAATGAAGGAAATCTCCTCCCACTACAGCATCTAAGGCATATCTATAGCGAAGAATAAGCCCAAAATAAAAGTTACTAAGAAGCAAACTTAGAGGCATTTTAGGTTCAGTTCTACTATAAGAATCAAAAATTCTAGACCAAGCTTCCTCAAAACTCTCCTCACCCCCTTGTTTAAAAGTAAAGATCGATTCCTCAGGTGATAGAGCAACAGCTACAGGACTAGTCATGATAATAAAATAAATGCAAGTAACTAATTTTTTTATGTTTTTGATATAGAGCAAATAAATAATACAGAAAGTAAAGTAACTAATTTTTTTTGTGTTTTCGATATAGAGCTAGTAAACAAGACATTAAGTAAAGTAATTAATTTTTTGTGTGTTTTAGTATGAAGCAAACAAGACAGTAAATAAAATAAAGCAAGACAAAAACAAAGTAAAGAGATTGGAAGTGAAGACTCCCCTTGCAGCGTGTCTTGATCTCCCCGGCAACGGCGCCAGAAATTTAGCTGTTGCCGTGGGAGGCAATTCTCTGTGGTGTAACTTTTCAGTTCCCCGGCAACGGCGCCGGAAATTAGCTTGATACGCGTAGATGCACACGTCCGTTGGGAACCCCAAGTGGAAGGTATGATGCGTATAGAAGCAAGTTTCCCTCAGTATGAAAACAAGGTTATCGAACCAGTAGGAGCCAAGAAGCACGTGAAGGTTGTTGGTGGAGGAGTGTAGTGCGGCGCAACACCAGTGAAACCGGCGCCAACGTGGAACCCACAACACAATCAAAGTACTTTTCCCCAACGTACAGTGAGGTTGTCAATCTCACCGTCTTGCTGAAAACAAAGGATTAAACGTATCGAGTGGAAAATGGTGTTTGTTTGCAAAGAACAAAACAGTAGAATGTATTCAGATGTAAAAGAATGGACCGGGGTCCACAGTTCACTAGTGGTGTCTCTCCAATAAGATAACTAACATGCTTGGTGAACAAATTACAGGCGGGCAATTGACAAATAAAGATTCAATACATACCAATGATGATTACTATGTGATTTAATCAGGGCATTACGACAAAGTACATAGACCACTATCCAGCATGCATCTATGCCTAAATAATCCACCTTCAGGTTATCATACGAACCCCTTCCAGTATTAAGTTGCAAACAACGAGATAATTGCATTAAGTATGGTGCGTAATGTAATCAACACAAATATCCTTAGACAAAGCATTGATGTTTTATGCCTAGTAGCAACAGCACATCCACAACCTTAGAACCTACTGTCACGATCCCAGATTCAATGAAGGCATGAACCCACTATCGAGCATAATTACTCCCTCTTGGAGTTACAAGTATCAACTTGGCCAGAGCCTCTACTAGCAACGGAGAGCATGCAAGAACATAAACAACACATATATGATAGATTGATAATCAACTTGACATAATATTCTATATTCATCGGATCCCGCCAAACACAACATGTAGCATTACAAATAGATGATCTTGATCATGTTAGGCAGCTCACAAGATCTAAACAATGATAGCACATGCGGAGAAGACAACCATCTAGCTACTGCTATGGACCCATAGTCCAAGGATGAACTACTCACGCATCAATCCGGAGGCGGGCATGATGATGTAGAGCCCCTCCGGTGATGATTCCCCTCTCCGCAGGGTGAGGCGATCTCCTGAATCCCCCGAGATGGGATTGGCGGCGGCGCGTCTCTAAATGTTTTCCTATCGTGGCTCTCGGTACAGCGGGTTTCGCGACGAAGGCTATTTGTAGGCGGAAGGGTAGGTCGGGGGCCGAGGGCCTGACCACGAAGGCGCGGCCAGGGCCAGGGCCACGCCGCCCTATGGTCTGGCCACCTCGTGGCCCCACTTCGTTATCCCTCCGGTCTTCTGGAAGCTTCGTGGAAAAATAGGACCCTGGGCGTTGATTTCGTCCAATTCCGAGAATATTTCCTTACTAGGATTTCTGAAACAAAAAACAGCAAAGGCAAGCGGCAGGCATCTTGTTAGTAGGTTAGTGCCGGAAAATGTATAATAATGCTGTAAAGTATGTATAAAACATTCAAGTATTGTCATAAAAGTAGCATGGAACATAAGAAATTATAGATACGTTTGAGACGTATCAGATCGCGGTGGAACTTTTCGTGGATGGAGGCTCGGGTATTTAGGTTTTTCCCAAACAGGTGAATAAATAGGCAGAAGGGCGAGGTCGGTGGGTGCCCGAGGGGCCCACACCACCCCTAGGCGCGGCTAGGGGGTGGGTCGCACCATGGGATGGTGTTGCCGCCTCGTGGCTCCCCTTCGTCTCTCCTCTAGACTCCGTCTTCATTACAGTAAAATAGAACTTTGGCTTTTGTTTCGTCCAATTCCGAGAATATTTTCTGTACAACTTTTCTGAAATACAAAACAACAGAAAACAGGGAACTGACACTGTGGCATCTTATCAATAGGTTAGTTCCGGAAAATGTATAAAAGTGCAACGAAGTGTAAAGAAAACATATAGAAATTGGTGTAAAACAAGCATGGAGCATCAAAAATTATAGATACGTTTGCAACGTATCAGCATCCCCAAGCTTAACTCTTGTTCGTCCTCGAGTAGGTAAGTGATAACAAATATAATTTTTGAGGTGACATGATGTCAACACCCGGATTTTTAAGTCCGGATGCCTACTATATCATTCATCGCAATCCCAGGAATATCGTTGTTGCGAGATATAATAGCTAAGTATCACAGTCATTATTTATTACAACTCAATAAGTCTTACAACTTGAATCACATGATCCATATTACACAAATAGTTGATCTATTGATCAACGAACAAACACAAGTTCAATGCGGAAGCGTAAAGATAAAGGGACTCTGTAGTCCACAGGCCAACGCTTGACGTCAGAAAGCTCCTAGTTATCATAGGCGTCCTGCTGGTCATCCTCGCGGTAGTTCTGTTCATCATCGTACTCTGGCCATTTGAATAGCCAGGGACAAAGCCATAAGTACTTCAAGTACTTGCAAACTAATACCAATGTAAAATGCTAGCTCTTGGAGTTAAACTCTATTCTTACTTGTATAAGCCATATTTTAGTTTATAAGTAGTAGAGCATGTACTAGCTACCCAAGTGGGAACATTAGTGTCATTCCCACGCAAGGGTTGTCATTCTACCAAGTCACCAAGTCACCACTCATATTCACTAATGTTTCAAAAAGACTGACACGGGAGATTGTATGGCCTTTCCAATTGTCCGTAATCGTGGACACGGCTATACGAATAGATTGACACTCTGCAGAGGTTGCACACTTGTGCCACAACATTTGATTACATCCGTCGGAATAACTCCGAGTCACCGTAACACAGTACGCGGATCATCAACCCTAACCTTTCACTTATAAACCCTAGTATGAGCACCTCTCCCCATGAGCTTGGCCTCCCAGTGAAAACCAACTGTTAACCTGGGAACTGCACAGGGCTTGGCCGTACAATTTCACCTCAATTCACATCTTTCTCAACAACGGAGGCAGCCTCAGCATAACCCCTATGATGTGTGTTCAGAGGGAACCCATACTAAGATGTATAAACTTCCAGTTAAGCCCTACCCATAATCAGGTATTGTGGGGTACTTGTATTTGGAAAGGTATCGCATTCAAACCAATATCAGGTTTTATCAAAAATCACCATCTTCTCTTGGTCACATTCAACTTCAAAACTTTCAATAGGATTTTATCAAAAATCACTATCTTCTCTTGGTCACATTCCACTTTAAAACTTTCAATGGAATGCTTCACCATTCCAAGGTTTCAATTTCATCAAGTCACATGTTCCCATCTAGAGTAGTCAAAGTTTTAGTATTTTAGCACTAGCACTAATCATGAGGGGTGCTACATTGCTTGCCATCTATAGGACTAACTTTGCTACTCTAATAGTTTTGTTCAACTATACCATTTGAATAACTCTTTTGAAAACACAACAAGTAAGACTTGTAGGGTATACAAATAGGATAAGCTTGTATGAAGGTAGATAAAATCATGGTGCCTTGCCCAAGGTGGGCTTTGCACTTTGCAAGAGTATTATCTTGCCTTGGTAGTTCTCAAGGTTCTCTTCTTCCTCTTCTTGGTAGAATTCTCCTTCCTCTTGGTAATTTCCGGTGCTAGCGTCTAAATTTAAATACAAGGTATAATCACTAAACAAACTCAAAGTCTATGCTAAGCACATCATTATCTCACACAAACTATGCTAAGCACACTCATAAAATAGTTAGGTGCATTGGTTGTCTTTGTTGAAGAAAGTAATTTCCTCTCATTACATGTGTAATTAATAATCTTCATTTAGTTCTTGAGAAAATAATTTCCTCTCATTGAAATCTTCTTAAGATTTAACTTCTCAAATAATCATATATGAATTCATATTGACCTAAGTCAAACCTTCATTATCATTATTTGAGAAAATGATTTAAATGAGGTAAATCACCTCATACTATTTTATAATTCTCCAAATGATTTAAATCTCCAAATATTCATATAGGAGTGTTTGGACCAGAGGTGCAAACATCTCATGAACTCATTTGGGGACAAGATTTAAATGAAGGGAAATCCTCCATATGATTTACATAATAATTTTGGGACAATATCACTTACTAAACTAGCCATATTGTCCATTAATTAATCTAGGGCATGATCATGCAAAGTAACCACACCATTTTATTGCATAATCAATTAGTGTAAGTCAATTGTGAGCTATAAGAGTTGGAATTATTCAAATATCTATTTTGGTTGATTTTTAATAATTATTCTAAGGCAGAAAAGTCCCTGCCTTGTTTATTTTTCCATTTTAATTCTATAATAGATCTAGGGTTCAAACCAGTGGCATTGTGTAGATAATTTCTTAAGCTTTCTAAATATATAAAGTTTGTTAAATTTGGCCAAGCCAAACAGTTTCTATGAATTTTCAAAGTTGGGTCCAGTATTGAATTCAAACAAAATTGATTAAACGAAATTTGAATTAAATAGGCCGGCGGGAAAACTAACTGGGCCTAAAGGTTTAGAACGGCCCAAGGCCAGCCCACCACGCGTCTGTGCACGCGCGGGCCGCCTGACAGTGGGCTCCACCCGTCAGCGACGTTAAAACGCCGAAGCGGTATGGACTAAGGAGGGGCGTTGGATTAGATCGACGATCAACGGCTCAGGTTCATCGTCGTCTCCGACGAGAACCCGACGGTGCGGCGGCGGCAGTAGGGGGTCGGAGGCTCACCGGGGCTCCAGCTAGGGTTAGGCAGTGTGCGTGATGACGTTGTGGACGACGGCGAAGCTCCTGGTAGCAGTGGCGTCGTCAGGGGCGGCCTCCTTCTCCGGCGATTGCTGCAGGGCTTCCGCGGCGGTGAGACGTCGATTGGACGGCGGCGGTGGCTAATCGAGCATGGCGAGGTGCTGGGGAGGTCGAGGAAGGAGAGGGGAGTGAGCTGGTGTGAGGAGATGGTCGAGGCGAGGCCTCCTTTTATAGGCGCGTGAGGTGCCGTGGGTGCTGCGGCGAGGTCGACAATGGCGCGGCCGTTCCGGGGGTCTAGAGGGCTAGGCGACGACGGGGTCGTGTTCACGACGTCACCGCGGTCCTCGGAGCGTCAACGGCGCGATCAATGGCGGCGTACGGTGGTCGGGCGCTTGCTCGTACTGGCGCGGCCGTGGCGGGCGCGTTCGTCCTCTCCGGCGACGGTAGGGGCTAGGGGGTGACGCGAGCGTGTCCGGCGAGCTCCGCGTGGCGCGGGTACTGGGCGAGCGGGCTGGGTCGGGGTACGGCGGTGTCTGCGGGCGCCGCGTGGCCGTGTCGCGCGTCCGTGCGCGGCGACGTCACCATGCCGCTCGCGCGCGCCAGGGACGTCGGGGCGCGCGTCGTCGGGATCTGTCGGCGTCCTCGCGACCAGGGGCGGGTACAGGGCGATCTCCGGGATCGTGGGCGACGCGTTGGACACGGTGGCGAGGCTGATCGTGGGGGGAAGGAGAGGGGAAGGTGTCGAGGGCGACATGGCCGGCATGGCCATGGCCGGCCATGCTTTGGTCGTGTCCATGGTGGTTTCTTGCATGGGATAAGGGTGGTGGGGTCCAGGGGTCAAGGCTAGGGCTGGTGGTGGTCAAGATTTGGGCTAGTTTGATCAAATTCAAAAATGTGATGATCTTGTTTTCATTAAAAAGTCTCTACTTTGCTTGATCCTAGCTCTTGATCCAAGATGAATTTGGTATGGTCCCTTTTGCAAAAGTTGTTCATTTTGTTGTGTACTTGGATGACATGCAAAGAGTTGGATGTGTTTAGTTTAGAAATTTTGAAATAGAGAGGCTCAAAGTGGTGACCAGATTGTAATTGTCAAAAATGACCATTATCTTATGTGAGCATATTTTAATTCTTGGCTTTGATTTAATTTGGGTTTCTTTGATTCTCAAAGTTGTAATAACTATTTAATAACATATTACCACTAATGGTGAAGACCAAATGGGCCTAGGGTCAAAGTTTATAAAAATATCATATGTCATATGTTAGGGTTTTTAGGGTTTTATTCTTATTTGATTTCTTTCTCTTTTTCATTTATTTGTTTGGTGATCATCATTGGATCACTCTAGGGTTGTGGAGTTTATCACATACACAAAATAACACTCATCATGGCATAGCACTCAAAATGCACAAGTCCTATGCAGGGTACTATATGAAATTTGAAAAGTTTTTGTTGGTTCTCAAATTTGGATAATTGGACTTGTTCTTCTTCCTTTATTTGAAATTTGAGGTGTTACACATGAAGCCAACACAATCTTGATCAAGTTAGTGTAAAAGTGTTGTGAGCTGGGATCAAAGTACTCGAAACATAGGCATGATAGATATAATTCTAACAATAGAACTTAGCAACTATGTTACAACATGAGAAGTAACTCAAACAAAGGATCATGAATAATTGTGCACTGAAAGCAACTGTTTGTTTTTTAGCATAGAGAAAACATAGCAAAGTGGTACTCAGCTTGTCCTTTATGAAGTAGCAAAACATAAATGCTAGGACACCTTTAAAGTTCAAAGGGTGACTAGATACAAGTAATTTGAGAACAAGCAATATTATAATCATGAATCAATCAATAATAAATTTTGGGACTATGCACATTATACTCAGAATGACAACTATGCTCTCTTAATTGGTGCATAAAGCAAGAAGATGAAGAATCAACATAAAAGTAAAAGAAAGGTCGTGCGCAGAGGGCAACAAGATTACTCATGTGCTAGAGCTTTTTATTTTGAATACAATAGAGGTGTTGAAAATATATTTTGAGAGGTATGTATGTCTATGTCAACGAATGGCATCAAATGATCTATCATCCTTTCATGTTTAATGGCTTCAAGAGCGGCTCCCATAGAGAGAACAATAAAGTTCCTCTTCTCCTTTGTTTGAACAAGCTAGGTTCATGATTTCTCAAGTACATAGTGTTAGGAGATTTTGGTTATTGGTTCAATTTATATTTTGTGAGTGGGCACCCGCGCCTGCTCTTTTGCAAAATTAAGGACCAGCACATGATGCATGCTAGTCAAAGTTTGAAGCCATAATAAACATGAAAGAGATGATAAAGCATTCAACACTTCATCATGATCTAAAACAAAACACAAAACATGTAATAATCTTTGAAGGTTTAAAGGTAGGACACAAGCAATTCACTTTGGAGTGGCGGTGAAATACCACATATAGGTAGGTATGGTGGACACAATTGGCAAACTTTGATTTTGGAAGTTGGATGCACGAGTAGAGCATACTCAGTACAGGCGGAGGCTAGCAAAAGACTGGGAGCGACCAACTAAGAGAGCAATAATTGCCATAATCATGCATAGCGACAAAACATTATTAATCAAAGCATAAAGTGATATTACAAGTCAAAAAATAAATGATCATAGAGGCTTTAGGTGACTGGTTTGTAGTCATAACATGATGTAAACATGTGCCAAGTCAACCCAATAAAGCATCAAATGAGAATACCCCAATATTATGCTTTTTATGATGGAAACAATACATGATTCTTTCACTGACACATTAAGCACTCTCAGCTATTTGAGACAAGTCATGCTACAACAATAACTACTAACCATATAATTAAAATAACATCCAACATGACATGCCAAAGTCTATACCACAGTCTAGACAAGCTTCATTTTGCATCACTATAAGCATCAAATATTTTACTCGTCTCCAACACCAATCAATTTATTTGAAACAACTCTCATAGATAAAAAAATCAATAAAGACCAGAGAACAAATCATACCTTACTAAAGAAAACTAAAAAGCTCTGAAAAAATACGAGTGGAAAAACAAGAGCTAAACACAGTACTAGCAAAAGAGAACACTCAGAACAGTAAAAGTGAAAACTAGAGTGTTCTACACAATTAAAACAGAGTGTGTCATTCCCCAAAACAAATATGCTGGGATCCAACCATATGCTACAGCAAACAAAACAAAAGAAAACTAAAAACAAAAATAAAGACGCTCCAAGAACAACACATAGCATATAAAGCAATAAAAAAAGAGCGTCTAGAAAGATGACCTGATGCTTTGTTGATGAAGAGGGGATGTCATGGGCATCCCCAAGCTTTGACGCTTGTAACTCTTGAATATTTATTGGGGTGACATGGGCATCCCCAAGCTTGAGATTTTGTCAATACTTCATCTCATTACATCATCATTCTCTCCCTACTCTTGAAAACTTCCTTCATACAAAACTTCACACAATTCTCATTAGCAGCATTAGTGCAATCAAAATAACAAATCCACTTGGTCCAGTTCTAACATATGTCAAACATCCATTAAAACATTAGCTACTGTAGCAACTTCTTCAAAAATCTCTTTCTCTAAAAATAACTAAAAAAGAAAGAGATTAAGAGGCAAATGCAAATAGTGGAAGACATCTATCAAAACAGAACAACACGTAACGATTTTTTCGAAAATCTTATGTTGCTTAAATCGAAAAGTGCGCAACTAACAAAAGTTGAATAATAACCTGGGGCACATGCTCAAAAATTGGCAGCTAAAAATTACGTTCTGACTGGGAATACAAATTTTTATGGTGACAACACAGAATCTGTTTCAGGACAGCAACTTCCCCAAATCATACTTTCTTCCTATTAGAGGCTATTCTTGAGACACAAACGAAATAAAAATAATCCATCTCTCATATCAATAGAAGCACCAACAGTTCTAAGAAACGGTCTTCCTAAAATAATTGGACAAGAAGCATTGCATTCAATATCCAAAACAACAAAATCAACAGGGACAAAGTTATTATTAACCTTAATAAGAACATTAACTCTCCCCAAAGGATTCTTTTTAGCAATATCAGCAAGATGAACATTCAAATAACATTGTTCCAACGGTGGCAAATCAAGCATATCATAGATTTTTCTAGGCATAACAGAAATGCTCGCACCAAGATCACATAAAGCATTACAATCAAAGTCATATACTTTCATATTAATGATGGGCTCCCAACCATCTTTTAACTTTCTAGGAAAGAATCTTCATGTTTTAATTTCTCCTCTCTAATTAATTTGCATGAGAGCATTTGTAATATGTTTTTTAAAAGCCATATTTGTAGCACTAGCATTAGGACTTCTAGCAAAATTTTGTAAGAACTTAATTACTTCAGAGATATTGCAATCATCAAAATCAAAGTCATTATTATCAAAGGTAAAAGGACTATTGTCTCCCATACTCCGAAAAATTTCAGCACTCTTATCAGAAACAGTTTCAGTGGTTCTCGGCAATTTTGTAGAAGGAGTGGGGACTTTTCCTACACCAATAGGTTTGCTAGCATTTGAGACTTCAGCACTACTGGTGGTGGTAATGGTACAAATTTTAGTCAAATTATTATTTCTAGCAATTTCATCCTCTCTTTCCCACCTAGCATGCAATTCCGCCAACATCCTAACATTGTTATCAATTCTAACTTGAATGGCATTCAAAGTTTTTCTTTCTTGAACATCATGAGGCATAACCTTTAATTTAAGAAATTCAACATCAAGATCAAGGCTATCAACTTTAGAAGTAAGAACATCAATTTTACCAACCTTTTCCTCAACAGATTTATTAAAAGCAGTTTGTTTACTAATAAAGTCCTTAAGCGTGACTTAAAGATCATAGGGTGCACTTTATTGTTGTAAATTATTATTTTTAATGAAGTTCACATCAACATGCTATTCTTGAGCAACCAAAGAAGCTAAAGGAATATTATTTGGATCAACATATGCTTTACCATTAATAAGCATAGACACAATAATATCAATCTTATCACTCAAGGAGGAGGTTTCTTCAACAAAATTTACCTTCTTACCTTATGGAGCCCTCTCGGTGTGCCATTCAGAATAATTTATCATCATATCATCAAGGAGTTTTGTTGCATCCCCCAAAGTAATGGACATAAAGGTACCTCCAGCAGCTGAATCCAGAAGGTTTCTTGAAGAAAAATTCAGTCCTGCATAAAAAGTTTGGATGATCATCCAAGTAGTCAGTCCATGAGTGGGAAAATTCTTTACCAAAGATTTCATTCTTTCCCAAGCTTGAGCAACATGTTCATTATCAAATTGTCTAAATTTAATTATGTCACTTCTCAAGGATATAATCTTAGCAGGAGGATAATATTTTCCAATAAAAGCATCTTTGCATTTAACCTAAGAATCAATACTATTTCTAGGCAAAGATAACAACCAATCTATAGCTCTCCCTCTCAAAGAGAAAGGAAAGAATTTCAGTTTAATAGTATCACCATCTACATCCTTATACTTTTGCATCTCACAAAGTTCAACAACATTATTAAAGTGAGAAGCAGCATCTTCAGTACTAACACCAGAAAATTGCTCTTTCATAACAAGATTTAACAAAGCAGGTTTAATTTCACAGAAAGCTGCTTCAGGAGCAGGTGGAGCAATAGGTGTGCAAATAAAATTATTGTTGTTTGTGCTAGTAAAGTCACACAACTTAGTGTTTTCAGGAGTACCCATTTTAGAAAATAATAGAAGCAACAGAAATAAAAGCTATAATAGAAACTATTTTTTGTGTTTTTTGATATAATGAAGAAAACAAGAGAAAGTAAAATAAACTAAGCAAAATAATAACAAAGTAATTAAAGAGATTGGAGATGAGAGACTCCCTTGCAGAAATCCTCTTTGCACGGCAACGGCTAGAAAAAGAGCTTGATGTTGTGCAGTTGCACACCATTGGGAACCCCAAGAGAAAGGTATGATGAGCACAGTAGTTTTCCCTCAGTAAGAAACCAAGGTTTAATCGACCAGTAGCAGAAAGGAGTAACTTCCGAAGGTGTTGCTACCTGACTTGTGGCAAGGCGCACTACCGGCGTCAGCAACAACGTGGAACCTGCACACAACACAACCAAAATACTTTGCCCGAACTTACAGTGAGGTTGCCAATCTCACCGGTTTTGCTGAAAACAAAGGATTAACCGTAGAGTGTGGAAAGAGATGTTTGTTTGTAGTGAAATTAAAGAGAATAGTGCTTGCAGTAAGTAAACAGAACAGGTGATTTTATCAGTATAAAAGAAATGACCGGGGTCCACAGTTCACTAGAGGTGTCTCTCCATAAAGATAAATAACATGCTGGGTGAACAAATTACAACTGGGCAATTGACAGAATAAAGACCATACATGACAATATGATTACTATGAGATTCATTTGGGCATTACAACATAATACATAGACCGTAATCCAACTGTATCTATGACTAATAATCCACCTTCCGGTTAGCATCCGCACCCCTTTCAGTATTAAGTTGCAAGTAACAGATTATCGCATTAAGCAATGTGTGTAAATTAAACAATAAAATTATCCTTAGACAAAGCATTGTTGTTTTCTCCCTAGTAGCAACCTCACATCTACAGCCTTAGAAGTTATTGTCACTCTTCCAGATTACTAGAGGCATGAACCCACTATCGAGCATAAATACTCCCTCTTGGAGTTACAAGCATATTACCAGAACATCTACTAGCAACGGAAAGCATGCAAGATCACAAATAACATATGACTACTATATAATCGATCTCAACCATAGTATTCAATATTCATCAGATCTCAACAAACACAACATGTAGCATTACATAAAGATGATCTTGACAATGATAGGCAGCTCACAAGAGATGAACTACTCACGAGTCACTTCGGAGTCGGGTAGAGGCCTCGGTCATGATCTCCCTCTCTGGAAGGGTGCCGGGAAGAGCTTCAGAACCCTCCCGAGCTAGGGTCGGCGATGGCGGCGCTGATGAAATTTTTCATGGATGGAGGCTTAGGTATTTATGTTTTTCCTGAACAAGTGAATAAACAGGCGAAAGGGCGAGGTCGGTGGGTGCCCGAGGGCCCACCACCCTAGGCGCGGCTAGGGGGTGGGTCTCGCCATGGGCTGGTGTGGCCGCCTCGTGGTTCCCCTTCGTCTCTCCTCTGGACTCCGTCTTCATTATAGTAAACTAGGAACTTCGGCTTTTGTTTCATCCAATTCCGAGAATATTTCGTGTACAACTTTTCTGAAATACAAAACAAGGACAGGGAACGACCGTGGCATCTTGTCAATAGGTTAGTTCCGGAAAATGTATAAAAGTGCAACGAAGTGTAAACAAAACATATAGAAATTGGTGTAAAACAAGCATGGAGTATCAAAAATTATAGATACGTTTGCAAGGTATCAGCGCCCTAACATACTAGGCGTGCCACCTGGCCTTTTTGGGCCCCCGGTCCTCTCTAGGTGTGCTTCCAGGGCCCAGGGTGCTTCTACCGACGAAAAAGTGACGCTCCAAAAATCCTAGGTCAATTTTACTCCGTAAAGGTCTCTGGAAGTGAAAAATACATAAAACAGGGTTTTCCTGTTCTGCAGTGTTATAACCCAAATAAAGGAGATCATTGGTAAATCCCCATAAATCAATGCAAAACATTATATTATCATCATATATGTTGCAAATATGTGGGAATTCAATATGATAAAGGATTCATGTATGCATTTTACATGCATCACCCATGCATCAAAGGGATCTACAAATAAATTATATCTCATAGCCATTTCTTGTCTCTTACTTATGTTACCTGTGCGTTGACATTCGTCACAATTTTTAACCATATTACATGCGTCGTCCTTGAATAGGCTTGGCCAATAGAACTCTGATTGAAGTACTTTTACAGCGGTGCGATCGCCGGCATGATGTCCTCCATATGGGTTGCGATGTGCACTTAGTAAGAGGGTTTGTGTCCCATGATCTAGAATACACCGCCTAATTATCCCATCTTGCCCATGTCGATATAAATGTGGCTAGTCCCAATAGTAGTTCCTCAAATCATTAAAGAACGTATTCTTCTGATAATAAGTAAAATGTGAAGGAAGGATCTTTCATGCAAGGTAATTAGCAAAATCTGCATACCAAGGATCTTTATGCTCTATAGAAGCAAGATATTCGTCTGGAAACGACTCAGTTATAGGCACAAGGTCATTAGCTATGCCTTCCATGCGTGAAGGATGATCAACCACGGGGTTATCCTTACCGCTTGTGCCTACAATTTTTAAATCATATTCTTGGAATAATAAAACCCATCTAATCAACCTTGGCTTTGCATCCTTCTTAGATAAAAGATGTGGCAAAGCTTTATGATTAGTGTGAACAATTATCTTGGAGTTAATTGTGTAAGGTCTAAATTTATCGCATGCAAAAATGATTGCTAAGAACTCTTTTTTAGTGGTGGCTTAATTTTTTTTGATCTTAATCAAGAGAATGACTAGCATATTTTATAACATTTAGACTCATACCATTACAATGTCCCAACGTGGCCCCAATAGCATAGTCACTAGCATCGCATATGATTTCAAATGGTTTATCCCATTTAGGCGCTTGAAGGACAGGTGCAGAGACTAATACCTTCTTGAGTTGATCAAAATCTATCAAAAGAAAAAGGAATATATTTTTGCACAAGATCAATTTGTGGAGCTGCTATTAGAGTAAAAAATTAATAAACATCTATAGAATCTTGCATGGCCAAGAAAGTTTTGAACTCCTTAAATATCCCGAGGTCTTAGCAATTTTCTAGTGAAATAATTCTAGATTGGTCTACCTCAATTCCCTTATTTGAAATTTTGTGTCCAAACACAATGCTTTCTCTTACCATAAACCTGCAGGGCGCCCAGTTAAGAACCAGATTTGATTCGTATATTGTTGCAACACTTCGTTATGGTTATAAAGGCATGCGTTCTTGCTAAATAGTTGCAACATTGCATAAACCAAAGGGTATCAACATATAGGCATAAGTACCATAAGGAAAGGTGAAAGTAGTTTTCTCCTGGTCTTCCATAGAGATATAATTTTGAGAGCATCCGGAAAAACCATCAATAAACAATAATATGAATTTTTAGAGAGTCTTTCTAAAATTCATTCCTTGTTAGGAAGTGGCTTGTGGTTTTTAATACTATCCTTATTTAACTTCCTATAGGTTATACACATATTATGCCCATAAATTACTCTAGTGGGGATCAACTCATTTTCATTTTCAATAATAGCTAAGCTACCATGTTTAGGTATGCAATGAGCTGGGATAACCTATTTACTATCATAAAAGGGTAAATGATACTAGAATCTATGTAATATCCCAGGTAATGGGGTTACAAAAATAGAGGAAACAGATGTGTGCATTGCATTCATGCATAGAAAATCTGGGGAATTTTCGCGCTTTAAAGTAAAAGTCCAACTGAAGTTTCACTTGACCTTGGTGTAATTGAAGTAGCTCATCAAGTCAAGCGCTATAAACCTCAATGTGACTTTGTTTAAAACCTTGTTTTGGGTAGAGATAATTTGATCTAAAGGGTTAGATCAAATGGAACTAAAACCAACACAATAACATATTAATCAAGGATCAATTACTTGATCTTATTAAAGATCATAATATGGTAATCCTTGCCATAACTTATGAACATCCATTTAATTGGAAATCAAGTAACAATAAATGGAGAAACTATTCTTCACTTATCTTTTCCATGTCTTAAACTAATCCCTGATCCTACCATGAGCCTCATGGTATTCATTATACTTAATTCTTGGATACATAACAAGGAGATCCACTCTAGAAATTTACATTATTCTCTATTCCAAATAGTTTTACATCAAACCTAAAGAGGTGAGAGTCCTATTTTATTTAGGGAAGCAATGACAAACCTTGAGGCAAATCTTGAATATAAATATCCATATGATCACAACATTATCTTCAAGAGGAACCCTAGAGTATTATTCAAGCCTTCCCAAATGAGAGAGACCATTTATTCTAAACCTAGCTTTACCTATTAATGAACAAAGGACAACCTTTGAACTAAAGTATTAGGTTGTAAACCATTTCCCTTGGAGTGGTGAGATAACCTAATATCACATGGAATAATACCATATCCATGAATTGATAAAGTAAGGAAGAGATTAACTCAATCAAGATAGCCAAGTGGAGTTTTAGACTTAATACCTATTGAGATATTGTGAGTACACCATAAACCATAGAATAACCATTCCTTTATAAGAGAGCCCAAGCTATGGTGTTACACTCAAGTAGTTGAGGCAACACTTGAATGTGAGGGAGAGAACTGTCCATATACCAGATGATTATATCATCATTGATTAAGTAGAACCCTAACATAATATCTCAGGCATTCTCCTGGGATATAAACTTTAGAGACAACCATAGTAGTCCAATTCAAGAAGGTAAATTAGAAGTACTATACCTTAGTTGATCAAGACAATGCTTGATCATGGAAGTGAGAACCCCATTTAATGAGAGATCCTTAGGAAGCCAAATCTTGATCATTATAAATTGAGTGATGATCATAAACCCTAAGAACTTGATGTAATGATATCAATAACAAGTTGATCATGTCTAACCATGATCATGCTCTTAAGTTATGTGAGGATAAGTTAAATCCTAATAGGATAAGCAGATATCATTCACCACATGAAATCATAGGGAGGTAACTAGTAAGAAACCCTAAGCTTATATCCCAACCTTAGCTTGTGAATCACTTAGGATCATAAGTAGAATCCTACCATATCTATGTTTCATAAATTAAAGGACCTAAGAAAACCTTAGAGTAAAACTCCATACTTAATATGGTGAGAAACCATCCATCAATATGACCAAAGTTAACTATAAAAAGAACCATAACTACTTTAATTACTTTAATGATAGATTAAGGATATAAAGAAAGTCCATTGGTATTAGAGAAACAATTCTCAGAACCTTAATATCTAAATGAGAATAATAACAATAAAGCAAGTAACCATCTTATTTTAGTTAGGGGGAATTAAACCCTAGCACGTACAACATGGTGTCATCTCATATCTACAACCTAGAATTATATCTCAAACCTAGTTTGTATATCACTTGGGTGATTACAATTATAAAACCAAACCATAATTTAGATTTGAACCAAGTACCATTAGGTGAATATAATTAGAACCCTAGAATTGCTCATTAGCTAAATTCTATGCTTCACTAATTAAACCCAAGAAACATCTAGTACTTAAACTCATAATTAAATCCATGTGTGGGGATCAACCACTTATAATTATAACCAAGACCAAACCATGATGGGAGTAATACCTACTCTAGGTAATCCAAAGTGTTATTAAAATAATAGTACAAGTATTAAACTTGAAATAGAATTAAGTTAAACCTCACAAGACCTTAATAAATAAGTGTTCACATAAATTCATGTGTAAGTGACCAACATTCTCAAATGGGAGATCAAGTCCTTAGAAATATTTTAGCACATGAAATCATGTCACTTAGTCACTTACTTAATAGAACTCCATAAACAAGTCTTACTTGGTGACTTGTTCTTCACAAAGTAATACCCAATGAAACCCTACATCTCATCAAATAAGAACAATATCACCTTGGAAACTACTTTGAGTCCCTCCAAGATAATATTCAAATTCATGTCATATGGGTACTTAATTCAAAGCCAAATAGTAAATTAATCAACCAATGTTCTTGGAACAGTATTAAAATTGCTAATGCACCACAACAATCTTTTAAGTTCCTTGAATGTATTCCAGCAGTAATTCAAACAAGCAAATCCTACAAAGGAGATTGAATTCAAAACTGAATTTAAATAAGCAAAGTTAAAACAGAATTCAAAACAAAATAATAATAAGAAAAAGAAAACAGAGAAAAATGGAGAGGGGCTTACCTGGCCGTAGTAGCCTGATACGTCTCCGACGTATTGATAATTTCTTATGTTCCATGCTACATTATTGATGATATCTACATGTTTTATGCACATTATATGTCGTATTTACGCATTTTCTGGCACTAACCTATTAACAAGATGCCGAAGAGCCAGTTGCTGTTTTCTGCTGTTTTTGGTTTCAGAAATCCTAGTAAGGAAATATTCTCGGAATTGGACGAAATCAACGCCCGGGGTCCTATTTTTGCACGAAGCTTCCAGAAGACCGAGGGGGAAAGGAAGTGGGGCCACGAGGCGCCGCCACACTAGGGCGGCGCGGCCCAGGCCCTGGCCGCGCGGCCCTAGCGTGTGGGGCCCTCGTGTGGCCCCCGCGTTGCCCTTCCGCCTACTTAAAGCCTTCGTCGCGAAACCCTGTACCGAGAGCCACGATACGGAAAACATTACTGAGACGCCGCCGCGAATCCCATCTCGGGGGATTCAGGAGATCGCCTCCGGCACCTGCCGGAGAGGGGAATCATCCCGGAGGACTCTTCATCGCCATGATCGCCTCCGAGGAGTGATGAGTGAGTAGTTCAACCCTGGACTATGGGTCCATAGCGGTAGCTAGATGGTCGTCTTCTCCTAATTGTGCTTCATTGTTGGATCTTGTGAGCTGCCTAACATGATCAAGATCATCTATCTGTAATACTATATGTTGTGTTTGTCGGGATCCGATGGATAGAGAATACTATGTTATGGTGATTATCAATCTATTACTTATGTGTTGTTTATGATCTTGCATGCTCTCCGTTATTAGTAGAGGCTCTGGCCAAGTTTTTGCTAACTCCAAGAGGGAGTATTTATGCTCGATAGTGGGTTCATGCCTCCATTAAATCTGGGACAGTGACAGAAAGTTCTAAGGTTGTGGATGTGCTGTTGCCACTAGGGATAAAACATTGATGCTATGTCTAAGGATGTAGTTGTTGATTACATTACGCACCATACTTAATGCAATTGTCTGTTGCTTGCAACTTAATACTGGAAGGGGTTCGGATGATAACCTGAAGGTGGACTTTTTAGGCATAGATGCATGCTGGATGGCGGTCTATGTACTTTGTCGTAATGCCCAATTAAATCTCACTATATTTATCATATCATGTATGTGCATTGTTATGCCCTTTTCTATTTGTCAATTGCCCGACAGTAATTTGTTCACCCAACATGCTTTTATCTTATGGGAGAGACACCTCTAGTGAACTGTGGACCCCGGTCCTATTCTTTACATCGCATACAATCTACTGCAATTGTTCTTTACTATTTTCTTTGCAAACAATCATCTTCCACACAATACGGTTAATCCTTTGTTACAGCAAGCCGGTGAGATTGACAACCTCACTGTTTCGTTGGGGCAAAGTACTTTGGTTGTGTTGTGCAGTTCCACGTTGGCGCCGGAATCCCGGTGTTGCGCCGCATCACATTTCGCCACCATCAACCTTCAACGTGCTTCTTGACTCCTACTGGTCCGATTAAACCTTGGTTTCTTCTTGAGGAAACTTCTCTCTCGCATCACACCTTCCTCTTGGGGTTCCCAACGGACGTGTCAACTACACGCATCAAGCAAATTTCTGGCGCCGTTGCCGGGGAGATCAAGACACGCTGCAATATTTATTACTTTGTTTGCTGCACTTAAACAAAACACAAAAAAAAATTAGTTGCTAGCTTTACTTTATTTACTGTCTTGCTCTCTATATCAAAAACACACAAAAAATTAGTTACTTGCATTTACTTTATCTAGTTTGCTTTATTTACTATTGCTAAAATGAATACTCCTGAAAACACTAAGTTGTGTGGCTTCACTAGTTAGGCTTAATGGAAAACAACAACAAAATTAGAGATCTTTATGAACTTTATATTGAATTAGGACATGATGTGTTTGAAGAGAAAATTAAAAAACCTATGGAACTTTATATGCATGCTAATGGCAATGTTATAAGTATGAATGCCTTGAATACCATTGTTGCTAATGCTATGGAAGAATTTAAGCTTGGGGAGGTCGGTTTTGATGAAAATGATCTCTTTAGTCCTCCGGGTATGGAGGAGAAAGTTTATGTTGATATGCCTCCTATATATGATGTTTGCAATGATGAATATGATATTTTCAGTCCACCTACTATTGAGGAGAAAATTAATTATGATTACAATATGCCTCCTATATATGATGATTATGGTGATGAGAATAATAATGATAGCTATTTTATTGAATTTGCTCCCACTACAATTAATAGTAATGACTATGCTTATGTGGAGAGTAATAATTTTATGCATGTAGCTCATGACAAGAATGCTGTATGTGATAGTTATATTGTTGAGTTTGTTCATGATGCTACTGGAAATTATTATGAGAGAGGGAAACATGGTTATATGCATCTTAATAATATTAAGTTTCCCCTCTTTATGTTGAGAATTTTGAAGTTACTCGTGTTTTATCTTCCTATGCTTGTCACTTTGTTCTTCATGAATTTATTTGTGTACAAGATTCCTTTTCATAGGAAGTGGGTTAGGCTTAAATGTGTTTTGAATTTGCTTCTTGATGCTCCTTTTGCTTCATTTTCTATTTTCATGAGAGCATCATTAAAATTACTGAGCCCATCTTAATGGCTATAAAGAAAAGCGCTTATGGGAGACAACCCATGTTTTTACTACAATACTTTGTTTTATATTTGAGTCTTGGAAGTTGTTTACTACTGTAGCAACCTCTCCTTATCATGTTTTTGTGCCAAGTAAAGTTTCTATGTTAAAGTTGATGTTATATTTGGGATCGCTGCAGAAACAGCATTGCTGTCTGTCACGAATTCTGGCATAAGTCTCTGTAGAAAATTCGAAAAAACTGCAAAATTACGAGCGTGATCCTCAGATATGTACGCAACTTTCATTAGTTTTGAGTTTTTCCATTTGAGCAAGTCTAGTGCCCCTTTCAGGTTCGTCTTTACGGACTGTTCTGTTTTTGACAGATTCTGCCTTTTATTTCGCATTGCCGTATTTGCTATGTTGGATGAATTCCTTTGATCCATTAATGTCCAGTAGCTTTGTGCAATGTCCAGAAGTGATAAGAATGATTGTGTCACCTCTGAATATGTGAATTTTTAATTGTGCACTAACCCTCTAATAAGTTTGCTTGAAGTTTGGTGTGAAGGAAGTTTTCAAGGGTCAAGAGAGGAGTATGATATACTATGATCAAGAAGAGTGAAAGCTCTAAGCTTGGGGATGCCCCGTGGTTCATCCCTGCATATTTTAAGAAGACTCAAGCGTCTAAGCTTGGGGATGCCCAAGGCATTCCCTTCTTCATCGACAACATCATCAGGTTCCTCCCCTGAAACTATATTTTTATTCATCACATCTTATGTGCTTTGCTTGGAGCGTCGGTTTGTTTTGTTTTTGTTTTTGTTTGAATAAAATGGATCCTAGCATTCACTGTGTGGGAGAGAGACACGCTCCGCTGTTGCATATGGACAAATATGTCCTTAGGCTTTACTCATAATGTTCAAGGCGAAGGTTGAAACTTCTTCGTTAAATTGTTATATGGTTGGAATTGGGAAATGCTACATGTAGTAATTCTAAAATGTCTTGGATAATGTGATACTTGGCAATTGTTGTGCTCATGTTTAAGCTCTTGCATCATATACTTTGCACCCATTAATGAAGAAATACATAGAGCTTGCTAAAATTTGGTTTGCATATTTGGTCTCTCTAAGGTCTAGATAATTTCTAGTATTGAGTTTTGAACAACAAGGAAGACGGTGTAGAGTCTTATAATGTTTACAATATGTCTTTTATGTGAGTTTTGCTGCACCGGTTCATCCTTGAGTTTGCTTCAAATTAACCTTGCTAGCCTAAACCTTGTATCGAGAGGGAATACTTCTCATGCATCCAAAATCCTTGAGCCAACCACTATGCCATTTGTGTCCACCATACCTACCTACTACATGGTATTTCTCCGCCATTCCAAAGTAAATTGCTTGAGTGCTACCTTTAAAATTTCCATTCTTTACCTTTGCAATATATAGCTCATGGGACAAAATAGCCTTAAAAACTATTGTGGTATTGAATATGTACTTATGCACTTAATCTCTTATTAAGTTGCTTGTTGTGCGATAACCATGCTTCGGGGACGCCATCAACTATTCTTTGTTGAATATCATGTGAGTTGCTATGCATGTCCGTCTTGTCTGAAGTAAGAGAGATCTACCACCTTAATGGTTGGAGCATGCATATTGTTAGAGAAGAACATTGGGCCGCTAACTAAAGCCATGAATCATGGTGGAAGTTTCAGTTTGGACATATATCCTCAATCTCATATGAGAATAATAATTGTTGCCACATGCTTATGCATTAAAGAGGAGTCCATTATCTGTTGTCCATGTTGTCCTATGGATGTCTAAGTTGAGAATAATCAAAAGCGAGAAATCCAAAATGCGAGCTTTCTCCTTAGACCTTTGTACAGGCGGCATGGAGGTACCCCTTTGTGACACTTGGTTGAAACATGTGTATTGCGATGATCCGGTAGTCCAAGCTGATTAGGACAAGGTGCGGGCACTATTAGTATACTATGCATGAAGCTTGCAACTTGTAAGATATAATTTACATAACTCATATGCTTTATTACTACCGTTGACAAAATTGTTTCATGTTTTCAAAATAAAAGCTCTAGCACAAATATAGCAATCGATGCTTTCCTATTTGAAGGACCTTTCTTTTACTTTTATTGTTGAGTCAGTTTACCTATCTCTCTCCACCTTAAGAAGCAAACACTTGTGTGAACTGTGCATTGATTTCTACATACTTGCATATTGCACTTGTTATATTACTTTACATTGACACTATCCATGAGATATACATGTTATAAGTTGAAAGCAACCGCTGAAACTTAATCTTCCTTTGTGTTGCTTCAATACCTTTACTTTGATTTATTGCTTTATGAGTTAACTCTTATGCAAGACTTATTGATGCTTGTCTTGAAGTACTATTCATGAAAAGTCTTTGCTTTATGATTCATTTGTTTACTCATGTCATCACCATTGTTTTGATCGCTGCATTCATTACATATGTTTACAATAGTATGATCAAGGTTATGATGGCATGTCACTCCAGAAATTATCCTTGTTATCGTTTGCCTGCTCGGGACGAGCAGAACTAAGCTTGGGGATGCTGATACGTCTCCGACGTATCGATAATTTCTTATGTTCCATGCTACATTATTGATGATATCTACATGTTTTATGCACATTATATGTCGTATTTACGCATTTTCCGGCACTAACCTATTAACAAGATGAAGAGCCAGTTGTTTTCTGCTGTTTTTGGTTTCAGAAATCCTAGTAAGGAAATATTCTCGGAATTGGACGAAATCAACGCCCGGGGTCCTATTTTTGCACGAGCTTCCGAAGACCGAGGGGAAAGGAAGTGGGGCCACGAGGCGCCGCCACACGGCGCGGCCCCGGCGCGCGGCCCTAGCGTGTGGGGCCCTCGTGTGCCCCCCTGCCCTTCCGCCTACTTAAAGCCTTCGTCGCGAAACCCTGACCGAGAGCCACGATACGGAAAACATTACTGAGAGGCCGCGCCGCGAATCCCATCTCGGGGGATTCGGAGATCGCCTCCGGCACCCTGCCGGAGGGAATCATCCCGGGAGGACTCTTCATCGCCATGATCGCCTCCGGAGTGATGAGTGAGTAGTTCACCCCTGGACTATGGGTCCATAGCAGTAGCTAGATGGTCGTCTTCTCCTAATTGTGCTTCATTGTTGGATCTTGTGAGCTGCCTAACATGATCAAGATCATCTATCTGTAATACTATATGTTGTGTTTGTCGGGATCCGATGGATAGAGAATACTATGTTATGGTGATTATCAATCTATTACTTATGTGTTGTTTATGATCTTGCATGCTCTCCGTTATTAGTAGAGGCTCTGGCCAAGTTTTTGCTCTTAACTCCAAGAGGGAGTATTTATGCTCGATAGTGGGTTCATGCCTCCATTAAATCTGGGACAGTGACAGAAAGTTCTAAGGTTGTGGATGTGCTGTTGCCACTAGGGATAAAACATTGATGCTATGTCTAAGGATGTAGTTGTTGATTACATTACGCACCATACTTAATGCAATTGTTTGTTGCTTGCAACTTAATACTGGAAGGGGTTCGGATGATAACCTGAAGGTGGACTTTTTAGGCATAGATGCATGCTGGATGGCGGTCTATGTACTTTGTCGTAATGCCCAATTAAATCTCACTATATTTATCATATCATGTATGTGCATTGTTATGCCCTTTTCTATTTGTCAATTGCCCGACTGTAATTTGTTCACCCAACATGCTTTTATCTTATGGGAGAGACACCTCTAGTGAACTGTGGACCCCGGTCCTATTCTTTACATCGCATACAATCTACTGCAATTGTTCTTTACTATTTCCTTTGCAAACAATCATCTTCCATACAATACGGTTAATCCTTTGTTACAGCAAGCCGGTGAGATTGACCACCTCACTGTTTCGTTCGGGCAAAGTACTTTGGTTGTGTTGTGCAGGTTCCACGTTGGCGCCGGAATCCCGGTGTTGCGCCGCATCACGTTTCGCCACCATCAACCTTCAACGTGCTTCTTGACTTCTACTGGTCCGATTAAACCTTGGTTTCTTACTGAGGGAAACTTGCTACTGTGCGCATCACACCTTCCTCTTGGGGTTCCCAACGGACGTGTCAACTACACGCATCATAGCCCAACTAGGAAGCCCAGCAGCAGCCCATAACCAGCCCACCTAACAGCCCAAATAACCCTTCGTCAAGATATCGTGGAGGAAGTCATCCTCATCCCCTTCCTCCCGCATGCCGGCCAGCACGAAGACGTGCTCGTCTTCCCCCTCGCGCTGGCGCCATCTCTCGACCGAATCCATGACGAGGCACGCGCCCGGCGCCGTATAAAAGCCAGACGAACCCTAGACGCCCTCTTCTTCCTCTCTGGCTCCAATTTCGCCCCCAAATTGAAACCCTCGCCCGTACGGTCTCCGACCAACGCCGCCGATGGAGACCACCCCAGGCCTCGCCGTGACCACCAACGTGACCGCCGACCTCAGCTTGTTATTCCTGCCATTCCGCCATACTCGGAATCACCGTCGACGAACTCATCTTCTCCGACGCCGGCATCAAGCTATTCCGGCGACTGCGACCTCCCCTTGCCACGCCGATGACCCACAAGTATAGGGGATCGCAACAGTCTTCGAGGGAAGTATTACCCAATTTATTGATTCGACACAAGGGAGACAAAGAATACTTGGCCTTAACAACGGAGTTGTCAATTCAGCTGCACCTGAAACAGACTTGCTCGCAAGAGTTTATCAGTAACAGTTTTATAGCAGTAGGAATAGTGAAATAACAACAGCGGTGAAATAAAGACAGCAGTAGTGATTATAGTAAACAGCAGGATTAAAATACTGTAGGCACAAGGACGGATTTAACGGGCGTTGCATGGATGAGAGAAACTCATATAACAATCAAAGCAGGGGCATTTGCAGATAATAATAAAACGGTATCCAAGTACTAATCAATCAATAGGCATGTGTTCCATATTTAGTCGTACGTGCTCGCAATGAGAAACTTGCACAACATCTTTTGTCCTACCAGCCGGTGGCAGCCGGGCCTCTAGGCTCTGGAAATTAAGGTACTCCTTTTAATAGAGTACCGGAGCAAAGCATTAACACTCCGTGAACACATGTGATCCTCACATCACTACCATTCCCTCCGGTTGTCCCGATTTCTGTCACTTCGGGGCCATTGGTTCCGGACAGCGACATGTGTATACAACTTGCAGGTAAGATCATAAACAACGAATATCTTCATGAATCAATAACATGTTCAGATCTGAGATCATGGCACTCGGGCCCTAGTGACAAGCATTAAGCATAACAAGTTGCAACAATATCATAAAAGTGACATCTACGGATACTAGGCACTATGCCCTATCAAACTTATGACTATTACATGACCAATCTCATCCAATCCCTACCATCCCCTTCAGCCTACAGCGGGGGAATTACTCACACATGGATGGGGGAAACATGGATGGTCGATGGAGAGGCGTTGGTGGTGATGGCGGTGAAGATCTCCTCAATTTGTCCCGGCGGAGTGCCAGAACGGAGACTTCTGGCTCCCGAGACGGAGTTTCGCGATGTGGCGGCTCTCTGGAGGGTTTCTGCACGACTTCTTTCCGTGCGTTTTAGGTCGAGGGCGATAAGTAGTCCGAAGGAGGGCATCGGGGGCCAGCCGAGGGGGCCACACACTAGGGCCGCGCGTGATGTGGTCTGAGACCCTGATTGTGGCCCGATCTTGCGAATGACCCAAGGAATCAAGGGGGAAAGAGGGGAGAGGTGGTAGAACACGAAGAACACGAAGAACAAACGAAGATCCACGCACACCAACCCGATACAATCGATGCTTACCCTCACGGCTCGATGGACCGTGCCAATAGAATCCGCCCGGAAGAGACTCGAGGTAGAATTCCGAGAGGAGAGACCGGTGGGGAGGACGAATCAAGGAGTGAGAGAGAGAGTGCAAGCACTAGAATCTCTTACTACCAAATCCATACATCCACAAGGGTTGCCTTGATTACAGAGGGATGATACCCAAGGGAGACTAAGCTCAAAGTTAGGTTTGAGTTCTAAACAAGTCTAAACAGTAAAGGAGGGGTCCAGCTACTTAAATAGGCAAGCACAGCCAGCAAGGGCGAACAGGTACGCGAAAGGATAAGTCAAGGCAGTTTGGTGGGGTATTCCCGTCGAATCCGGTTGGGCGTCCGGTCAGACCGGGCGTATGACCGGGCTGTCCGGTCAGGGGTCCGGTCTGACCGGGCCTGTGACCGGGCTGTCCGGTCAAGGGTCCGGTCGACCGGCCGCCAACCGGGATTCTGCGAAGAGTCCGGTCCTGGGTCCGGTCGTCGTCCGGTACGAGGAAGTTGGCCCGGTTTGCGCCCGGTTGACCGGGCCTGTGGCCGGGGCGTCCGGTCGTGGGTCCGGTCTGACCGGGTCCTCTTCCTTGGCGCTCTTCGGGCGACGTCGGCTTCGGCTTCATGTTCATCTCCAGGTTCCTCTGCTCCTCTCCTTCCCTTGACCATGACGTCTCATCCTCTCCGGGGTCTTGGTGCTCCATGTACCTAATCACACAAAGTGTCTCGGCATGAGGTAGCATTCCATCCAATGGGGTATCTAGGTCGAGGGTAGTGAGGAGCGAGTTCACCTTGTCATGTATTGCTTTGGCTCGAGCCCGTGTCATGGGTCCACTTGGGGGACTTGTTGGCCTTGATGTAGTGTCGTTGGTGAGCGGGGCTACATCATCTCCCCCCCCTTGGGAGAGAGTCGTCCTCGACTCTTGTTCCTCCTCATCTCCATGATGTGGGGAGAGGTCCGAGATGTTGAAAGTGTTGCTCACCAAGTACTTGGATGTCGGTATGTCGATGACGTAGGCGTTGTTGTTGATGCGCTTGAGTACCTTGAAGGGCCCATCTCCTCTTGGCTTGAGCTTGGAGTTGCGTTCTTGAGGGAACCTTTCTTTCCTTAGGTGAACCCAAACGAGGTCTCCTTCTTCAAACACTCGTTCTTTCTTCTTGGCGTTGAGGCGGTTAGCTTGGCGAAGGACATGGTCTTGTATGGTTGCTCTTGTTTCTTCATGTAGTTTCTTCATGGCGGTGGTGCGCTCGTCGAAGTCCATGTTGGTCCGTTGATGAAGAGGTAGTGGGAGGATGTCGAGTGCCGTTGGAGGTTCGAATCCATAGACGATCATGAAGGGACTCCGTAATGTTGTGGAGTGCTTGGCTCTATTGTAGGCGAACTCCGCGTGGGGGAGGCAATCTTCCCATGACTTCAAGTTTTTCTTCACAAGTGTGCGGAGGAGTGTGGAGAGGCTTCGATTGACCACTTCGGTTTGTCCATCGGTTTGCGGGTGCGAGGACGATGAGAACAAGAGCTTGACTCCAAACTTTGCCATGAGCGACTTCCATAGATAACTCATGAACTTGACGTCTCGATCCGACACAATGCTTGCCGGTATCCCATGTAGGCGAACCACTTCCCTGAAAAACAATGAAGCAATGTGTGAAGCATCATCGCTCTTATGACATGGTATGAAATGAGCCATTTTTGAGAACCTATCCACTACCACAAAGATTGAATCATGCCCATGCTTTGTTCTTGGTAAGCCTAACACAAAGTCCATGCTTATATCCGACCAAGGTGCATATGGAATGGGTAAAGGTATGTAAAGACCATGGGGGTTGGATGTTGACTTAGCTTGTAAGCACGTTGTGCAACGGTTGCAAAGGCGCTCCACGTCTCGCTTCATGCGTGGCCAATAGTAGTGTGTGGATAGCATCGAAAGAGTCTTGTCGCGTCCAAAATGACCCATGAGGCCACCTCCATGTGACTCTTGCAAAAGCAACTTACGAAGAGAAGACTCGGGTATGCAAACTTTGTTAGCTTTAAACAAGTAGCCATCATGCAAGTAGAAATCATCAAAACCTCGGTCAATGGAACACTTTTCAAAGATTGGTCCAAAGAAAGAATCGGAAGGGTAAAGTTCTTTGATCTCCTCAAGACCCAAAATGTGAAACTCCAAGCGGGTGAGTAGAAGAGTAATCTTGCGGGAAAGTGCATCCGCAACCACATTTTCCTTGCCCTTTTTGTATTTGATTACATAAGGGAAGGACTCTATGAACTCAACCCACTTAGCATGTCTCTTGTTCAAATTGTGTTGACTTTTCAAATATTTCAAGGACTCATGATCCGAGTGGATGACAAACTCTTTTGGCCAAAGGTAATGTTGCCAAACTTCAAGAACACGAACCAAAGCATAAAGCTCCTTGTCATATATAGGATAGTTGAGGCGTGCGCCATCCAACTTCTCGCTATAGTATGCCACGGGTTTTCCATTTTGCATGAGGACACCACCGATTCCAAGGCCACTCGCATCACATTCTATTTCAAATGTCTTGGCAAAATCGGGAAGAGCAAGTAGTGGTGCCTCGGTGAGTCTCTTTTTCAATTCATCAAAAGCTTTTTGTTGTGCTTTGCCCCAAACGAACGGAACATTCTTTTTTGTAAGCTCGTTTAAAGGGCAAGCAATGGTGCTGAAATCTTTCACAAAGCGGCGGTAAAATCCGGCAAGACCATGGAAGCTTCGAACTTGACCAACATTTGTGGGAGTGGGCCAATTGTGGATGGCCTCAACCTTGGAAGAATCAACTTCAATCCCGTTGGCGGAAACCACAAAACCAAGAAAAACCAATTTGTTTTGAGCGAAATGGCATTTTGGAAGGTTGGCAAAGAGCTTCTCGTGGCGCAAGATGCATAAGACTTCTCTCACATGTTGAACATGGTCCTCGAGATTTTTGCTATAGATGAGGATATCATCAAAATAGACAACCACACTCTTGCCAATGAG
Source organism: Lolium multiflorum (assembly GCA_030979885.1). Taxonomy (NCBI): domain Eukaryota; kingdom Viridiplantae; phylum Streptophyta; class Magnoliopsida; order Poales; family Poaceae; genus Lolium; species Lolium multiflorum. The sequence goes on from CM061747.1 coordinate 104,153,547, forward strand.
AGGTCGCAAGATGTGATTCATAAGACGCATAAAAGTGGAAGGAGCATTGGAAAGACCAAACGGCATGACGAGCCATTCATAGAGACCAAGCTTGGTCTTGAATGCCGTCTTCCATTCATCACCAATTGCCATGCGAATTTGGTGGTAGCCACTACGCAAATCAATCTTAGAGAAAATGGTGGCACCACTCAATTCATCAAGCATGTCATCTAAACGCGGAATGGGATGTCGATAACGGACGGTAATGGCATTGATAGGGCGGCAATCCATACACATCCGTTGCGTCTCATCCGGTTTAGGCACAAGAATGACGGGAACGGCACAAGGGCTAAGGCTTTCTCGGACATACCCTTTAGCGAGGAGGTCTTGAATTTGGCGTTGGATCTCCTTGGTATCCTCGGGGTTGGTGCGGTAGGCGGCGCGGTTTGGTAGGGGCGCGCCGGGTATGAGGTCGATGCGATGCTCGATGCCCCGAAGCGGTGGTAGTCCATGGGGTAGCTCGTCGGGGAAGACGTCTTGAAACTCCTTCAAAAGAGACAACAAAGACGAAGGAATGTTGGTTAAGTCATTAGTCTCCGCCGAGAGGCCCTTGCAAATGAGCACGTAGTGTATGGTGGTGGATGGGTTGTCTTTCACTTCTCTCCACTCGCTTTTGGTGGTTAGGAGGACACTCTTTCTCTCACTCATATGTGGGTGGTGGCGCTCACTCTCTTTTTGGTGGGTCGCTCCCTCTCCTCTCAACTCACTATGGTGGATGTGGTGTTGTGCCCTCGCTAAAGCCTTCGCATTGTCGGCGATGATTTGGCTAGGAGTCATTGGGCGAAGCTCGAACTTCTTGTCCTTGACCTTGAAGGTGTATGCATTGGAGAAACCATCATGTATGGCCTTCTTGTCAAATTGCCATGGGCGGCCAAGCAACATGTGGCACACGGTCATAGGCACCACGTCACACTCGACGGTGTCTTCATAGGGTCCTATCTTGAAGTTGACGGTGACGGTGTGTTGAATCTTGACATTGCCCTTGTCACTCAACCATTGGACATGGTACGGATGAGGATGCTTGCGAAGCGTGAGGTTGAGCTTCTCACATAGCTCGGTGCTTGCCAAGTTGTGGCAACTCCCACCATCGATGATGACCTTGATAGACTTGCCACCAATGCCGGCACGCGTTTGGAAGATGTTGCATCTTTGGTCTTCCATAGCTTGGGGTTGAGTGGTGAGCACTCGAGTGACCACAAGAGAAGGGCTTGGATCATGTGTGCATAAGAGAGGGTCTTCTCCACTTTCTTCATCATAGTCTTCCTCATTAGCAACCGCGGCTTGCACTAGGGCTTCATATTCACCTTCACTTAGCGTCTCTATATCACCATTCTCCATAGTGATCATGACCTTGGTGTTCTTGCACTCAAAGGATTTGTGGCCTTGAGTACCACACTTGAAGCAAGTGACATTGGAGGGTCCCGTAGAGGCCTTAGAGGAGGCGGTGGAGGATACCGTTTGCTTCATGCGACTTTGTATGGAAGGTTGCTTGGAAGGTGTAGAGGATGCGGATGGCTTGACACTTGTTGTAGGAGTTGATGTGGCAAGCTTGGAGGCGAAGTATTGCTTGGACTTGGAGTACTTGATGTCCTCATTCACTTGACGCTCGGCCTTGGAAGCTTGGTGAACTAACTCAACCATGTTGGAGTATTGTTGGAACTCCACAATCCTCTTGATGGGGTAGTTGAGGCCATTGAAGAACCTAGCGATGGTTTGGTTCTCGGACTCTTGGATGTTTGCTCTCATCATGGTTAACTCCATCTCCTTGAAGAATTCCTCAACGGTCTTGGTGCCTTGCTTCAACTTTTGTAGCTTGTTGAAGAGATCGGTCTTGTAGTGTGTAGGGACAAAGCGGGCTTGCATTTCCTCCTTCATGTCTTCCCAAGTATCAATGGGAGGATCACCCTTTTCTTCCCTAAGAGTGACAACTTGTTCCCACCAAGTGTTGGCATAATCTTCAAACTCGAGGGAGGCCATGGCTACTTTCTTGGCACCGGAGTAGTTATGGATGCGGAAGATCTTGTCAACCTTGAGTGCCCATGAGAGGTAGGCCTCGGCATCGTCTTCACCCTTGAATTTGGGCATGTTGAACTTGAGCTTTCCATACATATTCTCTTCATCTTCCATGTTCCTTCGGCGAGGACGGATGCCTTCATCTCTTGCGACTTGAGGTGGTAGAGGAGGTCTTCCACGACCAACCATAGCATTGGGTTGGCGTTGGAGGTGAACACTAGCTTCACTTGGCTCATGTTGAGGATGTTGTTGCGGGTCTTGGCGAGGTTGTTGGCGTTGCCCAATGTTGGCTCTCTCATCTTGATCATGTTGAGGTTGTCCTCGGCCCCTTTGGTCATGGCGAGGATGATTCCGGAGATCACGCCTTGGTGGATCTTGATGACCTTGGTCTTGAGCATCCACATGGGCTTGACGATGAGGTGCCGGGTCCATGTTGTGGAGGACGTTGTCTTGGGGTTGGTCGTCATGCCCATGGTGGGCATGGCGAGCCGCTTGATGACGATCTTGGTGAAGAGCTTGTTCTTGTTGCGGACGTTCATGAGGACGAGCATGGCGATGGAACTCTCCGCGCCTTGAGTTGGAGCGAGAATCATCATGACGAGCGTGCGGTCGACGAGAGCGATGACGATCTCCATGCCTTGAGTCGGAGCTTGAGGACGAATGGTGATCATGGGAGTAGTCATCATGTGAGGTAGTCGATGACGATGAGGAAGTAGAGCGATGTCGATGTCGGCGTCCCAAGTTGTTGATGGCGCGCTCGAGGCTATCCATGCGCCGCTCCATGTTTGCATCATTGGCCGTCACTTGATCATGCAAGTTGTCCGTAGCTTCACGAAGAAGGATCATATCTTGGTTCACTTGGCCGAAGTTGTGGGCCACTTCTTCATATTGTTCATCGATGCGTGTCTCGAACAAGTTGAGTTGGTCCTTGAACTCTTGGCGTTGCACCCATAGGTTGTGTTGGGTGGCCAACCTCTCGGAGGGGCGTAGGACCTCATCCTCCTTTCCTTGGTCTCCATGCCTATCCATGATCACAAGACAAGAACTATGTTGTGGGTGTTAGTGGAAGGAGACTACCTCTCACTCTTACCGTGGCAAGATAGTATTGAGGCAATCAACCAAACCGAAAGCAAGACCAATTGTATCGGGACACACACGAAACACACGCAAAAGCTAGCAAATATGGTGTTAGGAGTGGATGGTGGAAAGCCAAAAGACAAAATCCAAAATCGAGTATGTTGTTAAGAGTGGGTAAGGTCCAAAAATCCAAGTGTCAAAGTGGCGATCACTATAAACACGGAAAAATGTGGAACTCACACACGGGATGAGCGGGGTTAGTGCAACCAAGGAACGAGCGGAAAAAGGAAAAACCCAAAACAAGGGTGCTCAATGTCACACTAACTCAAGAAGAGATCGAAGCTAGGTTGCATAGAGTAGAAACACCAAGATTCGCACGAGGTCTCTCTTCTCTATCTCTCTTGCTTGCTTAAAAGCTTTTCACTCTTTTTGTATCGGTGGCACTTTGCACTTTGCTTTTTTTTTCACTAGCACACTATGCTCTTACTCTTTTGCTGGCCACTCACGAGCTCTACTTACGAGCTTTACTCACACAACGCACACCCTCACGGTCGGGACCTCGTGCGATGTTTCGCAACACTCGGAAGCTTCGCTCGTGGGATAGATCGCAAAAAGAAGAGGGCTACAAGGGTTACTGCAAGTTATACCTGCGATGGTGGAGATGGTGGTGGTGGTGGTGGTCGGCGGTGGTGTTAGACGATGTCGAAGACGAGGAGCCCGGCCGGTGGGACCGCGTGTGGCGCCGGCTGCTCCGGTCTGGGGTCCGGTTGACCGGCTTGGACCGGCTGCTCCGGTTGGCGGCCGGTTGACCGGGTTCTGCGCCGGACGGTCCGGTCTGGGGGCCGGTTGACCGGGTGCGAAACCGGGTTCGTCGATTTGGAGCTTTCTCTCTCCTGTTCTTCCCCAAACCAAAACCAAATCGGCCAAAACGAAGGGAAACGATGGAATTGGAGGCTCAAAGGTGGGGAAATAGTAGATCAAGCACAACAACACCAGATCCACGGAGCAAAACCACTCAAAACTCAACCAAATCACAGATCCGTCCAAAGGCAATTTAGGGCTATTTTTTGGAAAATTTTCTAGAAACGAAATTGGGTGGGTGGAGGGTCAAATCCGCGGAAACCAAAGGCTGCTGATACCATATGATGTGGTCTGAGACCCCGATTGTGGCCCGATCTCGCGAATGACCCAAGGAATCAAGGGGGAAAGAGGGGGAGAGGTGGTAGAACACGAAGAACACGAAGAACAAACGAAGATCCACGCACACCAACCCGATACAATCGATGCTTACCCTCACGGCTCGATGGACCGTGCCAATAGAATCCGCCCGGAAGAGACTCGAGGTAGAATTCCGAGAGGAGAGACCGGTGGGGAGGACGAATCAAGGAGTGAGAGAGAGAGTGCAAGCACTAGAATCTCTTACTACCAAATCCATACATCCACAAGGGTTGCCTTGATTACAGAGGGATGATACCCAAGGGAGACTAAGCTCAAAGTTAGGTTTGAGTTCTAAACAAGTCTAAACAGTAAAGGAGGGGTCCCAGCTACTTAAATAGGCAAGCACAGCCAGCAAGGGCGAACAGGTACGCGAAAGGATAAGTCAAGGCAGTTTGGTGGGGTATTCCCGTCGGATCCGGTTGGGCGTCCGGTCAGACCGGGCCTGTGACCGGGCTGTCCGGTCAGGGGTCCGGTCTGACCGGGCCTGTGACCGGCTGTCCGGTCATGGATCCGGTCGACCGGTCGCCAACCGGGATTCTGAAGAGTCCGGTCCTGGTCCGGTCGCGTCCGGTACGAGGGAGTTGGCCCGGTTGACCGACCTGTGGCCGGGGCGTCCGGTCGTGGGTCCGGTCGACCGGCTCGGACCGGCCAGCGTCCTTCTCTCTTCCTTGGCGCTCTTCGGGCGACGTCGGCTTCGGCTTCATGTTCATCTCCAGGTTCCTCTGCTCCTCTCCTTCCCTTGACCATGACGTCTCATCCTCTCCGGGGTCTTGGTGCTCCATGTACCTAATCACACAAAGTGTCTCGGCATGAGGTAGCATTCCATCCAATGGGGTATCTAGGTCGAGGGTAGTGAGGAGCGAGTTCACCTTGTCATGTATTGCTTTGGCTCGAGCCCGTGTCATGGGTCCACTTGGGGGACTTGTTGGCCTTGATGTAGTGTCGTTGGTGAGCGGGGCTACATCATCGCGGGCCCCTCCTGGGCCGCGCCGGCCTAGTGTGTGGGGCCCTCGTGCCCCCACCTGGCTTGCCCTTCTGGCTCCGTGAGTCTTCTGGGAAAATAGGGCCTTCTGTATAAATTCCGAGGTTTTCCTGAAAGTTGGATTTCTGCACAAAAACGAGACACCAGAGCAATTCTGCTGAAAACAGCGTTAGTCCGTGTTAGTTGTATCCAAAATACACAAATTAGAGGCAAAACAATAGCAAAAGTGTTCGGGAAAGTAGATACGTTTTGGACGTATCAACTCCCCCCAAGCTTAGCTTATTGCTTGTCCTCAAGCAATTCAGTTAACAACTGAGCGATAAAAGAACTTTCACGAACACATTTGCTCATATGATGTATATATTCTCATGCTATGGCTAATACTTAAGCAGTTCATAATGAGATACATGCAAATAAGATCATCCAACAGCTATGTCAATCATGGAGAGGTACCAACAATTAATAATAAGCATCATGAATCATGTATATAAGCAGGATTGCAATGTTCATAAGAGAATATGATAAAGTGGTATCTCGCTTGCCCGTATTTGATCGGCAAAACATAAATGCCGAGGCACCTCTTTCATAGAAAGACTAGAAGTAGTGATTGTCAAAGATAAAAGCATCAAAGTTATACCACAATCAATCATATTTTGAGACAAGCATATTATACTAAGAATGACAGTTGTGCTCTCAAGATAGTGCTCAAAGAAAGAATGGAGACACAACATAAAAGTAAAAGATTGACCCTTCGCAGAGGGAAGCAGGGATTAACATGCGCTAGAGCTTTTCATTTTTAAAACAGGAGTAAAATTATTTTGAGAAGTGCTTGTTGTTGTCAACGAATGGTAATGGGTACACTAACTACCTCATCAACCGGACTCCCAAGAGCGGCTCCCATGAATTATTTGTATGTTTATGTGGCACTCCTTCCAACCTTTCTTACACAAACCATGGCTAACCGAATCCTCGGGTGCCTGCCAACAATCACATACCATGAAAGAGTGCCTTTTTATTTAAGTTTTATTATGATGATGACACTCCCCCCAACCTTTGCTTACACAAGCCATGGCTAACCGAATCCTTCGGGTGCCGTCCAACAATCACAAACCATGGAGGAGTGTCTATTTAAGTTAATTAATTTGGGACTGGGAATCCCATTGCCAGCTCTTTTTGCAAAATTATTGGATAAGCGGATGTGCCACTAGTCCATATGAGAGTCCGTCAAAAGTAAATGACAAGGTTGAAAGCTAAACACCACATACTTCCTCATGAGCTATGAAACATTAACACAAATTGAGAAGCATTTTGAAAGTTTTAAAGGTAGCGCATGAGAATTTACTTGGAATGGTTTGAAATGCCATGCATAGGTATTTATGGTGGACACTTTGGAACAACTTGGTTTTCAGGTGTTTGGAAGCACGAGCGGCGTTCCCGCTCAGTACAAGTGAAGGCTAGCAAAATACTAGGGAGCGACAAATCAAGAGAGCAGTAACTGTCATAATCATGCTTGCGGCAAAATAAATTAACGGAGGCATAAAAGTGATGCAAGAACTCTGAAGCAATATAAATCATCGAGGCTTAATTGACTTTTTTGTTCAGTCATATGCATGCGTGAGCATGTGCCAAATCGATATAAATGAATTATTCAGAGGAGGATACCACAATGCCATACTTACTTATGAATAAAACAATGCAAGCGAACATCCATGACATGCTACTCATATTAATAAATTGGAGCTAAGCATGAGAGATCATGAACTACTAGACTTTCTCACATAACATATACCTCACATGAACCAAATAAGCATGCTCACATGGATGAGTATATGTACAAAAATGAAAACAAATAGAGTTCATACCAGCCTCTCACCACAATCCAATTGTTGTAGATCGTCATTATTGCCTTTCACTTGTGTAGCTTGGATAATATGAAATGAAAACCACGCTCCAGCCACCGAAGACCATTGAAATCATGATGAACTTTACAAACCAAAGAAGAACAGCAAATATTTTTGGTGTTTTCGAATTGGAAACAAGAACAAAAGAAACAAGCAAACAAAGCAAAATCTTTTTGGGTTTTCTCATGGCAAACCAACGATAGTAAATAAAGTAAACTAAGAGCAACCAAATAAACAAATGGTGAAGAGAAACAACAGAAATATTTTTGGTCTTTTTGTGTTTTAGGAAAGAAACAAAGCAAAAACAAAAGAATGCAAACTAAAAGAAACACAGAAAAGCAGGATGACAGAAATCTGCCAAAACCTGACAGCAGTACAGAAATCGAAATTAACAAAAATCTTCCATTGCTCAGCTCAAAAAGTGTTCAACTAATGAAAGTTAGATAACAACCTGGGGCACGTGCTCAAAAATTGGCAACTCAAAATAACGTTCTGGCTGTGCGTACGAATTTTTTTGGTAACAGCCCAGAATCTGTTTTTGGACAGCACTTCCCCAAATATCATCTCCCTCTCATTAGAAAACCACTCTAAGAAACTAAACAAGTATGTACAAGTATCCAGCAACCATAATATGCAAATAATGAGTGATGCCGGTATACCTCCCCCAAGCTTAGGCTTTTGGCCTAAGTGGAGTTCATTCCCACGGTCCCCATGAAGTGGTGTCTCCGTAGTACGACGAAGAACGACCCGGTTCCAGGTATGTGCTGGAGGAAACATCGGGGTATGTGACGGTGCAGTCGTAGGAGGGCTCGGCGTCCTCGGAGTCATGCTGCTGGTGGAAGTCTTGTATCTTCATATGTTCCTCCACCTCCTCCTTAGTGAGCGACCATGATTGCCTGTCAATATTGAACAAACCTGGCTGGGGAAGAGGGATTTCCTTCTCATCCCCGTCAGCAAACAACATTCTATAGACCATATTATCTATAGTGGAATCAGTGGTAACAAAATGATGACTCTTCATAGCAGTAATATCAAGTCTCCTAGGGGTTAATGGCACATCATTAGGATCAAGAGGGAGTCTTAAATGTGTTAAAATGCGCAGTGCAATAGTTCCTCCAAAAATAGGCCCCCTGCTAGACAGGCGGCGAGCAATAAGAGAACCAAGATGATAAAGTGTCTGTCCAGTAAGTGCAGCATTCAAGAAAGCAAGATGATAGCTAGAGATATTGCTAGTATTTTCCCTACCAAGAATGCTAGTAGCAATGTAATATGCAAAATATTTAATGGCGGGGAGTTGAATGTTTCTTATCTTGCCGCGCTGAATGGTGCGGCAATCATCTTCGGTGATCCCTCGATAGAGCTCCAACAGGTCCCGGGGGTTGTCATCAATCCTCCTTGCTGTACCTACAGGGGCAATATCCAATGCACGACAAAATTCTTCCAATTCCATAGTAACAGGATTACCATAGATCTTGAATGCAACTGTCGGCTCATATTGCGTGTTGTGGAACTTGAAGCTCTCAACGAAAATTTTGGTGAGCATGTAGTATTGCTCCCTTTCATCTCCCACGTAGGTGGCCTGCCCTGTTGACAAGGGTGAAGAAATCATCCAATATCCCTGCATTTGTCAGAAAATCATAACATGGGAAGGATGAAGCATTAGGAGCCCCATTGTCCTCTTCGGGCGCGAAGCTAGGCGCGATGATATCCTCATTGTAGGATCGCCTAATCTGAGTGGACGCCCTCGAGGGCCTCCCGGTGCTGGTTGTTCCTTTCTTGAATAATTCTCCAAATTTGAATTTCTTCATCTTCCTCTTCTGAAATTTTCAACAACCATTATAAAATTTGATTTCAAGGTATATAATTAAGGGGAACTACTATAGGAACTTGCTAGAGTACTAAACATGCATCAAAACTAGTTTCTACCACTTAGAACAAGCATGCAAGCTCACTAAACATGTTATCTACAGCAGCAAAATATTCAAGATATACTCAACCAAACAAAATTCTAATTGGACAATCAAAGGAGTCACATACCAAGGAGCAAATGTGCCAAATTTCAGACAGAAATCTGGGCTGAGCAAGGAGATCGAGAAATCGCGAGTTCTTGAGCAGAAACGCGAGTGAGAGGAACTTGGTGCGAGTTTTTTCGGGAGAGAGAAGAGCATGGGAGGAAGAGATGCTGAAGTGGGGCAAAGGGGGGCCCACACACCAGGGTGGCGCGCCCCCCTTGCTGGCCGCGCCGGCCTGTGGGGTGCCACCCTGGGGTGCCCCACTGGTCAGCCCCAGGTGCTCCCAGGTGCCTCTTCGAAAAATAGGACTACCAGTATAATTTTTGTAAATTTTTGAGAACTTCGAAAAATGCACATTTCTGGGTGTTAAATTAATTATTACTGCGCAGGAAAATGATTTCCAAAATCTTAACAACTAAAGCATATTGCAAAACAAAAGGTGCTACAGCAAGTAAAATAAGTGGAGGGAGAAAGAAAGAAAGAAATGTTGTTTAGCTCTCTTATGCATTAAAATATACTTGTTAACAAGGTTGATCAAGTCTTGCTACCAAATAAATTTTATATGACATAAGAAGAAATAAACCTCAAATCAATCATGTTACCTTATATTGAATTGATATGGATCCAATCACAAGAGTTTGATATTCTTCTTTAGGCTCATATATAGGACAATCAATGGATCCCACTTTGATAGTTTTCACATTAAAAATTGTATTAACTCCATATACTTTATCAATCCTCTTGGGAAAATAGACAGTATGTTCCTTATCATCAACATTGAAAGTAACCATGCCTTTATTGCAATCAATAACAGCCCCTGCAGTATTAAGAAAGGGTCTTCCAAGAATAATGGACATATTATCATCTTCAGGCATTTCCAACACAACAAAATCAGTTAATATCAAGCAATGTTGAGTAACTTGAACAGGAACATTTTCACATACACCAACAGGAATAGCGGTAGATTTATCAGCCATTTGCAAAGATATATCAGTTGGTATTAACTTATCTAAATCAAGTCTCTTATAAAGAGAAAAAGGCATTACACTAACTCCCGCTCCCAAATCACATAGAGCAGTTCTAACATAATTATTCTTGATGGAACAAGGAATAGTCGGTATACCTGGGTCTCCAAGCTTCTTTGGAATCTTACCACTTGAAGGAGTAATTAGCGAGCATAGTGGAAATCTCCTCATTGGGAATTTTCCTTTTGTTAGAGACAATATCTTTCATATACTTTGAATAAGGAGGCAATTTAATAGCATCAGTCAAAGGGATTTGCAAAAATAAAGGTTTCATCCAATCACAAAATTTATTATAATGTTCCTCCTCCTTTGATTTTAGTTTCTTAGCAGGAAAAGGCATTTGCTTTTGAACCCAAGGTTCTCTTTCATTACCATGTTTCTCAGCAATAAAATCTTCTTTAGTGTACTTTTTATTTTTAGCATGCTTTTTAGGTTCTTCTTCAACCTCTTCTTTATCAGGAGTATCATCCTTATCATCATCTTTATCATGTTCATTACCACTTTCAGTTTCAGCATCAGAAATAGAAATACTATTAGGATCATTAACAGGTTCAGAGGATTCTACAACATTCTTATGTTTCTTTTTCTTTTTCTTAGATGGAGCACTAGTTTTAGTTAGTTGAGAATCTTGTTCAACTCTTTTGGGATGCCCTTCAGGATATAGAGGATCCTGGGTAGAAACACCACCTCTAGTTGTTACTTCATAAGCATGTTTTTCTTTAGAATTATTTCCCAACAAGTCATTTTGCACTTTAGTGAGTTGATCAATTTGAGTTTGAACCATATGAAAATGTTTAACAAGTATCTTAACATCATTGGAGGTTCTCTCCACAATATCATGCAATTCACTAATAGCTCGAGAATTTTCCATTAAATGATTCTCTACTCTCATATTAAAGTTTTCTTGCTTAACAATATAATTATCAAACTCATCTAAGCATTGAGCAGGAGGTTTTGAATACGGAATATCTTCCCTAGTAAAGCGTTGAAGAGAGTGTACCTCAATCATGGATGAAGGGGGAGTTATCTCACATAAATCTTCTATAGGAGGTAAATTCTTCACATCTTCAGGTTTAATACCCTTCTCTTTAAGAGACTTCTTGGCTTCCCTCATATCTTCATCATTTAATTTAATCATACCCCTCTTCTTCAATATCGGTGTCGGGGTTGGTTCAGGTGTAGACCAATCATCATGATTCCGGCCTATTTTAGCCAATAATTCTTCAGCGTCGTCTGGAGTTCTTTTCCTGAAAACACAACCAGCACAACTATCCAGGTATGCCCTAGACTCAATGGTTAGTCCACTATAAAATATATCAAGTAAATCATGCTTTTCCAAATCATGGTCAGGCCGAGCTCTAATAAGAGAACAAAATCTCGCCCAAGCCTCAGGCAATTTCTCTCCATCTTCCTGGTCAAAATTATAAATTCTCTGCAAAGCAATATGTTGAGCACTAGCAGGAAAGTATTTCCGGAAGAAAACATCAAGCAATTCTTTTGGACTTTTAATAGAACCAGGAGGCAAATTATTATACCAAGTTTTAGCATCATCCTTTAATGAGAAAGGAAAAATTTTAGCGACAAAATAAGTACGCATCTTGACATCATCAGAAAACAAGCCACTAAGAGTAGATAACTCAATCATGTGTTCAACAGCACTTTCTTTTTCAGTACCACAAAAGGGTGTTTTCTCAACAATAGCTATATGAGATAGATCAAGAGAAAAATCATAATCTTTATCCTTAATGTTTATAGGAGATGTGGCAAATTTAGGATCAGGAGACAGTTTATATCTAACAGCATGTTCTGCAAGCAACTTTTTAATTTTTCTTGCATCAGTAGTAGCATTGAATTTTTCAATAAAATCATCATCAAGCTCTACATAATCTTCATCAAGATCATCACTAGAATATTCAACAGACTCAGGTGAATTAACAGGTGTAGCAGCATTTTCATTAGGAGTTTCAGTATTTTCAATTTGCCTAGACCTAGCAATTGTAGCATCTAGAAAAGATCCTAACGAACCATCATTATCAAGCACAGCAGAAGCATCATCACAATTATGAGAGGAATTTTCAGATTCAGCAGAAGTACCAGCATTTGAAGCTTGTGGTGGTGAAACAAGTTTACTTATCACAGATGGTGAATCAAGAGCAGCAGAGGTACTAAGAGTTGTACCTTTTCTTGTAGTGGATGGTAATATGGCGATCTTAGTATCGCGAGGTTTACCCATGATGGAGAATTGCAGCGAACAATATCAATCCAAGTGAACTTCCAAATAAAGCTATGCTCCCCGGCAACGGCGCCAGAAAATAGTCTTGATGACCCACAAGTATAGGGGATCGCAACAGTCTTCGAGGGAAGTATTACCCAATTTATTGATTCGACACAAGGGAGACAAAGAATACTTGTAAGCCTTAACAACGGAGTTGTCAATTCAGCTGCACCTGGAAACAGACTTGCTCGCAAGAGTTTATCAGTAGTAACAGTTTTATAGCAGTAGGAATAGTGAAATAACAGCAGCGGTGAAATAAAGACACTAGTAGTGATTATAGTAAACAACAGGATTAAAATACTGTAGGCACAGGGACGGATTGACGGGCGTTGCATGGATGAGAGAAACTCATATAACAATCAAAGAAGGGGCATTTGCAGATAATAATAAAATGGTATCCAGGTACTAATCAATCAATAGGCATGTGTTCCATATTTAGTCGTACATGCTCGCAATGAGAAACTTGCACAACATCTTTTGTCCTACCAGCCGGTGGCAGCCGGGCCTCTAGGGAAACTACTGGAAATTAAGGTACTCCTTTTAATAGAGTACCGGAGCAAAGCATTAACACTCCGTGAACACATGTGATCCTCACATCACTACCATTCCCTCCGGTTGTCCCGATTTCTGTCACTTTGGGGCCATTGGTTCCGGACACGACATGTGTATACAACTTGCGGTAAGATCATAAACAACGAATATCTTCATGAATCAATAACATGTTCAGATCTGAGATCATGGCACTCGGGCCCTAGTGACAAGCATTAAGCATAACAAGTTGCAACAATATCATAAAAGTGACATCTACGGATACTAGGCACTATGCCCTATCAAACTTATGACTATTACATGATCAATCTCATCCAATCCCTACCATCCCCTTCAGCCTACAGCGGGGAATTACTCACACATGGATGGGGGAAACATGGTTGGTCGATGGAGAGGCGTTCGTGGTGATGGCGGTGAAGATCTCCTCCAACCTCGTCCCGGCGGAGTGCCGAACGGAGACTTCTGCTCCCGAGACGGAGTTTCGCGATGTGGCGGCTCTCGGAGGGTTTCGGCGACTTCGACTTCTTTCCGTGCGTTTTTAGGTCGAGGGCGATAAGTAGTCCGAAGGAGGGGGGCCAGCCGAGGGGGCCACACACTAGGGCCGCGCGGGCCCCTCCTGGGCGCGCCGGCCTAGTGTGTGGGGCCCTCGTGCCCCCACTTGCCCTTCCGCTCCGTGAGTCTTCTCGGGAAAATAGGGCCTTCGTATAAATTCCGAGGTTTTTCCAAAGTTGGATTTCTGCACAAAAACGAGACACCAGAGCAATTCTGCTGAAAACAGCGTTAGTTCGTGTTAGTTGTATCCAAAATACACAAATTAGAGGCAAAACAATAGCAAAAGTGTTCGGTAGATACGTGCGGTTTTTGACATCATCACGCCCTCGCTCGCGGTAGCTCGCTCTCACCATCGGCCCCAGGCCGCCGTCGGAGCTCGCCGCCGCCGCTCCGGCGACCAAGGGAGCGGCGCCGCCACTTCTTGGCTCCTCGTGGTGCGCTGGTTCGAATGGAACCAGTCGCCCATCCTCGCGCGCCGGAACGCCGCGATCGACGCCCTCTGCCGCCGGCCACCATGTGTGGCCACGTGATGATTTTGACTCGGTCAAATACGACGTGGCAGATGACCTGGCCGATGGCCCACCAACAGTGACTGTTTGGGTAGAATCCCGGGTGCATTTAGTTATTTCTGTTTAAATTCAATTCCAGAAATTTGCTGCAACTTTGACAAATTGTAGAAAATCCTATATAGCTCAGAAAAATAAATATAAGATATCAAAATTCTTATAAAGATAAACCCTATCCAATAAAAATATAAAATGAAATTTTTATTTTTAATAAAAATTCAATTATTTATTACTTGTTATTTAAGCCTTTAATTTTAATTCTAAATTCAATTAAAATTCAATAATTAGTAAAATTCCAAATTAAATAAAAACCAGTAAATAAATAAAGAAAACATTAAAACTAATTTTATTTATTTGTTATTTTGTTAAATCATTATTAGAGAGAATTAAACCCTGATTAATAATTACCCTAATTATTAATTGTTTAAAAATAATAAATGCCATATTCAATATTATTTTGAAGCTATTAATAACTTCAAATTTAAAACAAAGTTATTAATCATAGAACTATATGGTAAATAGTAAACCCTAGTTCTATATGAGAGAAAACTAGAAACCTATCATTTCATGAGAAACCCTAAAACCCTAACTCCATTAGGAAACCTAGCTCCAATATTACATGTGAACCCTAAATTGCTTCTAACCTAAACCCTAGGTTACTAGGTTAGAATATATGATCATGATACTTTCTTTTCATTCATAGAACTATAATTGCAACTAAATACTTGTCATGTCTTCATAAAATAATAGAGACCTGCCACTAATAAAATGGTATCCCATATGTTCATCTTCATTAGACCTAGATGATCAAATTGGGTTAACCAAGTGCAAACCATAGATCCTATCCTTAGAGATATTAACCTTAATGGACCATGCTTAGCATCACACCATTGTGATGAACCCTAATAGCAACCATGCCAATATTGTGTATCATATTACATACACACTAAACCCTACTAGTGTGAGATACTTATGAACCATCCTATTTAGGAACCATTATTCCTTACCTAGTGGATCCAATAGCAAACCCTAGACAACCTCAACCCTAATTGTAATACTTCTTATTCCTTAAGAAGTATGTTCTTCAAAAGTTATTCTTTTGAAGTAAATAAAGAATCATCATCAACCCTGCTTATAGGACCTATAAACCCTAGCT
The DNA here is from genome assembly GCA_030979885.1 of Lolium multiflorum. Taxonomy (NCBI): domain Eukaryota; kingdom Viridiplantae; phylum Streptophyta; class Magnoliopsida; order Poales; family Poaceae; genus Lolium; species Lolium multiflorum. Next base: position 104,168,912 of record CM061747.1, read on the forward strand.
AGCTATCACCAGCAAGATGAACCAACCTTGATAGCAGCCCTGAATAAATAATTGCTTAGGATGCCTAGGCTTAACTCAACCTTACAAACCCTAGATGTCAATGAATCCAACATTGTTGTGATCCATCTAATACTTACTCCAGAAACTAATTGAAACCATAGTACACCATAGAACCCCACAAACCTAATTATCATACTTGTTCTTTATTAAAGAACATGTTCTTCAAAAGTTATTCTTTTGAATTATATAATAAATAATCATCAACCATGCACTATAGGACTTAAAATTGACAACTGCTCTTTACTTATTATACAACCACTATTCCTTGATGTGTATGATTGTTACTATGCATTTTACCACTTGCTTATGATTCTAAACCAACACAAACCTGAATAAGAACCTTGTTTGTAAATCACTCTAAAAGTGCAACACACCCTGAACTAATCATTACCACTCACTAATCCTAAATCATCGGGGTTAGGTCACGCTTAGAGCGATTGCATCTCATATTTATGCATTATTGCATCCTTGCCAATCTTTTAAACATCGTCCTTACCGGACGATGATGCTATTTCAGAATTTGGAGTTATTGCGTATCGAAGACCCTTGCCTGCATAATCTTGCAGTCAAGAAAGGCAAGTTCATCGCTTGCTCATGTCATTTGAGTATTTTTACCAAATTACTTGCAAAGTACTATGTTTATCACTATTGCATAAAAAGCAAAACTACTATTTTCATAACTATGAATATGACTATGTGGTGGGCAATGGAACCATGATTGTGTTGATATGGTGGAGGTTCAATTGCAAGGGTTTATATCCATCTAGGATTAAACAACAAATGTCGTCCAGTGATTCTTGTGCCGTAATACCCATGTTAACCATAATGGGACGGAGTAGTCAAAAGTGTTTCCACCTCTCGTTCATCAACGGATGCTCATTACCGGGTGCACATGATCTCGAGAGACATGATGCAGGGGTGGGAACCCGTAGAAGTCCCAACGGGAATGAGGTCTATGATGGGTTGCAACTGCCGGCGTAGGAATGTATGGTAGAGCCCTGCATTGTTGTCGTGGTCGGGGCCCAGCCTTAATTGGCGTAAGTGAACCGGCGTGGACCCAGGGTCGGAGATTGCAACAAAGGGTGGGTGTTCGAGGTAGCGGAGGAACATGATTGACTAGGACCTTATACCGGGCCTCACACCAAAGGAAGTGTGGACGGGTGATGTCTACGGGTGCTTCTATTCTTGTAGACAGTGTTGGGCCTCCAAGAGCAGAGGTTTGTAGAACAGCAGCAAGTTTCCCTTAAGTGGATCACCCAAGGTTTATCGAACTCAGGGAGGAAGAGGTCAAAGATATCCCTCTCAAGCAACCCTGTAATCACAAAGCAAGAAGTCTCTTGTGTCCCCAACACACCAAATACACTTGTCAGGTGTATAGGTGCACTAGTTCGGCGAAGAGATAGTGAAATACAAGTAATATGGATGTATATGAGTGGTAATAGCAATCTGAATAAAATATGGCAGCGAGTAAACATGCAACAGAACAGTAAATAAACGGTGTTTTCAGTATTGGAAACAAGGCCTAGGGATCATACTTTCACTAGTGGACACTCAACATTGATCGCATAATAAATACTTCTTCTCATATGTGCTACATACACTCTTGTTTGATAATGAACATCATTGCGTAGGATTACACGAACCCTCAATGCCGGAGTTAACAAGCTCCACAATTCCATGTTCATATTTAAGTAACCTTAGAGCATAATAGATCATTGCAAAATAAACCAAGAACTAACATAGTGCACACACTGTCCACATTACACTATGAAGGAGGAATAGATCACATCAATACTATCATAATGATAATTAACTCCACAATCTACAAGAGATCGTGATCATAGCCTACGACAAGAACCACAGGGTGCACACACTAATCACCTTTACACCAAGTAGGAGGAATAGAACTACTTTAATAACATCACATGAGTAGCACACAACTAGTAGCGATACAAAGCTCATCATATGGATCTCAATCATGTAAGGCAGCTCATGAGATCATTGTATTGGAGTACGAGAGAGAGATTAACCACATAGCTACGGTAGAGCCCTCAGCCCCAGGGGAGAACTACTCCCTCCTCATCATGGGAACAGCGATGGCGGTGAAGATGGCGGTGGAGACGGCTTCCGGGGGCAATTCCCCGTCCCGGCAGGGTGCCGGAACAGAGAGTTCTGTCCCCCGAATCTTGATTTCGCGATGGCGGCGGCTCTGGAAGGTTTTTCCCCGTATCGTGGTCTCTGGCGGTGTTTTTAGGTCAGGGAGGCTTAAATAGGCGCCGAGAGGGAGTCGGAGGGGCCACGGGGTGCCCAGACCATAGGGCGCGCCCCGGCCCGCGCCGGGGTGGTCTGGGCCCCCGGCTCCCCTCTCGTCCCTCCGGTGCTCTGGAAGCTTCCGGAAAAATAGGAACTTTGGCGGTGATTTCGTCCGATTCCGAGAATATTTCGTTACTAGGATTTCTGAAACCAAAAACAGCAGAAAACAGAATTGGCCTTTCGGCATCTCGTCAATAGGTTAGTTCCGAAAAACGCATAATAATGACATATAATGTGTATAAAACATGTAGATATCATCAATAAAGTGGCATGGAACATAAGAAATTATAGATACGTTTGAGACGTATCAAGCATCCCTGCTTAGTTCTCGTCCCGAGCAGGTAAAACGATAACAAATGATAATTTCTTAAGTGACATGCCATCATAGCCTTGATCATACTATTGTAAAGCACATGAGATGAATGCAGAGATTCGAAGCAATGATGAGGATAATGAGTAAACAAATGAATCATATAACAAAGACTTTTCATGAATAATACTTTCAAGCCAAGCATCAATAAGTCTTGCATAAGAGTTAACTCATAAGCAATAAATTCTTAGTAGAAAGCTTTGAAACAACACAAAGGAAGATATAAGTTTCAGCGGTTGCTTTCAACTTTAACATGTATATCTCGTGGATAATTGTCAACACAAAGTAATATAACAAGTGCAATAGGTAAACATGTAAGAATCAATGCACACAATTTACACAAGTGTTTGCTTCTAGGATAGAAAGAATAGGTAAACTGACTCAACAATAAGGTAAAAGAATGGTCCTTCAAAGAGGAAAGCATTGATTGCTATATTTGTGCTAGAGCTTTGATTTTGAAAACACATAGAGAGCATAAAAGTAAAGTTTTGAGAAGTGTTTGTTGTTGTCAACGAATGGTAGCGGGTACTCTAACCCCCTTGGCAAACCTTCAAAGAGCGGCTCCCATTTTCTTTTGTTTTTGGGTGGCACTCCTTCCAACCTTTCTTTCACAAACCATGGCTAACCGAATCCTCGGGTGGCTGCCAACAATCTCATACCATGAAGGAGTGCCTTTTTATTTTAGTTTTATTATGATGACACTCCTCCCCACCTTTGCTTTCTCAAGCCATGGCTAACCGAATCCTTCGGGTGCCGTCCAACAATCACATACCATGGAGGAGTGTCTATTTTTGTTAATTAATTTGGGACTGGAATCCCATTGCCAGCTCTTTTTGCAAAATTATTGGATAAGCGGATGAAGCCACTAGTCCATTGGTGAAAGTTGCCCAACAAGATTGAAAGATAAACACCACATACTTCCTCATGAGCTATAAAACATTGACACAAATAAGAGGTAATAACTTTTGAATTGTTTAAAGGTAGCACTCAAGCAATTTACTTTGGAATGGCGGAGAAATACCATGTAGTAGGTAGGTATGGTGGACACAAATGGCATGAATATTGGCTCAAGTATTTGGATGCATGAGAAGTATTCCCTCTCGATACAAGGTTTAGGCTAGCAAGGTTATTTGAAGCAAACTCAAGTATGAAATGGTGCAGCAAGACTCACATATAAACATATTGTAAGTATTATAAGACTTTACATCGTCTCCTTGTTGTTCAAACACCTCAACCAGAAAATATCTAGACTTAGAGATACCAATCATGCAAACCAAATTTTAACAAGCTCTATGTAATTATTCATTAATGGGTACAAGGTACATGATGCAAGAGCTTAAACAAGATCTATATGAGCACAACAATTGCCAAGTTTCACATTATTCAAGACATTATACCAATTACTACATGTAGCATTTCCCGTTTCCAACCATATAACAATTAACGAAGCAGTTTCAACCTTCGCCATGAAAATTAAAAGCTAAGAACACATGTGTTCATACGAACCAGCGGAGCGTGTCTCTCTCCCACACAAGGATGAACTTATTCAGAGAACTAAGATAACAAAACAAAAACAAAAATAAAAGCACACAGACGCTCCAAGTAAAGTACACAAGATGTGACCGAATAAAAATATAGTTTCAAGAGAAGGAACCTGATACTTTGTCGATGAAGAAGGGATGCCTTGGGCATCCCCAAGCTTAGATGCTTGAGTCTTCTTGAAATATGCAGGGATGAACCACCGGGGCATCCCCAAGCTTAGACTTTTCATTCTTCTTGATCGTAGTATATCATCCTCCCCTCTTGACCCTTGAAAACTTCCTTCACACCAAACTTCAAGCAAACTCATTAGAGGGTTAGTGCATAATCAAAAATTCACATGTTCAGAGGTGACACAAACATTCTTTTCACTTCTGGACATTGCACAAACTTCTGAAAGTTAATGGAACAAAGAAACTCATTCAACTTAACAAAAGCGGCAATACGAAATAAAAGGCAGAATCTGTCAAAAACAGAACAGTCCGTAAAGACGAATTTTAAGATGGCACCAGACTTGCTCAAATGGAAAAACTCAAAACTAATGAAAGTTGCGTACATATCTGAGGATCACGCTCGTAAATTGGCAGATTTTTTCGAATTTTCTACAGAGAATTATGCCCAGATTCGTGACAGACAGCAATGCTGTTTCTGCGCAGCGATCCCAAATATAACATCAACTTTGACATAGAAACTTTACTTGGCACAAAAACATGATAAGGAGAGGTTGCTACAGTAGTAAACAACTTCCAAGACACAAATATAAAACAAAGTACTGTAGCAAAATAACACATGGGTTATCTCCCAAGAAGTTCTTTCTTTATAGCCATTAAGATGGGCTCAGCAATTTTGGTGATGCACCCGCAAGAAATAGTATTTGAAGCAAAAGAGAGCTTCAAGAGGCAATTCAAAACACATTTGAGCCTAACATACTTCCTATGCAAAAGAATCTTATACACAAATGAATTCATGAAGAGCAAAGTGGCAAGCATAAGAGGATAAAACACGAGTAACTTAAAGATTCTCAACATAAAGAGGGGAAACTTAATATTATTAAGATGCATATAACCATATTTCCCTCTCTCATAATAACTTTCAGTAGCATCATTGATGAAATCCACAATATACCCGTCACTTAAAACATTCTTATCATGGTTCATATGCATAGAAGTATCATTAATTTTGGCATAAGAAGAGTTATTCTCATTAATAGTAATTGGAGCAAGATTATTATCAAGAATTTGAACATGGTAAACAAGTTGCATATTAAAAGAATTGTTTTTGGCAAGCCCATCATAACTATGACAAGTTTCATAAGGATAATTGTAACATGTGTCATATACATCTCTATAGCAATTATCTAAACCTGAATATGTAATATCATCATTTTCACTAAAAGTAGAAGTCTCAAATATAGGATCTTCAAGCACAACATCCCCAAGCTTAGGGCTTTCAATATCATCGTTTAAGGGGACATGAATAATGCTATCATCATTAATTTCATAATCAGTACCAAAGAGATTTTCAATATCAAAGGCAGCGTGCTCATTCAAATCATGATCGCTAATGTATGTAAAGGGCATAGGAAGATCATCGTATTCAGATTCATTATCACAATAATCATTAGGAGCAACATACTTACGGTTACCTAGCGTTATCTCATTCACGCGGGGATACGCCGTTACCTCTTTCTTTTTATTCTCCTTCTTCTTCTTCTTCTTCTTCTTCTTCGTTCCCTTCTTCTTCTTCTTCTTCTCTTCCTTCTCCTCGTTCCCTTCTTTAGGAGGAAGAGGCTTGAAGGGTGGCTTGTCCGCATAACCTGATTTTCTTTTAGAAACAATAGAAGAAACTTGGGAGGATCCCTCCTTTTCATTAATTAATTGAAAACACACAGCGGTCCTATCATATTTTGGCAAGGTGTCATCTTCTAAAATATTTTGTATGTAAGTATTTGTATGGCTATTATCAATGCAATAAGAAAGACAACCATGCAGGACATCATCAATATCAAGATCGTTAATATTTAACAAAGAAATTTTTCTTGATAACTCTTCACACTTCAAAAATAAGGTAAGTTCATCATGCTGATTAGGAGTAATTTCATCATCACAATACAAATTTGCAGCACTCATGGGGTTTGAATTATCATTGGAGGAACATTGAAAATTAAAATGACCAACTCTATGGCAAAGTTCACAAATAAAAGGATAGAGGGCACACACTTTTTCTCCAAGATCATCTAGAGCTCTAGACCACTTTCTAGTTTTTTCATTTCTGTGATGGATACAATATTCATCTTTTATTTGATTAATTCCACAAGGTCTATGTATTCCACAAAAATTAACATGCTTATAGGAAATAGCATTCTTAGGAGTTTGAGCACGCTTATTGCAATTATTAACAACAATTTCATTCTTCATGCAAGCGTCTTTAAAAGGTTCATGATACTTATCAAAATTCTTTTTAGGCAATTCTAAATGAGAAGCAAAGGCTTTATAAAGATTTGCAGCAACTTGAGAGTCAAGACCATAAGTAGCACTCATATTTCGAAATTTACCACTATCCATGAAAGTTTCAATGCATTCATAATCATAATTTATACCTGACTCTTTACCTTTGTCGTTCTCCCAATCTTCAGCGTTCTCCTTAATCCGATCAAGAAGGTCCCTTTTAAACTCTTCTTTATTGCTCGTGAATGATCCAGAACAAGTAGTATCCAGCAAGGTCTTATCTTGAAAAGAAAGTCTTGCATAGAAATTATCAATGATGATATTACCTGGAAGCTCATGATTGGGGCATTTGAGCATTAAAGTCTTCAATCTCTCCCATGCTTGGGCAATACTCTCTCCATCATGAGGCCAAAAATTATATATATGGTTTCGATCTTTGTGAATTTCACTTGGAGGATAGAACTTGGAATAAAATAGAGGCACAATATCCTTCCAATCAAGAGAGCGCCCGTCCTTCAATAGTTTATACCAATGCGCCGCTTCACCAGATAGCGATATAGAGAATAGTTTCTTCTTCACTTCATCCATAGAGATACCTGCACACTTGAATAACCCGCATAATTCATGCAAAAACAGTAAATGACTAGGATGGACAGTTCCATCCCCTTCATAGCGGTTATCCATAACACGTTCAATAATTTTCATAGGTATTTTATACGGAATACTTTCAGCAGGTGGATTTAAAATATCAGAAGCATCATTAGAGTTATCGCATATGGGAGATAAAGCATTATCAGAGCAAAATATTTCTTCCAAAGCTGAGGAGCTAAAAAGATTATTTTTATGTAAACTAGCTTCCCCAAGCTTAGACTTCTTCATAGCATTAGCAGTAATTGCATTCATACTAATAACATTGCTACTATCATGTAAATAAGGTTCCATAGGTTTTTTAATTTTCGCATCAAACCATCCATGTCTTAAATCAGGAAATAGAATAAGAAGCTCACTAATTTTTTTGTTGTTTTCCATTATGCCTAACTAGTGAAAAATAAAAACAAGAAACAAAAAGATGTAATTGCAGAGTCTAAAGGAAATAGCTTCGAGCACACACACAATGGCGCCGGAAAAGTACTGTTACCTGGAACCGAAGTATGAGTGCCTTTTACCTTTCCTCCCCGGATCGTAAAAGTGCTTGATGTCTACGGTGCTTCTATTCTTGTAGACGGTGTTGGGCCTCCAAGAGCAGAGGTTTGTAGAACAGCAACAAGTTTCCCTTAAGTGGATCACCCAAGGTTTATCGAACTCAGGGAGGAAGAGGTCAAAGATATCCCTCTCAAGCAACCCTGCACACAAGAAGTCTCTTGTGTCCCCAACACACCAAATACACTTGTCAGTGTATAGGTGCACTAGTTCGGCGAAGAGATAGTGAAATACAAGTAATATGGATGTATATGAGTGGTAATAACAATCTGAATAAAATATGGCAGCGAGTAAACATGCAACAGAACAGTAAATAAACGGTGTTTTCAGTATTGGAAACAAGGCCTAGGGATCATACTTTCACTAGTGGACACTCTCAACATTGATCGCATAATAAATACTTCTTCTCATATGTGCTACATACACTCTTGTTTGATAATGAACATCATTGCGTAGGATTACACGAACCCTCAATGCCGGAGTTAACAAGCTCCACAATTCCATGTTCATATTTAAGTAACCTTAGAGCATAATAGATCATTGCAAAATAAACCAAGAACTAACATAGTGCACGCACTGTCCACATTACACTATGAAGGAGGAATAGATCACATCAATACTATCATAATGATAATTAACTCCACAATCTACAAGAGATCGTGATCATAGCCTACGACAAGAACCACAGGGTGCACACACTAATCACCTTTACACCAAGTAGGAGGAATAGAACTACTTTAATAACATCACATGAGTAGCACACAACTAGTAGCGATACAAAGCTCATCATATGGATCTCAATCATGTAAGGCAGCTCATGAGATCATTGTATTGGAGTACAGAGAGAGATTAACCACATAGCTACGGTAGAGCCCTCCCCCAGGGAGAACTACTCCCTCCTCATCATGGGAACAGCGATGGCGGTGAAGATGGCGGTGGAGACGGCTTCCGGGGGCAATTCCCGTCCCGGCAGGTGCCGAACAGAGAGTTCTGTCCCCCGAATCTTGATTTCGCGATGGCGGCGGCTCTGGAAGGTTTTTCCGTATCGTGGTCTCTGGCGGTGTTTTTAGGTCGGGAGGCTTAAATAGGCGCCGAGAGGGAGTCGGAGGGCCACGGGGTGCCAGACCATAGGGGGCGCGCCCCTGGCCCGCGCGCGGGGTGTGGTCTGGCCCCCTGGCTCCCCTCTCGTCCCTCCGGTGCTCTGGAAGCTTCCGGGAAAAATAGGAACTTTGGCGGTGATTTCGTCCGATTCCGAGAATATTTCGTTACTAGGATTTCTGAAACCAAAAACAGCAGAAAACAGCAACTGGCCTTCGGCATCTCGTCAATAGGTTAGTTCCGGAAAACGCATAATAATGACATATAATGTGTATAAAACATGTAGATATCATCAATAAAGTGGCATGGAACATAAGAAATTATAGATACGTTTGAGACGTATCAACGGGTTGCGCGCCCGGTTGGCACCAAGGTTAAGATCTCTTATGGGTAAAGCAACACACCTCTGCAGAGTGTAACGAATCGTGACCACTCACTCCCGGATATGGAACGAAATGCTGCCGGAAAGGAACTCCATGAAGTTCTAGTCAACCGGTGAAGGCTGACGGACATAGCTCTTCGAATAAAAGCAACCTTTTGAAGAAATGTTTACAAAAACTTGCATTGCCTATGACTTTCTGGTCTATGGCTGTAGCTAGTGCATTAAACACCTCTTTCCTATAATGAACTTGTTGTGTACGCTCGTACTCATCCCACTCTTAAATCCCCTGCTTAGATATGGAGGCATCGAAGGAGGGTCTACAGTGCAACTCGGAGACCGGGGAGTCAACAACTACTTCAAGGAACAGGACCATGTCAGGAGAGTCTGATACCACATTCAACAAGGAGAAAACCTAGATTAGCAATAGAAAGGAACTAGTTTCCTAAACCTAGCTCCTATTTAGCTAGAATCTGTTCATAACCTCTATAGCTAGTTAAATACTCTACAAATAGAGTTCGTGATAGGCTTAGACCACGAGTCGTTTTTCTGGAGTTTATTTGCAGATTTACCTCATTGTAAAGTAGGCTGGCTGATCTTCTGTAACAGAGTCTGTATGTAATTCTATAGACATGCCTTGGACCCGCATATGTTTCTGTTGTACCACTCTGAGCAATATAATACTAGTGGAACGGTGTTTCATTGGTGTTATATCAGACTTGCATACTACACCATGCAGTGGTATGCCGGGTCACCACAGTTGGTATCAGAGCAAATGCTTTGACCTTAGGATTAAAACCCTTTAAAGGAGACCTATAGGATTGGTAGTGTCTATAGGAAGTTGTCTTAGTTAAACCAAATCTTCTTATGACTTGAGATGGATATTCACTTGAGAATAGTCCTGACACACTTAAGTCAAACTTTCTAATCTATCTTTCTTAAGTAAAGTTAGTTAGCTAATCCCAAATATGTAGCACATCATTAAGTCCTTAAAAAATTATAGATGAGTAGATCACAGTTGGTATACAATACATGGTAGTCCAAAGAGAGGATACAACCATAAGGAAGATATCCTATTGGAAGATGTATACCAACACATGTTTTGTTTAAGTAAGAGTTATCCAGACCTGTAATAGGAACAATATCAAGTGATAAAGATAAGTATATTAGGAAGATATCATACTAGAAGATGTATACCAAGACAAGTAATGGGTAAGTAAAATTCATCCAACTTGTGAGCCAATTGATACTAAGTAATAAGTATAAGCTATATGAGATAGTATAGACCATGATGAGTCAATCATGGGAGGTAAGGAAGAGATATAGGAATAAAATATGTCTACTTCCATGGTAGGGATAGTAATCATATAAGATTCACCTGAGAATCATTATGTGATGGAGTAGAACATCATAAATATTTAGGAGGAGAACAATAAGAAGCCAGTTGTTCAACAATAGTGCAAGAATTGTGTTCCAAAACCATGGGAAGTGTGCCAAGCACATCATGACCATAGTCTTACGATAGTATAAACACTTGGAAGTATAGGAGCTATATTTCCATAGTTATGTGTTTAGAGTAGTAATGTTAGAACCTAGACATATCATGTGAGATAGTCTTCAACAAAATGGAAGTTAAGTAGTACTTCCAAAGAAAATTAGGTTAACCACAACTATTCCAGATCACTTTGTTTCAAGTTTATCTCATTGCAATTGTGCAATTAAGGTAAATGTTGAGACAAATAGTAGAAATCCACATATTCGTGCTAAGTATCACGATATAAACCTATCTTATGTGGTGTTATATACTACACATCAGAGCCTGATGTTTAGAGATGTCTTACTCAACTATTATATTCAGGCTTATGATGGTGTGTATTATATGCACAAAGATGAATCTTCTTGGATTTTATTGGATTTTCATTGTTTGACTAGATCCATACATGAAGTTTGACTTCGATATGCAAATGCATGTTGCAATATCAAGTTCTTACTTGATGCTATAGATCTAGAGGGTAATGGTATTCGTGTGAGGAAGTGACGAATTGTGAAGATTCTGAAGACAAGATGAAGGACCGTCAGAAAAGGAAGCGAAGTTGTGGGAAGTAACCACAATACTCTAATGGAAGTACCAATCAAAACTCATGCTTTACCTCAACAGAGGAGTACTTTAGTACATAAGAAGCATGAAGGTGAGAAATATAATGATTATGGTGAAGCTGAAGCAGATCCATAGTTAATATAGAAGAGGGAATGCATGGGAAATCACTTAGGATACTATATTCATAGTGTCAGCTAGTGGTTTTCTTGCAACAATAAACCCTCGAAAAAGGTAGATGACTTATAAAACCATAACAGATGTAAGAAGACCACAGTTGTGGTATAGAATCAATACTGCGAGATAAAGTAGAAGATGTCTCGTCCAGTTGATCAGAACCTATAATAGAATCCATTTTTTAGATAACAAATAGCCACAATTGGTACCCAGTAGTCCACCATTGGATTATTCGTACCAAGATGTGGTGAACAAATAAAATGTTGTCAGCCAAATAACAATGACCTATAATCATTTAGTCGAAGGATTCACACTGGATGTCCACAATTCAGTGGATACATCCCAAATATTCTTCGTGAGACCTTAGAAGAATACAAACCATAAGCTAGAACCTAGACCAATATTTTAATCATAAGTCTAATAGTTGGAAGAAAAGGAGTTGAAGACCATAAGAAAACTCTAAGGGGTAGAGTAAAGATTGAGTTGGCTGTATAATAACTCAATATTTTGAGCAAGATAGTTGATGAAGGTCTGAACTGAGAGGAAGCTCGACCTTATTTTCATAAGATTGTTGAAAACTACTTTCAGAAGGATGTCAGACCAGAAGCCGAGGTTTATACCTCGAGGAAGTAAGAAGTGGACTATAACTTAATAAAGTGAGTAATAATTGCTCAGAAGTACGATAGTTCAAGTAAACTAAGGTTAATGAAGTTGGATGAAGGAAATACCGAAGACCAAATACAGCTCAAGAAGGCCAAAGACCGAAGGAAATTGACCATACCAGAACCACAGGCTAATAGAATGATTCCTTTCATGGAACCTAAATAACCCAAAATAGTTATAGGTATCAACTATAAACCATAATTGGATAGGCTAATGAGTCTAACCTTCTTAGTAAAAGAAACCGTCAAAATCATTTCCATGGTAAGTATCTTACTAAGTACCATTATTGCAGGTAGTAAGAGAAAACAAAGACCTATTTTACTAATTAGGAGTTTATTATCAAAATAGCCTTCAAATAAGACCAGCAACACCAGAAGAAGTCTCAATCATTGAATCTTTAATGAGAAAAGGAAACAAGCTTATAGAGTTGGAAGAAATCAAAGAATATAAGTAAGAACCATGGTTTAGAGACAGACACTAATGGATTCCAGGAAGAATCTGGACAAGGGATATATTCAATTATATCCAGTAAGATCAATACGGAGTTCGAGAAAAGATATAGTCTGCACAAGTCAGATCCACACTCCGGAAACGTGAGAGAGTTCAAACTTCGAGGACGAAGTTTAGTTTAAGGGGTAGAGACTGTAATATCCCAGGTAATGGGGTTACAAAAATATAGGAAACAGATGTGTGCATTGCATTCATGCATAGAAAATCTGGGGAATTTTCGCGCTTTAAAGTAAAACAGTCACAGTAACTGAAGTTTCACTTGACCTTGGTGGAATTGAAGTAGCTCATCAAGTCAAGCGCTATAAACCTCAATGTGACTTTGTTTAAAACCTTGTTTTGGGTAGAGATAATTTGATCTAAAGGGTTAGATCAAATGGAACTAAAACCAACACAATAACATATTAATCAAGGATCAATTACTTGATCTTATTAAAGATCATAATATGGTAATCCTTGCCATAACTTATGAACATCCATTTAATTGGAAATCAAGTAACAATAAATGGAGAAACTATTCTTCACTTATCTTTTCCATGTCTTAAACTAATCCCTGATCCTACCATGAGCCTCATGGTATTCATTATACTTAATTCTTGGATACATAACAAGGAGATCCACTCTAGAAATTTACATTATTCTCTATTCCAAATAGTTTTACATCAAACCTAAAGAGGTGAGAGTCCTATTTTATTTAGGGAAGCAATGACAAACATTGAGGCAAACCTTGAATATAAATATCCATATGATCACAACATTATCTTCAAGAGGAACCCTAGAGTATTATTCAAGACTTCCCAAATGAGAGAGACCATTTATTCTAAACCTAGCTTTACCTATTAATGAACAAAGGACAACCTTTGAACTAAAGTATTAGGTTGTAAACCATTTCCCTTGGAGTGGTGAGATAACCTAATATCACATGGAATAATACCATATCCATGAATTGATAAAGTAAGGAAGAGATTAACTCAATCAAGATAGCCAAGTGGAGTTTTAGACTTAATACCTATTAAGTTATTGTGAGTACACCATAAACCCTAGAATAACCATTCATTTATAAGAGAGCCCAAGCTATGGTGTTACACTCAAGTAGTTGAGGCAACACTTGAATGTGAGGGAGAGAACTGTCCATATACCAGATGATTATATCATCATTGATTAAGTAGAACCCTAACATAATATCTCATGCATTCTCCTGGGATATAAACTTTAGAGACAACCATAGTAGTCCCATTCAAGAAGGTAAATTAGAAGTACTATACCTTAGTTGATCAAGACAATGCTTGATCATGGAAGTGAGAACCCCATTTAATGAGAGATCCTTAGGAAGCCAAATCTTGATCATTATAAATTGAGTGATGATCATAAACCCTAAGAACTTGAGGTAATGATATCAAGAACAAGTTGATCATGTCTAACCATGATCATGCTCTTAAGTTATGTGAGGATAAGTTAAATCCTAATAGGATAAGCAGATATCATTCACCACATGAAATCATAGGGAGGTAACTAGTAAGAAACCCTAAGCTTATATCCCAACCTTAGCTTGTGAATCACTTAGGATCATAAGTAGAATCCTACCATATCTATGTTTCATAAATTAAAGGACCTAAGAAAACCTTAGAGTAAAACTCCATACTTAATATGGTGAGAAACCATCCAGCAATATGACCAAAGTTAACTATAAAAAGAACCATAACTACTTTAATTACTTTAATGATAGATTAAGGATATAAAGAAAGTCCATTGGTATTAGAGGGAAACAATTCTCAGAACCTTAATATCTAAATGAGAATAATAACAATAAAGCAAGTAACCATCTTATTTTAGTTAGGGGGAATTAAACCCTAGCACGTACAACATGGTGTCATCTCATATCTACAACCCAGAATCATATCTCAAACCTAGTTTGTATATCACTTGGGTGATTACAATTATAAAACCAAACCATAATTTAGATTTGAACCAAGTACCATTAGGTGAATATAATTAGAACCCTAGAATTGCTCATTAGCTAAATTCTATGCTTCACTAATTAAACCCAAGAAACATCTAGTACTTAAACTCATAATTAAATCCATGTGTGGGGATCAACCACTTATAATTATAACCAAGACCAAACCATGATGGGAGTAATACCTACTCTAGGTAACCCAAAGTGTTATTAAAATAATAGTACAAGTATTAAACTTGAAATAGAATTAAGTTAAACCTCACAAGACCTTAATAAATAAGTGTTCACATAAATTCATGTGTAAGTGACCAACATTCTCAAATGGGAGATCAAGTCCTTAGAAATATTTTAGCACATGAAATCATGTCACTTAGTCACTTACTTAATAGAACTCCATAAACAAGTCTTACTTGGTGACTTGTTCTTCACAAAGTAATACCCAATAAAACCCTACATGTCATCAAATAAGAATAATATCACCTTGGAAACTACTTTGAGTCCCTCCAAGATAATATTCAAATTCATGTCATATGGGTACTTAATTCAAAGCCAAATAGTAAATTAATCAACCAATGTTCTTGGAACAGTATTAAAATTGCTAATGCACCACAACAATCTTTTAAGTTCCTTGAATGTATTCCAGCAGTAATTCAAACAAGCAAATCCTACAAAGGAGATTGAATTCAAAACTGAATTTAAATAAGCAAAGTTAAAACAGAATTCAAAACAGAATAATAATAAGAAAAAGAAAACAGAGAAAAATGGAGAGGGGCTTACCTGGCCGTAGTAGCCCAACTAGGAAGCCCAGCAGCAGCCCATAACCAGCCCACCTAACAGCCCAAATAACACTTCGTTAAGATATCGTGGAGGAAGTCATCCACATCCCCTTCCTCCCGCATGCCGGCCAGCACGAAGACGTGCTCGTCTTCCCCCTCGCGCTGGCGCCATCTCCTCGACCGAATCCGTGACGAGGCACGCGCCCAGGCGCCGTATAAAAGCCCTGGACGAACCCTAGACGCCCTCTTCTTCCTCTCTGGCTCCAATTTCGCCCCCAAATTGAAACCCTCGCCCGTACGGTCTCCGACCAACGCCGCCGATGGAGACCACCCCAGGCCTCGCCGTGACCACCAACGTGACCGCCGACCTCAGCTTGTTATTCCTGCAAGAGGAATCGAGCCGCCATACTCGGAATCACCGTCGACGAACTCATCTTCTTCGACGCTGGCATCAAGCTATTCCGGCGACTACGACCTCCCCTTGCCACGCCGACATGCCCGTCGTGCTCGCGGTGAGTCACTGGCTCCCTAGCGCATCATGGCCCTCTCCCTAGCCCCCTGCATCGCCGTAGCATCTTCCAACCGCGAGCGCCGTCGCTCGGCCTCGCCGGCGAGCTCGCTCCGGTGACCAAACCGGAGCGGCGCCGCCACTTCTTGGCTCCTCGTGGTGCGCTGGTTCGAATTGAACCAGTCGCCCATCCTCGCGTGCCCGGAACCGCCGGCGATCGACGCCTCTGCCGGCCACCATGTGTCTGGCCACATCGATGATTTTGACTCGGTCAAATACGACGTGGCAGATGACCTGGCCGATGGCCCACCAACCCTGTT
The DNA here is from genome assembly GCA_030979885.1 of Lolium multiflorum. Taxonomy (NCBI): domain Eukaryota; kingdom Viridiplantae; phylum Streptophyta; class Magnoliopsida; order Poales; family Poaceae; genus Lolium; species Lolium multiflorum. The sequence goes on from CM061747.1 coordinate 104,185,321, forward strand.
TGGGTAGAATCCCGGTGCATTTAGTTATTTCTGTTTAAATTCAATTCCAGAAATTTGCTGCAACTTTGACAAATTGTAGAAAATCCTATATAGCTCAGAAAAATAAATATAAGATATCAAATTTTTAATAAAGATAAACCCTATCCAATAAAAATATAAAATGAAATTTTTATTTTTAATAAAAATTCAATTATTTATTACTTGTTATTTAAGCCTTTAATTTTAATTCTAAATTCAATTAAAATTAAATAATTAGTTAATAATTCCAAAATTAAATAAAAACCAGTAAATAAATAAAGAAAACATTAAAACTAATTTTATTTATTTGTTATTTTGTTAAATCATTATTAGAGAGAATTAAACCCTGATTAATAATTACCCTAATTATTAATTGTTTAAAAATAATAAATGCCATATTCAATATTATTTTGAAGCTATTAATAACTTCAAATTTAAAACAAAGTTATTAATCATAGAACTATATGGTAAATAGTAAACCCTAGTTCTATATGAGAGAAAACTAGAAACCTATCATTTCATGAGAAACCCTAAAACCCTAACTCCATTAGGAAACCTAGCTCCAATATTACATGTGAACCCTAAATTGCTTCTAACCTAAACCCTAGGTTACTAGGTTAGAATATATGATCATGATACTTTCTTTTCATTCATAGAACTACATTTGCAACTAAATATTTGTCAGGTCTTCATAAAATAATAGAGACCTGCCACTAATAAAATGGTATCCCATATGTTCATCTTCATTAGACCTAGATGATCAAATTGGGTTAACCAAGTGCAAACCATAGATCCTATCCTTAGAGATATTAACCTTAATGGACCATGCTTAGCATCACACCATTGTGATGAACCCTAATAGCAACCATGCCAATATTGTGTATCATATTACATACACACTAAACCCTACTAGTGTGAGATACTTATGAACTATCCTAATTAGGAATCCATTATTCCTTACCTAGTGGATCCAATAGCAAACCCTAGACAACCTCAACCCTAATTGTAATACTTCTTATTCCTTAAGAAGTATGTTCTTCAAAAGTTATTCTTTTGAAGTAAATAAAGAATCATCATCAACCCTGCTTATAGGACCTATAAACCCTAGCTAGCTATCACCAGCAAGATGAACCAACCTTGATAGCAGCCCTGAATAAATAATTGCTTAGGATGCCTAGGCTTAACTCAACCTTACAAACCCTAGATGTCAATGAATCCAACATTGTTGTGATCCATCTAATACTTACTCCAGAAACTAATTGAAACCATAGTACACCATAGAACCCCACAAACCTAATTATCATACTTGTTCTTTATTAAAGAACATGTTCTTCAAAAGTTATTCTTTTGAATTATATAATAAATAATCATCAACCATGCACTATAAGACTTAAAATTGACAACTGCTCTTTACTTATTATACAACCACTATTCCTTGATGTGTATGATTGTTACTATGCATTTTACCACTTGCTTATGATTCTAAACCAACACAAACCTGAATAAGAACCTTCTTTCCAAATCACTCTAAAAGTGCAACACACCCTGAACTAATCATTACCACTCACTAATCCTAAATCATCGGGGTTAGGTCATGCTTAGAGCGATTGCATCTCATATTTATGCATTATTGCATCCTTGCCAATCTTTTAAACATCGTCCTTACCGGACGATGATGCTATTTCAGAATTTCGAGTTATTGCGTATCGAAGACCCTTCCCTGCATAATCTTGCAGTCAAGAAAGGCAAGTTCATCGCTTGCTCATCTCATTTGAGTATTTTTACCAAATTACTTGCAAAGTACTATGTTTATCACTATTGCATAAAAAGCAAAACTACTATTTTCATAACTATGAATATGACTATGTGGTGGGCAATGGAACCACGGATTGTGTTGATATGGTGGAGGTTCCATTGCAAGGGTTTATATCCATCTAGGATTAAACAACAAATGTCGTCCAGTGATTCTTGTGCCGTGTTAACCATAAGATCTGGAATGGGACGGAGTAGTCAAAAGTGTTTCCACCTCTCGTTCATCAACGGATGCTCATTACCGGGTGCACATGATCTCGAGAGACATGATGCAGGGGTGGGAACCCGTAGAAGTCCCAACGGGAATGAGGACTATGATGGGTTGCAACTGCCGGCGTAGGAATGTATGGTAGAGCCCTGCTTTGTCGTTGTGGTGGGGGCCCAGCCTTAATTGGCGTAAGTGAACCGGCGTGGACCCAGGGTCGGAGATTGCAACAAAGGGTGGGTGTTCGAGGTAGCGGAGGAACATGATTGACTAGGACCTTATACCGGGCCTCACACCAAAGGAAGTGTGGACGGGCGCGCCCGGTTGGCACCAAGGTTAAGATCTCTTATGGGTAAAGCAACACACCTCTGCAGTGTAACGAACGTGACCACCACTCCCTGTTCGTGATATGGAGCGAACGTGCGGAAAGGAACTCCATGAAGTTCTAGTCAACCGTGAAGGCTGGCGGACATAGCTCTTCGAATAAAAGCAACCTTTTGAAGAAATGTTTACAAAAACTTGCATTGCCTATGACTTTCTGGTCTATGGCTGTAGCTAGTGCATTAAACACCTCTGTCCTATAATGAACTTGTTGAGTACGCTCGTACTCATCCCACTCTTAAATCCCCTGCTTAGATATGGAGGCATCGAAGGAGGATCTACAGTGCAACTCGGAGACCGGGGAGTCAACAACTACTTCAAGGAACATGACCATGTTAGGAGAGTCAGATACCACATTCAACAAGGAGAAAACCTAGATTAGCAATAGAAAGGAACTAGTTTCCTAAACCTAGCTCCTATTTAGCTAGAATCTGTTCATAACCTCTATAGCTAGTTAAATACTCTACAAATAGAGTCCGTGATAGGCTTAGACCACGAGTCGTTCTTCTGGAGTTTATTTGCAGATTTACCTCATTGTAAAGTAGTATGTGCTGATCTTCTGTAACAGTCCGTATGTAATTCTATAGACATGCCTTGACCCGCATATGTTTCTGTTGTACCACTCTGAGCAATATAATACTAGTGGAACGGTGTTTCATTGGTGTTATATCAGACTTGCATACTACACCATGCAGTGGTATGCCGGGTCACCACAATCTAATATACACACAACTTCTTTTCTAACCACTTCTTTCATCCTAGGATTAAATCTCCTTTGAGTGTCAACAAAAGGTACAACATCTTATTCCATAGGGCTACTATGGTTGGATCTATTCCTTCAATATCACTAAGAGTGTAACCGAAGGTTTGTTTATGGCGAGATACGATAGCTATAAATTTTTCACTTTCTATGTTAGGGAGATCTCTATTAATGACAACGAGATTTTTGCCTTCTTTATCCATGAACCCATACCTCGGATCTTCTTTAAGGGGTTTAAGCTCTGGTGATCGAGGCCCATCGTCTTCTTTTCTCTCAAGCTCTCTTCATATTCTGTACTAAGATGGCCTTCGATCTTAGGTGTGGAATCCATGAGGTTGCCCAATTCATCCTCCTTGTCATTGAGAATAGTGTCATTGTTGGTCAAGATTCTCTCTTAGTCATCTTCAGGAGTGTCGAAATAGATGGCAGCAAGTTCTGCAATTATTTACTTCTCATGAAGCCCACTCTTCCATTCATAATGCTTCTTCTTGAAGTTTGGGATGTCGAAGATTGGCTCTTGTTATCCTACATGTAAGGAAAGCACTTATTTCTTGTTTTCAATACTAGTTTTGGTTAGAACATAGAATGGTCTTCCCAATATGATTGGGAAAAAAGGTTTGTAAGGTAAATCAATAATATAAAAATCAGTAGGTTAGATAAAAGTACCAATAGAAACCTGAGTATGACGAAGAATGCCACAATTTTTTTACTAGTTCTATGAGAGAGCCTAATAGTAACATCAGTGGGCTCTAACTCGAGATCATCAAGATAGTAACTAATTTTTCATAAGTATGATAGGTAAGGATATTTATAGTTGAACTTAAATCAAAAATTACAATAAAGGAACTTTCTCCTACTTCAAAAGGAATTTTTGGTCTGTTATCATTCGTACCTCCACATCTACCTTCAATCACCCATAGGGATGCAGAGTCCATGACTATCTCTTCCTCGTAAACATATTCAGGTTCGATTAGATCCTTCAGCATATCAATATTTTCTTTTATAGTACCCAAGTTTTTCTCCAAGTTCTTTGTCTTCTTATACTATATCTTTTCTTTAGGAGGATTTAGAACTGTGTCTTTATTTGGTTCGATTCCAGCCTCGCGACTATCTTCATGATTTCTCGAACGCTTGATGGCTCAAAGGTTTCCCATTCTTGGGATATCTGCAAGAACTCCGTATATTCCCTAAGAATTTTTACTATCATGTTAGGAGCAAGTTTATAGTTCCCTAAGAGCTCACTTACTTTACTAGTATTAAGAAACTTTTTAATGCATTGCTAATCAACCGACTTTTCCATTTCACTTTCTCTAATATCATCGCAAGTTTCTTTCTCTATTTGAATGGATTCTAGGAGATCCCAAGCTTATGTAAACTACATTCTGAAAAGGCTCCTTCAGAAGAATTGTCTAATTCTTTCCTATTACTAGGACAAAGCCCTGCACATAACGTATGTAAAATCAACCATGCCGGGAAGCCATGATGAGGGCAATTAGTAACAAAACCTCTAAACCACTCGTAGACTTCATAAAGTCTTTCTTATGGATGTTTCTTGAAATTGGTGATCATGCGCCTTGCTCCATCGGATTTGCTATCCGGGTAGAAACAAGTCAAGAACACTGGGGAAAACTCCTCCCATATATCTGTTGTAGGATAATTTGATCTTAAGCCAAACATAAGATTAATTAGTAAAAGTTTGTCAAAAAAATGTATTAACAATGTCTTCAAAGTAAGCATTTAATTTAAAAGTTTCACATGCCTCCTTAAACAAATTTAAATGCTTGTACAGATCCTCCGTATCATAATCATCACATGTGAACTTCTTCATGTGCAATACTTATAGAAGCATAGGGTGTATTTCATACCCTTCAGGATTAATGCATTTTTGCACTTGCATGAAGGCATTCGGCATAGTGCCAATGCTTCTAATCTCATCTATGTAGATGAGGTTTACGATACCTTCCATGGTGAATACAAAAATTTTTAATTAAAAACATTAATTCTATAATAATAAATTAACAACTAAAAGTAAAAAAACAAAAAAAATGCTTAGCTCCCTCGCAAGGGTGCCATAAAATAGTTTGATAACTGCAAGTACATAGTTCGTATGTAGCTAGTTTCAAAAGTAAGAGTGTCAAACCATGGAGAGCTAGAGTTCAAGTGGTCTTAGTACCTTCTGTTGCTATTTATTCAAAGATATTATTTAATGATTGTTCTATAGTCTAGGTGATGCGTGAATGGTGTAAAGAGTTGGGTTGTTTTGGTTGAGAACTAAACGATAAGTAAAGTAGAGATAGTAAACAGAGAGAAAAACTCGTAATGTAAAAGAATGAAACTGCAATATGGCAAAAGAGTTCCCATGAAGCATTGGTTTCACCACTAGCCTTTACTAATTATGAGTAAGATAGTCTAGACTTTCCTTCATGCTTATTTATGGGGTGGAGCTCCATAACTGGATGAGTATTGAGATCAACCATCAAATCCTCATCCCTCATAATCACCACATAGCCAGCCACTTCAATCCACTACAATTAAGGGTTTCCCTATGGTCATCACTAGGGTTAGTGAATCCCCTCATACCCCCTTGACTAGGTAAGTGAAGATCCAATGCGACATGTCACTTAGAACCTTTAACATCATCCTCTATCCAAGAGTAGTTCCCTCTCCCGTCCCATAAGCAAATGTTACGTCGTGAACAACACATAACATTTGGAAAGTTAACTAGTAAATACAATCATGAATGAAAAGTACAAATCATTTTTATTCAAGACATAATGTATCTAGGGTTTCCCCATGACTCCCCAAAAACAAGGGAAACTACTCACACATATAGGAAATGAAAATCATCATAATGGTATGAATGGAAGTGTAACTAATGGACGAATCCTTGTGTAAATTCACAACAAAGTTTAGAAATTACAGCAAGATGGATGAAGGAATGAGGGGAAAATGGTGACGTCGATGGAGATGATGCTATGATGATGAAGGTGACGCCCAATCCTCCAAGGGTCTTCGTAGTTTCGAGGATTGATGTCCATGTGCTTGTTTCCCCTCCAGATCCCTTCTGGAAGTGAGATTTCTGCGAATTCTAGTGTCTCTAGATCTCTGACCTGTGTTCCGTCTTCACGGGGTGAAACTATTTGAAGTGGCGAAGCGCCAACAATCCATACGGACATCGATACATGCGAGCTCTGCCCCTATTGGTGCTCATTAAACTCCTTGGAGCTTCTCCTTGTCAGACTCTTCCATCCAAGTGCGTGAATAATTATTTTGGAGGCTTTTGTAATCCTTAATTTCCATATTTAGCCAGAGAAAAGGCGCATTAAGTCTCATTTTCAAATGATTCTTCCTTATCCGGGATCCAGCTGAAACAAGCACAAAAGGTGAACGCAAACGCTATAAAATGCTAAAATCTTATCGCTAATAATGCAAAAAATTATAAGGTAAAATATGCTGCAAATTGAACATCGGTTGGTCATCATAATAAGCAATGAATAGGGTTGGGCATATGTCGCTCCTCTCGACGCAGACTGACCGTTTCGAAGGTTTGTCGGTGCTCCTATATATCGCTTATTGTGTCCTTGAAGTACCGCCTTAAGGAAAGTCGGCCTGGGCAGGCCCATTTACCCACAATACCTTCGCTACCTTTGGGTTGAAAGCACGACTAGACCTGGCAGGTATCTTTTATCATTTCCGTTTTCTAGGTTTTCTACTAAATTACTTTTAAAAATTGTTCAGATTTTTTAAAATGTAAATTTTAAAATATTCACATTTTGAATAGAATTTAGATTAAAAAACAGATTTTTATAAAATGTTCAGATGTTAAAAATGTTAAGATTTTGAAAAGAATTAAGATTTTTTTAAAAAAACGTCAGAGTTCTAAAGGTAACCGAAGGAAAACTTTTTAAAAAAATGGGCCAGAAAACGAAGCCAGATGAATTACTGTTCAGAGGGACCGCACAGAGCGGTGAATAGGCCGCTACGAGAGCCCCTCGTATCCCGCGCACTGCTAGTTTCGCACAGCGTGGTTGTCGCTAGCTGCACTCACTATCCCGAGTCTTCGGCCGGTAGGTCAGTCCACCCGGCCGATTCCGTGTGGAACATGCACGCCGTGCTCCAGAATTCCACACCGTCAATGTCGCTCATCAGTCACTATCGCCGACGTTTCGCTGCCGATGCTGCCAAGGCATCCAAGTGCGCAATCATTCAAAGCAAGAATCCGCTGCCACACCCCTCCGCTCGAGCTCGAGCCATGGCAGAGCAAGCACGTACCTGCCGAACACCTCTCCTGTGCCTCTTCCTCTGCCTCCAACTCCTATCCTCTCCCCAGCAGGCGACGAGCAAGTACTTCGACGACAACGACCATGACACCTTCTCCGGCGGCCAGCCACGGAGGACCCTCTCCTCCGGCGTGCCGAGCCGTAACTCGTCCAACAGCTCGGGCGCCGGCGCGGCCTTCTGCAGGCTGCTCTCCCTCCAGATCCTCGACCTCTCCAACAACCGGCTCACCGGGGAGCTCCCCGACTGCTGGTGGGACCTGCAAGCGCTGCAGTTCATGGACCTCTCCAACAACTCCTTCTCGGGCGAAATCCCGGCGGCCGAGCCAAGCCACAACTGCTCTCTCGAGTCGGTCCATCTCGCCGGCAACAGGTTCACCGGCGTCTTCCCGCCGGTCTTGAGGGGCTGCGACTCGCTGGCCACCCTGGACATCGGGAACAACAGGTTCTTCGGCGGCATCCCTCCATGGATCGGTACCCAGGTCCCGTCGCTGAGGATCCTGAGCTTACGATCCAACAGGTTCACCGGAGAGATTCCTGGGGAGCTGTCGCGGCTCTCTCACCTCCAGCTGCTCGACATGGCCAACAACAGCTTGACCGGACAGATTCCGGTAGCTTTCGGCAATCTGACCTCGATGAGGAACCCAGAGATCGTGTCGAGCCTCGGGTCGCTAGACGGATCCAACTACCAAGATAGGATCGACATAATCTGGAAGGGCCAGGAGCTCATCTTCCAAAAAATCATCCGGCTACTAACTGGCATCGATCTGTCAGGCAATCTGCTATCCGACTGCATCCCCGAAGAGCTAACCAACCTGCACGGTCTCCGGTTCCTGAACCTTTCAAGAAACCATCTCTCATGCGGCATCCCTAGAGACATTGGCAGCTTGAACCTTCTGGAGTCTCTCGATCTATCATGCAACGAGCTTTCAGGAGCCATTCCACCGAGCATCTCGGCCCTGTCGACGCTCAGCACCTTCAACATCTCCAATAACCATCTGGCGGGCAGGATACCATCCGGGAGCCAGATGCAGACACTGGACGACCCTTCCATTTACAGCAACAACTATGGGCTCTGCGGACTTCCACTAATCGACGTTCCCTGTGCAAATACTTCGCTTGCGTCCGATGAAAGAAACGGTGAAGGGTTCGACCAATGGCTTTGCTACTCTGTGATTGCTGGGGTGGTTTTTGGATTCTGGATATGGTTTGGGATGCTATTTACCATTGAGACCTGGAGATCTGCTCTTCTCTTTTCTGTTGATCAAATGCAGTGCAAGGTTATGCAGAAGCTGTCACGTATTGATCAGTTTCTTTCGAAAAGAAACACAGATAAATTTTTGTAGCTGTGTTTCTTACTTCTCTACACCAGTAGACCATTCCCAGTAGTTTGTGTGTAACCATGATAAAGCGTTGTACTTGAACTACAGCATCGCCGTGAAGCTATTTGTTTTTTTCGATAAAGAGCATATATTAATATCACGGAGATACCAATTACACCCAGCCTCTGCAACAAAATCATGTCCTAATGACATAAAGGATGCACACAAAAAAAAAGAATTACAGAAAAGAAAGGTTCCGCTACAGAGATCGATAAACTTGAAACCGCAACACTGACACCACCAAGACAACACCAGAAGATCAGCATCTCCATAAGCGACGCCTTCAAGAAGGAAACAGTGCACAAACGCTGTCGCCACCCGATCATAGATCTTAGGTTTTCACCCTGAAGAAAGTCCTCCCTCTCAAAACAATGTCTTCAACAAGAACATTGCCAGGCACAACCAATTAAGGCCAGACCTTGAATTTTCACCCTGAAAGATTGAACTCTGAACTTCTCCTGTGCAGTCGCCCCCACATACAAGCTGATGTTTGAGGTCACAAACTCCAAGCCAATTCCATCTCACCACCACGATCCGACCACCATTGCTCTTCCACCGATCTTAGCTTTCATGACCTTCTCCGCCAGCACCATGGAAAGAAAACGAGCTCCATGATATTAACAGTCAGCAGAGCTTCGAAGCGCTCCCTCTGAAACCAAACGGTCAGATAAAAAACATGGGTGCGCCCGACCGAAAACGCCCAATCCAGCAATCTTCAGGCATTGATCGCACAATGAATTTCGCCGGTAAGACCTTCCGGAACACGACAATCCAGCCAGCTCGGTGGGAAAAAGCTTCCGACGATCTTCACTTGGCGCGAGAGAAATCCTAGGACTGCCACCTTTATTAGGCAGAACGGCAGGCCCCCTCGCCGCCGCCCGCCGGTCGACCTCAACGGCGGAAGAGGAGGCCGCCACCGACCACAAACCCGTCGACAAGTCATCCGCCGCCACCCCCAAAACCGAAGAAGGCCACCAACGTGAGCCGTCGGAAAGAGGGGGCGCAGAGGACTCACCGGCAACAACGCACGGCTAAATTTGTACAACAAAGGTACAATTTGTAGCATTTTATAAACTTATATGATTAGATTGATCTAGTCCACAAAATACATTTCTTAGATTAATATACAGTATGTATAAGCTCCTTGAAAACAAAAGAAAACCATATAAGAAGAGAAAAGTCTGAATAGGGGTTCTTGCGTTACTTGTATTGGTATTGGTTGTGTTTCAGAGCTTCAATTACATTCACCCTTTTTTCAAAAAAAAAATGAATCAATTGTTGTCTCCTGAATCATCACCTCCTCTGCTACTCGCTGCATAATTTAGAAAATATTCTGTACACAACAATTACCATGACCTATTTTGAACTTTTCCCCAATTTAGATGCAAAATTCAGAACTAAGAAGCCAAGAAAAGCAAAATTAGAACAAAAAAAATACTTTTGTGAGCGTATCTTGCAGTCTTCAGTAGTGGAGAAACTCGAAGTAGTGTAGGAGCACAGGGGCTAGTAGCTATGCTGACCGCGCAATTGACACGAACCTCGAGTTTGGCCGAGGAGGGCAAGGCTTCTCTGGCGGCCGTGGTTACCAAGGTACGTTCCAAGCTGGTTTCGGAAGAAATTTCGTTCAAGGAGAATCAAGCGGGACAGGAGGAGGTGGGAATTACACCAACTCTAGAGATGAAACTTGGGGAGGACAGAGAAACTATGGCAATAACTCCTATAGCAACAATAGGGCCGGGTTTGGGAACAACCAGCAGAGATGGTCTAGTCAGAATAATGGGGGAAGAGGAGGTGCTTTTCAGCCGAGGTTCCGAGGAAATGGTGATGGGGTACCGCCTAGAGGACAGATTGATGCTGACTTACTTCATCAAACAGTTCAAGCCGTAGTTGCTGCGGTTACGGCGGCTAATAAGGTCAATGATGTGGCTAGTGCACCAGATTCTAATGTGGTAGCAGGTGCACCTATACCGGCTGTGAATGTGGTTGAGCCTCCTGTGGCTCAAAGCAATGCAAGCAATGCAAAAGATATTGAAGGTGCAGGGCCTGCAAAGAAAAAGAAGGAAGACAAGGAGGTTTGTTTTCGTTGCAAGAAGCCGGGTCATTTTATTGATGATTGTACTACTCCATATTGCGACATTTGTGAGTCAGTTAATCATGTTTCTTCGGCCTGTCATCTTTTGCAAGCTACAAAACCTACTGCTATTCTTCATGGTTATGCTAATGAGGCCCTGATGTTTTTTGAAATGCCATGTGGAGCTTTCAAATCCAAGGTCGAAAATCCTAAACTTGCTAAGGTGTCGGTTGAAGGGGAAGCTATGACTATACCTGAGATTATAGAGCATATGAAGAGAATTGTGCCCTATGAGAAATTCCACTGGGAAGTATTCCATTATAAGGATAACATATACAGAGTAAAATTGCCAAGTAAGCATGAAGTGCAAAGACTCAAGAACTTTGGTTCTTATGTTTGCCCTCAGAAGGACACTGTTCTATTCTTTGATTTTTGGTCTTCGGTTGAGGAGCCACTTTATATGCTGCCAGAGGTATGGGTACGTGTTGATGGAGTGCCATCTGACATGCGATCTGATTATTTGTCCTTATGGGAGATTGGCTCTTTTTGGAAAAACTTTGGATGTGGACATGCCCTTTACCCGCAAGAATAAGTTACTTAGGATCAAGATTGGGTGTCTGGACCGTAACCTTATTCCCGCGGATAGTGATGTTTTCATTAGGAGGGGTTTCTACAAACTCCGTTTTGAGGTAGAAACTGGACAGGCTCGCCCCATGCAACCTGTTACGTCGACCACGCCGACGACAATTAAGCCTACCAACCTGCCTATGTCTTCTATGCTTGACAAGGTTTTTGATGTACCTATTCTGTCTTCGATGAGTATGTCTGTTGAGCACTCTTTAAAACCAAATTTTTATATTGACCAGGGTATGTGTACCCCTGGGGTGACAATGCGGAAGAATGAGGCCTTTTCTAAGGATCAGATTGTGGATTTCGGTGGTATTAAAGAGGAGGCGTTGCGGGGTGTGCGGTCGAGTGGACGATTACGCGCTCAGCCAAATTATGATGCAACACAATTGGAGCGGGCGATGATGGTTGCTCAGAAACGTGATACAACGCCGGTGATTGGTAAGCCTTTGATACAACCATCTACGTTATCCTCTTTTTCCGATGAGCAAATTCTTGACCATGCTACTTCTTTGGGAGTGTCTTTGGGGAAATCAAATTCTGAAAGCCTCTCTACGGCTAAGATAATTTTAAATATCGAAAAAGAGCGCACTTTAACTATGTTAGGGAAAAAAATAAAATGGTCAATGAGAATGAATTGGTTTCTTCATGCCTGGTGGTATCACGGGCTTCAAACTTGTGTGAGGATTTAGAGGATGACGATGAGTTAGATGGAGATGTTTTTAGTAGAGCTACTCCCCCTATTGTCAAAGATAAAAGAAAGAGGCGTAAAAAATCGTATGATAAGAAGAATGTGCGGAGGAGTAACCGTATTAGTATTAAAACCTCGAAATCATAATGCATAAACTAAGAGGAATTACGTGGAATAGTGAGGGCTTTAAAGACCCAGGAAAACATTTGTTTGTTAAAGAATCCATAAGGGAATATGACCTGGATTTTATAGCTTTATTGGAGACAGGCCGTTCTAGTTTCTCTATACCTTTCCTTAGGGATTTGTCAGCAGGAAAGGATTTTGCATGGTTTTGCCTACCTCCACGTGGGAGATCAGGAGGGATTTTAGTAGGGATAAATACTAGCACTTTAAAGGTAAATAGAGTGGACAGTGGGGATTTCTGTGTCAAATTGGCTATTAAATCTAAGATAGATGGGTTTGAATGGTTGCTTATGCCGGTGTATGGGGCGGCGCAAGACAGTTTCAAACATGAATTCCTGGCTGAACTTGTGAGGATGTGCGATTCTGAAATTTTACCTATGCTACTCGCGGGTGATTTTAATATTCTAAGACGACCGGAGGATAAAAGCAATGATAACTTCCAGCCTCGTTGGCCATTCATTTTTAATGCAATCATTGAAAATCTTAATTTAAGAGAGATTATGTTATCGGGTAGACAATACACATGGGCAAGTAGAAGAGAGAATCCAACGTATGAAAAGTTGGACCGAGTGTTAGCTAGTGTTGAATGGGAGCAGAAATTCCCGCTGGTCTCTGTACGAGCTTTGACTCGTTCTGGATCTGATCACACGCCTTTACTTATTGATACTGGGCGTCAAGCTCATATGGGCAATAAGGTTCGCTTCTCCTTTGAGTTATCATGGTTAGAACAGGAAGGTTTCCATGAGATGATTGCAGCGGAATGGGCTGCTGGACCGATTGGAAAAACTCCGATTCATACTTGGCAAAATAAGATTAGACACTTGCGTCGTTTTTTGAGAGGTTGGGCAAAAAATTTGAGTGGCAAATATAAAAGCGAAAAAGTATGTTTGCTAGGAATAATTGATGCTTTGGATATTAAGGCAGAATCCACACCTTTGTCTTCCCAGGAGCGCATGGACCTTAAAATAGCTAATGAAACCTTAAATAAGCTTCGAAGGGACGAAGAAATCAAGTGGGCTCAAAGAGCCAAAGTGAAATATATATACAGGAAGGAGGGGATAATACTAAATATTTCCATCTAATTGCGAATGGAAAACATAGGAAAAAGAAAATCTTTCAGTTAGAACAAGAGAAAGGCACTATTGTGGGAGACGAAAATCTTAAGGTTTATATCACAGAATATTATAAGAAATTGTTTGGCAATCCTGAACCTAGCTCAGTTACTTTAGATGAAAATAGAATTGAGGATATTCCTCAACTGTCGAATTTGGAGAATAATTTTTTGATTGCGGACTACTCTATGGAGGAGATTCGTAAGGCTATCTTTCAAATGGAACATAATAAGTCGCCTGGCCCCGATGGATTTCCGGCTGAATTCTATCAGCACTTTTGGGAAGTCATTAAATCTGATTTGATGGCGCTATTTGATTGCTTTCAGAAAGGTGGTTTGCCATTGTATAAGTTGAACTTTGGAGTTATTACTCTTCTACCAAAAAAGGAAAATGCTACACAAATTCAACAATATAGACCAATCTGTTTACTGAATGTGAGTTTCAAATTTTTTACTAAAGTGGCAAGGAACAGAATCTCGGAAGTAGCTCAAAAAGTAATTAGACCAACACAGACTGCTTTTATTCCAGGGAGACATATTTTAGAGGGGGTTGTGGTTCTCCATGAAACGATACATGAAATACATAGGAATAACTTGATGGGGTGATCTTCAAAATTGATTTTGAGAAAGCATATGATAAGGTAAAATGGCCTTTTTTGCAACAAGTGCTTCGTATGAAGGGTTTCGATCCTATTTGGTGTGAGAGGATTAGACATTATGTGCAAGGTGGGAGTGTAGGTATCCGGGTAAATGATGATATTGGTCACAATTTTCAAACTAGGAAAGGTTTGCGACAAGGTGATCCTTTGTCACCGATACTTTTCAATATTATAGCAGATATGTTGGCTATCCTTATTGCACGGGCTAAAGAAGAGGGGAAAGTTGGAAGTCTTATACCACACTTAATAGATGGGGGGATTTCTATTCTACAATATGCGGATGACACGATTATATTCATGGAACATGATACGGTTAAAGCCATTAATATGAAACTTATTCTATCAATTTTTGAACAACTCTCGGGACTAAAGATAAACTTTCATAAGAGTGAAATTTTCTGTTTTGGTAAAGCTAAGGAGATGGAGCACGAATATAGAGATATTTTTGGGTGTGAATCTGGAACTTTGCCTTTTAGATATCTAGGTATCCCTATTCATTATAGGACACTCCGAAATGCGGAATGGAACCCTGTAGAGAATCGTTTTGCTTCTAAACTAAGTTGTTGGCGTGGGAAAATGTTGTCTTATGGAGATAGACTGGTCTTGATCAATTCGGTACTTACAAGTTTGCCAATGTTTATGTTATCCTTTCTGGAAGTCCCAGTTGGGGTAAGGAAACGACTAGATTATTATCGATCAAATTTTTTTTGGCAGTCTGATGATAATATGAAAAAGTATAGACTCTCTAAGTGGAATATTTTGTGCCGACCTAAGGACCAAGGGGGGCTAGGAATTGAGGTACTAGAGTTAAAAAATAAATGCCTTCTCAGTAAATGGCTGTTTAAACTTCTTTCCGAGGAGGGTATGTGGCAGCAACTGTTACAAAACAAATACCTTAAGAACCAAACTTTGTCACAGGCTGAATGTAAGCCAACTGATTCACCATTCTGGAAGGGTCTTATGCATGTTAAGGCTGATTTTTTTAACCGGGGATATTTTAAATTGGGGAATGGAAGCACTGTGCGTTTCTGGGAGGATGTATGGTTGGGAAATACACCTCTTAGTCAACAATACCCGGCTCTGTATAATATTGTTCAACATAAAAATGTCCTAGTCTCAAAAGTTTTGGAAACTACACCTTTGAATATTTCATTTAGAAGAGGTTTGAATGACAACAAATGGTTACAATGGCTCAACCTTTGTCAACAACTAATGACAATTACCTTGAATGATCAACCTGATGTGTTTGTTTGGAAACTCACAGAGTCTGGTATATTTTCAGTGAAGTCTATGTACCTTGATTTGATGAATGGACATACTATTTATCTTCGCAAATATTTGTGGAAATTAAAGATTCCTTTGAAAATCAAGATATTCATGTGGTTCCTTAGTAATAAAGTGCTTCTTACTAAGGATAACTTAGCCAAACGGAAGTGGAATGGACGTCAAAAGTGTTGTTTTTGTGATTCTACTGAAACCGTTAATCATTTGTTCGTTCATTGTCCATTTGCAAAAATTATTTGGCAAATGGTGTTTTTCTCTTATAACATCCCCCCACCAGCAAATGTTACTAATATGTTTGGTAGATGGCTGAATGGTGTAAACAAGAAAGATAAACAGATGATTCGGATTGGAGTTTCAGCGTTATGTTGGTCCATTTGGAGGACTAGGAATGATATCATTTTTAATAAACATACTGGGACTAATTTTTTGCAGGTTATCCGACGAGCTGCTCAATGGATCCAACAATGGGTTTTCCTCCTCCCGCCGGACCAGCGGCAGGATATGGTTACTGGATGCAACCGGATGCTAATGGTTGCTCAGGACTTCTATTTCCAGGCTACTGGATGGCGACATGCTAATAGAATAGCAAATGGATAGCTTTTCTACATGTTGCATTTTCTTATGGTTGATTCATGTGTCGACCTTAGCTTTTCCTTGATTGTAATAATGAATACTCTGTAACTTCGTACTCGGGTTTAATAATAAAAAAAAGCCGTGTGCATCTATTGATGCAGAGGCTAGGGCGATGCTCCCATATCTAAAAAAAAGGTAGAAACTGGACATATGGCTCAGGAGGTGAATATGACTGAGGCAAATCTTGACAAAGATGAGGGAGGTGATCCAAACAATGGTTTGGGAGGTGTTGATGGGCATAATGATATGGAGATGGATGCTAGAGGAACGGAAGAAGAGGCAACTTCCAACAATGGTGGCAGAGATGGAAGTGTTACACAAAATGGCGTTGTAGGGATGCAAGAGCTCAATGATAAAGTGGAGGGCATTAAAATTGGGACACTGAGAGTGCCTCTTTCTCCAATAGGTACTGTTCATCCCGGCCAAAATTTAGATGAAAAACTATTATGGTTGAGTCTATATTACATGCTTTAAATCTGTCACTAAACAACAAAAGTCACACTGTTTTCAATGCAGATTCGGAGAAGGGCCGGTTCTCCTCGGGATTGCCGAGGGGCAGGGCAGTTGGGGCCTGCAGTGTTGAGCTGTCCGCATCCAATAGGCCGCTCGCTTCCCGTGTTGGTACTCCCCAGCCCAGTGGCCGACCAGGTGTGCTGCTGGTTGCTGCAGCAACCAACGAGAAGTCGCCAGCTGTCCAGGAGCAGTCTGCCGCTGCTGCAGAGACTGGGGCGGGGCCACGACGGACCAATGAGAAGCAGGGGACAGCGCCGGTCGGTTCTGCGGGCGTCAGTGGCAGCTTTCGCACTGTTGGGCAGAGTGGATTTTCTGTGACAATGCAAACGAAGCCAGGTGGGGTTGATAGTTATGATGTGTCACAGAAGATCCTGCCAGCTGCTAACACTGCCACTGCTGCTGTCTGCGGGGACCAGTCGCATGATGCGGATGAAAATGGCCCAATCATGAGTTCTCTGATACAGATTCCCGCCGGATCCGGTGTGCATGACTCTGGTATGGCCTCTGATGTGTTGCACCTTAATCCGCTTTTTAACAATCTTTCCTCTGATTCGGGGCTTCTTGCACCACCTTTTACTAGTATTAATGATGATGTTGCTGCTTCTTTGGAACCAGATAACATACATGTGGATGATACTATGGGAAGTCCTTATGTTCAGAAGAATGAAAAGAGTGCTTCTGGTTCTATCAATATAATGAGTGATGACTCATTTCTGAAAAATACCGGTGAGTTACCTATATTTTTAGAGAATTCATCTAGTGATACTTTGCACACTCGATCTATATCTTTAGTGGAGAATGAATCTGTTTCTCATCGTCCTTCTGTAGAGGAGGTAATTGCGTTTGGGGGTATTCCAAAGCCCAATTCTGGTGTGAGGTCGAGTATACGGTTGGGTGGCCAGCCTAATGCAGACATGCCTCAGATGGAGAAGGCAATGAAGATGGCGCAGTTGAGGGATGATTCTTTCGTTTCAGGTCAGTTGACAACCCCTGTGCACTCTATTATTAATATCTCTGATTCTGAGATTGCTAGGAGAGCGGATCGATTAGGCATATCTTTAGGTAATTCTGCTGGAGAGATAGGAAAATCCGTTAAAGGGATTAAAATGGTGGAAGAAGCACGTATTCTAACTATTTTAGAGAAGAAAAAGATTGAGACTGAAAATATGAAGGAAGGGCTGGAGACTCTTGTATTGTCAAGAGTATCCAATCTTTGTGAAGACTTGATTGATGATGATGATGTCACCTCTCTCGATTTGGACGATCAAATAGAACATCTTAAACCAGTAGTGAAGGTAAAGAAAACGAGACAACGGAAAATTTATGATACTAACAATATCCGCAAAAGTACTAGAAAAAGAATTAAGAAACAACTGTCGTAATGCAGAGTCTAAAAGGTATTAATTGGAATCCAGGTGGTTTTGGGGATACTGCTAAACACTTGTTTGTTAAAGAGGCGATTAGGGAACATAAATTGGACTTCATAGCTTTGTTGGAAACTGGAAGATCTAATTTTTCGATTCCTTTTCTTAACCAATTGGCGGCGGGGTATAATTTCTCTTGGTTTTGCTTACCACCACATGGTCGCTCAGGGGGTATTCTAGTGGGAATAAACTCCGATACGCTACAAGTGTTAAAAGTAAGTACAGGAGATTTTTGTGTTAAACTCCATATCAAATGTAAGAGAGATGGTTTTGAATGGATTCTGGTGCCGGTCTATGGGGCTGCCCAAGACGAGCACAAAGTAGAATTTTTGGCTGAATTAGTGAGAACTTGTGAATCTGAAACATTACCTATGTTGGTAGGGGGTGATTTCAATATTATTCGTAAGCGAGAGGAGAAAAATAATAATAATTTCAAAGCGCGTTGGCCCTTTGTTTTTAATGCAATTATTGAGCATTTGAACTTGCATGAAATTAATCTCACAGGGAGACAATTTACATGGGCAAGTAGAAGATCTGAACCTACATATGAGAAGCTAGATAGAGTTTTAGCATCCATTTCGTGGGAACAGAAATTCCCTTTGGTTACTGTTAGAGCTTTTAGTAGAGCTGATTCTGATCATACTCCTATACTTATTGACTCAGGAGTCAAAGCACACCTGGGTAACCAAGCAAAATTCTCTTTTGAGTTACATTGATTGCGTCAAGAAGGTTTTGTTGATATGGTAGTAAAGGAGTGGAATTCAATTATTGGTGGAGCTAATCCTATGGAGATTTGGTTGAATAAATTAAGACATCTAAGGAGATTTCTTAGAGGTTGGTCTAAGAACCGAAGTGGAAAGTATAAGAAAGAAAAAGAGCGACTATTGAATATCATTGACAAGTTGGATGTGAAAGCCGAAACAAATATTTTAAATACAAATGAAAGAGAGGCATTAAAAAGAGCAAATGACAGTCTGAATAAATTAAGACGAGATGAGGAATCTAAATGGGCTCAAAGAGCAAAGGTTAAGCATATCCAGGAAGGGGGTAATAATACGAGATATTTTCACTTAATAGCTAATGGTAAACACCGAAAGAAGAAAATCTTCCAACTTGAACAGCAAGAGGGGACTATTGCTGGGGAAGATAATCTAAAAGTTTATATTACGGAGTTCTATAAGAAATTATTTGGAGCACCCAATCCAACAAATATTACTTTAAATGAAACGGAGTTGCATGATATTACGCAAATTTCACCAATTGAGAATGAGATTTTGACAGCCCCTTTTACTGAAGAGGAGGTTTTTCAAGCAATTTCTCAGATGGAACTCAACAAAGCGCCGGGGCCGGACGGGTTTCCCGCTGAGTTCTACCAGACTTTTTGGGGCGTAATAAAGAATGATCTGATGGCCTTATTCTCTCAGTTTTCTAATGGGGATTTGCCCCTTTATAAACTGAATTTCGGGGTCATCACACTACTACCCAAAAAAGAAAATGCGGTTCAGATTCAACAATATAGACCTATCTGTCTTCTTAATGTCTGTTTCAAAATATTCACTAAAGTTGGTACTAATCGTATATCGGGGATTGCCCCGAAAGTCATTAAACCGACTCAATCAGCTTTCATGCCAGGTAGGAATATTTTGGAAGGGGTGGTAATTCTTCATGAAACAATTCATGAGTTACATACAAAGAAGATGGATGGGGTATTATTTAAGATCGATTTTGAAAAAGCATATGACAAGGTGAAATGGTCTTTTCTACAACAAACATTAAGGATGAAAGGTTTTGCTCCAGAGTGGAGTAGGATAGTGAAACAATTCGTACAAGGTGGTAGTGTTGGTGTTAAGGTGAATGATGATATTGGTCATTATTTCCAGACAAGAAAAGGCCTAAGGCAAGGAGACCCGTTGTCTCCGATCCTTTTTAATATTGTAGTTGATATGCTTGCCATCTTAATTGAACGTGCCAAAGAAGATGGTCAAGTTGGAGGACTTATTCCGCATTTAGTTGAGGGAGGTCTCTCTATACTACAATACGCTGATGATACAATTCTTTTTTTGGAGCATGACTTGAGCAAAGCCGTTAATATGAAATTAATTTTATGTCTCTTTGAAGAATTATCGGGACTAAAGATTAATTTTCATAAGAGTGAGATTTTTTGTTTTGGAAAGGCTAAGGAGGAGGAGACTCAGTACAAACAAATCTTTGGATGTGATGCTGGACAACTCCCATTTAGATATTTGGGTATTCCAATCCATTACAAGAAACTCAAGAACTCTGATTGGTATCCGGTAGAAACACGGTTTGAGAGTAAATTAGGATGCTGGAAAGGGAAGTTACTATCCTATGGTGATAGGTTAGTTCTTATTAATTCAGTATTAACTAGCTTACCGATGTTTATGTTGTCTTTCCTGCAAATACCTGTTGGGGTAAGGAAACGTTTGGACTTCTATAGATCAAGATTCTTTTGGCAGTCCGACGAAAACAAAAGAAAATACCGGCTTACAAAATGGAACATAGTCTGTAGACCGAAAGATCAGGGGGGATTGGGTATTGAGGTTCTGGAAATAAAAAACAGATGTTTATTGAGTAAGTGGCTTTTTAAACATATTAACGAGGAAGGAGTTTGGCAAGAATTATTACATAATAAATACCTAAGTCATAAGACATTATCGGAGGTTCAAGCAAAACCTACTGATTCCCCTTTTTGGAAAGGTATAATGGAGGTAAAACAGGAGTTTTTTTCTAGGGGATTCTTCAAAGTGGGTAATGGTAGCAGTACTCGCTTTTGGGAAGATACCTGGTTAGGGAAGACTCCTTTAGCCCAACAATATCCGTCGTTATATAATATTGTGCATCATAAGAATGTCAGAATTGCTCAAGTACTAGGTCAGACGCCATTGAATATTACTTTTCGGAGAATTTTAAATGGTAATAAATGGACTTCATGGTTGCAGCTATGTAGAAAACTAATGGTGGTACAATTAACTGACGAACAAGATCGTTTTGTTTGGAACTTGTCGTCTAATGGTCTGTTTACAGTTAAATCGATGTATGAAGATCTTATGTGTGATCATACCCCTTTTCTGAGAAAATATCTATGGAAGGTGAAAATTCCGCTAAAAATTAAAATTTTCATGTGGTTCTTGAGTAATAAGGTTTTGTTAACCAAAGATAATTTAGTTAAACGGCATTGGAATGGATGTACAAAATGTGTCTTCTGTGGGGAACAGGAGACCATTCAACACCTTTTTATTGAATGTCCCTTAGCTAAACTCTTATGGCGTACAGTGAACTTTACTTATGATCTTCCAGCTCCCGCCAATATTACCAATATGTTTGGTAATTGGTTAAATGGAGCAGATAGACAATCTAAGGCATACATCCGGATTGGGGTTGCTGCTTTATGTTGGTCTATTTGGAGGGTCAGGAATGATATGATTTTTAATAAAAAACCTTCTTTTCATTTCTTGCAGGTTATTCATATGGTCTCCCATTGGGTCCAACTTTGGGCTCTACTATCTCCGGTAGGACAACGGGATGCCATGGTTTCTGGATGCACACGGCTCCTGATGGTCGCTCAGGATATCTTGTGCCAGGCTGGTTGGCGTCATACTAGAAGGCTATGTTGATATGTAGTCTTTCTTCTTTTGTTTTTTCGTTCATGGATTGATTGTTGTATCAATCCTTGATCCTGCGTGCCGTGTAATGCTATTATACTCAGAACCTCTTTTGTTTAATAAAGGGCTGTGTGCATCGCCACGATGCAGAAGCCGGGGCATACCCCCATTTCGAAAAAAAAAACCTCGAGTTTGGCTTCTGCTCACCGCGGACGGCGCCGGCAACCAGCCTGAGCTCCGAGCGCGGACGAGAGGAATCTCACTGGCTCCGCCGCCACCCACCGGCCACCCCGCCATGCCGTCATCCTGTCCAGGGGAATGGAGAATTAGGGGTATATCTTTGGTAGAGAGGAGACCAGAACTGTTTGACATTACTAGAAGAACCAAGTTCGTCGTGTCTCTCTATCTCTCGTTCAGTAACGCGACGGACCAAACGGGCCTTATTCTTTATGGGCTACAGCAGAATAAGGGGTAGCAGAAAGTTTGCAATTGCTAGGGACGCATTTAAATCAGTTTATGAAAGAGCCCAATACAAAAAAATGCATGTTGGGTCTTTGAAACAGTTCGAATCATTTCGATAATAATCCGTTTGATCTGTTTTACCGAGAAGGTCTACGGTTCGAATGCGTCCCTATTCTATAAATCTAAAAAAAAGGACATATTAGGGCTATACGATTCAAGTTGCTGAGTTGAGAAAGAGATGGTAAAAGAATTCCTTTTTTGAAGTTCAATTTTTATCAGAGGACAGACATGGCCCAGGTTAGCCCTCATGATGGTCCTCCCGTGGTAACATAATAGGGATTATGGCATCTTCAGTTGCCGTTTGTATCGCCTGGCGGACGTGAAAATGACCGTTTTTATCCACGCATCTGTTTGCGTTTGGGATGCCTCCAGCGGCCCGACGCATTTGCGCTTCGGCATGAATTAGGATGTTTCAAAACAACAAAATAAACAGTTTCAACGAAGTCATAGTTACTACATCCAAATTTATAAAAGTCTACATGAAAAATAAGATGGTATTCCTCTAGGCATTGTCTTCATGGCCATTCAATGCCTACTGATGCTCAATCAGATCCGTCTGTAGGCGTCTGCACACGACCTCGTCAGTGACTTCTACATTCATATGCAGATAGTCCTCCTAGGATAATGTCCCAGGGATTGGCACAACCAGCTCACCATGGAAATTCCAGTGGTGCTCATTTGCGATCATCAGGACGCTCGTTCTCAACATGTTGTGCATGACGCAACATGTTATCACCTCATGCATGGTCTTCAGCTACCATGTTCTTGCCGGGTGACGGACAATTGCCCACCGAGCTTGGAGCCCACCAAATCCTCGCTCCACATCTTTCCTGCAAGCCTCTTGCATCTTGCCGAACCTCCTCATCTTCTCCGAGTTTAAATTACGGACAGTTTTCAAAAGTGTGGCCCAGTCAGGGTAGATGTGATAGGGCAAAGGTGTTCGATCTTTCGATGAGATGATGATAGCGTCGATTTGTTGGTGGAGTTCGTGCTTGACGATCTGACTACACGTGCAAAGCTCGTGCGCCAATGCAATCGCTAGGACAATCTCCGGAGTTACTGATCTTGCGGTTGCACGATCAGCCGACCAGAAGGTCTTAATTCCTACCTGAAATCGAGAACAAGTAAGAACTAATAATGCAAGCAGAATATTGCAGATATCGATGAAAGCTTTATTGAATAAGGTGGGATTCCAAATAGTCTGTCTTATTCTGGGTGTTGCCTCAAAAGAAGTACACGAAGAGTTGCAGCAATGGCTAACTTTTAGTCTAATCAAAATCCGAGTCTAAACGTGACGGCTATGGGGGTAATTAAAGGAGGAAAAGGTGGGGTTTCGGCTAGCCATACGTATGGTGGCCGAACCAAACCCTAGAAGGCATTTCCCCCTTCAATACAGACTCTAAACGGTGGCTGAAATAATTCCTGCGAAAATGACATGGGCCTGACCCAAAACTAAAGGTGACGCAACACCATGTAATCATATGGAAGAAATTATGAAGTGGAAAACTCTATATTTCGTCCATGTCTTCATCTCTTATTATGGTGGCTTTAAACTTCTGAAATCTCCACCTGCGGCATCCTCTTCAATCCTCACATATTTGTTGTCATCTCCATGCACGATCATGCTCCAAAGCTTGTCCCTCTTGTCCATGCTAGGTCCATCATTCTTAAGAGTAATAAACACATCTGATTTAGGCAACATCATATTCTCATGTATATGAGAAATAGTTCAAAGAAACGAAAGTACCAATTAGTTAAGTTGTTTGGCACGAGATCGAGTGATCGGTCCTTGTATTTGTGTGGCTGTAGGTACAGGGGTTGTATCAATAGATGGGATGTCCTCATATGCTCCCCTTCTTGAATTGAAGTCGTCCTTGATGCGACCTCATCTTCTTCACCAAAGTAAGGCTTCAAATCTGCAATGTTAAATGTAGGACTAACCGGACCCAATTATGTAGGAAGCTCAAGTTTATATGCATTATCATTTATTTTCTCTAACACCTTAAAAGGACCAGCAACGCGTGGCATTAACTTAGACTTGCGCAATTCAGGAAAACGATCTTTGCGCAAATGCAACCAAACAAGATCACCAACATCAAACACAACATGCTTTATTCCTCTATCCCCAGCAATTTTATACTTAGCATTCATGTGTTCTATGTTATCTTTAGTAGTCTCATGCAATTGTAATATCATTTCAGCACGTTGTGTAGCATCCAAATTATTTTGCACCGAAGATGGTAATGACAATAGATCAATAGGTACATGAGGAATAAAACCATACACAATCTCAAATGGGCACATCTTAGTGGTAGAATGCAGCGAACGATTGTAAGAAAATTCAATGTGAGGTAAACATTCTTCCCAAATTTTAAGTTCTTCTCCAAAACAGCCCGCGTCATAGTAGACAATGTTCTATTTACTACTTCAGTTTGTCCATCAGTTTGGGGATGACATGTAGTACTAAACAACAATTACAACTTAGCCCATAGACATCTCAAAAAGTGGCTAAGAAACTTAGTATCACGATCAGAAATAATAGTATTTGGCACACCATGTAAACGAACAATTTCACGATAGAACAAATCAGCAACATGTGTAGCATCATCAGTCTTGTGATAAGGAATAAAGTGTGTCATCTTAGAAAACCGATCCACAACAACAAAAATGCTATACCTCCCCTTCTGTGTACGAGGCAATCCCAAAACGACATCCATAGAAATATCCTCCCAAGGTACACTAGGTACAGGAAGAGGCATATATAAACCATGAGGATTAAGTCGAGACTTAGCTTTTTGACATGTAGTGCAACGTGCCACAAATCTCTCAACACCTTGACGCATACGTGGCCAAAAGAAGTGTGTAGCAAGTACGCTCCGTCTTCTTCACACCAAAGTGACCCATCAATCCTCCTCCATGCACCTCTTCAACAACAAAAGACAAACATAACTATCTGGGATGCATAGCTTGTTAGCACGGAACACAAATCCATAATTGAGGACACATTTGTTCCCTGTTCTACCATCTCTACAATTCAGCTACACATCTTTAAAATCGACATCATGCAAGTATTGTTCCTTTATAGTTTCTAATCCAAAAATCTTGAAATCAAGTTGAGATAGCATAGTACAACGACGCGACAAAGCATCAACAATAACATTATCTTTACGCTTTTTGTGTTTGATAACATAAGGAAAAGACTCAATAAATTCAACCCACTTTGCATGGCGGCGATTCAACTTAGCTTGACTACAAATATGCTTCAAAGATTCATGATCAGAATGTACAAATAAATATTTAGGCCATAAATAATGTTGCCAAGTTTCTAATGTTTGAACCAGCACATATAATTATTTATCATAAGTAGAATAGTTCAGACTAGGCCTACTTGATTTCTCACTAAAATCTGCAACATGTTTGCCCTCTTGTAATAACACATCTCCCAAACCAATTCCACTAGCATCACATTCAAGCTTAAAAGTCTTATTGAAATCAGGAAGTTGAAGTAATGGAGCATGTGTTAACTTATCTTTCAGTATCATGAAGGCTTGTTGTTGTGCATCGCCCCAAACAAAGGGCACATCCTTCTTTGTAAGCTCACTCAGCGGCGCAGCAATGGATCCAAAGTCTTTCACAAAGCGCCTATAAAAACCAGCGAGACCAATAAAACTCCTCACATGCGTGACCGTCTTGCTAGGAGCGTTAGTTAATTCAAAAGGCATTACTAACCACTCATATAAATCGAACTTAGTTTTAAACACTTTTTCCATTCATCTCCTAATTGCATACAAATCTGGTGGTAACCACTACGCAAATCAACTTTAGAGAACATAATAGAACCACTCAACTCATCAAGCATATCATCCAAAAGAGGTATAGGGTGACGGGATCGAATGGTAATATTATTAATAGCTCTACAATCAGTACACATGCGCGAAGAACCATCTTTCTTAGGTACCAAAATAATAGGAACAACACAAGGGCTAAGAGACTCACGAATGTAACCTTTATCTTGGAGAACCTGAATTTGTCATTGAATCTCTTTGATCTCTTCAGGATTGGTACGATATGGCGCACGGTTAGGAAGCGAGGCTCATGGAATCAAGTCAATCTGGTGTTCTATCCCACGAATAGGTGGTTGTCCAGGTGGAACATCTTGTGGGAACACATCAATAAATTCCTGCAAAAGGTTAGCAACCGTAGGTGGCAAAGAAGGGGCATATCCTCAAATGAAAACACAAATTCTTTGCAAATAATGGCACAACATTGAGTAGTGTTCACATCAAGTTCAGCAATATCAGATTTGCTATCAAGCAAACAAGGATTTTTCAACCGAATTTCAGTAGCATGGTTCGAATCAGATTTAGTATTAGTCTTATGTGGCACAAAATCTGTAGCAAAAATCTGATTTTCACTCTTATGTTTTTCCTCGTTTTTTACTCTACTAGCTTTAGCAAGATCATCTTTTAAAATTTGTTCAGGAGTCATACGTTTGAGACTAATTTTATTTCCATCATGTATAAGAGAATAATGATTAGTTTCACCATTATGAACAGATTCTCTATCAAATTTCCAAGGTCTACCAAGTAACAAAGAACAAGCTTGCATATGTACAACATCACAATCAACAAAATCAGAATATGTACCGATAGAAAAATGCACATGTGTAGTTCCTGTTACCTTGAGCTTCCGAGAAATCTCAAACCATTGAATGTAATATGGAAGTGTGTGTTGTCTTGTAGGAAGAGAAAGCTTCTCCACCATGTCAACTCTAGCCAGATTATTACAACTCCCTCCATCAATGATGATCCGTATAGCTCGCTCTTTTACAGCGCCTCTTGTTTGAAACAGATTGTGGCGTTGATCATGCTCATATTTGCTCAATTGCACACTCAACACACGTTGTGCAACTAAACTCTGGTATTGATCAGCAGTGTCAGCTTCCATTACCTCCATCTCTCTCTCAGAATCATAATTGGCTCCATCACGTGCAGCAATAAGGGCCATTGTATCTTCATCAAAGCCACTTGCAGAATCATATTCTCCATCTTCACGCACCAACATCACACGTTTGGTTCTGCATTCTCTTTCTATGTGACCAAATCCCAAATATTTGTGACATTGAATGTCGCGTGTCTTCCCCGTGGAGGCCATGGAAGATGAACTCCGAGGAGGACCAGCAGATGGTGGTGGAGTAGCAGCAGGTGGCGCTCGTGATGCAGGCGCGGTGTACTTGGAGGTAGTAGGCGTGGTGTAGCCCCACGAGATGGTGGCGCTGATTGTCGCGGGGACCATGACGATGTATGACCTGCAAAAATATTAGCTCTTCTCCATGGTCGTTGACGATCCTACACTTCACGTTCAGCTTTGCAAGCAAGATGAAACAAGCAAGTAATAGTGTTGTACTCCTTATAGTCTAAAATATGTTGAATCTCTTTATTCAAACCACCAAAGAAACGTGCAAGCATAGCTTCATTATCCTCTACAATACCACAGGGAATCATGCCAGTTTGCAATTACTGATTATAGTCTTCTACAAAAAAAATTACCTTGTTCTAAACGAGACAATATTTAAGCCCAATCCTTTTTAGAGCAAAGGACAAGCTGGTTGTGTTACTTATGATGACAAACGTTCCTGAGAACACACGGGAATTACGTCAAGTGCTTTCGCTTCACATAGCTGAATAATCTTCAATGGTTTGGTAAGCGTTGTGTGGGTGACCTATGCTAATGCACTACCCAATACTTGGACTAATACGTGCTTGTGATTATACCTCTCGCAAGTATCCGCAACTACAAGAAAGTAATTAAGATAAATCTAACCACAGCCTTAAACTTTGAGATCCTACACTCCCTCGTGCACTGGTTTCCTAACGGGGGTTTGAGTTTCTATCGCTCCCGCAACCCCACAATTAGTAGCCAAATACACGATGCATTCCCCTAGGCCGATAAAGGTGAAGTATGATGTAGTCGACGTTCACATGACAACACTAGAAGAATCGCACCACAACTTAAATATCAAATTGTTGCATATTACTCAACATAGTTCCACTACTAACAGCATGACTTCTCCCATGTCCTCAAGAACTAAACGAACCACTCACGAGACATCATATGGATCATAATCAGAGGTGATATAATGATGAATAACAATCTTGACATAACACTTTATTCAATGGTTTCACTCAATAGCATCAACTACAACGAGTAATCAACACCAGGAAAGTTTCCCCTATGAACTAGACAAGTATGAAACCCAAGATGTTACAGCGAGACGGCGTGCAGATGGCGGTGATGATGGTATTGGTGGTGGAGATGATGGTGATGATGATCCCGATGAAGTCTAGCTCGATGGCAGTGATGATGGCGACGATTTCCCCTCTCCGGGAAGGAATTTCCCCGGCAGATTTCAGCTTGCCGGAGAGCTTTTCTCTCTCTCATGTTCTCTACCCCGTAGCGGCGGCGGAATATTTCTGTGGTCACTCTCTCCATCTTAGGTTTCTTGGGGGGTTGAAATAAGCGAGGGGGCATCGTCAGAAGTGGGCCAGGGGGCCCAGACCATGCCTAGGCGTGGCCTGAGGTTGGCCCGCGCCTAGGGGTGGTCTCGCCCCTCAGGGCCCATCTCTGCCTCCCCTTCGCCTTTCTCCGTCATCTGGAAAAATAGGATTTTCTGTATATTTTCTGAGAATTGTTGGTCTTCAGAAATATGGTGTCTTGACGGTCCTTTTTCCAGCAGATTGGCTCCGGCGGTTAATTCTCCAATAATCATCAAACATGCAAAAATAGATGGAATGACATAAGTATTACCTCTAAATATGAAATATATCGACGAATAACAGTAAATTATGGTATAGAATAGTGATGCAAATTGGACGTATCAACTCCCCCAAGCTTAGACCTCGCTTGTCCCCAAGCGAAACTGAACTTAGTAAACCAAACCACGGGTTTATGGAGTGAAGTGTCGATAAACAAAATACGGACAAGAAGCATCATACATACTAATACACAAGTCATTATAGACAGCAACTTCTTATATAATTCAACTTGCGATGAGTAAGGAATCACTAAATAGAGGTGCATAGAGGAAATCATAATTGATGATGGAAAACTTTTGTTCAGGGTCACAGAACAATTAACAAATTGTACTTATCTTTCGAGCAGAGTCTTTATAATAGAGCTTATTGCAGAAATCACATGCTCAATGATTACAATCTCTTTACAATCATAGATAGCTTTCAGAGTTATATTCATTCAGATAAAAGCATTGTGCTACACAAGGAAGAATAAAAGAGAGGATTGAATGGATCAACACACATAAATGGTTGCATCACAACAACTCAAATGCTTGCTTGAGGTAGAGGGAAATAGGTTTACTGACTCAACATAAAAGTAAAAGAAAGGCCCTGCGCAGAGGGAAGCAAGATTACTCATGGCTAGATCTTTTTTATTTTAATGCAATAGGAGTGTTGATTTTTTTGAGAGGTATGCATGTCTATGTCAACGAATGACATAACACAATCTATCATCCTTTGATATAGTGACCTCAAGAGCGGCTCCCGTGTAGTTCTCCGTTGCACACCATTATTTAGGATCTCTCCACTACATAATGTGTGGAGCATTATTTGTTTATTTTATATTTTGTTTGGGATGGGCACCCGACGCCTTGCTCTTTTTACAAAATTAAGGACTTGTCACATTATTCATGTGTAACGGCCCCGGGTAGTACCCCTACTAGATTTGTTTGTTGTTTTTCTTTTGTGCATCATCATGCATCATGCAGCATATCATCCACATGATTTTAACCAAATAAAATTATCTTAAATAAAAAATATTTTTGTTTCCCCTTCTCCTATGGTTTATTTAATAAACCTCCTCTATGTCTTTTATTTAACAAAACCTTAAGACCAAGATTATAAAATAAATAACCTATTTTTTCCAAATTATTTCTACTGCTTGGGTTTTATTTGTAAAGGATTTGTAAACCAGTTTTGGAAAAGAAAAGAGAAAATATTATCGAAATAAAATCAAAACCCATCTCTCCCCTGGGCTGCTCTTCCTCTCTCTGGCCCTCTTCCTCTCTGGCCCGGCAGCCCAGCAGCAACCAGCTCCACCCGGCGGCCTGCTTCCCTTCCTCTTTCTTCCTTTGGCCCGGCCCACCTTCCTCCACCGCAGCAGCCCATCTAGCTACCAAAGGGGTACGCCCTTCTGTCGTCTTCCTCCACGAGGACGACGTGAGCTTTTTCCCCACGCACAGCCATGGACCACACCAACCACCGCGCCATCCTCCCTCACGTGAAGCCTCCCCTTCCTCTGCCTTTTTCTGGAGACAGCTGCAGCCTCACGCATCCAGCGCCTCCACTTTCCCTCTCTTTTCCTTCTTCTCCACGAAAGAAAACAAGGACAAGGAAAACACCACCGTGAGCCACCGCCACAGTTCATCGTCGATTCGCCATCTCCGACCACCCCGCGATGAACCGAGGCCATCACAAGCTCCGCCTCCCTCTCCTCGTTCTCCTCGTACCATCAATCGAGCCGGGAACGCCCTAAATCGCCCCCGAATCGCCGTTCCTCTCTCCGTCCCTTGCGGCCTTTTTCTTCGATTTCGGCTGCCCCGTGTCTCCTCCGACATCTCTGACCCCTCCTTGTGCTTCCTGGTGAGCGTGCCGCCCTCCTGGACCCCTTCTTCCTCTGGTTCCCTTCCTCTTTCTCTCAGTCGTGTTGATGCCGATCGTCGCCGCCGCAGGTTTCCTCCGCCGTCGACGCTCCGACGACCCCCAACCGGTGGCGCCTCCTCCTTCTCATCCGCGCCGACAAGGCGCGTCGCCTGCGCCAAACCGCGTGGCCTGGGAGCCTCTGTAGTGCCCGCGCGCGACGCCGCCGACCCACGGTGACCACCTCGTCTGGAACGTGCACGGCGTCGAGCATGTTCTATGCATGCAAGCACGCTTCGCCACGCTGGCGCCACGCTGGCGTCGCGGCCCCCACCTGTCAGTCTCCGCGGCTGGACCCAACCTCGGTGAGAAAAGTTCGCCAGATCCAGATCTGGACGGTTTTGCGTCCAGCCCCTACATCTTGTTCTTTCTAACCCGCAGCCCTTGGCGTGGAGGTTTTCATCAGAACCCCCTACAGCTTCTCACATAAACCCGGGGTCCTTCCCCCTTTATGAAAATTGTTTTCGGGTCCTTCCCCAATTAAAATAAAATCTGTTTATCTATTTTTAATAATAAAAACTATTTTGTTAATAACTTTTAATTGGTAACTCGAAATTAAAAGTGTTGTATATGAATATTGATCTGAAAAATATGAGGAACATGAATATGCCATCTATTCATCTGTTTGCATATTGCATCATGTTGATCCGTGATAGTTTGTGCATTTCACCTCACATAATATGCGGAGCATTTTGGATATCCACCTAAGGTTTCCCCGCTCCGTTTAATATTGAAGTAGCTCATCCTAGCCATGCTATGCCATGCTAACCAACACTTAAATTTGCCGGTAGAAATACAACTCCAACCTAATCCGATTGTCCAGGGTTCCGACTCCAATTAATATGGATAAGTTGCACCACATCATCCTTGCCATGTCATGCATGCCTGCATCTGCTCATGCTGATTCTTCCTTCGTAGTAGTAAGACTTGCATCCGTTGTTTGTTCCAGCATTTGCTTCTTCCCGGATAGGATCACGAAGTGGTGTTGTGAGATACGACAAGTTCTTCTGCAACCTTTCACGGGCGAGCCCTCTCTCTTCACCTACTCTCCCTCGCATTGCTATCCTTATGGACGCCGCTGGTTATCTTCAGACTCTTAGTCCAATTTTGTATCTTGTCCGTACTCAGACGTATTTGATCTTCTGTATGATTTGGATCTTTGTATTGTATATTTGTATCTTGACTCGTTGGAGTCGTTGTTGTAATATATGTTTCTTGTGGGCTCTATTGTAATCCTGTTGTAATGTTACCGCTAGTGTTAATTCCTCTGGCATCACGTGTGTGATTCGTCGTGCACGTCGTGTCGCAGGGCGTCTCAGAATCGATATCATGCGGATCTCGGCGGTTCGCTGGAATCCTCATGGTACCGGTTCCGGGGCGTCACAAGTTGGTATCAGAGCTCAGGTTGACGGTACCCCACTAGTCCAGCCTGTAGGATAACCTTGCCAACGGACGTTGTTCGTAGAGTGTCAAATCTATTTTCTAAAATTCGTTGGATAGTTCTGATTAGCTCTAATTTTTCTCCTTACCCCTATTCTTTCTCATCTTACCTTTGCGAGTTTTGAGTCTTCTCTCTTATCCAAGTTCTCTGAGTTTTAGGTTCCGACGCGGGTTGGACGATCTATGCCTTCACCTATTAGGACCGATCTCTGAAGATTTCTGACAGAAGAACATCACCGGCGGCTAACCTTCGTCTTCTCCATTGACGTCATCTATGCCTCTCTGACCTTTCTACAATTCTTTGTTCTTTGACTCCGTCGAATCTTCGCTGACAATGCTTGTCGATATCGTCAATCAGAATTCTAGGAGCTGTTACACGACTCTCCTATTCGTGCAGAGTAATACTTTGAGTGCGGGATGGAGTGTGGTGACCCAGCGTACCACTGCATGGTGTAGTACACAAGTCGTTGACATAACACAAGTGAAACACCGTTCCACTCATATTACATCCCTCGGAGTGGTACAACAGAAACATATGCGAGTCCAAGGTATGTCTATAGAAGGATACACAAGCTGTTTACAGAAGATCAACACAGCCTCCTACTTTACAGTGAGGTAAAACTTCAAATAAAGTTCCAGAAGAACGACTCGTAATCTAACTTATTGCTATCACTATCTCCAGAGATACTAGGCTTGCTATAGAATTCTAGCTACTAAGGTGCTAAGATTAGGGAAAGGGTCCCTTCTATTACTAGTCTAAGTTTCCACTTAAGTTGCTGCAGCAGTTGACTTCATTGACTTCTTTGCTTGGATTCTCCATCTTGTTGCAGTTGACTCCTTTGTCTTCGAGTTCCACAGTAGTTCCTCCTCCGGTGCCTCCATAGCTAAGCAGGGGATTTAAGAGTGGGATGATTACGAGCGTACTCAGCAAGTTCATATTAGGGAATAGGTGTATCATGCACTAGCTACAGCCACAGACCAGAAAGTCGTAGGCGAATGCAAGTTTTCATAATCATTTCTTCAAAAGGTTTATTTTATTCTGAAAACTATGCCCGCCTTCACAGTTGACTAGAACTTCATGGAGTTCCTTTCGCGTTCCCTTCCAACGGGAGTGACAGTACAATTCGTATCTCTGCAGAGGTGCGTTACTTTTCCCATAAGAGAGCTTATCCTTGATACCAACCGGGTGTACTTTCCCGTCCACACTTCCTTGGTGCGGGGCGTGTAAGATCCAAGCCAATCACCGCCTTCTCCGCGACCCTGCAAACCCACCCTTTTGTCCATCCGTACACCCCCGGTAGACATCTCCTGATCATACGGCTTTACCCCGGTGTACTATGGACAATCCCTCATAGACGGTAGAGCCTCTCATCCAAACGTCCGGATGGGGATTTTAAAGGATTTCCCAACCTACGGCAGTGCCTCCAGCACCCCGCCAGGCTCTATCAAGTCCGTTGGCGTGCAGGAGGGAAAAGATACAGCTGACTTCCCCAGAGCCATTATAGATCTTATGGTCAACGCGTATGTACGGCGCTAGAATCACTGGACGGCATTGGTACTTAGTCCTAGATGAATAGTACCCGTGCAATGGAACCTCCACCATATCAACACATACCATGGTTCCATTGCCCACCACATAGTCATATTCATAATTGTAAAATAATATTTGCTTTTCAATGCAAGAGTGATAAGTATAGTACTTTGCATATAATTTGATAAAAATAATCAAATGACATGAGCAAGCGATGAACTTTCCTTTCTTGACTGCAAGATTATGCAGGCAAAAGCTTCGATACGTGTGAACTCCAAATTCTGAAATACCATCATTGTCCGGTAAGGACAATGTTTAAAGAACTGGCAAATATGCTATAATGCATAGTATGATATGCAATCGTCCCGAGCGTAACCTAATCTCAATGATTTAGGATGTATGAGTTGTAAAGATTTCTTTAGGGTGTGTTGCACTTTTAGGATGTTTCTTAAACAAGATTCTTATTAGGGTTGATGACATTATAGTATAGACAAGTGATATAATGCATCATAACAATCATACACACAAAGAATAGTAGTGGAATAATATGTGAAGAACAATTGTCAATTTTAAGTTTTACAGGACATGGTTGATGATTACTTCTACTATACTTCAAAAGAATAACTTTTGAAGAACATGTTGTTTAAGAAATATTTAGTATTTCAAAGAAGGATTAGGGCTTCTAAGGTTTGATTGACATCTGTACTTCAAAAGAATAACTTTTGAAGAACATGTTAAATAAGGATATGAACTACTATACATAAGAGCTCTATAACTCTAGGGTTTACTATTGGGTTCATTTAATTTCACTAATAGGAACTAGTTGGTTCTTAACTTGGAATGGGTTTCTATATAACAAGTATTGGTAGGTTTATTGCTATGGTTTCTTCTAAGCATCATAACAAAGGATGATGGTCAAAATGGTTCTATAAATTAGCTATTGAGGTTTACTATGGTTTCACAACTGCTTCATTAAGTGATCTCTAATTGCTTCTAAACTAAATGGTTTATCATTTCTTTAATAGGGTTTAGTTGGATAGGAGCATGTAATGTGAATTACTACACAAGGTTGATACTAGGGTTCATCATTATAGTTCTACTAGGTTTTGATGGTTGAGATTGATCCTAATGGTATAGTATATAGGAGTGGTGATCAATGGTACTAATCCAATTAGCAAGTTAGGGTTTATACCTAGGTGATACTAGTTATTCATATAGGTTTTAATTAAGAATAGGAACATGAAATGGTAATCTCATGTAACTTGGTTTATGCTAGTGGATCATAAGCATGCATTCATTTGTTTCTTAACAAGGTTCTATAAGTAATGTGAAGTTTATATGATCATATGGGCTAAACCCTTAGGGTTTTTAGAATTGAAACAATTTATGATGAACACATAAATTAATGGGTTAAAGGTCTTACTTATATGAGAATTAGGGTTTCTAAATTATGTTTCCACTCTTAAAATGATAATTTACAATAGAGATGTGGTCACTAATTACTTTAAAACAAAATTAATAATGGTTTTAGCATTTTATTAATTTTCACAAGAATTATAATTAGGGTAACTCCTATTTTTGGGTTTAATTAAAAGCTAAGGTTTAACAAGGGTTATTAAGTTTTAAAATAATTAACTTAGTTAACTAAAGATGTTTAAGTAAACAAGTTTTGAACTACCAAAATAATATTAGCCTTTAGTATTTTCTTGCTTTATTTTATTTAAAAAAATGGTAAATGGTGATTTGCAAATTAGGGTTTATGAATTACCACTAATATTTTAATTGATAAGAATATGATAAAGAAAATTAATCTTAACATTTTACTTATTTACTGATTAGCTAATATTTTATTTTGAAACTTTACTAATTATTGAATTCAAATTGGATTTTCAAACAAATAAAAAGGCATAATTAATAAAGATAAAAATAAGTGAATTTTATTTTGACACACATTTTTATTTTATATTTTATTTGACTAGAGTTTATTTTTGTGAGCATTTTGATATATTATTCATATTTTTCTGAGTTGAAATGAATTTTCTATGATTTTGCAAAGTTTCAGCAATTTACTGGTTTTTAAATTAAACAACAAATACTAAACATACCGATTCAGATCTAGCCCTAGACACTGACTGGTGGGGATTGTGTCCACGTTGGCTGCCACACAAGCAAGGACCGGTCAAAGTTGACCAGGACCTTTGACCTCACCGGCGGTTAAACGCCGGCGGTCAGCAGATGGTGGCGCCGCCGATTTACGGCCTCCCGGGATGCGCGGCTAGGCTCTATCGAACGAGTACAACGAGACGAAGCGACTGGTGGTGTTGGTTTGGCAAGGGGATCACCGGAGCTTCGCCGGCGATGGGTACTGCGGCGGTGCTACTCCGGCCAACATGCGAATTAGGGCTACAGGCGATGCCAGGAAGCGAGAGTAGGTGCGATAGACGCGTATGCTCACCCTGAAGCTCAAGGTGTGGTCGGCTCCGGCGATGGTCGACGGAGACGACGGCGATTGGAGCTTTCCCGGCGATGTGCTGCAGAAGGGAACGCCGAAATTGAGCCGCTTCCTTGCTCCCCTTGATGCTCTGCTCCTCCAGGGTGCTCCTTGAGTCCAGGCGCTCCTCCTGGACCACACGCCGGAGGCTGGGGTGGCCTCCTCCGCCGTGTTCTTGATCAACGCCGGCGACAGAGAGTGGATGAGCATGAGAGATAGAGAGGTTCTGGGAAGAAATGGATGGGCGGTGAGGTGCTAGGGTTTCAGTGCGGAGCTCCTGGTGGTTTTATAGTGCTCGAGGTGGTCTGGTTCGTCGGCTCGCCGGCGGTACTGGCCGAGATGCAATGGCGACGGTGAGTTGCATACGGGCGTGAATCTTGACGTCTTCGGATAGACTCGGACGCGAGGAGTATCGGGACAGGTTTTGGAAGCTTCGGTGGCGTCCGGGGCATCCTTATCGGCTTCGAGGACGTGGCCGCCGTTCCTCGCTGCGCTGTCGACGCCGTGGAGGAAGACGACGCCCTCGTCTTGTTTTGTGCCAGCGACGAAACGGTAAGTGGCCAGGTGGGTTGGTGTTGGGCTGAGGTGCTGGGCCAAGGCTGGGCTGTCCACGGGCTGCTCGACCAGGTAAGGTAAGCCTTCCCCCTCTCTTTTTCTCTTTTTATTTTTCTGTTTATATTTTCTATTTTTGAATTCCAATTTGAATAAATTGATTTCTGTTTTGTTTTGCAGATTCTAAAATATTTGAGTATCAAGATAACTTGATACTATTGCTTACTGCATAGTGGTACTTTTTAAATAAATAATTAATTTATGATTAGGTTGATATTTTGTGAGGTTTAATGAAAACAGACATAGACCTATGTTTTTATTTTAGTTCCATTTAATTTAGGATCCAAATGTACTTAGGTGATTTGAATTTTATGACCTAGGCATGATGAACACATTATATTTTGCTAGTGCTAAACAATAGTGATTATTCACATATAGTTTAATTATGGCTAGAGTTTAAAATAAGTGGTAATGAGAATGGGATGGTGCATGATTTTATGTAGAGAATTGTTTCCAAGGGTTTAAGAAAATGGTTGGCTTAACTCTATGTTAAATAATCTTGCTTAGCAACTCTTGCTTGAATTATTTAAAATGAATCCTAAACTCATCATGATTAATTCACTTGCTAAGGTGATGGTCCAAACTATAATATATTAATCCTATTTGGTTAACTCAATAAGTTACTTAATATGCAAAAAATAGAATTGGATATTGGTTTCACTCTTCTTACTTAAATAGCATTTAATATTAGGTATAACTAGTTTGGTTTATACTTGTGATCTATGATACACAAGTTAGGAAACAATATTTCATGTGAATTGCATCCTAAGTGAAAAGGTTTAAGGTTTTGCATAAGCTTCACTAATTGAAGTATAAAATAGGCATGAGGCATGGCATGGTTCTATTTATGATCCAAAGTGATCCTTGGATTGGAATTCAGATGTGGTCTAGGGTTTTAGTGGTGATCACCCATGTGATACACAACTAAGATTAGTATATGAGCATAAGCTTTGGTTATGTTTCACTAATAGAACATGGCTCTCACCTCCAAGATTAAAGGTTGGTTTGAACAAGTAGGATTTAATACTACTCTAATATTCTCTAGGATGGACATGGATATATATAGTTAGCATCTATAACCACTCTTACTTCTAAATGTCTTGGAAAATCCTAAGGTCCTACTCAAGAGATGATGATATGATCCTCTAAATATATGGTTTGCCTAGGAATTCTACCTTGGTATCTTATGTAGCTTGTTCTTGCTGAAATCTGATAAACCTGCATCTTGTGGTATGCCTCCACCTCCTAGCTTCTTCATCTTGATCCTAGCTAATGTATGGAGTGGCTCTATGTGTTGGTTTCCTTGTGTCATGCTACAAGATGATCAAATGGATGAAGGGTGTGGCTCCTTTTATAGGCTTGGGCAAGCTCTAGTGTCATGACACATAGGTGGGTGACTCTTGTTTTGGTTTGATGAGTAAGGTGCTTGGTTGTCATGCCCTCATCCATAGCAATCCTTTGAGCATGAGGTGGCAAGTCTTGGGATGCAAGTCATGTAGATATTTTCATCCTATGTGGCATGATCATTATCCTCTCATATGAATTATATTTGGATAGCCAAGTGGCATTTGTTACTAAATATCTTGTGGATGGTTTTATTATTGTGGATGAGTCACTATATCATATTTGATTGGATTTATATTATAATATTGGTCAAAAAGTCAAGGTTGAAGGTTATTCCTCAATTTTGAATAGTTGGTGTTTGATTGCACCAAGGCATGATCATATGAGTTTCAAAATACTCATGAGTAGTTTTATTCAAATAGTTTGAACTATAACTTGTAATGTAAATGGATTCAGTTTTATGATATTCCATATATTTAATAAGTTATGATTTAAATAAGAATGTGTGGCCTTTATGCACTTTAGACCCTGTGATTTACCTTATTTATTAATAAGTTTAGAATTGAATTATATTACACACAAAATTAGTTGAAGATACACCATGAGAATCATGGTAGAAACACTTATTTAGTAAAAGACATGGAAAAGATAAGTAAAGAATAGTTTCTTAATTATTCATGTGTTGTTGTAAGGAATGTCATGTTGAGATCTTTTATAGAATCTTGTAGTTGACCCTTACTTAAGGTGTTGTTTGTTGTAAAGCTAATTCCATTTGATCTAGCTCATAGATCAAATCCTCTCTACCCAAAACAGGGTTTTAGTAAAGATCACAGTGAAGTTTATAGCGCTTGACTTGATGATCTACTTCAATTCCAGCAAGTCAAGTGAAACTTCAGTTACTGGTAAGTTTTATTTGAAAGCGCGAAAATTCCCCGGATTTTCTATGCATGAATGCAATGCACACTTTGGTGTTCTCTCATTTTATAGCCTCTAAACCTGGGATATTACAGCCTCTCCCCCTTAAACTGAACTTCACCCCGAAGTTCGAACGCTCTCATGTTTCGGAATGTTAAACTGACTTAAACATATCACAATCCTTTCAAACTCCCTAGTGATCTCATTAGATATAATTGAATATATCCCTTGTCTCGATCCTTCATGAAGTCTTCTGATGTCTGGCACTGATACTTTCTTCAATTCTATGATTTCTTCCAACACTCTAAGCTTATAGGCTTACTCTCCAAAGATTCTTGGATTAGGACATCTTCTTATGCTAATGGACTTTACTAATGGTTGTGGTGACATCTTCCTATTTGGGTACTCAAAGCTTGGTTCTACTAGCTGCGGTAATCCAGCTGCGGTGCCCAAACCTTAAGTCTAAAGGATTGGTTTAAAGTAAGGTATTGTTTTTCCCTTACTACCATAACGAATGTAATGGTACTTCGTAAGGTATTTATAATAGGCATGGTCCTGGTGGTTTAGTCCTACGAATGGATTAGACTCATTTAGTCCATCCAATCATGGCTTCTAGTTCATACTAGTTATCTTCCTTTTGGTTTCTTTAGGTTCCATAAAAGGAATCTTTCTAATAGGCTTATGTTTTGGTATGGTCAAACCCTTCGGTCTTTTGTTTTCTTAGACTTTGATTGTCCTCCGACATCTTCTTCATCCAACTTCATTAGCTTAGACTTACTTGAGTTCTTCTGCTTCTGAGTAATTATCAATTACCCACTCAAGTTAAGGTATAACCCTTACTTCCTCGAGATATGAACCTCGGCTTCTGGTCTGACAACCTCCTGAGAGTACTATTATATGGATAATTCCACCAATCTTATGAAAATAGGACCGGACTTCCTCTCAGTTCAGACCTTCTTCTCCGTCTTTCATACTCCAAATCATATCTTAATACTTCTCCTTCAATCTTCCTCTCCCCCTTGGAGTTTACTAATGATCTTCAAACTCCTTTTCTTCTAATCATTAAACTCCAAGGTAGAAGATTGGTTTAAGTCTAGTTTATATTTTGTACCTTTCTAAAGTCTCACGAAGAATTCTTTGCGGTGTATCCACACAATTGTGGGTATCCGATGTGAATCCTCCGACTAAATATTTATTAGCTACGGAATACCAGCTACGGAATCCCTCTTTCCTTTAGAGTGAAAGAACGATTAAGCTGTGGACTATTTGTTACCAGCTGCAGACTATCTAACACAAGATGTGGCTTATTGGATACCAGTTGTGGCTATGTTATGGTTCTAGTCCACATCTACCTACCAGTTGTGGCTACTTTTATAGTTTTAGTTAAGATATATCTCACTTCACATACTTTCTCTTCATGATTATCCTATATCAGCTGCGACTTCACTTGTCTATTTTCCTTCTTCCAGGGTTTGTGTTGCAAGAAAACCACTTGTTGACACCATAAAAATAGTATCGTAAGTGACTTCACTTGCATTCCCTTCTTCCATAATGAATACGGCTCCACTTCTACTGCTCCATATTCACTATTTTTCTCACTTCCATGGTACTTCCATGTTGAAGTACTCCTCAATTGAGGATAAGAATGAGTTTTGATTGGTCCTTCCTTCAGATTATTGTGGTGGCTTCCCACAACTTTACTTCCTTCTTCTAGTGAACCTTCATTTTGTCTTCAAAATCTTCAGAATTCATCACTTCCTCACACGTATACCTTTACCCTCTAGACCTATAACATCAAGTAAGAGTTTGATATTGCAACCTGCATTTGCATATCAAAGTCAAACTTCATGTATGGATCTAATCAAACAATGAAAATCCAATAAAATTCAAGAAAATCCAGCTTTGTGCTTATAATACACATCCTTATATGCCCGAATATAATAGTTGGGTAAGACATCCCTAAACATCAGGCTCAGATGTGTAGTATATAACACCACATAAGATAGGTTTAGGTTGTGATACTTAGCACATATATAGGGATTTCTACTATTTGTCTCAATATTTACCTCGATTGCTCACTTGCAATCAAATAAACTTGAGCAAATTGGTCCAGAATAGTTGTGGTTGACCTTATTTCCTTGGAAAGTGCTAACTTACCTTCCATTTAATTGAAAACTAACCTCACATGATCTCTCGAGACTATAACATGGCTACTCTAAACACAGTATTGTTAAAATATACCACCTATTTCCAGGATTTTAAGGCCTAAGCTTTCGAACTATTCCTTAAATCCTACTCCTCATCGTACTTCTGTTAACTCACTTATGATGTTCTACTCCATCACATCATGATTCTCAAGTGAATCATATATGATTACCTACTCTACCATGAAAATTAAATCTGTATAGCTCCTATTACTCTTCCTTACCTCCTATGATTGACTCAACATAGGTATATACTACCTCATATAATCTTATCTCCTTTACTTAATGTCCATCATTTGACTTTTTAAATGACTCTTACTTAACCATAACTTGCATTGGTATACTTCTTCCACTAGGATATCTTCCTTATGGTTGTATCCTCTCTTTGGACTACCATGTATTGTATACCAGCTGTGGTCTACTACCACCCATTTTCTTAAGCTCCAATGGTGTTCTAGTTATTTGGGAATGAAACAAGATAACTAACTAACTCTACTTAAGAAAGATAGGTAAGAAAATTTGACTCAAGTGTGTCAGGATTATTCTCAAGTGAATACCCATCTCAAGTCAAAAGAATAGTTGGTTTAGCATAGTTGTCTTAGCTAACAACTTCCTATAGACACTACCAAACCTATAGGTCTCCTTTAAAGGGTTTTAATCCTAGGGTCAAAGCATTTGCTCTGATACCAGCTGTGGTGACCCAGCGTACCACTTCATGGTGTAGTACACAAGTCGTTGACATAACACAAGTGAAACACCGTTCCACTCATATTACATCCCTCAGAGTGGTACAACAGAAACATATGCGAGTCCAAGGTATGTCTATAGAAGGATACACAAACTGTTTACAGAAGATCAACACAGCCTCCTACTTTACAGTGAGGTAAAACTTCAAATAAAGTTCCAGAAGAACGACTCGTAATCTAACTTATTGCTATCACTATCTCCAGAGATACTAGGCTTGCTATAGAATTCTAGCTACTAAGGTGCTAAGATTAGGGAAAGGGTCCCTTCTATTACTAGTCTAAGTTTCCACTTAAGTTGCTGCAGCAGTTGACTTCATTGACTTCTTTGCTTGGATTCTCCATCTTGTTGCAGTTGACTCCTTTGTCTTCGAGTTCCACGGTAGTTCCTCCTCCGGTGCCTCCATAGCTAAGCGGATTTAAGAGTGGGATGATTACGAGCGTACTCAGCAAGTTCATATTAGGGAATAGGTGTATCATGCACTAGCTACAGCCACAGACCAGAAAGTCGTAGGCGAATGCAAGTTTTCATAATCATTTCTTCAAAAGGTTTATTTTATTCTGAAAACTATGCCCGTCAGTCTTCACAGGTGACTAGAACTTCATGGAGTTCCTTTCTGCCGTTCGCAGTTCCCTTCCCGAAAGGAGTGATCCAC
Organism: Lolium multiflorum; assembly: GCA_030979885.1. Classification (NCBI taxonomy): domain Eukaryota; kingdom Viridiplantae; phylum Streptophyta; class Magnoliopsida; order Poales; family Poaceae; genus Lolium; species Lolium multiflorum. The sequence goes on from CM061747.1 coordinate 104,228,144, forward strand.
AATTCGGATCTCCTGAGAAAGCGTTTTTCCCATAAGAGAGCTTATCCTTGATACCAACCGGGTGTACTTTCCCGTCCACACTTCCTTGGTGTGGGGCCATGTAACATCCCAAGTTTTCAACAAATAATAAAGCAAGTGATATGTCAATTACTCAAAATTTACAATTAACAAAAACTTTTTCTATGCATATAGTGCCACATATAGTGTTGTGCATCTAAGTGATTTTTCTTGTGTGCTATTGCCATGATGAGTGTTAGCATGTAATTTAATTACTATATGAACCCTAATCAAGATCACAAAACCCTAGCTTGAGGAGAAACAAAGAAAATAAGAAAAATCCCTTCATCACTCACATACACCATATGCAAAAATACAAAACCACCACCAAGGCCATAATTGCTTGCTTCCTTGCTTCTAAAAAGCTTTAATATGATAAACTAACACAATTGCATCATTGAATCATGAATCAAAGCAAGAGAAATCAAGAACTCATCATACATATGATAATGGTCACTTTGGTGAAAAATATTTTCTTCACCACTTTGCACCCCTGTATTTCTTAAAACCTAAACTAAACTTTGTCAACCAAAGCCATGTCATCCAAGACCATGTCAAGGTGAACACTTTTCATGTTGACCACCATGTCCAGAGTTGACTAGGTTGACCAGAAATTAATTGCCAAAACAGGACCAGAGAATAAAATGAAGATCATCTCAAATTTGAAACTTTGCATTTCATTTCCAAATTGAGTACCACCACCACCATTACATCACAATAATTATATAAAAGAGATTCACCAAAAAGAATTTCAAAATTTGAAAATTTTCTTCATGCGGCCATTGTGTCGAACACTTGGCAGGCATAATTTCAGTAATGAGCAACACCCTTTTGTCCAACAGATTTGAGGCTAAACCCCTTTGCAAATGTGATCATGAGCTAGTTCTATACCCCCTGCCTCTAGCCCAGTACTTGCATGGTCGATTAAAGCCATGGAAAAACCCTAAACTATGCACAACTCCACCATGCCGGCCACTTTGGCATCTCCATCTCCAGCCCGTGTTTTAACCTCTGCCTTTGTCCTGGAGCATCTACACAGCACAAGGAATCGAATGGTACACGCACGAGCAAAGCCAAGCCTTGGCATTGGCCAGAACGCGCGTGCCAAGTTGATGCCAGTACCGTGCCCATGCCGCGGTGAGCGCGCTCTGGAGCGCGCCAGGACGCCGTGCACTCGAACGCGCTCGTCCTCGCCCTGCATCCCTACCACTGCGTCTAGCCTCCACTCCACTCACTCTACGTCCTAGACATGCTCGAGCACCGCCCAGAGCCTCGTCACCGTCGTCCTCGTCGTCGACGTACCGCGGGTACCGCGATGATGACTGGAAGAACTCGAGCGCGTCCGTAGCTTTTTCGTCCGCACCAATACCCGTTGAGCATCGCCAGGACCCTGCCTAGCCGTAGCCGTCCTCGCCTTGCCCTTTGGCGCACCACAGAAGCCGCGCCATGGCCGCGCCCTTGCAGCACCCTCGGCCACCTCCCTCCATCTATAAATACCAACGATCGGCACCCTCACTTCACACACCATCTCCTCCCCTCTCCTCACTGAGCATTTCTACACCGTCAATTTAGCCAGAGCTCGCCGGAGCTGCTCGAATTGCGAGCTCGAGCCCGCCGGAGCCCGCAGAAGCTCTGCGTCGATTGGAGCCTCCCCGAGCTCCACAACTGCACCAGCCGCTTCCTCATCGACCACCACTTCCCCACGCACATTGCCAGAGACCTGCAACGGCCTGGTAAGCTCTCCGACCCCCTACTGGCGCTCTGGGTTCGCCGGAGTCTCGCCGGGGACGACGACGCACGCCAGCCGTTGATCTGCGTTTTGATCTGACGCTCCCTATCACTCGTACCGCTTCGGCGTGTTATGAGGCACCGACAGGTGGACCCCACCCTGTCAGCGCAGCCCGCCGCACCAGTTGCTTGCTGGGCTGCGAAGTGGGTTTAAAATTCGTTTCGGCCCGTTAGCTTTTCCCGCCCAGGCCCAAAATTCAAATAGAGGTTTAAACTTAATATGAATTGTGCTGCAGATGGTTTAGTAAAAATTGAATAATTTGAAATCTGCCAAACCAAATCTAGCAAACTTTATATCTTTGGAAAGCCCATAAAATTATCTAACTAATGCCACTGGCCTCATATCCAAATTCGTATTAATTTTTAAATGATAAAAATAACAAGACAGAGCCTTTTCTGACTTCAAATAATTATTAAAAATAATCTATAAATGATTTTAAGTTGATTCCAATTCTAATAAATCACAAATGATGTTCTCTAATTAATTATGCAATAATATAGTCAGGTTATTTGCATGATCATGGACTAGATCAAATAAAATAGCTATGTAGTTAATTCTAGCACCATTTAACTTGAAATTCAAATTTAATGAATAGTATGAGAGCTACTCTCTCATTTAAATCTTGATCCTAAGTAATATAACCAGGGGGAATAACCTAGGCTAAAGAACCCTTGATAAATATTACTTAGAGATTTTAATGCATCTAAAATAATAATATGATAACATGTGTAGGGTAGCACTTAAATTAAATTAAGACTCACATATAATAGATATGAAATGTTGACTTGGGTCAACCTATATTTCATACCTGATTATTATATGATGAGATTAAAACTTATTATAAAGTAAAGAGAAGAAATGAAATTTCTCTAAGGATCTACATATTAAAAATTAATAATGAGAGGAAATTATTTTTCTATTAAATAAGAATTCATCCAATAAACTCACCATGTCATGTTTGATTGATATTAGGACTAGAGTGTGAACTCTTTGAGTGTTCTTAGTTTAGCATATGAGTTTGTCTTAGTATTTATACCTCGTATTCGTATATAGACGCTAGTAACGAGGATTACCAAGAAGAGGAGGCTTATTCCCAAGAGGAGGAAGAGAACTTTGATCACTACTCAGCCCAAGGCAAGCTAACCCTTGCTAAATACAAATGCTTAGCTCTACAAGAGCAAAGGCATCATCACACTTTACTTTTATGTATTACCTATCCCATGTTTTACTTAATTTTACTTTGGCTTATTTACTTCAAAGTACCTTTTGATTTATGATTCACTTGGTCTAGAACAATACTTGGGTTAGATAAACACAAATCAAAGTTAGATTAGCACCCTCATTTAGTGGCTATTGCTAATCAATTAAAATTTGACTACTCTAGATGGGAACAAGTGATGTTGATATGAAATTGAAACCTTGGGAATGATGGTTCATTCCAAGGAAGGACTTTGAAGGTGAATATGACCAAGAGAAGATGGTGATTTTTGATATAAAACTGAGATGGGTTTGAATGCGATACCTTTCCAATTATACAAGTACCCCCACAATACCTGATTATGGGTAGGGCTTAACTAGAAACTTGTGTATTTTAGTATGGGTTCCCTCTAAACAAGCATCATAGGGGTTACGCTGAGGCTGCCTCCGTATATGAGAAATGATGTGACTCATGAGGTGATTGTACGACCCAAGCCCTGTGCAGTTCCCGGGTTAACAGTTGGTTCTCACCGGGAGGCCAAGCTCATGGGGAGAGGTGCCTATACTAGGACATATAAGTGAAAGGTTATGGTTGATGATCCGCGTACTGAGTTACGATGATTCGAGGTTATCCTCGACGGATGTAATCAAAAGTTGTGGCACAAGAGTACAACCTCTGCAGAGTGTTAAACCTATTCGAATAGCCGTGTCCACGGTTACGGACGGTTGGAAGGGCCATACTACTTCCATTATCAGGTTTTATGTTGAGATAGTAATAGTGATTGATGAATTGTCTTGAATCCCAAATGAATGATGGGAATGACACTAATGTTCCCACTTGAGTTAGTCTACTAAATAATGAGGATTTTTATCAAATGTTTATTCAAAGAAACTTGGCTTTATGCAAATAAACTTAGAGCTTAGTACCCCCTTTACTACAATACATTATGCTTTACCTTAGTATTAGTTTGCGAGTACTTTAAAAGTACTCATGGCTTTGCCCTGGCTATTCAAATGCCAGACTATGAAGAGGAGCAACAGTATCAGGATGACGGACAGCAGGACGTCTATGATAACTAGGATCGTCTTCTAACGTCAAGCGTTGCCTGTGGAATTATGAGTCCACTACTACTACTACGCTTCCGCTACTTATGTGTGATGTTGAACAATCTATTTGTGTAATATTGGATCATGTGATCCATCGATGTAAGACCTTATGTGTTGTAATAAATGATGACTCTGAACGACTTACTATTATGTCTCGCAATAACAATCTTCCTGGGATTGCGATGTATGATATAATAGGGCATCCGGACTTAAAAACCGGGTGTTGACAAGTTGGTATCAGAGCCATTGTTTGACCTTAGAAGACCTTAGTTAGAATGGACGTCCAACAAACTTAGTTTAAAATAAAATAGTTATGAAAATATACTCATACCCTTACCTTGGAATTCCTTTTCAAAATAATCCATTTCATTGATTATTACTTAAAATTTTGAACACTGACAATTATTAACTTATTTGTCACTCCCTCTACAGATGGATCCCATCATCCCGACGGAGCCCTTTCTCCAGACCCAAGTCTACGACTTGGCGAACGGGGGAGACTTGATCTTCGAGCGCGATCTGTTCGCTCTCACCGACTTCCTCGGACGCACGCCTCCCGTGTTCTACGGGGGTCAGATCTCGGACAACGGCCAGCTCCAATGGCTGATCATGGCTAACCTTCCGGGAAAGCCGGAGTCACCCATGTTCCGCCAGATCCAGTTCTCGCTCCGCGAGAACACTTGGGTGGATGGACTCGCCCATGCTCTGCAGGAGTCTCTTGCTCGTCTGTGCGGGCAGAACTCGCTGGCCATCGAAGGGGAACGCTTTGCGCACTTCGCAAGGCACTCCTCTGTTGGTCTGCCCCTCAGCCTGCCGTACCACCCCGTGCTGAGGCACCATGTGGACCACCTCGACTACATGCTGTACGAGACTCGGTCCGCGCTGAGCGACTCCCGCTCCGCCGCCAACCACACTCAGCAGCAGCTGAACCAGTACGCGGAGACCATCAAGGTCATCGCGAAGGAGCGCAGGACTCTGCGCCAGCTGGTCGCGAAGAGGGATGCCACCATCCACCGCCTCAAGACCAAGATCGCCGTCCTGAAGGAGACCATCTCCACTCAGGTGGAGCAGCTCCAGATCCTGGAGGGAGAAGGCGAGGGGGAAGACATCCAAGGGGATGGCTACTCCTACGTCAGCAACGACAACGACTACGAGCCGGAGGAGGAGGGAGACGACGACTTCCACCAGACCTGCCTGCCGGGATGGACACCACCTTCCCGCTCCGCATCGATGGATAGCTTCCATCCTCTCCTTGAGCACCGCGTAGCCTGAGATGTATCGGTCCTTTGTATTCGCCCCTTGTATCGTAGCTTGTTGAAAGGGTTCTTCAAACCCTCCGGAATGTTGGCTTGTAATAAGTGCTACCTTCATGACTCTGTTTCGTATGTGTAATAGTTGTATATTATGAACCATGTTTTAAATAAATGTGAGTTTATTTCCCCAACATTAAGCCATAGAAATTGTCCCTCTTATCTCATGATCCATATCTCTGTTCAGATGGCACATTCCAATCGCAACGCCAATCCGGATGCGTTGACGCAGATACTGCAACAGATGTTGGCTGAAAGAGAAGTGGATAGGACTGAAAGGCAGGCTAACTTAGCTGTACTTCAACAGTTAGCACAGAACAACCAAGGCCACGGAAACCATGATCACCCGGGCTCCAAGTTGAAGAACTTTCAGAACACCAACCCACCGGTGTTTAGCAAGACAGAGGAACCCCTTGATGCTGATGATTGGCTCCAGACAATGGAGAACAATCTTGAGGTTGCCGGAGTGGAGGCAAATGACAAGGTGCTGTTTGCCACTCACTATCTGGCAGGACCTGCACGTGCCTGGTGGACGAGTGCTCGCGCATTGAATGCCGGGCAGCTCATGACTTGGGCAGACTTCAAGCTCAAGTTTAGCAAGTACCATGTGCCACCAGGTCTCATCAAGAAGATGCGGGATGAGTTCCGCGAGTTAAAGCAAGGCCGTCTGACCGTGGTAGAATACCGCGACAAGTTCCTCACCTTGTCAAGGTAATGAGACGGCGACCACCGAGAAGAGGAAGGAGAGGTTCCTGAACGGACTGCACGATGAGATGCAGACGTGTTGGTCAACATCCCTTTTGCTGACCTCGAAGCCCTTGTTGACTCCGCCATCCAGATGGAGGGCAAGCTGAACCAGGCCAACGAAAACCGCAAGCGCGCATGATGCACCAGAGTGGGCCCAGAACAACTCCAAGTTTCGCTCTGGCTCAAGCGGAGGCTTCACCCCGAAACAACAGGTCACCGCACAGATGTCGCGCCCCGGTTATCAGAACCGGAGCGGAGGAAACCCCAGGACGGGAGGACACCCCCACAACAGCAACAACTTCGTCCACCACAACAACAACTTCAACCGCGCCCCGACAAGAGCCCCTGCCAATCCCAACACCAACACTGCTCCAAGGACTGGGAGCAATGCTGTCCCTGTCGCCCCCAAGGACAAGTCCACCATCAACTGCTATGAGTGCGGTGTGTTGGGGCACTTCTCCAAAGAGTGTCCCCAGCGACTCGCCAAGATGGCCGCCAACACCACTGGCCCTGCTCAGCAGCAACGCCGTGTCGCCAACAACAAGAAGTTCGCCCCCAACAACCCGAACAACCGCAGCGGCGCCTCTTTCACATGAGTGCGGAAGAAGCTCAGGAAGCCCCAGATGTCGTTCTGGGTATGTTCTCTGTTAACTCAATACCTGCAAGAGTGTTGTTTGATTCTGGAGCATCGCATTCATTTGTTACGGAAGAATTTGCATGCACTAGTAAGATTCAACCCATCAGTTTGAAGCATGTCATGGTAGTGCAAATACCTGGATCAACAACTAAAGCTAGAAAAATTTGCAAAGATGTTCCTATCAGGATTCATGAAATAGATTTCTATGCCAATCTAATTGTTCTGGGAACAAAAGGTTTAGAGGTAGTACTGGGTATGGACTGGATGTCCAAACATCATGGATTGATTGATTGTGCCAAGAAGGCCATCACCATGACTAGTAGCACCGGAGTGTTAGTGGAGCACATCTCGGAAAAACTGCCCAGAAAATTTACCTGCAACCAGAGTTTAACCAAACCCACCCTGGATCAAATCAGAGTCGTCTGTCGATACCCTGATGTGTTTCCGAAGACCTACCCGGTATGCCCCCAGATCGGGATATCGAGTTTATCATCGAGTTAATCCCCGGAACCGGACCTATAGCCCGAGAGCTTACAGCATGAACCCGGCAGAATTAGTGGAACTGAAGAAACAACTGGATGACATGTTAGCCAAAGGTTTGATTAGACCAAGTGCATCACCCTGGAGATCACCCGTTTTGTTTGTGGATAAGAAGGATGGTACTATTCGTTTATGTACGGATTACCGCAAACTCAATGATGTCACCATCAAGAACAAGTATCCCCTGCCCAAAATAGAAGACCTGTTTGACCAGTTGACCGGTGCCACTGTGTTTTCTAAGATTGATCTTAGGACAGGTTACCATCAGCTGAAAATCCGTGCATCGGACATTCCCAAAACTGCCTTCACCACCAGATATGGATTGTACGAGTACAATGTCATGTCATTTGGATTGACCAATGCCCCCGCTTATTTCATGAATCTCATGAATAAGATCTTCATGAACTTCCTGGATAAGTTTGTCGTTGTTTTCATCGACGATATCCTTATCTACTCCAAAACTGAAGAAGAACATGAGCAACACTTGGAAATGGTGTTAGAGACTCTTCGGGAACACCAGCTGTATGCCAAGTTCAGCAAGTGTGAGTTCTGGTTGAGGGAAGTAGGATTTCTGGGACATATCTTGTCCGCCGGAGGAATTGCCGTTGACCCCTCAAAGATAAAGACCGTTGCAGAATGGAAAGCCCCAACCACCCAGACTGAGGTCCGTGCATTTCTCGGATTGGCGGGATATTACCGCCGATTCGTTGAAGGATTCTCAAGCATAGCCAGACCAATGACTCAATTGTTGAAAAAGGACAAGAAGTTCGAATGGACGAACAAGTGTGAAGAGAGCTTCCAACAGCTCAAGAACAGACTGACGTCAGCCCCAATACTGATTATGCCGGACATCACCAAACCATTTGATGTGTATTGTGATGCCTCCAAGATTGGTCTTGGATGTGTACTTATGCAAGAAGGCAAGGTGATCTCATACCTGTCCAGGCAGCTGAAGCAACATGAACAGAATTATCCAACCCATGACCTAGAGCTAGCAGCAGTAGTGTTAGCCTTGAAAGTATGGCGTCATTACCTCATGGGTAATCGATGCGAGATCTATTCGGATCACAAGAGTTTGAAGTATATCTTCACTCAGAAGGAACTGAACATGAGGCAAAGGAGATGGTTAGAGTTAATCAAGGATTATGATATGGATATTCACTATTGATGAAGAAGGAGTACTTTGGTACAACGGACGCTTGTGCGTGCCGTCAGATTCAGAGTGGAAACAAGTGATTCTAAAAGAAGCCCATGACACCTTGTATTCTATTCACCCCGGAGGTACTAAGATGTACCAGGACTTAAAGGAACAGTTCTGGTGGCATGGGATGAAGCGAGAAATCGGGAGTTACATCGCCAAGTGTGACATCTGTCAGAGAGTCAAGGCAGAACACCAACGACCTGCAGGACTACTACAGCCCCTGCAGATTCCCGAATGGAAGTGGGATTCCGTAGGAATGGACTTCATCACCGGATTGCCCAAATCTAGTAAGGGGAATGATTCTATCTGGGTAGTGGTCGATAGATTGACCAAAGTCGCCCATTTCATCCCCGTCAAGACCACCTATCAAGGACCAAGACTGGCAGAGTTATATATCTCACGGATAGTCAGCCTGCACGGAACTCCGAAGTCAATAGTATCTGATCGAGGATCCCAATTCACCTCCAGATTTTGGCAGAAGGTACATGAAGGACTCGGAACTAGGCTGAACTTTAGTACAGCCTATCACCCTCAGACGGATGGACAGACTGAACGAGTCAACCAGATACTAGAAGATATGCTGAGAGCATGTGTGTTGGAATATGGATCCAAGTGGGAAGACTGTTTGCCGTACGCAGAATTCTCATACAACAACAGCTACCAAGCCAGTTTGCAGATGGCCCCCTTTGAAGCTCTGTACGGAAGGAAGTGCCGTACCCCTCTGAATTGGTCGGAAGTTGGAGAGAGTCAAGTTTTTGGACCAGATATTCTCCGAGAAGCTGAAGAGAAGGTTCACAAGATCCGTGAGTACCTCAAGACCGCTCAATCAAGACAAAAGAGCTACGCCGATAAGCGACGCCGAGAGATGACTTTTGCGATCGGAGATTTCGTATATCTCAAGGTGTCCCCTCTTAAAGGAATGCAGAGATTCCAGCTTAAAGGAAAGCTCGCACCCCGTTATGTCGGACCTTTCAAAGTCCTGAGTCGCCGAGGAGAAGTATCCTATCAACTAGAGTTACCAGAAGAAATGTCAACGGTGCACAATGTGTTTCATATCTCATTACTCCGGAAGTGCTTGGAGGTACCTGAGAAGACTGAGGTGTTCAAGAACATTGACCATCGTACTGTGGATATCAACTCAGATCTAACCTACCGCGAAGTACCTATTCGCATTCTGGAGGAAGCATTCAGAACCACTCGTACACGGAGTATCAAGTTTCTGAAGATACAATGGAGTAACCACACAGAAGAAGAAGCCACTTGGGAAAGAGAAGACTTTATGAAGACTGAATACCCCAATCTCTTTAGTACCTAGTTTTCTTCCAGATCTCGGGACGAGATCTTTTGTAAGGGGAAGGGTTTGTAACATCCCAAGTTTTCAACAAATAATAAAGCAAGTGATATGTCAATTACTCAAAATTTACAATTAACAAAAACTTTTTCTATGCATATAGTGCCACATATAGTGTTGTGCATCTAAGTGATTTTTCTTGTGTGCTATTGCCATGATGAGTGTTAGCATGTAATTCAATTACTATATGAACCCTAATCAAGATCACAAAACCCTAGCTTGAGGAGAAACAAAGAAAATAAGAAAAATCCCTTCATCACTCACATACACCATATGCAAAAATACAAAACCACCACCAAGGCCATAATTGCTTGCTTCCTTGCTTCTAAAAAGCTTTAATATGATAAACTAACACAATTGCATCATTGAATCATGAATCAAAGCAAGAGAAATCAAGAACTCATCATACATATGATAATGGTCACTTTGGTGAAAAATATTTTCTTCACCACTTTGCACCCCTGTATTTCTTAAAACCTAAACTAAACTTTGTCAACCAAAGCCATGTCATCCAAGACCATGTCAAGGTGAACACTTTTCATGTTGACCACCATGTCCAGAGTTGACTAGGTTGACCAGAAATTAATTGCCAAAACAGGACCAGAGAATAAAATGAAGATCATCTCAAATTTGAAACTTTGCATTTCATTTCCAAATTGAGTACCACCACCACCATTACATCACAATAATTATATAAAAGAGATTCACCAAAAAGAATTTCAAAATTTGAAAATTTTCTTCATGCGGCCATTGTGTCGAACACTTGGCAGGCATAATTTCAGTAATGAGCAACACCCTTTTGTCCAACAGATTTGAGGCTAAACCCCTTTGCAAATGTGATCATGAGCTAGTTCTATACCCCCTGCCTCTAGCCCAGTACTTGCATGGTCGATTAAAGCCATGGAAAAACCCTAAACTATGCACAACTCCACCATGCCGGCCACTTTGGCATCTCCATCTCCAGCCCGTGTTTTAACCTCTGCCTTTGTCCTGGAGCATCTACACAGCACAAGGAATCGAATGGTACACGCACGAGCAAAGCCAAGCCTTGGCATTGGCCAGAACGCGCGTGCCAAGTTGATGCCAGTACCGTGCCCATGCCGCGGTGAGCGCGCTCTGGAGCGCGCCAGGACGCCGTGCACTCGAACGCGCTCGTCCTCGCCCTGCATCCCTACCACTGCGTCTAGCCTCCACTCCACTCACTCTACGTCCTAGACATGCTCGAGCACCGCCCAGAGCCTCGTCACCGTCGTCCTCGTCGTCGACGTACCGCGGGTACCGCGATGATGACTGGAAGAACTCGAGCGCGTCCGTAGCTTTTTCGTCCGCACCAATACCCGTTGAGCATCGCCAGGACCCTGCCTAGCCGTAGCCGTCCTCGCCTTGCCCTTTGGCGCACCACAGAAGCCGCGCCATGGCCGCGCCCTTGCAGCACCCTCGGCCACCTCCCTCCATCTATAAATACCAACGATCGGCACCCTCACTTCACACACCATCTCCTCCCCTCTCCTCACTGAGCATTTCTACACCGTCAATTTAGCCAGAGCTCGCCGGAGCTGCTCGAATTGCGAGCTCGAGCCCGCCGGAGCCCGCAGAAGCTCTGCGTCGATTGGAGCCTCCCCGAGCTCCACAACTGCACCAGCCGCTTCCTCATCGACCACCACTTCCCCACGCACATTGCCAGAGACCTGCAACGGCCTGGTAAGCTCTCCGACCCCCTACTGGCGCTCTGGGTTCGCCGGAGTCTCGCCGGGGACGACGACGCACGCCAGCCGTTGATCTGCGTTTTGATCTGACGCTCCCTATCACTCGTACCGCTTCGGCGTGTTATGAGGCACCGACAGGTGGACCCCACCCTGTCAGCGCAGCCCGCCGCACCAGTTGCTTGCTGGGCTGCGAAGTGGGTTTAAAATTCGTTTCGGCCCGTTAGCTTTTCCCGCCCAGGCCCAAAATTCAAATAGAGGTTTAAACTTAATATGAATTGTGCTGCAGATGGTTTAGTAAAAATTGAATAATTTGAAATCTGCCAAACCAAATCTAGCAAACTTTATATCTTTGGAAAGCCCATAAAATTATCTAACTAATGCCACTGGCCTCATATCCAAATTCGTATTAATTTTTAAATGATAAAAATAACAAGACAGAGCCTTTTCTGACTTCAAATAATTATTAAAAATAATCTATAAATGATTTTAAGTTGATTCCAATTCTAATAAATCACAAATGATGTTCTCTAATTAATTATGCAATAATATAGTCAGGTTATTTGCATGATCATGGACTAGATCAAATAAAATAGCTATGTAGTTAATTCTAGCACCATTTAACTTGAAATTCAAATTTAATGAATAGTATGAGAGCTACTCTCTCATTTAAATCTTGATCCTAAGTAATATAACCAGGGGGAATAACCTAGGCTAAAGAACCCTTGATAAATATTACTTAGAGATTTTAATGCATCTAAAATAATAATATGATAACATGTGTAGGGTAGCACTTAAATTAAATTAAGACTCACATATAATAGATATGAAATGTTGACTTGGGTCAACCTATATTTCATACCTGATTATTATATGATGAGATTAAAACTTATTATAAAGTAAAGAGAAGAAATGAAATTTCTCTAAGGATCTACATATTAAAAATTAATAATGAGAGGAAATTATTTTTCTATTAAATAAGAATTCATCCAATAAACTCACCATGTCATGTTTGATTGATATTAGGACTAGAGTGTGAACTCTTTGAGTGTTCTTAGTTTAGCATATGAGTTTGTCTTAGTATTTATACCTCGTATTCGTATATAGACGCTAGTAACGAGGATTACCAAGAAGAGGAGGCTTATTCCCAAGAGGAGGAAGAGAACTTTGATCACTACTCAGCCCAAGGCAAGCTAACCCTTGCTAAATACAAATGCTTAGCTCTACAAGAGCAAAGGCATCATCACACTTTACTTTTATGTATTACCTATCCCATGTTTTACTTAATTTTACTTTGGCTTATTTACTTCAAAGTACCTTTTGATTTATGATTCACTTGGTCTAGAACAATACTTGGGTTAGATAAACACAAATCAAAGTTAGATTAGCACCCTCATTTAGTGGCTATTGCTAATCAATTAAAATTTGACTACTCTAGATGGGAACAAGTGATGTTGATATGAAATTGAAACCTTGGGAATGATGGTTCATTCCAAGGAAGGACTTTGAAGGTGAATATGACCAAGAGAAGATGGTGATTTTTGATATAAAACTGAGATGGGTTTGAATGCGATACCTTTCCAATTATACAAGTACCCCCACAATACCTGATTATGGGTAGGGCTTAACTAGAAACTTGTGTATTTTAGTATGGGTTCCCTCTAAACAAGCATCATAGGGGTTACGCTGAGGCTGCCTCCGTATATGAGAAATGATGTGACTCATGAGGTGATTGTACGACCCAAGCCCTGTGCAGTTCCCGGGTTAACAGTTGGTTCTCACCGGGAGGCCAAGCTCATGGGGAGAGGTGCCTATACTAGGACATATAAGTGAAAGGTTATGGTTGATGATCCGCGTACTGAGTTACGATGATTCGAGGTTATCCTCGACGGATGTAATCAAAAGTTGTGGCACAAGAGTACAACCTCTGCAGAGTGTTAAACCTATTCGAATAGCCGTGTCCACGGTTACGGACGGTTGGAAGGGCCATACTACTTCCATTATCAGGTTTTATGTTGAGATAGTAATAGTGATTGATGAATTGTCTTGAATCCCAAATGAATGATGGGAATGACACTAATGTTCCCACTTGAGTTAGTCTACTAAATAATGAGGATTTTTATCAAATGTTTATTCAAAGAAACTTGGCTTTATGCAAATAAACTTAGAGCTTAGTACCCCCCTTTACTACAATACATTATGCTTTACCTTAGTATTAGTTTGCGAGTACTTTAAAAGTACTCATGGCTTTGCCCTGCTATTCAAATGCCAGACTATGAAGAGGAGCAACAGTATCAGGATGACGGACAGCAGGACGTCTATGATAACTAGGATCGTCTTCTAACGTCAAGCGTTGCCTGTGGAATTATGAGTCCACTACTACTACTACGCTTCCGCTACTTATGTGTGATGTTGAACAATCTATTTGTGTAATATTGGATCATGTGATCCATCGATGTAAGACCTTATGTGTTGTAATAAATGATGACTCTGAACGACTTACTATTATGTCTCGCAATAACAATCTTCCTGGGATTGCGATGTATGATATAATAGGGCATCCGGACTTAAAAACCCGGGTGTTGACAGGCCAGGTGTAAGATCCAAGCCAATCACTGCCTTCTCCGCGACCCTGCAAACCCACCCTTTTGTCCATCCGTACACCCCCGGTAGACATCTCCCGATCATACGGCTTTACCCCCGGTGTACTATGGACAATCCCTCATAGACGGTAGAGCCTCTCATCCAAACGTCCGGATGGGGATTTTAAAGGATTTCCCAACCTACGGCAGTGCCTCCAGCACCCCGCCAGGTTCTATCAAGTCCGTTGGCGTGCAGGAGGGAAAAGATACAGCTGACTTCCCCAGAGCCATTATAGATCTTATGGTCAACGCGGTATGTACGGCGCTAGAATCACTGGACGGCATTGGTACTTAGTCCTAGATGAATAGTACCCGTGCAATGGAACCTCCACCATATCAACACATACCATGGTTCCATTGCCCACCACATAGTCATATTCATAATTGTAAAATAATATTTGCTTTTCAATGCAAGAGTGATAAGTATAGTACTTTGCATATAATTTGATAAAAATAATCAAATGACATGAGCAAGCGATGAACTTGCCTTTCTTGACTGCAAGATTATGCAGGCAAAAGCTTCGATACGTGTGAACTCCAAATTCTGAAATACCATCATTGTCCGGTAAGGACAATGTTTAAAGAACTGGCAAATATGCTATAATGCATAGTATGATATGCAATCGTCCCGAGCGTAACCTAATCTCAATGATTTAGGATGTATGAGTTGTAAATATTTCTTTAGGGTGTGTTGCACTTTTAGGATGTTTCTTAAACAAGATTCTTATTAGGGTTGATGACATTATAGTATAGACAAGTGATATAATGCATCATAACAATCATACACACAAAGAATAGTAGTGGAATAATATGTGAAGAACAATTGTCAATTTTAAGTTTTACAGGACATGGTTGATGATTACTTCTACTATACTTCAAAAGAATAACTTTTGAAGAACATGTTGTTTAAGAAATATTTTGTATTTCAAAGAAGGATTTGGACTTCTAAGGTTTGATTGACATCTGTACTTCAAAAGAATAACTTTTGAAGAACAGGTTAAATAAGGATATGAACTACTATACATAGGAGCTATGTAACTCTAGGGTTTACTATTGGGTTCATTTAATTTCACTAATAGGAACTAGTTGGTTCTTAACTTGGAATGGGTTTCTATATAACAAGTATTGGTAGGTTTATTGCTATGGTTTCTTCTAAGCATCATAACAAAGGATGATGGTCAAAATGGTTCTATAAATTAGCTATTGAGGTTTACTATGGTTTCACAACTGCTTCATTAAGTGATCTCTAATTGCTTCTAAACTAAATGGTTTATCATTTCTTTAATAGGGTTTAGTTGGATAGGAGCATGTAATGTGAATTACTACACAAGGTTGATACTAGGGTTCATCATTATAGTTCTACTAGGTTTTGATGGTTGAGATTGATCCTAATGGTATAGTATATAGGAGTGGTGATCAATGGTACTAATCCAATTAGCAAGTTAGGGTTTATACCTAGGTGATACTAGTTATTCATATAGGTTTTAATTAAGAATAGGAACATGAAATGGTAATCTCATGTAACTTGGTTTATGCTAGTGGATCATAAGCATGCATTCATTTGTTTCTTAACAAGGTTCTATAAGTAATGTGAAGTTTATATGATCATATGGGCTAAACCCTTAGGGTTTTTAGAATTGAAACAATTTATGATGAACACATAAATTAATGGGTTCAAGGTCTTACTTATATTAGAATTAGGGTTTCTAAATTATGTTTCAACTCTTAAAATGATAATTGACAATAGAGATGTGGTCACTAATTACTTTAAAACAAAATTAATAATGGTTTTAGCATTTTATTAATTTTCACAAGAATTATAATTAGGGTAACTCCTATTTTGGGTTTAATTAAAAGCTAAGGTTTAACCAGGGTTATTAAGTTTTAAAATAATTAACTTAGTTAACTAAAGATGTTTAAGTAAACAAGTTTTGAACTACCAAAATAATATTAGCCTTTAGTATTTTCTTGCTTTATTTTATTTAAAGAAAATGGTAAATGGTGATTTGCAAATTAGGGTTTATGAATTACTACTAATATTTTAATGGATAAGAATATGATAAAGAAAATTAATCTTAACATTTTACTTATTTACTGATTAGCTAATATTTTATTTTGAAACTTTACTAATTATTGAAGGGAAAATCTACACATAAGCGCCGCATGGGCAGCTCTTCCGTGCGACGCCCGTCCCGATTAGTAAAAGCGCACCGCGCTATAGGATGAACCGATGCCCGGTGCCTTAGAGCATCCCCACTCGTTGGCGCTCCCCACGCCCAAATCCGGCGAAATTTTCGTCCGGATTGGAGGAAGATTTGGCGTGGGGAGGAGTAGTTTCCCAGTCGTGTGCTCCCCAAGCGGCGTTTCTCGGGGAAAAAGAGGATGGCTCGGGGAATCCGGACGAAAGAGGAGACACGTGGGCGTGGGCGGTTGGTTTAGCTTCATCCGGAGTCCCCGGGAGACCCCGGGAAACCGAGGATGGCATGGGGAGTCCGGACGAAAATAGGCTCAAATCCGGACCAAAACGAGGAACCGGGGGCCTGACTGGGCCGTTTTTCGCCGTCCGGATGAAAAAAAGTGGCCGTGGGGGGCTCTGTGGGGAGACGAGTGGAGATGCTCTTATCCACTCGCGAGTCTTCTCCACCACACAGGCTCTCTCTCTGAAACGACCACGGACAACACCACGCCCAGAACGGTGAGCACATCGAGTTAAGCTGCGCCACCGCGAGCACGTAGGAGCGTGGGAGACCGCCGCCGCCGCCGAGCACGCAGCAGCGGAGGCCGCCGCCGCCGCCGAGCACGCATCATCGGGAGGCCGCCGAGCACGCATCAGCGGGAAGCCGCCGCGGAGACGAACGCCGACGAGCGCAAGGAGGCAAGCACGTGAGGAGGCGGCTGCTTCCAGCGGTTTCTCTCGTGACCGCCGCCGAGCACGCATGCGGGGAGTGGTCACCGTCGTCGAGCACCGAGCGGGCATGTGCTGTGCCAAGAGGGGGAGGAACGTGTGGAGAGGCAGGAGAGAAGGCCGTCGCCGACGAGCAGCCAGCCGGGAGGCTCGCGCTGACGACCCCCGAGGAAGAAGACGAGTGCTCATCTGAGTATGAAAATTAGTGACTTAATTGCCAGGTTAATTGAGTATTGCAAAATTAGGGAGTACGTAGTAACAATTGCCGGATTCATTATGCCAGTTGCCATTTTAACCATTGCCAGATTAATTAGAAGTAATTGCACGATTAATTAGCAATACTTGCCTGATTAATTAGCAGCAATTGTATTCATTAGTGCTAATTTCCGGATTAATTAGGTCTAGTTGCCATATTATTAAGGTCTGAGTTGCCTAATTAATTACAAATGGTAAAGGAGACTAATTTTGCCAGAGTATAAGTCAGTGACTTTTTTTGTTGGAACGGTACATGCCACTCGTGATTAGGGTTGATGCTTTGCCAGACTGCCACTGGATAGTCATTTCCTTTCGCCGTGAAAAAGCTTAGGTTACATGTGCAAGTGTTCGGTCGGTCTGGTTGCCTGATTTATTAAAGGTTCGCGTTGCAGGGACCAAATTAAGTGAACGGTCAAACCAAACACCACACGAGCGCGCATCTGTTAAGCCGCCGCACGGAAAGGACTCGCGTGCGGCGCCGCCGCGTAGCCCAGTCCATTATTGAATTCAAATTGGATTTTCAAACAAATAAAAAGGCATAATTAATAAAGATAAAAATAAGTGAATTTTTATTTTGACACACATTTTTATTTTATATTTTATTTGACTAGAGTTTATTTTTGTGAGCATTTTGATATATTATTCATATTTTTCTGAGTTGAAATGAATTTTCTATGATTTTGCAAAGTTTCAGCAATTTACTGGTTTTTAAATTAAACAACAAATACTAAACATACCGATTCAGATCTAGCCCTAGACACTGACTGGTGGGGCTTGTGTCCACGTCGGCTGCCACGCAAGCAAGGACCGGTCAAAGTTGACCAGGACCTTTGACCTCACCGGCGGTTAAACGCCGGCGGTCAGCAGATGGTGGCGCCGCCGATTTACGGCCTCCCGGGATGCGCGGCTAGGCTCTATCGAACGAGTACAACGAGACGAAGCGACTGGTGGTGTTGGTTTGGCAAGGGGATCACCGGAGCTTCGCCGGCGATGGGTACTGCGGCGGTGCTACTCCGGCCAACATGCGAATTAGGGCTACAGGCGATGCCAGGAAGCGAGAGTAGGTGCGATAGACGCGTATGCTCACCCTGAAGCTCAAGGTGTGGTCGGCTCCGGCGATGGTCGACGGAGACGACGGCGATTGGAGCTTTCCCGGCGATGTGCTGCAGAAGGGAACGCCGAAATTGAGCCGCTTCCTTGCCCCCCTTGATGCTCTGCTCCTCCAGGGTGCTCCTTGAGTCCAGGCGCTCCTCCTGGACCACACGCCGGAGGCTGGGGTGGCCTCCTCCGCCGTGTTCTTGATCAACGCCGGCGACAGAGAGTGGATGAGCATGAGAGATAGAGAGGTTCTGGGAAGAAATGGATGGGCGGTGAGGTGCTAGGGTTTCAGTGCGGAGCTCCTGGTGGTTTTATAGTGCTCGAGGTGGTCTGGTTCGTCGGCTCGCCGGCGGTACTGGCCGAGATGCAATGGCGACGGTGAGTTGCATACGGGCGTGAATCTTGACGTCTTCGGATAGACTCGGACGCGAGGAGTATAGGGACAGGTTCTGGAAGCTTCGGTGGCGTCCGGGGCATCCTTATCGGCTTCGAGGACGTGGCCGCCGTTCCTCGCTGCGCTGTCGACGCCGTGGAGGAAGACGACGCCCTCGTCTTGTTTTGTGCCAGCGACGAAACGGTAAGTGGCCAGGTGGGTTGGTGTTGGGCTGAGGTGCTGGGCCAAGGCTGGGCTGTCCACGGGCTGCTCGACCAGGTAAGGTAAGCCTTCCCCCTCTCTTTTTCTCTTTTTATTTTTCTGTTTATATTTTCTATTTTTGAATTCCAATTTGAATAAATTGATTTCTGTTTTGTTTTGCAGATTCTAAAATATTTGAGTATCAAGATAACTTGATACTATTGCTTACTGCATAGTGGTACTTTTTAAATAAATAATTAATTTATGATTAGGTTGATATTTTGTGAGGTTTAATGAAAATAGACATAGACCTATGTTTTTATTTTAGTTCCATTTAATTTAGGATCCAAATGTACTTAGGTGATTTGAATTTTATGACCTAGGCATGATGAACACATTATATTTTGCTAGTGCTAAACAATAGTGATTATTCACATATAGTTTAATTATGGCTAGAGTTTAAAATAAGTGGTAATGAGAATGGGATGGTGCATGATTTTATGTAGAGAATTGTTTCCAAGGGTTTAAGAAAATGGTTGGCTTAACTCTATGTTAAATAATCTTGCTTAGCAACTCTTGCTTGAATTATTTAAAATGAATCCTAAACTCATCATGATTAATTCACTTGCTAAGGTGATGGTCCAAACTATAATATATTAATCCTATTTGGTTAACTCAATAAGTTACTTAATATGCAAAAAAATAGAATTGGATATTGGTTTCACTCTTCTTACTTAAATAGCATTTAATATTAGGTATAACTAGTTTGGTTTATACTTGTGATCTATGATACACAAGTTAGGAAACAATATTTCATGTGAATTGCATCCTAAGTGAAAAGGTTTAAGGTTTTGCATAAGCTTCACTAATTGAAGTATAAAATAGGCATGAGGCATGGCATGGTTCTATTTATGATCCAAAGTGATCCTTGGATTGGAATTCAGATGTGGTCTAGGGTTTTAGTGGTGATCACCCATGTGATACACAACTAAGATTAGTATATGAGCATAAGCTTTGGTTATGTTTCACTAATAGAACATGGCTCTCACCTCCAAGATTAAAGGTTGGTTTGAACAAGTAGGATTTAATACTACTCTAATATTCTCTAGGATGGACATGGATATATATAGTTAGCATCTATAACCACTCTTACTTCTAAATGTCTTGGAAAATCCTAAGGTCCTACTCAAGAGATGATGATATGATCCTCTAAATATATGGTTTGCCTAGGAATTCTACCTTGGTATCTTATGTAGCTTGTTCTTCTGAAAATCTGATAAACCTGCATCTTGTGGTATGCCTCCACCTCCTAGCTTCTTCATCTTGATCCTAGCTAATGTATGAAGTGGCTCTATGTGTTGGTTTCCTTGTGTCATGCTACAAGATGATCAAATGGATGAAGGGTGTGGCTCCTTTTATAGGCTTGGGCAAGCTCTAGTGTCATGACACATAGGTGGGTGACTCTTGTTTTGGTTTGATGAGTAAGGTGCTTGGTTGTCATGCCCTCATCCATAGCAATCCTTTGAGCATGAGGTGGCAAGTCTTGGGATGCAAGTCATGTAGATATTTTCATCCTATGTGGCATGATCATTATCCTCTCATATGAATTATATTTGGATAGCCAAGTGGCATTTGTTACTAAATATCTTGTGGATGGTTTTATTATTGTGGATGAGTCACTATATCATATTTGATTGGATTTATATTATAATATTGGTCAAAAAGTCAAGGTTGAAGGTTATTCCTCAATTTTGAATAGTTGGTGTTTGATTGCACCAAGGCATGATCATATGAGTTTCAAAATACTCATGAGTAGTTTTATTCAAATAGTTTGAACTATAACTTGTAATGTAAATGGATTCAGTTTTATGATATTCCATATATTTAATAAGTTATGATTTAAATAAGAATGTGTGGCCTTTATGCACTTTAGACCCTGTGATTTACCTTATTTATTAATAAGTTTAGAATTGAATTATATTACACACAAAATTAGTTGAAGATACACCATGAGAATCATGGTAGAAACACTTATTTAGTAAAAGACATGGAAAAGATAAGTAAAGAATAGTTTCTTAATTATTCATGTGTTGTTGTAAGGAATGTCATGTTGAGATCTTTTATAGAATCTTGTAGTTGACCCTTACTTAAGGTGTTGTTTGTTGTAAAGCTAATTCCATTTGATCTAGCTCATAGATCAAATCCTCTCTACCCAAAACAGGGTTTTAGTAAAGATCACAGTGAAGTTTATAGCGCTTGACTTGATGATCTACTTCAATTCCAGCAAGTCAAGTGAAACTTCAGTTACTGTGGTAAGTTTTATTTGAAAGCGCGAAAATTCCCCGGATTTTCTATGCATGAATGCAATGCACACTTTGGTGTTCTCTCATTTTATAGCCTCTAAACCTGGGATATTACAGGAGTCATGACCATACCGACTACTCTTATTATTCGCTCTTGTTACGATGAATTGGTGGATCCGTTTGACTGTTACTCCTTCCTTTGTTTTCTCCGGAATCATCATCGTCATCGGAACAACGACTTCTTGTTAGTGGTGTCGACCGATCAGCATGGAGCAAGAATTCTTGTTAGTGGTGTCGAGGAGATCGACACGTCGCCTGAAGATCCGATAGTTCACCTCTCTCCCCCGTACCATGGCGTGGAATCTCGGGGCGAGATTCCTTGTTAGTGGTGTCGATTGTAACGGCCCCGGGTAGTACCCCTACTAGATTTGTTTGTTGTTTTTCTTTTGTGCATCATCATGCATCATGCATCATATCATCCACATGATTTTAACCAAATAAAATTATCTTAAATAAAAACTATTTTTGTTTCCCCTTCTCCTATGGTTTATTTAATAAACCTCCTCTATGTCTTTTCATTTAACAAAACCTTAAGACCAAGACTATAAAATAAATAACCTATTTTTTCCAAATTATTTCTACTGCTTGGGTTTTATTTGAAAAGGATTTGTAAACCAGTTTTGAAAAAGAAAAGAGAAAATATTTTCGAAATAAAATCAAAACCCATCTCTCCCCTGGGCTGCTCTTCCTCTCTCTGGCCCTCTTCCTCTCTGGCCCGGCAGCCCAGCAGCCACCAGCTCCACCCGGTGGCCTGCTTCCTTTCCTCTTTCTTCCTTTGGCCCGGCCCACCTTCCTCCACCGCAGCAGCCCATAGCTACCAGGGGTACGCCCTTCTGTCGTCTTCCTCCACGAGGACGACGTGAGCTTTTTCCCCACGCACAGCCATGGACCACGCCAACCACCGCGCCATCCTCCCTCACGTGAAGCCTCCCCTTCCTCTCCTTTTTTCTGCAGACCTGAGCCTCCAGCGCCTCCACTTTCCCTCTCTTTTCCTTCTTCTCCACGAAAGAAAACAAGGACAAGGAAAACACCACCGTGAGCCACCGCCACAGTTCATCGTCGATTCGCCATCTCCGACCACCCCGCGATGAACCGAGGCCATCACAAGCTCCGCCTCCCTCTCCTCGTTCTCTCGTACCATCGGGAACGCCCTAAATCGCCCCCGAATTGCCGTTCCCCTCTCCGTCCCTGGCGGCCTTTTTCTTCGATTCCGGCCGCCCCGTGTCTCCTCCGACCTCTCCGACCCCTCCTTGTGCTTCCTGGTGAGCGTGCCGCCCTCCTGGACCCCTTCCTCCTCTGGTTCCCTTCCTCTTTCTCTCAGTCGTGTTGATGCCGATCGTCGCCGCCGCAGGTTTCCTCCGCCGTCGACGCTCCGACGACCCCCAACCGGTGGCGCCTCCTCCTTCTCGTCCACACCGACAAGGCGCGTCGCCTGCGCCAAACCGCGTGGCCTGGGAGCCTCTGCAGTGCTCGCGCGCGACGCCGCCGACCCGCGGTGACCACCTCGTCTGGAACGTGCACGACGTCGAGCACGTTCTGTGCATACAAGCACGCTTCGCCACGCTGGCGCCACGCTGGCGTCGCGGCCCCCACCTGTCAGTCTCCGTGGCTGGACCCAACCTCGGTGAGAAAAGTTCGCCAGATCCAGATCTGGACGGTTCTGCGTCCAGCCCCTGCATCTTCTTCTTTCTAACCCGCAGCCCTTGGCGCGGAGGTTTTCATCAGAACCCCCTGCAGCTTCTCAAATAAACCTGGGTCCTTCCCCCTTTATGAAAATTGTTTTTGGGTCCTTCCCCAATTAAAATAAAATCTGTTTATCTATTTTTAATAATAAAAACTGTTTTGTTAATAACTTTTAATTGGTAACTCGAAATTAAAAGTGTTATGAATATTGATCAGAAAAATATGAGGAACATGAATATGCCATCTATTCATCTGTTTGCATATTGCATCATGTTGATACGTGATAGTTTGTGCATGTCACCTCACATAATATGCGGAGCATTTTGGATACCACCTAAGGTTTCCCCGCTCCGTTTAATATTGAAGTAGCTCATCCTAGCCATGATATGCCATGCTAACCAACACTTAAATTTGCCGGTAGAAATGCAACTCCAACCTAATCCGATTGTCCGGGGTTCCGACTCCGATTAATATGGATAAGTTGCACCGCATCATCCTTGCCATGTCATGCATGCCTGCATCTGCTCATGCTGATTCTTCCTTCGTAGTAGTAAGACTTGCATCCGTTGTTTGTTCCAGCATTTGCTTCTTCCCGGATAGGATCACGAAGTGGTGTTGTGAGATACGACAAATTCTTCTGCAACCTTTCACAGGCGAGCCCTCTCTCTTCAGCTACTCTCCCTCGCATTGCTATCCTTATGTTGCGCTTCTTTATCGAGTCACGTGTCCTATTCCACTTGTTTACCCTAATAATCCTATATATATCATTCCTTACCCATAGCTGATACGTCTCCAACGTATCGATAATTTCTTATGTTCCATGCTACTTTATTGATGATACCTACATGTTTTATGCACATTATATGTCGTATTTACGCATTTTCTGGAACTAACCTATTAACAAGATGTCGAAGAGCCAGTTGTTGTTTTCTGCTGTTTTTGGTTTCAGAAATCCTAGTAAGGAAATATTCTCGGAATTGGACGAAATCACCGCCCAGGGTCCTATTTTTGCACGGAGCTTCCAGAAGACCGAAGGAGAGTCGAAGTGGGGCCATGAGGTGGCCAGATGACAGGGCGGCGCGGCCCAGGCCTGGCCGCGCCGGCCTGCCCCCTGGGCCCCGTGCCGCCCCCTGACCTACCCTTCCGCCTGCTTATAGCCTCCGTCGAAACCCCTAGTGCCGAGAGCCACGATACGGAAACCTTCCAGAGACGCCGCCGAATC
The DNA here is from genome assembly GCA_030979885.1 of Lolium multiflorum. Classification (NCBI taxonomy): domain Eukaryota; kingdom Viridiplantae; phylum Streptophyta; class Magnoliopsida; order Poales; family Poaceae; genus Lolium; species Lolium multiflorum. The sequence goes on from CM061747.1 coordinate 104,252,525, forward strand.
CCATCTCGGGGATTCAGGAGATCGCCTCCGGCACCCTGCCGGAGAGGGATTCATCTCCCGGAGGACTCTTCATCGCCATGATCGCCTCCGGAGTGATGAGTGAGTAGTTCACCCCTGGAATATGGGTCCATAGCAGTAGCTAGATGGTCGTCTTCTCCTAATTGTGCTTCATTGTTGGATCTTGTGAGCTGCCTAACATGATCAAGATCATCTATCCGTAATACTATATGTTGTGTTTGTCGGGATCCGATGGATAGAGAATACTATGTTATGGTGATTATCAATCTATTGTTTATGTGTTGTTTATGATCTTGCATGCTCTCCGTTAGTAGAGGCTCTGGCCAAGTTTTTACTCTTAACTCCAAGAGGGAGTATTTATGCTCGATAGTGGGTTCATGCCTTCATTGACACCTGGGACAGTGACAGAAAGTTCTAAGGTTGTGATGTGCTGTTGCCACTAGGGATAAAACATTGATTCTATGTCTAAGGATGTAGTTGTCGATTACATTACGCACCATACTTAATGCAATTGTCTGTTGCTTTGCAACTTAATGAATGGGGTTCGGATGATAACTCGAAGGTGGACTTTTTAGGCATAGATGCGGTTGGATGGCGGTCTATGTACTTTGTCGTAATGCCCAGATTAAATCTCACTATATTTATCATATCATGTATATGCATTGTTATGCCCTTCTCTATTTGTCAATTGCCCGATTGTAATTTGTTCACCCAACATGCTTTTATCTTATGGGAGAGACACCTCTAGTGAACTGTGGACCCCGGTCCTATTCTTTACATAGCATACAATCTACTGCAATACTTGTTTTACTATTTTCTTGCAAACAATCATCTTCCACACAATACGGTTAATCCTTTGTTACAGCAAGCCGGTGAGATTGACAACCTCACTGTTTCGTTGGGGCAAAGTACTTGGGTTGTGTTGTGCAGGTTCACGTTGGCGCCGGAATCCCTGTTGTTGCGCCCCATCACATTTCGCCACCATCAACCTTCAACGTGCTTCTTGGCTCCTACTGGTTCGATTAAACCTTGGTTTCTTTCTGAGGGAAAACTTGCTACTGTGCACATCATACCTTCCTCTTGGGGTTCCCAACGAACGTGTGAGTTACACGCCATCAAGCTCTTTTTCTAGCGCCGTTGCCGGGGAGATCAAGACACGCTGCAAGGGGAGTCTCCACTTCTCAATCTCTTTACTTTGTTTTTGTCTTGCTTTATTTTATTTTCTACATTGTTTGCTGCACCTAAACAAAACACAAAAAAAAAATTAGTTGCTAGTTTTATTTTATTTACTGTCTTGCTCTCCATATCAAAAACACAAAAAAATTAGTTACTTGCATTTACTTTATCTAGTTTGCTTTATTTACTGTTGCTAAAATGAATACCCCTGAAAATACTAAGTTGTGTGACTTCACTAATGCAAATAATAATGATTTCCTATGCACACCTATTGCTCCACCTGCTACTACAGCAGAATTCTTTGAAATTAAACCTGCTTTAGTAAACCTGGTTATGAGAGATCAATTTTCTGGTGTTAGTTCTGATGATGCTGCTGCCCATCTCAATAATTTTGTTGAACTTTGTGAAATGCAAAAGTATAAGGATGTAGATGGTGATATTATTAAATTGAAAGTGTTTCCTTTCTCATTAAGAGGAAGAGCTAAAGATTGGTTGCTATCTTTGCCTAAGAATAGTATTGATTCATGGACTAAATGTAAGGATGCTTTTATTGGTAGATATTATCCTCCCGCTAAAATTATATCTTTGAGAAGTAGCATAATGAATTTTAAGCAATTAGATACTGAACATGTTGCTCAAGCATGGGAGAGAATGAAAACTTTGGTAAAGAATTGCCCAACCCATGGACTGACTACTTGGATGATCATCCAAACCTTCTATGCAGGACTAAATTTTTCTTCGCGGAATTTATTGGATTCAGCTGCTGGAGGTACCTTTATGTCCATCACTTTGGGGGCGGCTACAAAACTTCTTGATGATATGATGATAAATTACTCTGAATGGCACACGGAAAGAGCTCCACAAGGTAAGAAGGTAAATTCTGTTGAAGAAACCTCTTCCTTGAATGATAAGATTGATGTGATTATGTCTATGCTTGTGAATGGTAGATCTAATGTTGATCCAAATAATGTTCCTTTAGCTTCATTGGTTGCTCAAGAAGAAAATGTTGATGTGAATTTCATTAAAAATAATAATTTCAACAACAATGCTTATAGGAACAACTCTGGTAATAACTATAGGCCATATCCTTCTGCTAATGGTAATGGTTATGGTAATTCTTATGGGAATTCTTACAACAATAATAGGAGTGTACCCTCTGGTCTTGAAGCTATGCTTAAAGAATTTATTAGTACACAAACTGCTTTTAACAAATCTGTTGAGGAAAAGCTTGATAAAATTGATATTATTGCTTCTAGAGTTGATAGACTTGCCTCCGATGTTAATCTTTTAAAATTGAAAGTTATGCCTAACAATGATATTGATAATAAGATTACTACTACAGCAAATGCCATCCAAGTTAGAATTAATGAGAATATAAGATTAATGGCTGAATTGCGTGCTAGGTGGGATAGAGAAGAAAATGAAAAACTAGCTAAAGAGAATAATGTAGCTAAAGTTTGGACTATTACCACCACTAGTAATGCTAATTCTTCACATGTTGCTGCACCTCCTACTATCAATGGTAAAATAATTGGTGTTGGCAATGTTTCTACTCCTAGTGCAAAGCGAACAAAACTGCCTGAAACTGCTAAAACTGCTTGTGTGATAAAACTGCTGAAATTTTTTCCAACCTTGGGAACAATGATCCCATTGCTGTAGCTCATAATGATTTAGATTTTGATGATTTCCACATCTCTGAAGTTATAAAGTTCTTACAAAAACTTGCTAAAAGTTCTAATGCTAGTGCTATAAATTTAGCTTTTACAAAACATATTACAAATGCTCTCATAAAAGCTAGAGAAGAGAAACTAAAACTTGAAACTTCTATTCCTAGAGAGTTAGAAGATGGTTGGGAGCCCATCATTAAAATGAAATTCAATGACTTTGAATGTAATGCTTTATGTGATCTTGGTGCAAGTATTTCTGTTATGCCTAAAAAGATTTATGATATGCTTGACTTGCCACCATTGAAGAATTGTTATTTGGATGTTAATCTTGCCGATAATGTTAAAAAGAAACCTTTGGGGAGGATTGATAATGTGCGCATTACGGTTAAAAATAACCTTGTCCCCGTTGATTTTGTTGTCTTGGATATCGAATGCAATGCATCTTGTCCTATTGTGTTGGGAAGACCTTTTCTTCGAACCGTTGGTGCTGTTATTGATATGAGGAAGGTAATATTAAATATCAATTTCCTCTCAACAAAGGTATGGAATACTTTCCTAGAAAGAGAATGAAGTTGCCTTTTGATTCTATTATTAGAACAAGTTATGATGTTGATGCTTCTACTCTTGATAATACTTGATTTGCATTTTCTGCGCCTAGCTGAAAGGCGTTAAAGAAAAGCGCTTATGGGAGACAACCCATGTTTTTACTACAGTACTTTGTTTTATATTTGAGTCTTGGAAGTTGTTTACTACTGTAGCAACCTCTCCTTATCATGTTTTTGTGCCAAGTAAAGTTTTTATGTTAAAGTTGATGTTATATTTGGGATCGCTGCGCAGAAACAGCATTGCTGTCTGTCACGAATCTGGGGACAAGTCTCTGTAGAAAATTCAAAAAAATCTGCCAATTTACGAGCGTGATCCTCAGATATGTACGCAACTTTCATTAGTTTTGAGTTTTTCCATTTGAGCAAGTCTGGTGCCATTTTAAAATTCGTCTTTACGGACTGTTCTGTTTTTGACAGATTCTGCCTTTTATTTCGCATTGCCTCTTTTGCTATGTTGGATGAATTTCTTTGATCCATTAATGTCCAGTAGCTTTATGCAATGTCCATAAGTGTAAAGAATGTTTGTGTCACCTCTGAATATGTGAATTATTAATTGTGCACTAACCCTCTAATGAGTTTGCTTGAAGTTTGGTGTGAAGGAAGTTTTCAAGGGTCAAGAGAGGAGGATATACTATGATCAAGAGGAGTGAAAGCTCTAAGCTTGGGGATGCCCCGTGGTTCACCCCTGCCTATTCTAAGAAGACTCAAGCGTCTAAGCTTGGGGATGCCCAAGGCATCCCCTTCTTCATCGACAACATCATCAGGTTCCTCCCCTGAAACTATATTTTTATTCAATCACATCTTGTGTTCTTTACTTGGAGCGTCGGTTTGTTTTTGTTTTTGTTTTTGTTTGAATAAAATGGATCCTAGCATTCACTTTGTGGGAGAGAGACACGCTCCGCTGTTGCATATGGACAAATATGTCCTTAGACTTTACTCATAATGTTCAAGGCGAAGTTTCTTCTTCGTTAAATTGTTATATGGTTGGAATTGGAAAATGCTACATGTAGTAATTCTAAAATGTCTTGGATAATGTGATACTTGGCAATTGTTGTGCTCATGTTTAAGCTCTTGCATCATATGCTTTGCACCCATTAATGAAGAAATACATAGAGCTTGCTAAAATTTGATTTGCATATTTGGTCTCTCTAAGGTCTAGATAATATCTAGTATTGAGTTTTGAACAACAAGGAAGACGGTGTAGAGTCTTATAATGTTTACAATATGTCTTTTATGTGAGTTTTGCTGCACCGGTTCATCCTTGAGTTTGCTTCAAATAACCTTGCTAGCCTAAACCTTGTATCGAGAGGGAATACTTCTCATGCATCCAAAATCCTTGAGCCAACTACTATGCCATTTGTGTCCACCAAACCTACCTACTACATGGTATTTCTCCGCCATTCCAAAGTAAATTGCTTGAGTGCTACCTTTAAAATTCCATCATTCACCTTTGCAATATATAGCTCATGGGACAAAATAGCCTTTAAAACTATCGTAGTATTGAATATGTACTTATGCACTTTATCTTTTATTAAGTTGCTTGTTGTGCGATAACCATGCTTCGGGGAACGCCATCAACTATTGTTGAATATCATGTGAGTTGCTATGCATGTCCGTCTTGTCTGAAGGATCTATCACCTTAATGATTGGAGCATGCAAATTGTTAGAGAAGAACATTGGGCCGCTAACTAAAGCCATGAATCATGGTTGAAGTTTCAGTTTTGGACATATATCCTCAATCTCATATGAGAATAATAATTGTTGCTACATGCTTATGCATTTAAGAGGAGTCCATTATCTGTTGTCCATGTTGTCCCGGTATGGATGTCTAAGTTGAGAATAATCAAAAGCGAGAAATCCAAAATGCGAGCTTTCTCCTTAGACCTTTGTACAGGCGGCATGGAGGTACCTTTGTGACACTTGGTTGAAACATGGCATGCAAAGATCCGGTAGTCCAAGCTAAGTAGGACGAGGTGCGGACACTATTAGTATACTATGCATGAGGCTTGCAACTTGTAAGATATAATTTACATAACTCATATGCTTTATTACTACCGTTGACAAAATTGTTTCATGTTTTCAAAATAAAAGCTCTAGCACAAATACAGCAATCGATGCTTTCCTCTTTGAAGGACCTTTCTTTTACTTTTACTAGTTGAATGCCCGTGCGTTGCTACGGAAATCCTTAGATTTCTTTGCTCTCCACATAAAACTTGTGTATAGCAAGATCCATGTATACTATTACAAAACAAATTAGTTCCAAAATTTTATCAACACCCATCACTCAATCATATAATAATTAATTGCACTTAATTGCAAGAGCTTCAATGCTTGAAATACTAAATAAATAACTTTCTAAAAGTATGGCAGGTAAAAATGTTTAGAACTGCCGCGCTACAAAAACACATAAGAACATACAAAGGATTTTACCTAGGTTCAGGTCCCGAGGCTAACAACCCTACCTCATGCCTATCTGATTGATATTGATATTTCGATGTGTTTACAAGGTTGTGTTGTCGAGGATTCTAGCTAGGGTTTTTTCCTCTCTCCCTCCTTGGCCACGGTCCTCCTTTTATACCACCAAGGGGTATCACAATGGCCAGCTGGAGTATGCTTTCCTTCCCAACACCGGGCACGTGCTGGAAGAGCAGAATGATGGGTGGACGCCGAACGTGCATCGGCCACTACTATCCGAGAGGTATGCGAGGCGTTGCTTCCTCCTTTTTGACTTGGGTCTTCGACCGACTCGCTTCACCCCCCCTCTAGGGGATCTATCCTTTCTGGCCTCGCGGGGATCCTCTGCCCCAATTGGTCGCTCTGTCGTTCCCGAAATGGCCCAGACACTCCCTCCTTCCGTCTGACAGTGATGATGCTTTATACATGCACCGGCTGCCTGCAGGTATCGGGACAGATATCCCTGTGTGGCAGAGACTCGATGCGAGACGGCTTCTCAGCGTACATCACCGATGATGCATCCCTCCCGAGTATTCAGCTTCCATGGACGTTTTTACCCCGGTGACTCGAGGGCGCTCCTGGGCGCATGAGGCCACACTTCCCAGGTTCAGGATACCCCAGTTCTCCCGAACCCGACACATCTGATCATACTCATAATTTTGTCATCATTTGGATCAAACCAAGTCGTCATCATACTCCAATAATATCATGAACATACACATATCTAAAAGGAGAAGTGTAGAAAGATCAGATCATGAACTGTTTTATATGGTCATTGTAGATAAACAATTAATGAAGCATCGAAGGTAAAAAAAATTGTGAAAATAATAAGAGAAGCTACCTTGTTCTTTCTTCTGACGTAATACAATTCAGTCAACTGCGGGCACCTCGTCGATGAGATAGTCTCTGCGATCAGCCCCTGTAGTTGTAAATGGTGCTATGTACCCCAGGCGTGTTGGGCCTATCAAGTGGTTGATGAGGCCATACAACAATAATTTGTACCATATTTAGTACTATAACAAGTCTCTAAGCATTTGTAAGGAATAAGCTGAGCTATGCTTCATAATGAGAGGTCTAAATAAGCATTCAATTAAACATAGGCGGTAGGAGAGAAGCAGCAGAGGTATGTATCGTGTTCATTACCATGGCTTTATAATCACTTGTACCTTGACGTCTGCCCAGAACACAAATGGTTATTAAGATGAAGATATGATATTTTATTTCATGTACAACAACACAAATGTCCAGAAAAATGCACTAAAAAATCTTAGTGGCAAGAGCACTAAAATGCTTTAAAGACCCACATCAGGTGTATTTTGCAGCTGTGTTGAACTTGTCAGGAACACTTGAGATATGCCAAAACCATAAATTTCTTGCAAAACCTGCAGTTGCAGCAGAAAAAAAAGCATCAGACTTGCAATGGATGTCTAGTGTTGTCGTCAGCATAGGATCGATGTGGGTGATGGAGAGGTGGAGAAGGACCAAGCTAAGCGTGGAGTACCAGAAAAATAAACACCCTGACTGACTTATCTCAAATATGCATGGTCAAATATAACATTTCAGAGTGAAAAAGCGAACCAGAACAAGACTACAACATGACAAAGCTTTGGTAACACACACTTGTGTTACTATAAGTCCAAAACAGTGTTACTAGGCCATGTAGTAACAGATTTTCGTATGTGTTCCATTAGGCCGTGTTACTAGGTGGTGTCCCAAGTCACACATTATAATTGTTACCAGATGCTAAAAAATGTGTTACACCTTATGTTGTAGTAACATGCATATTATGTGTTACCAGATGCATTGTAACACATTTTTGTAACTATAGTAACACAAATAGTAACATTTCTGTAGAGCGTACAATATTAGTGGTAACATAGTTTTTTACCTATAGTAACATAATTAGTAACACATTTGTTAACTGCGGTAGCACCTTCAGTAGCACCGGTATGCTAATGTTGCATCATAATACATGTATTTTTTATTACGAAAAACAAAATTAAATACCTAATTCTTGAAATATAATTATTTAATAAAATAATTTCCCATGCTCATTTAATCAATAAATATTTTCCTTGGTGCCATTAAAATATGAGCGATATGGAAACACAACAAATTCATAAATTGAATATATCAAGATATTGATTACATATATATACTTATGCATTACAATAAATAAATACCAATATTATTTTGTGCAAAATTGCACATTAAAGTAAGACTAATGCTTGAAGTCAAAGCAACAAAGTACATTATTCACAACAGAACCAAATCTGAACGGAAAATTTACATAAACATGTCTTCGATCTTAGTATACATCTTCTTAGATATCTGATTTTCTACGTATACATCAGCATCTTTCACATTTTAATCAAATATTAGCTTTGTCCTCTGCCACAAAGAATTATCGACCCCACGTAATTCATTTGATTAATGGTATTATAACAACGATCCTTCTACCTCTTGAAAATTCGGATAAAACCATCAAAATCCTGCATGTTATTATAATATCTCCTGTAAGAGCAGCACAAATACACAATTAAAACTTTGAAAACGTATTGAAAAAGCAGAAATATCATAAACTAGAAAGATAAACCATGCTTTTCTGGGAATACACACAGCAATAACAAGTTCATGTGCATGACAATGGAGAATAATATTTACACAAGTTTCATAAATATAAATTGTCATGTTTATGTTACTGATTAGGATGCACATAAGTAAAATCTTTAATATGGAGCATTTTATTTTGATTGATGCCATCATGGTGATGGTAGTGAACTTTATTTAGTGCTAACATAACAAAAGAAACAAAACGGGGAAACAGAATATTGTTGAGCAGCTATGACAGCACCGGAGCGAATACAAAATGGTAGATAAGTTAACTAAAAAATTGCTAATCCATATAACCTTTGAAAAGTTAATTTGGTTAGCTGCCAACCAGAATGAATGTGCATGCTAATTTAGGGGAACATGTGAGCCATGTGAATAACCACCGGTGATAAAAGGATTAGATGTATATACCTTTTGGACAATTTTCCTTTTTGACTGAACCATAAGTTTCATAAGCTTGAAGTTGTTTCCTAACAGTCATAAAGAATTTGTAAGTTCCAATGGAATTGTTCCTAATGGTGATGCAACAACATAAAGAAAAAAAACCAACTTAAATACCAGAGAGAACATTAAACATACATGTACTGATAAATACTTACAGGAAATTATACCAATATTATCTGCCATTTTTTTGGTCAGCGGATTGAACTGACCGATCAGAACACTTGAACAATTTGTGAACCATGACAGAATTGACAGATCTATCCGCTGCATGTCTTTAATACTAGAGAACATCAAGATCAATATAACAACGTGGATACTAGCAAGATTAAATTGACCGATGTAGACCAAGCAATCAAATAATCAATAATCCAGTACGTCTCTTGACCAGAATCTCTCTTCGAACTCAGTTCTGACACATACGACATGAAACAGAGCAAAGAACACACGAGGATCGGGACAGGATGAGGGAGGGAGGTAGGACAAAAATGATTAGAGTATCTGTGTTAGGCGGCGGCGGTTCAGAGAACTGGAGACGACAGGGACGGAGCCAAATTGTCCGGTTGCAGCAGCCGCTGCCGAACGAACTGGCGACATGACGGACTGTTCCGGGACAATTTTCCGACCTGTAATTAACATGTTAGTTGCCAAAGTCGCTGTAATTTCCTCATCGTACTTGTCAATGAAATTCCAATCTTCTACCAGGCAAATAATACAGGTCGTGAACGCGGGCATGGAGATGAATCCTTACATACATTTCAGGGCGCAGAAGGACGACCTGCTCTCCTATATTCCAGCGTTCTCGTGTCCCAGCAGTACCAACATCGAAGGAAAACCGAGATGTGACAAAGGCACGAAATAGCAGATGGACGACAAGGAAAAAAAAAAGGACTTTGACTCACCGTATTACATTGCAGAAAGGTTTGATGGAGATCTGAATCCCCATGAGTTATTGGGCTTTGATGACGGCCGCCGCCGCCTCGCGACCGCTGCCGCCTTCCTCGCCGAGATCCGTGTCGCCGGTGCGCCGACGAGGGAGATCCAGGCCGCATCTATTGAGGATTATGAGGAAGAGATTCCTGCTGCTGCGCTGCTAGTAGAGAAGAGCGACCCACCATCTTTGATGGATCCGAACAGTCGTGCGACTATTCGGTCGAGGATACTCGATGAGGAGACGAAGATGGCGGCGCGCACGGAGTAGAGACGATGAGGGTTAATAGCTTATCATGTGGCGGCCAATGCGGAGATAAATAATTGGGCCAAAACATTTGATATCCCGTGTACGGAGCTGGAAATTTAACATACCCGCGCGCTTTGTTGTAGCTAAGTTTTTCACGTCGGTATGGTGCCCTTCATCGGCCGCTACTGGGACCTGCATTACGTTGGCCCCAGGAGACATACTATGTTCAGCATCTTGTTAGACTAAAAAAGAAACAAAACACTTAAATGAACCTTGGAAAACCAAAGCATAGCATATTATTTGCGTTGACAAACAATAATTTTTTAACTACCATGTGTACATTACCTAAACTTGTACATACATGCAAAAATATATAAATATATATTTTTCAAATTGTATTTGAGACATCATGTTGATGTTGAAGAAAGGATGACAAACTAGGAGGTATCTTTTCACACGTATTTGCAAATCCCAACACAATATGAGTAGATGGAGGGTACGATAGCCATATAAAGGTTGTCGTACACTAACAAATATTGACATGACAAAGTTTTTTCAATAGTTTTGGACTACAAATACGGATTGGACACGGAGCAGATTTGAACCGAAAGCAGACAAACATTATTAGTTAAATATGCGCAGCAAGACATATTTTCGGCATTGCAAACAATACTAACAAAAATTAAATAGAGTGGAAAATTGTTCAAAATTTCACCAAGTGTGTGGCTCAACTTCGAAACTGATTTATTAAATCTAATTACTGTGTAAGCGCAATTGGCACGGTGGTAAAGTCAGATGATTAAGCTAGTGTGTTGATGATGTTCGCTTGTGGGTTCGAGATCACTTGACAAAAATATTCAACTTTCGTAATAATGCATGTGTTGCATGCAGTTTTGATGCCGAACTCATTTAAAAAAAATATTTTCGTTTTGTCTGCATAATACTCGTAACACTAGATATGCCACCACATGATTATGTGTTACTATAATCTATAGTTTGTAACATGTTTTAAGTAACACAACATTACATGTTACTGTAGTAATATATTTGTAACACCTTTTCAGATCTTACCTAAGATGTGTTACTGACCAAACATGTAACACAAATGTTGTGTTACTCCAATTTTACTTGTAACACAATTTTTCATCTGTGACATGATTGTGTTACCAAAGCTATGTTCTCCTGTAGTGATATGACCAAATTTCCAAACACGTAATTGATCATCTCTACTTACATTGCCAACTTGATTTCTTAAAATCACCCACTGATAGTTAGATATGAGCCAGTGTGGTGTCTCCACAGATAAAAGATACTGCTACACGGTGAGAGATGCAGGAAAGTAAGTACGAAGAAGACATCAGGACTTATTTCTGCGTTGCCATCTTGTATACTGAGCATTATCTCTTACTTAATGTATAAGTAAGAGAAAAATTCTCCTATAAAAAGGTCACAAGGAGATAGTCGGCAAGGTCATAAATGAGGAATATAATGAACATGGATCATAAACATGTTAGAATATTGAACGCTACCTCTTAGCATATAATATTTGATTATTGCAGCATTTAGTTGTTGCTCACTGTCGAGATGGCCAATCTACACACAAGAAGAAAACATGGGTACCTAGACCAGCAGGAACTACGGCGAAAATCAGAGGGTGAACTTGTGTGCAACGCACCGATGCTTCCACACAGGCTCCCAGGCGCCCAAGTCATACTTCATGAAGAAGAACTGAAGCACAATGATGAAGTAAATAAGAAGCAATGCTACTGTCAGAAATACAAATAAAACCGACACACACTGATGGTGGATAAGCCATTCCAAAGAGTACATGTTCAAAACTTTCAATTGAAGTTATATAAATTTTCGCATCCATCCATGAACCACAAGCCACTAAGCTAAAGATCGACTTATTATGCATGTACACTGGCTATACAACTTGTTCAGAGCACGACACAACTGCACCAATTTTATGCAAATAAAACTGAAGAATCAAATACCTTGGAGCTCAGGGCCCGTTGGAGCTGCAAATATTGAACTGATGCGGAGGTGAAATATTAGCCATACTTGTTTTCATTGCATGCTTTACAGAGTTCTGAGTGTTTTGAAAACCTCGGAGCTGCAAAGAAGAGGATGCATGGCTATTAGCATGATATTTGAAATTATATGGAATACGAAAATGTGGACCGTACCACCCTTTTCCTATAACTTTCTCTATCTTGTACTTGTTTCTCTGACCATACTTGGTGAAAAGTCAATTGAAGATGTCTGTGTAGCACATAATATAATCAGTTTGAGCACTCGTGACTTGGGCTCCTTAGTATGACATGGCGAGTCCCTGGCACTCACAAAATATTAGGGTAAAATTATTCTAGCTAGTGACAAAATACTATGCATAAAAAACATTGGCCAAATATATTAAAAGAAAATGACTACATGAGAAACTAATTTCCAAGGAGAATTTATATAACGCATACTACCATGTGGTCTAAGCAACATCGAGCGTTCAGTTTCATATGAAAAGTTTCTTGGACGCAAAAGAAACACCAGAACCACATGACACAGGGGTACGTGTCCATGGCCATAATAACATTGTATGAAACAAGATGAAACTTTTGCCCAATCGTCAGTATTGGAATGACATAAATCATGCATATTACTACATGGTGCTAGGTAAAAATATAAACACGTCAAGATAGCATAAATTTTCAGGGAGGTGGAAAGATGAGTTCATGCGGGCAAACTGAGAGAACTCTGAAGAATCTAGCAGGACAACAATCCATGAACCTTAGCACCATTCATACGGAGCATCAATTTACAAAAGAAACTACCTAGATGACCAATAGCATATGCCATTATTTCCACTAAACATATCATCTTAGACATGCAAACAACTCCCGAACAACACAGTTTCATGATTCAACGAACAAAAGCTCCAAACTGACCAAGATCTGAAACTCAAAAGTTTTGCACATAATACGTAGATGCAATCTCGATTGGAGAATATGGAACATGTTCTGGTACAGCTGGCCAATGGTGTAGATACGTGACGGCGGCGAGGCCAGCGCCGGCTCTCCTTCCGACCCGCACAAAACCTGATCCAGGAGGCCCATGGTTTGGTGGGTCAGAGGGGAACTGCCCTGCATCAGCGGTTCTGATTCCCGTGAGTGGGGAATCGGGATTCAGGACGTAGGTTCCTCCGCAGCGGCTGGATCAGACGATGACGCACCCGCTCGGTGCCCACTCGCCGCTCTCTGCCGCTGAATGGCGCGCCTGTCGCCGCCCTCTGCGCCCATCGCTCTCCGGCACCGGTGCGGAAGAGAGGTTACAGAGAGAGGGGCGGAACCGAGGAAGAGAGATGGAGGAGCGGAATCGGAAACATGGAGAATTGAAGAGCAGATCGTGGGTGGGAGGAGGAGGCGTGTGAGGTTTTTTCCTCGGGAGGGAGTTGCCCTGCATTCCGTGGCGAGATTTGCGGCCGGAAGATGGACAATGTACCACCACTTTTAGCAATCAAACAGGCGGAAGATCTGTCCATTGATGGAAAATTACACGGTCCTTATTTCTCTAATGTTTGATGTCAAAGTGGTAACCATCCCCAACTCCAATATAATAGTAAAGATAATAGTAAAGATTGTTGAGTCAGTTTACCTATCTCCCTCCACCTTAAGAAGCAAACACTTGTGTGAACTGTGCATTGATTCCTACATACTTGCATATTGCACTTGTTATATTACTTTATGTTGACAATATCCATGAGATATACATGTTATAAGTTGAAAGCAACCGTTGAAACTTAATCTTCCTTTGTGTTGCTTCAACACCTTTACTTTGATTTATTGCTTTATGAGTTAACTCTTATGCAAGACTTATTGATGCTTGTCTTGAAGTACTATTCATGAAAAGTCTTTGCTTTATGATTCATTTGTTTACTCATGTCATTACCTTTGTTTTGATCGCTGCATTCATTACATATGTTTACAAATAGTATGATCAAGATTATGATGGCATGTCACTTCAGAAATTATCTTTGTTATCGTTTTACCTGCTCGGGACGAGCAGAACTAAGCTTGGGGATGCTGATACGTCTCAACGTATCGATAATTTCTTATGTTCCATGCTACTTTATTGATGATACCTACATGTTTTATGCACATTATATGTCGTATTTACGCATTTTGGAACTAACCTATTAACAAGATGCCGAAGAGCCAGTTGCTGTTTTCTGCTATTTTTGGTTTCAGAAATCCTAGTAAGGAAATATTCTCGGAATTGGACGAAATCACCGCCCAGAGTCCTATTTTTGCACGGAGCTTCCAGAAGACCGAAGGAGAGTCGAAGTGGGGCCACGAGGTGGCCAGATGACAGGGCGGCGCGGCCCAGGCCCTGGCCGCGCCGGCCTGCCCTGGGCCCCTCGTGCCGCCCGACCTACCCTTCCGCCTACTTATAGCCTCCGTCGCGAAACCCCCGATGCCGAGAGCCACGATACGGAAAACCTTCCGGAGACGCGCCGCCGCCGTCCCATCTCGGGGGATTCGGGAGATCGCCTCCGGCACCTGCCGGAGAGGGATTCATCTCCGGAGGACTCTTCATCGCCATGACCGCCTCCGGAGTGATGAGTGAGTAGTTCACCCCTGGACTATGGGTCCATAGCAGTAGCTAGATGGTCGTCTTCTCCTAATTGTGCTTCATTGTTGGATCTTGTGAGCTGCCTAACATGATCAAGATCATCTATCTGTAATACTATATGTTGTGTTTGTCGGGATCCGATGGATAGAGAATACTATGTTATGGTGATTATCAATCTATTGTTTATGTGTTGTTTATGATCTTGCATGCTCTCCGTTATTAGTAGAGGCTCTGGCCAAGTTTTACTCTTAACTCCAAGAGGGAGTATTTATGCTCGATAGTGGGTTCATGCCTTCATTGACACTGGGACAGTGACAGAAAGTTCTAAGGTTGTGATGTGCTGTTGCCACTAGGGATAAAACATTGATTCTATGTCTAAGGATGTAGTTGTCGATTACATTACGCACCATACTTAATGCAATTGTCTGTTGCTTTGCAACTTAATACTGAATGGAGTTCGGATGATAACCTGAAGGTGGACTTTTTAGGCATAGATGCGGTTGGATGGCGGTCTATGTACTTTGTCGTAATGCCCGGATTAAATCTCACTATATTTATCATATCATGTATATGCATTGTTATGCCCTTCTCTATTTGTCAATTGCCCGACTGTAATTTGTTCACCCAACATGCTTTTATCTTATGGGAGAGACACCTCTAGTGAACTGTGGACCCCGGTCCTATTCTTTACATAGCATACAATCTGCAATACTTGTTTTACTGTTTTCTTGCAAACAATCATCTTCCACACAATACGGTTAATCCTTTGTTATAGCAAGCCGGTGAGATTGACAACCTCACTGTTTCGTTGGGGCAAAGTACTTGGGTTGTGTTGTGCAGGTTCCACGTTGGCGCCTCCCTGTTGTTGCGCCGCATCACATTTCGCCACCATCAACCTTCAACGTGCTTCTTGGCTCCTACTGGTTCGATTAAACCTTGGTTTCTTTCTGAGGGAAAACTTGCTACTGTGCGCATCATACCTTCCTCTTGGGGTTCCCAACGAACGTGTGAGTTACACGCCATCAATAGCCGTTGCTTGATGTTTGAGCCTTGCGAGTCGTAGGCGTGTGTAGGCTCTGTTGTTTATCTCGATTTGTTATCGGGATATGTTGGGTTGTTGGGAGGATGTCACATGCTATATCAGTTGTTGGAGATATTCATACTTTACTTTATTGTTAACAACTAAAATTGTAACCAGAGGCATCTGTGAGCCCCTTTGCGAAAGCATCGGAACTTTGACTCGCTAATGTCCCCTAGGAACCGAGTTCTTGTTATTTGTTCCGAGATTGAGCGCTCTACCCGTACGTGGGGACGTTTATTGGGACCCCCTCACCCATTACCTTTTCTCAAGTCAGTTGAAAAGGGGGCCACAACCTTGGTTTTATTTGGCGCATGCATGTTTATATACTGTTGCCTTCGGGTGTTTACTTCATGTTGCCTTCGGGTGTTTATATTATGTACTGTACCCCGCGGAACGTTTAGCGAAGCGTGTGGTTTGCACGCCTAGCCGTTAACGCAAACCCTGAGTCCGCTTCGGAGTACGGCCGGACTTCGTTACGGGTAGCTTAGTCGGGTGGCCCCACTAGACTTTCTTGTTGAACTGAGAACGGTCTTGTTGTGAGACATCGCCTGTAAGAAGCGGGTCGAGCATGCGTATGGTTACATTTGGGCAACCCCTGCAGGGTGTACATCTTATCGATAAGCCGTGTCCGCGGTTATGGACGACTTGGAATTGTATAGCTCGATCATAGAACAACTTACACCTTTATGTTGTTGATAATAATTTGCTAATAACTTGATTAGTAATATAGCATTACTACAACCGATACCTAATAAAACTTGTCCACCGTTGAGTGCCTTTTACATTGCCTCTTCGCTTTGTTGGAGGGGATATGTGTAATCGGCTGGGTTATGATTGTGTAGTATTTATCTGTTACCTTGTGCGCTCTCTTATCTTCTCTGAGTAGATGGATGTTGTAGCGTGTCTCTATTGGTTATAGTTTTGCTGCCGCTAAACCTACCATATAGCCCAGGCGATATATGTATTCGCCCGGCGAGCATAGCCATTTCTAGTCTCGCTAAGTACGTGCCGGAGTTCGCTCCTTGGTACTTACTCTCGCCTTTTTCCCTTTCTCTTTTGCTTCCTCCCTTTTGTCGGCAACCGATGGCCCGACTTCGACAGGTACAAGATGACGACGTTAGCAAGGTTACCCTTCCGGCTTGGCCTGGGCAGGGTTATGGACGCCGCTGGTTATCTTCAGGACTCTTAGTCCAATTTTGTATCTTGTCCGTACTCAGACGTATTTGATCTTCTGTATGATTTGGATCTTTGTATTGTATATTTGTATCTTGACTCGTTGGAGTCGTTGGTGTAATATATGGTTCTTGTGGGCTCTATTGTAATCCTGTTGTAATGTTACCGCTCGTGTTAATTCCTCTGGCATCACGTGTGTGATTCGTCGTGCACGTCGTGTCGGAGGGCGTCTCAAATCGATATCATGCGGATCTCGGCTGTTCGCTGGAATCCTCATGGTACCGGTTCCGGGGCGTCACATCATGCTAGTCACGAAATGAAGTCATGAAAAGACAATAAACCATTCGATACTTCCTCATGAGCTAAGAATAAAACACAAAACAAGTATAATGTTTGAAGTTTTAAAGGTAGCACACAAGCAATTCACTTTGGAGTGGTAGCGAAATACCACATATAGGTAGATATGGTGGGAACAAATGGCATACGTTTTTGGTTCATGGTTTGGATGCACGAGAAGAATTCCCTCTCAATACATGTATTTGGCTAGCAAGGTTGGGTAGCAAGCATAAGAGTTGAGCAAAACAAACAAATATACATGTGATAGAAAACAATCATTTAATCTTCCTTGGAAGTACAAACAATTCAATCTTAAGAATATTAAGATTATGAGCCAACAAGAAAGAAAGATAATGGAATAATGTATCTACATGTATTTCTCTCTTTTCTACTTAAGCCTCAAAGTAATGTTGCTACTGGCCAATGCTAAGTTTGCCAAGACCAACTAGAATTACTTGATGCTCCCAAAGTGATACCAATACTAACCAACAAGATTAATCATATGATAGAAATCACAAACTAAAATAAGATGTGAAAAAAGTAAATGATAAAAACTTCTCATTAATATTCCATAACGGCAACTCACACCAAGGGATACATAGATAATCAACTAAGGGAGAGATACTTCCACACTGCAAACTATCCTATATGATAACTTCGCTACTCATGATATGACTCCACTGAAAAGTAAATAGGTAAAAGATAATAGTGTGATACCGCGGCACTCCCCCAAGCTTGGAACAAGCCAAGGGGATGCCAATACCAATGACGAATTACTCCTTTGGTGGTGGTGGTGCATCCTTAATAAGCTTATCAACCAGCTCCTTCAACTCATCAATCTTGTAGGTGAGAATATGAATCAACTCCGTGTTGTGATCAATACAATACATGAATCTGTCAGACAATGAATCCCAGCTCTTGGAATTATTCCCCCATCCTTCCTCGGACTCAGAGCTTCCTTTCCCTGCATTGTTAGAACGATCGATATCCCAGCCAGAGGGAAACTCTTCCTGAGGCACCCTTTCAAATTTATGCTTATGGATTAAAGTATGGAAGGGACAACGGTTGCCTGGAGGTGACGTCCTCTCAGCTAGGATGTGATGTGGAACCCCTCCTCTAGCAAGTATTTGTGCTCCTTTCTTGAACTTGAGAGGGTCTTCCACCACTCCGATGCTTGCAATGATGGTGCGAGGAGGTGAGCTTCGGTCTTCTTCCTCTTCAGCTTCACTCTTGACTTCCTCCTCCGTCTTGGGTTTCAGAGATCATCTTCCAGCAACCCCTTTCCCTTGTCGTTGTTGGTGGAGACCATGGTGCCTCTAAAACCGAGAACAAATCCTAGCAGAAATAGATCGAAACGAAAACACGACGAGAACACGATATACGGACCTCGGGGGATCCGGGGGATTATATAGCAAAAAAAATCGTAACAAAAGAAATGAACAAGGCGAAACCGGGTCGGAAAGGGGCTCCAGGGTGCCCAGACCATGCCTAGGAGCGGCCTGGAGCTGACCTGCGCCTAGGGGCGGTCTGGTGCCCCTGCGCACCTTTTCCTACTCATTTCTGTCTCGTAATTTTTCATATTTATTAAAAATGACAAAGGTATAACCTGGAAAGTTTAACGCGAACTTTTTCTTACTAAAATTGTTACCTATTCGAAAACGGACTCTGCAGATTCTTGGATTTTTTCCTTAATGAATTCTTCCGGAGTTACCACTTGAATAATATCAATATCTTCATATAAGAATCTCCAGAAATATAATTTTTGAGTCTTTGCCCATTCACCACTTCTGTAGTGTTATCCTTCAACGAAGCAATTTTATAGCACCCGAGCGATACACCTCTTCAATAACAAAAGGTCCTTCCCACTCTGAGAGTAATTTTCCTGCAAAAAATCTGAGACGAGACCTATACGATAGAACTTTATCACCAACATGGAACTCTCCCTTAAGAATTATCTTATCATGCCACTTTTTAACCTTCTCTTTAAAGAGTTTAGCATTTTCATAAGCTTCATTCCTCCATTCATCTAGAGAATTCAACTCAAGCAACATTTTCTTACCAGCTAGTTTAAAGTCTCTATTTAGTTCTTTCACTGTAAAATAAGCTTTGTGTTCTAATTCTAAAGGCAAATGACAAGATTTTCCATAAACCATTTTGTAAGGAGACATACCCATAGGATTTTTATAAGCAGTTCTATAAGCCCATAAAGCATCATTTAACTTACTAGCCCAATTCTTCCTAGATTTATTAACAGTCTTTTGCAAGATAGATTTAATATATCTATTTGATAATTCTACTTGCCCACTTGTTTGAGGATGATAGGCTAAAGAAATTCTATGATTAACATCATATCTAGAAAGGGTCTTTCTAAAACCACCATGAATAAAATGAGAACCTCCATTAGTGATCAGATATCTAGGCACACACATCCTTAAGCATTTTAATGAGGTTTCACCATCAGCACTCTTTATAGGTATAGCTTCTACCCATTTAGGAGCATAATCAACAACAAGTATATGAGTATAACCTTCTGAAGGAGGAAAAGGACCCATAAAGTCAAACCCCCAGCAATCAAATGGTTCAATAACAAGAGAATAACTCATAGGCATTTCATTGCGTCTAGAAATATTACCAACTCTCTGACATTCATCACAAGATAAAATAAACTTTTTGCATCCTTAAAAAGAGTAGGCCAATAAAAACCTGATTGTAGAACCTTTTGTGCAGTTCTATCTCCAGCATGATGTCCTCCATAAGCACTACCATGACATTTTCTCAATATCTCTTGTTCCTCATATTCCGGAACACATCTTCGCATAATACCATCCACTCCTTCTTTATATAAGTGTGGGTCATCCTAAAAATAATTCCTCAAGTCATAAAAGAATTTTCTTCTTTGTTGGGCTGTAAATGTTGGAGGCAAATACTTCGAAACAATAAAGTTAGCATAATCAGCATACCAAGGACTCTCACGCGAAGTTACTTTTATTGAAGCCAATTGTTCATTTGGAAAACTATCATTAACAGGAATAGGGTGATAAGAAATGTTATCCAATCTAGACAAATTATCAGCAACAGGATTTCCAGCGCCCTTCCTATCTACAATATGCAGATCAAACTCTCGTAAAAGCAACACCCATCTAATAAGCCTAGGCTTAGCATCTTTCTTTTCCATAAGGTGTCTAATAACAACATGATCAGTATGAATAGTAACTTTTGAATCAACAATATAAGGTCTAATTTATCACAAGCTAGGACTACAGCTAGAAAATTCTTTTTTAGTAGTAGCATAGTTCTTTTGAGCAGCATCAAGAGACTTACTAGCATAATGAATAACATTCAACTTCTTATCTACTCGCTGTCCAAGAACAACACCTATTGCAAAATCACTAGCATCGCACATAATTTTAATTGGTAAATTCCAATCACATGGTTGAACAATAGGAGCAGTAGTTAAAGCCTTCTTTAGAGTTTCAAAAGCTTCCTTACAATCATCATCAAAAACAAAAGGTACATCCTTTTGGAGAATATTAGTAAGAGGCTTTGAAATTTTAGAGAAATCTTTAATAAACCTCCTATAGAAACCAGCATGACCAAGAATACTACGAATACCTTTAACATCTCTGAGACAGGGCATTTTCTCAATTGCTTCCACTTTGGCTCTATCGACTTCAATACCTCTTTCAGAAAATTTTATGTCCAAGAACAATTCCTTCATTCACCATAAAGTGGCATTTCTCCCAATTAAGAACAAGATTAGTTTCTTCACATCTCTGCAAAACTTTATCAAGATTGTGCTAACAGTTATCGAAAGAATTCCCACAGACGGAGAAATCGTCCATGGATGCTTCCACAATTTCTTCACAAAAACCATGAAAGATAGCAGACATGCATCTTTGAAATGTAGCAGGAGCATTACACAAACCAAAAGGCATACGTCTATAAGCATAATGTCAACACCCGGATTTTTAAGTCCAGATGCCTATTATGCCATTCCTCGCAATCCCAGGAATATTGTTTTTGCGAGACATAATAGCTTGATATCACAACACATCATTTATTACAACCCATAATCGTCTTACAACAAAGGATCACATGATCCAGTCTTAATACAACATAGTGGATCTAGAGATCCCATTACAAAACACATAGCGGAGCGAAGTAACGGTCGTGGTCCATCTGTTCCACAACAGCTGTTGACGTCGGAGAGCGGTCCTAGTTGTCGTAGGCGTTCTGCTGTCCATCTTCCTCGTACAACTGTTCACCTTCATAGTCTGCCATTTGAATAGCCAGGGGACAAAGCCATGAGTACTTTTAAAGTACTCGCAAACTAATACTAGTGTAAGCACTATCAATTGTGGTAAGGGGATACTAAGCTCTAAGTTTATTTGCATAAAGCCAGGTTTATTTCATAAACATTTAGTAAAGATGCTTGAATCAATAGACTAACTCAAGTGGGAACATTAGTGTCATTCCCACAACTCAGTTGTGATTCAATCCCAAATCACCATTCAACTTGCAACAACAAGTCACCAGTCATATGTCACATTTTTGAAAATGGTCTTGATGACGGAACAGTATGGCCTTTCCAATCGTCCGTAACCGTGGACACGGCTATTCGAATAGTTCTACACTCTGCAGAGGTCGTACACTTGTGCCACAATATTTGCAATAATCCGTCGGGTTAACTGGCCCTGATTTATCATACTCCGTATGCGGACTACCAACCATAACCTTTCACTTATATACTCTAGTACAGGCACCTCTCCCCATGAGCTTGGCCTCCCAGTGAAAACCAACCTGTTAACCCGGGAACTGCACAGGGCTTGGGCCGGACAATTCACCTCAATCACGTCATTTCGCAATACCTCATATTGCTTCGGAGGCAGCCCTTGGCATAACCCCTATGACGCTTGTTTAGAGGGAACCCATACTAAAGCACATAAATTTCTAGTTAAGCCCGTACCCATTTTGGGTATTGTGGGGGTACTTTCAAAATTGGAATGGTATCGCATCCAAACCCAACCATCAGTTTTATATCAAAAATCACCATCTTCTCATGGTCATATTCACCTTCAAAGTCATTCAATTGAATGAACCATCATTCCAAGGTTTCCACTTCATTTCAAAGTCACATGTTCCCATCTAGAGTAATCCAATTTTAATTGATTAGCACTAGCAACTATTTCATGAGGGGTGATAAGTATCTTGGAGCTTGCTAGGCTAAGTGTGATTTTCTGGTACTACTCTATATTTCCACCAAGTGAATCATAAACCAAAAAGTAACTTTGATAAATAAAATCAAATAAAGCTTATAAAGTAAAAACTTTGGGATAGGTTCATAAAGTAAAATGTAATGATGCCTTGCTCTAGTAGAGCTTTGCACCCTGATGGTTAGCAAGTTTATTAGCTTGCATTAGTCTAGCTTGCAAGAATGTTAGCTTGCTTGTAGGGGTAATATTACTATTAGCTTGCAGTAGACTAGCTTGCAAAGGTATTAGCTTGCCTTGATTGGTGAAGTGATCAAAGTATTCTTCTTCTTCCTCTTGGTAGAATACTTCCTCCTCTTGATAGTCTCCGGTACTAGCGTCTATAAACGAATACGAGGATACAATCACCAAACAATGCTTAAGTACTCTTAATTAGCCTTAGTGGCTCACACAATGATCTAGCATTACTACTTAATATTTATTACAAGATTATGCTAGGTTTTCCTTATTTAATAATAGGAAAATAATTTCCTCTCATTGACATATGGAGTTAGGGTTTCTCTTTAGTATGTGAGAAAATAATTTCCTCTCACTGAATCTTCTTAAGATTTAATTTCTCTTATGAATAATATATGACCTAGGTTGACTAAAGTCAACCTCTTCATACTTACCATTTGAGAAAATGATTTAAATGAGGTTCCATACCTCATGCAATTTAATGCTAACATGGTAGTGTTTTAATGCCACTCAATAATTCAAGATGAGGTTACTTAGACCATGATCACTACCTCATATTGAATTACTTGAGAACAAGATTTAAATGAGAGGGGTATCTCTCATATGATTTAACACATATTTGTAACTAATTTAAAGGACTAATCTTGAGGTGATTTAGTATTCTCAAAATAACCAGGGGTAATCCCATGTTGACCAAGGTCAACACTTTGCACTTAGTATTTTGAGAAAGTGAGTTAAATGAGATTCATCATCTCATGTGATTTTAATTAATTTAAATATTATTTAGATTTAAGATTTATAAGGGAGCAAGTATGAGCTTAGGAAAGTAAAAGGGCAACACATTACTTCCTATTATTTGAGAAAGATAATCTAAATGAGGTGAGCACCTCATACTATTTTAGTAACACCCTGTAATGGTTTAATATTGTTAATTAATTAAGAGTGAATTTTAATTGACCATGGGATCTACTTCATATCAATTTGGTTGAGGTAAGATTTAAATGAGACCAAAGTCTATCATATGATTTAATAAATAGGTTTGAAATATTTAAATACTACTTATGAGAAAGATTAGGTATTTTCAATATATAAACCTATGGGTCATTAATTATGTGTTATTAATTCTTATTGAATTATTTGGACAAATGGTTTATGTGAGAAACTATACCTCATATAAGTTAAACTATCCTCTAAATGATTAACCTCTCTAATTAACCAAGCATGAGACTTATTTGATCAAGTTCAGTACCTCTATTTGAATTACTTAAGATCACAATTTAAATGAGAGAGAAGCCTTCATACTATCTAAATAATTCTATGTGTATGTATTAAATGAACTAGAATGGCTCCATAGTCTTGATTTAACTCTAGTCCATGATCATGCAAAACAACCATGCTATATTTTTGCATAAACAATTATATTATGTCAAATGTGATTTATTAGAGTTGGAATCAACTTAAAATCATTTCTAGATAATTTCTAATATTTATTTGAAGTCAGAAACGTCTCTGCCTTGTTATTTTTATTATTTAAATTTAATTTCTAATTTGGACATGAGGCCAGTGCCATTATTTAGACAATTTCATGAGCTTTCTAAATATATAAAATTTGCTAAATTTGGTGTAGTAGATTTCAAACTATTAAATTTTGAAGTTGGCACCAGTATTGAATTTGAACTAAATGGATTAAATGCAATTTGAATTAATGGGCCACGCGGGAAAATCTAACGGGCTAAACAGAATAAATGAACTGGGCCGGCCCAACTAACGTTTCACCACCGCGGGCCAGCTGACATGTGAGGGGCCACCCGTCAGCGACTATTAAACAGCGAATCGGTAAGGGATGATGTGGACCGTGGATCACAAGCAGATCGGACGAGCGAGGTGCGTCGTCTTCTCCGGCGAGAGGAACTTACGGGCGCGGCGAGGCTAGGGGGTCGACGGCGACCAGGGGCTCCGGCGATCAACGGCGTTGATGCAGGACGACGTTGCAGATGATGGCGGAGCTCCTCGAACAAACCGCAGCTCCTGGGGTGGCTTCTAGCTCCGGCGAGCTTCTGCGGAGGAGCACGGGCAGTGAGGATGAAATTGAGCGGTGTGACTGGGCAATGTCAAGGAGCTAGGGGCTGAGGAGGGTCAGAGTGAGGAGGGAAGTCGAGTGGTGCGTCGAATTGAGGAGGAGGAGCTCTCCTTTTATAGATTCGAGAAGGGGCCGTGGGTGCTGGCGAGGTCGACCATGGACTCGACGTTTCCGAGGCGCGAAGGGGCAGGCTAGGATGCGCGCCGTGTAGGCGACGGCTAGGCGATGCTAGCGCGCTTGATGGCGCTCCAAATGATGGCCTGTGGCGCCCTGGCGACGGTGGTGTACGTGCAGTACCGTGGCGGCAGGTCGACGATCATGGCGGCGTTGATGGGGCGGGCGCGAGCTAGCGGGCGTGTCTAGCGGGTAGAGGGCGGGCAGTAGGTGCTCAACGCGGTGGTAGCTTGGCCAGAGAGGGACGAGGGCGCTCGAGCACTTGATGTACTGGCGGCGTCCAGGACTGGTCGGGGCGCGGTCACCGCGTGCTTGGCACGTCCTGGGCGCGTCTGGGCACGGCTGGTTCGGCCAATGGGGTGCATGGGCGATCGATCAAACGGTACTGGCGTGATCCTTGTGTTCCAGAGATGCTTGAAGACAAGGGGAAGAGTTGAGATGGAGGCCTGAGATAGGGATGCCCAAAGGTGGCCGGGGTACACGGCATAGCTTTGTTTTAGGGTTTTTCTTCTCCCTCCTCTCACTTCACTTGATCAGGGCTAGCACTAGGGTGAAGCAGGGGTCGTAGGGGAGTGCAATGATCAAAGCTAAAAGAGGTTTAGTGAAGAAACCAGTGGGTAATAGGGTGACACACAATTCTGGATTATTGCATGCAAGGTGTTCGACTAAATGGCCGCATGAACTTTTATTTGGATTTTTGCAATTCTTTTTGGTGGAGCTTATTTATATATTAATTGTGATTGAATGGTGGTGGTGGTGGTCAATTTGGTCAAGGTTTACAAGAATTCCAAAATGGGGTCATCTTCACATAATTTCAAAGTCTCCACTTGGCAGTTCTTTACTGGTCAACCTGGTCAACATTAGCAGAGATGGTCAACATGAAAGTTGTTGACTTTCATGTGGTCTTGGATGACCTGGTCATAGTTGACCAAGTTTGGTTGAAGAAAAGTCAAAGCCAGAGGGGTAAAGAGGGGAACATTTTATAAAGTGACAAAATGACCATTATCACATGTATGTTGATTTCTTGATTTCTTTTGATTTGATTCTTGATCCAATGATGCAATTGTGTTAGTTTATCATATTGAAGTATTTTAGAAACAATGGGGCAAGCAATTTTGGCCTTGGTGAAGGATTTGCATTTTGGCATATGTGTATGTGAGTGAAATTTGGGAAATCTCTCCCTATTTGATTTCTCTCTATTTGATTTGACTTTGATTGACTCTCATGTGGTTCT
This sequence comes from Lolium multiflorum, assembly GCA_030979885.1. Classification (NCBI taxonomy): domain Eukaryota; kingdom Viridiplantae; phylum Streptophyta; class Magnoliopsida; order Poales; family Poaceae; genus Lolium; species Lolium multiflorum. The sequence goes on from CM061747.1 coordinate 104,278,830, forward strand.
TATGAGTTTAGTAACATTTTAAGAGCATTGAAACTAATTCAAATGGTCTTATTCAAAGATTTGCAAATTTGGCCTTAATACATAAGAGATGAGGTGTCCAATTTTCATAACTTGTACTAGGGTTGTTCTTGCTTCACTTGAACATGGGTTAGGGTCCATTTAGTGTTATAATATGTTTAGAGAGGGTTTCACACCATTTGGTCAAGGTTTAGAGACCTAGGTCAATGTTTGGTGAAATGCCCATGTGTCACATATGCATATGTGGTATTTTATTTTTACTTTGACTTGGTTTGGCCCAATTGGTTTTGTTGAATGTTGAAATGATATATGGAGGTGATCCAACCATTCACAACAAGTCCTAGGGTTAATTTTCTTAAATTCCCTTATTTACTATTTTACTCTCATATGCCTCTATGGCATTTTTAGTTTTCTTTTTATTCTTTTTGGTTTCAACCTAGAGATGATTTAAGAAGTACTATATAAGGTTTATAAAGCTTTTCCAATCCTTTAAGTAAAGTGAAAAGGTCTAGGATAAATATTTATAATTGTAGCCATAGGCACCTATGCCTTTTTCCTATTTAATTTCCTTTTATTTTATTTTCACTAGAATGATGAGAGGAGGGGTGAGTCTTTAGGGTTTAATATTATTTCAAATACTAATAACAAGCAATCATGGCAAGAGCACCAGAATTATACAAGCTTATTATGTATCAATCTTAATTTAATAAAAGTTTTTGTTGGTTCCAAAATTTGGAACTAGGGAAGCTCATTTGTTTTGTTTTGAAATTTTTGGGATGTTACAAACCCTTCCCCCTTAAACAAATCTCGTCCCGAGATTTTAAGAGGAGTTAGGTTCCTAAGAGATATTGAGCATTTTGATTAACAGGAAGGCATACTTGTCAGGGTCTGGGTGCTTCTGGGCTTCGATGGCGGTCATGTGGTAGAAACGGCCGTTGTTGTTGTTGGTTCCTTCTACTGCGGCGGCTGTTGCTGGACAGGTGCAGCGGTGTTGGCGGCGATCTTGGCAAGCTTCTTGGGGCATTCTTTGGAAAAGTGGCCTACAACTCCACATTCATAGCAGTTTACCGTTGATTTGTCCTTCGGGGTGACGGGGATGGCATTACTTCCAGTTCTCGGGGTGTTGGTGTTGGTGTTGTTCCCAGTTGTTGTGGCTGTTGGGGTTGCGGTTGTTATTGTTGTTGCCTCCGGGCTTCGGGGTCCTCCGTGGTTGTTCTGTAGTTGGGGCGATAAGTCTGCGAGGTGGCTGTTGTTTACGGGGTGAATCCTCCGGAGTTATTGCGGTACTTCTGAGTATGGTGGGGTCCATTCTGTTTCATCATTCTGCGCTTGCGGTTCTCATTGGCCTGATGCAGCTTTCCTTCCATCTGTATGGCTGAGTCTACGAGGGCTTCGAGGTCAGCGAACGGAATATTCACTAACACCGTTTGCATCTCGTCGTGCAGTCCGTTCAAAAACCTTTCCTTCCTCTTCTCATTAGTGTCGGTCTCATCCGGGGCGTACCTTGACAGAGTGAGAAATCTGTCGCGGTATTCCACCACGGACATTCTTCCTTGCTTGAGTTCACGGAACTCGTCTCTCATTTTCTTGATTAATCCTTGGGGCACATGGTACTTGCTGAACTTCAGCTTGAAGTCTTCCCATGTCATCATTTGTCCTGCATTCATTGCACGGGCACTAGTCCACCAGGCTCTTGCAGGTCCTGACAGGTAGTGGGTGGCAAACGGTACTTTTCTGCGGCTTCAACTCCCGCAACTTCAAGGTTGTTCTCTATTGTCTGCAGCCAATCATCAGCATCGAGTGGCTCTTCGGTTTCTGAACATTGGAGGGTTGGTGTTCTGGAAATTCTTCAGTTTTGACCCAGGGTGATCGTGGTTTCCATGTCCTTGATTGTTCTGAGCTATCTGTTGCAGAGCAGCAAGGTTTGCTTGGCGTTCAGCTCTTTCGGCTTCGGTCTGCCATCATTGTTTGCAGTAGTTGCATCATGGCATCTGATTTGCGTTGCGGTTTGGTGGGGCCATCTGATTATGTAGAGATATCATGAGGTAAGAGGGAATTTTTCTATGGCTTATTTTGAGTTAAGTTTAAACTTAAACTTAAGATATTTTCAGGATGAACATAACACATATTTTATTTATTCACACAAACATCACACATTACAAGCTAAAGCACTAAGGGTTTTAAGAACCCTTCTTCCACAATCTACGATACATGGTGCGGGATACAACTCACACCTACGTAAGTGAAGCTAGTGAAACTATTCCTCAGGGTCTTCATCCACATCGATGGGAATGATCCCATCCTCTGCAGCCTCCAGAAACTCGTAGTCCTCCTCATCAGTGAACTCGTCATCCTCAAAGTCGTTGTCATCACTCAGGAAGTCATCGCCTCCTTGGATGTCTTCTCCAGCTTCCTCCATCTCCTGGATCTGATCCTGCTGTGTCCGGACAGTCATCTCTAAGGTGCGAATCTTCTCGCGAAGACGGGTGATAGTAGCGACATTCTTGGCGCGCTGCAGGCGGAGTGACCGGCGGTCCTTGGCGAGTAGCCTGATAGCGTCGGCATGATGAGCCAAAGCCATCTGAGCACGGTGGGAGTGAACACGTGTCAGCTCCAGGTCCTTCCGGGTCTCATGAAGCATAAAGTCCAAATGCTGCACATGGATCTTGAGCACCGGGTGCGAAGAGAGTGCCATGGGTTCCCCCATGGTGTCGTGCCTTGCGAAGTGGGCGAAGCGGCTTCCCCGGAGTGCGGCGATGTTCTGTCCACACACCCGAGCAAGTCCCTCCTGAAGGGCGTGAGCAAGACCGTCCATCCAGCTGTAAGCCTTGAAGGAGAAAAGGATCCTCTCCGAGATGGGAGGTTCCGAGCTTCCCTTCAAGTCAGCGGTGATCATCCACTGTTGTTCCCCAGCGGGGGTGTGGATCCGGACTCCGTGGAACTGGGGAGGTGGGCGTTCGAGCTTTTCGGACACTAGGTACAAGTCGCGCTCAAACACCAGACTTCCTCCGTTTTCCAGATCGTAGGTCTCCGTCTGGACGTAGGGCTCCATCTGAAAGTGAAATGGATGAGTAAGTTAGAGATGTGAACAAGTGTGGCAAAATTTTAAATAGATTTATAAGGAGGTGCATGGCTTATTTTTAAGAAGATCTGGTAGAGAAGAAAATGAATAAGTTTTTCACAAATACTCACTTCATTTTTAGAAACTAAACTTTTCCGAACGTCCATTCTAACTAGGGTCTCCTAAGGTCAAATAATGGCTCTGATACCAACTTGTCAACACCCGGATTTTTAAGTCCAGATGCCTATTATGCCATTCCTCGCAATCCCAGGAATATTGTTTTTGCGAGACATAATAGCTTGATATCACAACACATCATTTATTACAACCCATAATCGTCTTACAACAAAGGATCACATGATCCAGTCTTAATACAACATAGTGGATCTAGAGATCCCATTACAAAACACATAGCGGAAGCGAAGTAACGGTCGTGGTCCATCTTTCCACAGGCAACTGTTGTCGGGAGCGGTCCTAGTTGTCGTAGACGTTCTGCTGTCCATCTTCCTCGTACAACTGTTCACCTTCATAGTCGGCCATTTGAATAGCCGGGGACAAAGCCATGAGTACTTTTAAAGTACTAAACTAATACTAGTGTAAGCACTATCAATTGTGGTAAGGGGATACTAAGCTCTAAGTTTATTTGCATAAAGCCAGGTTTATTTCATAAACATTTAGTAAAGATGCTTGAATCCAATAGACTAACTCAAGTGGGAACATTAGTGTCATTCCCACAACTCGGTTGTGATTCAATCCCAAATCACCATTCAACTTGCAACAACAAGTCACCAGTCATATGTCACATTTTTGAAAATGGTCTTGATGACGGAACAGTATGGCCTTTCCAATCGTCCGTAACCGTGGACACGGCTATTCGAATAGTTCTACACTCTGCAGGTCGTACACTTGTGCCACAATATTTGCAATAATCCGTCGGGGTTAACTGGCCCTGATTTATCATACTCCGTATGCGGACTACCAACCATAACCTTTCACTTATATACTCTAGTACAGGCACCTCTCCCCATGAGCTTGGCCTCCCGGTGAAAACCAACCTGTTAACCCGGGAACTGCACAGGGCTTGGGCCGGACAATTCACCTCAATCACGTCATTTCGCAATACCTCATATTGCTTCGGAGGCAGCCCTTGGCATAACCCCTATGACGCTTGTTTAGAGGGAACCCATACTAAAGCACATAAATTTCTAGTTAAGCCCGTACCCATTTTGGGTATTGTGGGGGTACTTTCAAAATTGGAATGGTATCGCATCCAAACCCAACCATCAGTTTTATATCAAAAATCACCATCTTCTCATGGTCATATTCACCTTCAAAGTCATTCAATTGAATGAACCATCATTCCAAGGTTTCCACTTCATTTCAAAGTCACATGTTCCCATCTAGAGTAATCCAATTTTAATTGATTAGCACTAGCAACTATTTCATGAGGGGTGATAAGTATCTTGGAGCTTGCTAGGCTAAGTGTGATTTTCTGGTACTACTCTATATTTCCACCAAGTGAATCATAAACCAAAAAGTAACTTTGATAAATAAAATCAAATAAAGCTTATAAAGTAAAAACTTTGGGATAGGTTCATAAAGTAAAATGTAATGATGCCTTGCTCTAGTAGAGCTTTGCACCCTGATGGTTAGCAAGTTTATTAGCTTGCATTAGTCTAGCTTGCAAGAATGTTAGCTTGCTTGTAGGGGTAATATTACTATTAGCTTGCAGTAGACTAGCTTGCAAAGGTATTAGCTTGCCTTGATTGGTGAAGTGATCAAAGTATTCTTCTTCTTCCTCTTGGTAGAATACTTCCTCCTCTTGATAGTCTCCGGTACTAGCGTCTATAAACGAATACGAGGATACAATCACCAAACAATGCTTAAGTACTCTTAATTAGCCTTAGTGGCTCACACAATGATCTAGCATTACTACTTAATATTTATTACAAGATTATGCTAGGTTTTCCTTATTTAATAATAGGAAAATAATTTCCTCTCATTGACATATGGAGTTAGGGTTTCTCTTTAGTATGTGAGAAAATAATTTCCTCTCATTGAATCTTCTTAAGATTTAATTTCTCTTATGAATAATATATGACCTAGGTTGACTAAAGTCAACCTCTTCATACTTACCATTTGAGAAAATGATTTAAATGAGGTTCCATACCTCATGTAATTTAATGCTAACATGGTAGTGTTTTAATGCCACTCAATAATTCAAGATGAGGTTACTTAGACCATGATCACTACCTCATATTGAATTACTTGAGAACAAGATTTAAATGAGAGGGGTATCTCTCATATGATTTAACACATATTTGTAACTAATTTAAAGGACTAATCTTGAGGTGATTTAGTATTCTCAAAATAACCAGGGGTAATCCCATGTTGACCAAGGTCAACACTTTGCACTTAGTATTTTGAGAAAGTGAGTTAAATGAGATTCATCATCTCATGTGATTTTAATTAATTTAAATATTATTTAGATTTAAGATTTATAAGGGAGCAAGTATGAGCTTAGGAAAGTAAAAGGGCAACACATTACTTCCTATTATTTGAGAAAGATAATCTAAATGAGGTGAGCACCTCATACTATTTTAGTAACACCCTGTAATGGTTTAATATTGTTAATTAATTAAGAGTGAATTTTAATTGACCATGGGATCTACTTCATATCAATTTGGTTGAGGTAAGATTTAAATGAGACCAAAGTCTATCATATGATTTAATAAATAGGTTTGAAATATTTAAATACTACTTATGAGAAAGATTAGGTATTTTCAATATATAAACCTATGGGTCATTAATTATGTGTTATTAATTCTTATTGAATTATTTGGACAAATGGTTTATGTGAGAAACTATACCTCATATAAGTTAAACTATCCTCTAAATGATTAACCTCTCTAATTAACCAAGCATGAGACTTATTTGATCAAGTTCAGTACCTCTATTTGAATTACTTAAGATCACAATTTAAATGAGAGAGAAGCCTTCATACTATCTAAATAATTCTATGTGTATGTATTAAATGAACTAGAATGGCTCCATAGTCTTGATTTAACTCTAGTCCATGATCATGCAAAACAACCATGCTATATTTTTGCATAAACAATTATATTATGTCAAATGTGATTTATTAGAGTTGGAATCAACTTAAAATCATTTCTAGATAATTTCTAATATTTATTTGAAGTCAGAAAAGTCTCTGCCTTGTTATTTTTATTATTTAAATTTAATTTCGAATTTGGACATGAGGCCAGTGCCATTATTTAGACAATTTCATGAGCTTTCTAAATATATAAAATTTGCTAAATTTGGTGTAGTAGATTTCAAACTATTAAATTTTGAAGTTGGCACCAGTATTGAATTTGAACTAAATGGATTAAATGGAATTTGAATTAATGGGCCACGCGGGAAAATCTAACGGGCTAAACAGAATAAATGAACTAGGCCGGCCCAACTAACGTTTCACCACCGCGGGCCAGCTGACATGTGAGGGGCCACCCGTCAGCGACTATTAAACAGCGAATCGGTAAGGGATGATGTGGACCGTGGATCACAAGCAGATCGGACGAGCGAGGTGCGTCGTCTTCTCCGGCGAGAGGAACTTACGGGCGCGGCGAGGCTAGGGGGTCGACGGCGACCAGGGGCTCCGGCGATCAACGGCGTTGATGCAGGACGACGTTGCAGATGATGGCGGAGCTCCTCGAACAAACCGCTGCTCCTGGGGTGGCTTCTAGCTCCGGCGAGCTTCTGCGGAGGAGCACGGGCAGTGAGGATGAAATTGAGCGGTGTGACTGGGCAATGTCAAGGAGCTAGGGGCTGAGGAGGGTCAGAGTGAGGAGGGAAGTCGAGTGGTGCGTCGAATTGAGGAGGAGGAGCTCTCCTTTTATAGATTCGAGAAGGGGCCGTGGGTGCTGGCGAGGTCGACCATGGACTCGACGTTTCCGAGGCGCGAAGGGGCAGGCTAGGATGCGTGCCGTGTAGGCGACGGCTAGGCGATGCTAGCGCGCTTGATGGCGCTCCAAATGATGGCCTGTGGCGCCCTGGCGACGGTGGTGTACGTGCGGTACCGTGGCGGCAGGTCGACGATCATGGCGGCGTTGATGGGGCGGGCGCGAGCTAGCGGGCGTGTCTAGCGGGTAGAGGGCGGGCAGTAGGTGCTCAACGCGGTGGTAGCTTGGCCAGAGAGGGACGAGGGCGCTCGAGCACTTGATGTACTGGCGGCGTCCAGGACTGGTCGGGGCGCGGTCACCGCGTGCTTGGCACGTCCTGGGCGCGTCTGGGCACGGCTGGTTCGGCCAATGGGGTGCATGGGCGATCGATCAAACGGTACTGGCGTGATCCTTGTGTTCCAGAGATGCTTGAAGACAAGGGGAAGAGTTGAGATGGAGGCCTGAGATAGGGATGCCCAAAGGTGGCCGGGGTACACGGCATAGCTTTGTTTTAGGGTTTTTCTTCTCCCTCCTCTCACTTCACTTGATCAGGGCTAGCACTAGGGTGAAGCAGGGGTCGTAGGGGAGTGCAATGATCAAAGCTAAAAGAGGTTTAGTGAAGAAACCAGTGGGTAATAGGGTGACACACAATTCTGGATTATTGCATGCAAGGTGTTCGACTAAATGGCCGCATGAACTTTTATTTGGATTTTTGCAATTCTTTTTGGTGGAGCTTATTTATATATTAATTGTGATTGAATGGTGGTGGTGGTGGTCAATTTGGTCAAGGTTTACAAGAATTCCAACATGGGGTCATCTTCACATAATTTCAAAGTCTCCACTTGGCAGTTCTTTACTGGTCAACCTGGTCAACATTAGCAGAGATGGTCAACATGAAAGTTGTTGACTTTCATGTGGTCTTGGATGACCTGGTCATAGTTGACCAAGTTTGGTTGAAGAAAAGTCAAAGCCAGAGGGGTAAAGAGGGGAACATTTTATAAAGTGACAAAATGACCATTATCACATGTATGTTGATTTCTTGATTTCTTTTGATTTGATTCTTGATCCAATGATGCAATTGTGTTAGTTTATCATATTGAAGTATTTTAGAAACAATGGGGCAAGCAATTTTGGCCTTGGTGAAGGATTTGCATTTTGGCATATGTGTATGTGAGTGAAATTTGGGAAATCTCTCCCTATTTGATTTCTCTCTATTTGATTTGACTTTGATTGACTCTCATGTGGTTCTTATGAGTTTAGTAACATTTTAAGAGCATTGAAACTAATTCAAATGGTCTTATTCAAAGATTTGCAAATTTGGCCTTAATACATAAGAGATGAGGTGTCCAATTTTCATAACTTGTACTAGGGTTGTTCTTGCTTCACTTGAACATGGGTTAGGGTCCATTTAGTGTTATAATATGTTTAGAGAGGGTTTCACACCATTTGGTCAAGGTTTAGAGACCTAGGTCAATGTTTGGTGAAATGCCCATGTGTCACATATGCATATGTGGTATTTTATTTTTACTTTGACTTGGTTTGGCCCAATTGGTTTTGTTGAATGTTGAAATGATATATGGAGGTGATCCAACCATTCACAACAAGTCCTAGGGTTAATTTTCTTAAATTCCCTTATTTACTATTTTACTCTCATATGCCTCTATGGCATTTTTAGTTTTCTTTTTATTCTTTTTGGTTTCAACCTAGAGATGATTTAAGAAGTACTATATAAGGTTTATAAAGCTTTTCCAATCCTTTAAGTAAAGTGAAAAGGTCTAGGATAAATATTTATAATTGTAGCCATAGGCACCTATGCCTTTTTCCTATTTAATTTCCTTTTATTTTATTTTCACTAGAATGATGAGAGGAGGGGTGAGTCTTTAGGGTTTAATATTATTTCAAATACTAATAACAAGCAATCATGGCAAGAGCACCAGAATTATACAAGCTTATTATGTATCAATCTTAATTTAATAAAAGTTTTTGTTGGTTCCAAAATTTGGAATTAGGGAAACTCATTTGTTTTGTTTTGAAATTTTTGGGATGTTACACATAAGTTCCATAAGACAAGTAAAAGTGGTTTTCTCTTGATCTTGCTTTTTAAAAGGCAATTTGATAAAACCCAGAATAACCATCAAGGAAACAAAATGAGTTTTCTTAGAGAACCTTTCTAACATTTGATCAATAAATGGTAAAGGATAATGATCTTTCTTAGTAACTTTATTAACTTTTCTAAAATCAATGCACATCCTATAACCAACTACTACTCTTTGAGGAATAAGTTCATTATTCTCATTTGGCACAACAGTAATTCCTCCTTTCTTAGGGACACAATGTACAAGACTAACCCATCTACTATCAGCAATAGGATAAATAATACCAGCATCAAGAAGTTTCAATACCTCATTTCTTACCACATCCTTCATCTTCAGAATTAAATGGAGTTGATGTTCAACAACTGGCTTTGCATCTGGTTCCATATTAATAGCATGCTAACATATTGTAGGAGAAATCCCCTTCAAATCATCAAGTGTGTTTCCCATAGCTCCTCGGTGTTTCTTCAATACTCCCAATAATCTTTCCTCTTCTAGTCCTGAAAGTTTAGAACTAATAATAACAAGATATATTTTCTTATCATCAATATAAGCATATTTAAGATCATCAGGTAAAGGTTTTAAATCGAAAACAGGATCTTCCTTGGGTGGTAGTGTGGTACCCAAATCTTCCACAGGTAAATCATGCTTAAGCATCTCCGGTCGAAAAAAATCTCATCAATCTCATTTCTTTCCTCCATAAAGATCTCACTTTCGTGATCCTCCATATATTGCTGCAAAGCATTGTTAGGAGCAATAGCAATAGAAGCAAGTTGTTCAACTATAAAATCCTCATTAGGCAATTCAGTTTTATAAGGAGCTTTAGCAAACTTAGAAAAATTAAAATCATAAGACTCTCCATCAAATGTAGTAACAATTTTCTCCTTCTTGCAATCTGTAATAGCACCACAAGTATTCAAGAAAGGTCTACCAAAAATTATAGGACAACTCTTACTAGCAGCTAACCAAGTACTAAAAAATCAGCAGGATATTTAATCTTACCACATCGAACTTCCACATCTCTAACAATACCAATCGGAGAGATGGTATCTCTATTAGCAAGCTAAATAACCACATCAATTTCTTCAAGTTCACAAGAACCAATTTCATGCATAATTTCCTTGTAAAGCTCATAAGGAATAGCACTAGAACTTGCACCAATATCACATAAACCATAACAACAATGATCACCTATTCTAACAGAAAGCACATGAGCACTATTTTTCTTGGATTTACTAGGATGCGAAACAATATTAGAATCATCTTCACAACATATAATATGTCCATCTTCTACATTTTCAGTAACCAAGTCCTTTACTATTGCTACCATAGGTTCAATAGTTATTTGTTCATCGGGTTATGTAGCTTTCTTTTTACTTTTATTAACCACACTAGTTGTAGTAGAATTATCCTTTAGCTTCGCCTGGAAAGGTACTTTCTCAATATAAGGTTCAGGCAAAACACGATCAACAGTACAAACTTCAATATTTCTAGCAGAAACACAATCAACAATATCTTTATAAGGTGCATGATACTTGTTCCACTCCTTTTTGGGAACATCAAGATAAGAGGCAAAAGCCTTAAAACAATTTGCAAGAATTTGAGAATCAAGACCATTAACATCACTCATATTACGAAAGTCATTAGTTTGCCTAAAAGATTCCATTCATAATCATAATTAATACTTGACTTTCTTCCTTTATCATTCTCCCATCCTTCATTATTTTCCTAAACTAGCACAGTGGCCCTCGCAAATGCGAGGGCATCAACTTTAATGTATGAAAAATATACCTTTTCATCTTACACAGATATTCTTATTTATTATTCATCTTATGCAACTCTAGCACTTCATCATTAAAGTTTATTAAACTATATAACCCAGATGTCTTTTAAAAGCATTTTTAAATAACGGGTGAACATTGATTTTCCATGATTTTTTTGGTTAATATTCTCGTAGAAAGTACAAATAATTCACACATGGTCGTTCAATAATTATAGAAATTGATTATTGTTGTACATGTAATTATAGTAAATATATATAATTACAATACGACATGATATATACTCACTCCTTTCTTGATCTTAAAGCCTATTAGAATAAACAATATGCATTCATGCTTATCGATACAACAATCATTCTTGATGTAGTTGAAGGTATTTTGATCATAATTCTCGAGTATTACAATACTTCATGCCACCTAAGGTGATCCCCAATTTCATAAGTCACATTGCCAATGTAAATTGAATTTGTAACTGATAACCTGTCTAGAGATATGTTGTGCAAGCGTTCTGCCCTTGCAATGTGCCGCATAACCCCTACAATATTTTGCCCGGTGTGGATTGCTAGTGATGCAAGCACCCGGGCATTCTTCTAAGCTTCCCTTTCACTTTGGCAAGATAGTGTTTCCATGGGAGACGGGTAGTAATATACATGTGCATTTGAACTGATAGCATATGGTGTGTTCCACTCGACCTTGGTGTGTGTATTGGTTTTGAAGACATGGTGCGAGCGCATATATTATGAAGGTAATTAATGGACAAATAAAGAATTTTTTTTTAAATAATCCGCACATGCAATTGCAAGAATGTCATCAAGTACTAAGTGGTCCTTTAAGATGTATATAAATTTATATACCTCTTGGTTAGTTTTAAATTTAAGTAAGATGGAGTGCCAGTATACTATTGCATTGTATATGCTTGATACTGAACTTACAAATACCTAAATATTGCTAAATAAAAACCTGAATATTTTAATACCTAGGTATCTGTTTGTTAGTTTTTAAATTATGCCTCCACTTGAATATTTCAAAATAAAAACAATTTTGATATTTTAATTCAGCCTCACCTGATAATATTTGTGCCTGGAATATCAAGTAGAGCATACTTTTATTTTCCAAGGTATAACACAGTGATAGTTTTTGAGTAACATGAAATTTCTAGGGCATGAGCCACAAACAACTGTAACATATAATGATGGAATACTTGGGCTAGAAATACCTTCTGAACGTGTTCTCCTTGCGAACCCCAATAACTTCTAAATCATAAAATAACCGCTCGTAGCACGATTTGTGGAATCACTGCAGACTTTCTGCTGAGCTGCTTAAGCATGGGCGTCTTCAGGATGCTCCAGAGAGAGATATGCGTTAGTTATCTAAAGATGTACCTGATAACTGGGTACGCGGGACGGCGAGGCTCAGCGGCGGCGCGAGGAGGAGGGCTGGGCCCGGGAACGCAGGGGTCGGGAGCAACGACGGCACCACCCGCCACCGGCCCAGAATCTGCGGGGGCGCGATTCGGGCCGGGAGGCACCAAGATCCTCGGGCCCTGCTCATGGGGGGCGGGGAAACCCGAGCCGTGGGTCGACGGAGGGTGGGACGTCGGCGGCGGGCGAAGCTGCGCACATTGTCTGCTATCACTGTGGGAAGACAGGTCACATCCAAGCGGAATGCAAGGATGAACCTTTCTGCGTCAAGTGTAACAAGAGCGGCCATCTGTCAGCCATGTGTGCCTCGCTGTCGAAGGCGTCTGACCCCTTCTGGGCTGGATACGGAGTGGATGGCAGGGGTTTCACCTGTTGTGATGTACCAGAAGAGGAACTGCTGCCCCCAGCGCCGAATGCGGCACTCGTGATCCTGGAGGGGGGTGATCTTTCGGCGGTTCAGATGGAGGAGGAACTCAAAGACTTGGTGGATGAAGATTGGGAGTGGCACGTGCAAAAGATCAACCGTTCGGACTTCTCGATGTTCTTCCCTTCCAAAGAAAGTCTGCGCATGGCAATAAGGGGTGGGGGCCTTACACTGCCATCGAGCAAACTGCACGTCATTGTCACCTCCAACGCCGGGGACCCGGCGGCGGCGGAGCAACTGGAAGAATGTTGGATCAAGTTGTTTGATGTGCCCCCCCCCCATACAGACAGGCGGTGCGGATTCTCCTGGCAACCAGGGAACTGGGTCGTCCCATTGCTGTGGATGCTCAATCCCTTGATTCCCCTTTGGATCCGGTGAGGGTGCGGATCGGGTGTAGACCACCGGTGCGCCTCCCTCCTTACACCGTGTTCTTCGTCAACTCCCAGGGGTTCAAGGTCCGCATTGTTAGGGAAGAAGGAGAGAGGGAGGAGCAGTCAGATCCTCCGCCGCCACAGAGGAAGCTGTCAGATGAAAGAGAGGAAGACCTGGAGGAGTCTGAGGGAGAGGGCTGGAACGGAAGACGGGGCAAGCATTTCAAGGACAAGGGAGTGGCCAAGGATGGGGGTGGCTCGGCTCCCGAGCCCAAACGTAAATCTGTCCCCATATCGGCTACAGATGATCTGCCAGGGGGCAAAGGGCCGAAGCTTCCCAACTCGGCTTTCAGCCAATATGGTTCAAACTTGACGGAGGGTGGGGATATTTTCCCTGTGCTTGCAGAGATCCTGCAGCCAGCCAAGGCTCCGGCGGAATCGTCTGGGGAAAGGGTGGACTCAGCCGGGGACCTCCCCACTCTTTCTCCGTCGTTGATCTCCTTCCAAGAATCGCCGCTGGCGGGAGGAGAATCAGTCAAGAGTCGCCCGTCTCTCTGGAAGGCGCAGCAGTTATCGGAGGAGGACCGCGTCGAGGCTGGTATTACCACCCCTGTGACTTGGGAGTCTGACCCACTGGCCATGCGCTCCAAGGAAAGAAGAAGCAAGGCCAATGCCGATCGCCCGTCCCTTGCCCTCAAGCTGGTGGCCCAACAGCTGTCTTTCAATGATGTGGACGTGGCGGCCACGGGCCTTGCGGAAGGGGAATCTCGTAGGATCGAGGAAAAGGCGCTGGAAGGGGAGTTGTGGGCGGAAGGAGTGGCTGTGGCGGAGCTGGCTGCCCCAATCAGCAGGGCGCCAAGGAGCAAAGCGTCGCCGGTGGCAGCGGCTAGGACCAGCGCGCGGGGTGCGGGCTCGGCAGCGACCACGATTCTGGAGAAGGCGGTCCAGCGCGCTAAGGATAAAACGCCAGGTACGTCTAAATCGGTCGACAACTTTGCCATTCTTCGAGATATCCCCGATTCTTCTCTCCTGTCGGTTGCCCACGACAGTTGCATTGTTTTTCCTTCTGCGGCGGGTAACCCCGCGCCTTTGCTGTCTATGTTGCGAGCTCGCGAACTGGCTCAAGCGGAGCTAGCGTTGGCAAGGGACAAAGCGTTGGCAGAAGCTTTAAAGAAGAAAGAGTCGGAGGTTGTGGGTGAGGCCCACCAACCCAGTGGCACGTCCCCTCCCCCAGTTGGGTCTGGTGGGAGCCGTGCAAAGGTGATAAGGCAGGTGAGGAAGAAGAAGATCCAGAAGAAGTCGCCGGTCACTGTGAGAAGGATCCTAACCCGCCAAGCACGGGGGCGAACAGGGGTTAAGCAATGAGAGCCCTTTTCTGGAACATTCGCGGGTTCGGTGTTAGGGGACGCCGGACCTTGCTTAAGGACTATCTCCGGAAGCACAGAATTGACATTGTTTGCTTGCAAGAGACTATCAAACAGGATTTTACGGATCAGGAGCTCAGGAGCCTTGAGATAGGAGAAAAGTTTGTGTGGTGTTGGCTTCCCGCGTGTGGGCATTCTGGGGGAATGCTGCTGGGCTTCCGCGACAGCACTTTCGATGTTGGGGGCATCGAGAGGGGCCGGTACTTCATCAGCACCGACATCATCTGTCGCGCGGATAAGTTTCGCTGCAAGGTCTTCGGCATTTATGGACCTGCGGACCACTCTCGCTCTGCGGATTTCCTGCAGGAAATTTCCAACAAGGTGGAAGCAGCCGAGGTGCCGATCCTCATGGGGGGGGGGACTTCAACTTAATCAGGGCTGCCCACGACAAAAACAACGATAGGGTTAACTGGACCAGAATGGACTTATTCAACGAACACATCGCTAGCTGGGGCTTGCGAGAGATTCCGCGCACGGGGGCGCGCTTCACCTGGAGCAATAAACAACTAAACCCAGTTCGGTGTGTGTTGGACCGGGTGTTCATCTCGCCATCACTGGAGCTTCATTTTCCGCTCTGTGCGGTCTCGGCCGAAACTAGCCTGGGATCCGATCACACTCCCTTGGTTTTTGACTCCGGTGATGGGAACCCGCCAAGGAGCAACAGATTCTTCTTTGAGTCCAGCTGGCTTCAGCTTCCAGGCTTCCAGGATTCCGTGGGGATGGTGTGGACCTCCCTTGCCAATAGAGTGGGCGGCAGAGACATTCTGGACTGGTGGAGTTTCATGAGCGGGGGGCTCAGACAACAGCTTAGGGGCTGGAATGCCAACAAAGGGCGGGAGACCAGAGCCCTGAAAGAGGGCCTGCTGTCACAGATCAAATCATTAGATGAGAAAGCGGATGCCGTGGGGATCGATGAAGAAGAGTGGGCCCTCCGTTATCACTTGGAGGACCAGTTGCTGGAAGTCTTCCGGGCAGAAGAAGAGTACTGGAGACAAAGGGGTCGTGCCCGTTGGGTTTTACAGGGTGACGCCAACACCAAATACTTCCACGCTTTGGCGAATGGGCGCCGCAGGAAGTGCTGCATATCCTCGCTGCTTTCGGAGCAAGGGGCTATCACGGACAAAAAGCTCATACAACAACACATCTATGAGTTCTATCGGAACCTCCTGGGGACGGAAGAAGCTAGGGCGTGTGGGCTACACCCCAATGCTTGGAGCGAGGAGGTCCGTGTCTCACAGGAGGAGAATGACATCCTGATGAGGACCTTTTCGGAGAAGGAACTGGAAGAGATAGTCATGGACATGAAATCCGACTCGGCCCCAGGCCCGGACGGGTATCCAGTCTTCTTCTTTAAGAAGTTCTGGGGTTTAGTCAAGCTCGGAATCCTCCACATCCTTAATGACTTCATCCTTGGGAGGATTGACATAGCGAGACTCAACTTTGGGGTGCTCTCGCTTATCCCTAAGATTCCTGGGGCAGACAAGATTACGCAGTTCCGGCCGATCGCTTTGATCAATGTGGTGTTCAAGATTGTCTCCAAAGCCTTGGCTACCAAGCTTGACCCCATTGCTAATCGTATTATCAGCCCCAACCAAACCGCGTTCATCAAAGGCAGGTTCATCCTAGATGGAGTCCTAGCACTTCATGAGATTGTCCACGAGCTTAAAGTCCGGAAGCAAGGTTGTCTGCTGTTAAAGCTGGACTTTGAGAAAGCGTACGACCGTGTTAACTGGAACTTCCTGCAAGTAGTGCTCCGGGCAAAGGGTTTTGACGCTGGGGTGGTTCATCGCATCTCGCAGCTGGTCATGGGAGGTCAAACGGCGATCTCGATCAACGGAGAAGTGGGCCCCTTCTTCCGTAACAAGAGAGGAGTTAGACAAGGGGACCCCCTCTCTCCTCTGCTGTTTAATTTCATGGCGGAGGCGCTGTCCATTATTCTCACCTCAGCTGCGGCGGCGGGACATATTGCTGGGGTGGTTCCACACTTGATCCCGGGGGGGATTTGTTGGAGATATGCCCAAGAGGCAATAATAAATGGTTATTATATATCTTTGTGTTTATGATAATGTTTACATACCATGCTATAATTGTATTAACCGAAACATTGGTACATGTGTGATATGTAGACAAACAAGAAGTCCCTAGTATGCCTCTTAAACTAGCTTGTTGATTAATGGATGATTAGTTTCATAATCATGAACATTGGATGTTATTAATAACAAGGTTATGTCATTGTATGAATGATGTAATGGACACACCCAATTAAGCGTAGCATAAGATCTCGTCATTAAGTTATTTGCTATAAGCTTTCGATACATAGTTATCTAGTCCTTATGACCATGAGATCATGTAAATCACTTATACCGGAAAGGTACTTTGATTACACCAAACACCACTGCGTAAATGGGTGGCTATAAAGGTGGGATTAAGTATCCGGAAAGTATGAGTTGAGGCATATGGATCAACAGTGGGATTTGTCCATCCCGATGACGGATAGATATACTCTGGGCCCTCTCGGTGGAATGTCGTCTAATGTCTTGCAAGCATATGAATAAAGTTCATAAGAGACCACATACCACGGTACGAGTAAAGAGTACTTGTCAGGAGACGAGGTTGAACAAGGTATAGAGTGATACCGAAGATCAAACCTCGGACAAGTAAAATATCGCGAGACAAAGGGAATTGGTATTGTATGTGAATGGTTCATTCGATCACTAAAGTCATCGTTGAATATGTGGGAGCCATTATGGATCTCCAGATCCCGCTATTGGTTATTGGTCGGAGTGAGTACTCAACCATGTCCGCATAGTTCACGAACCGTAGGGTGACACACTTAAAGTTGGATGTTGAAATGGTAGTACTTGAATATGGAATGGAGTTCGAATATTTGTTCGGAGTCCCGGATGAGATCCCGGACATCACGAGGAGTTCCGGAATGGTCCGGAGAATAAGATTCATATATAGGAAGTCATATTCCAAGTTTGGAAATGATCCGGTGCATTTATGGCAGGTTCTAGAAGGTTCTAGAAAAGTCCGGAAGAAATCACCATGGAAAGTAGAGTCCCGGAGGGACTCCACCTTGCATGACCAGCCAACCCTAAAGGGGAGGAGTCCATGGTGGACTCCCCTAGGGTGGCCGGCCAAACCCCTCATGGAAAGGGGGAATCCCACCCCAAGTGGGATTCCCACCTTGGGTAGGTTTTCCCACATATGGGAGGTTTTAGTGTTGGGGTCTTATTCGAAGACTTGGACTAGAACTCTTGGTGCTTCCACCTATATAATGAGGAGGAGAGGGAGGGGCAGCCACTCTTTGGCTCAGCCTTGGCCGCTTTAGAGGGCCGGCGCCCAACCCCCTCTCTCCCCAAACCCTAGCGGTCTCTCTCCTCCACCACATCCCGCACGCTTAGCGAAGCTCCGCCGGATTTCTCCACCACCACCGACACCACGCCGTCGTGCTGTCGGATTCAAGAGGAGCTACTACTTCCGCTGCCCGCTGGAACGGGGAGGTGGACGTCGTCTTCATCAACAACCGAACGTGTGACCGAGTACGGAGGTGCTGCCCGTTCGTGGCGCCGGAACCGATCGTGATCAAGATCTTCTACGCGCTTTTGCAAGCGGCAAGTGATCGTCTACCGCAGCAATAAGAGCCTACTCTTATAGGCTTTGGAATCTCTTCAAGGGTTAGTCTTGATAATCCCCTCGTTGCTACCGTTTTCTAGATTGCATCTTGGCTTGGATTGCGTGTTCGCGATAGGAAAATTTTTGTTTTCTATGCTACGTTTTCCTACAGTGGTATCAGAGCCGTGTCTATGCATAGATGGTTGCACGAGTAGAACACAATGGTTTGTGGGCGTTGATGCTCTTGTTATCTTTAGTTGAGTACTTTGCATCTTTGTGGCATAGTGGGATGAAGCGGCTCGGGCTAACTTTACATGACCGCGTTCATGAGATTTGCTCCACGCTCGACATGCAACTTGTATTGCATTAGTGGCTTTGCGGGTGTCTGTCTCTCCTACTATAGTGAAGATTCAATTTACTCTTCTATTGACAACACTAGTATCACCGTTGTGGTTCATGTTCGTAGGTAGATTGGATCTTACTCGAAAACCTAAACCACGTAAAATATGCAAACCAAATTAGAGACGTCTAACTTGTTTTTGCAGGGTTTGGTGATGTGATATGGCCATAATGTGATGATGAATATGTATGAGATGATCATTATTGTATTGTGGCAACCGGCAGGAGCCTTATGGTTGTCTTTAAAATTCATGTTGAGTAGTATTTCAAAGTAGTTGTAATAGTTGCTACATGGAGGACGATCATGAAGACGGCGCCATTGACCTTGGTGCTACGCCGACGATGATGGAGATCATGCCCGAAGATGATGGAGATCATGTCCGTGCTTTGGAGATGAAGATCAAAGGCGCAAAGACAAAGGGCCATATCATATCACATATGCATGTGATGTTAATCCTTTATGCATCTTATTTTGCTTAGATCGCGACGGTAGCATTATAAGATGATCCCTCACATTAATATCAAGATAATAAAGTGTTCTTCCCTCGTATGCACCGTTGCATTGTTCGACGTTTTGAAGCATCTCGTGATGATCGGGTGTGATAAACTCGACATACAACGGGTGTAAGCCATGTTGCACACGCGGAATACTTGGGTTTGCTTGACGAGCCTAGCATGTACTGAACATGGCCTCGGGACAGGAAACCGAAAGGTTGAACACGAGTCATATGGATGATATGATCAACATGTTGATGTTCACCATTGAAGCTACATCATCTCACGTGATGATCGGTTTTGATGTAGTGTATTTGGATCGTGTACCACTTAACAACTATGAGGGATGTTGTATTAAGTGGGAGTTCATTAGTAATTAGATTAAAACATGAACTAATTATCATAAACATAGTCTGAGTAGTATTTTGAATTAATTTTGTAGTATTGGCATCCGTTTACTACTATGCGCTAGTCTTGTTATTGAGATAGAAATACTGTTAAAATCTGATAAGAAACTTTACGGATTAGTACCGTATTGTTAAAGAATCAAGAATTGATTAAGTCCTATTGCAAACTTTTAGTGAAACTCACTTTGTTGATTCAGAGAGCTATGGTTTCAATTAGTACCTAAAGTTATCTTGTCTCCGTGAAACTTGAAGTTCAAATCTGTTTGAAAAGTAAGGAGCTGAAAATTTAGTTTTCAGAAATAATCAAGGTATGAGATATATGTGATATCTAAGACCTTATTGCAAGATGATAGAATATAATTTGGTGAGACTACATAAACTCATAAGTTTTATGGGAATGTATGAAGGTTGAAGACGCCAGGCGTCACAATCCTCCAACTATTGGAGCACTAACGATATTCGCATATCCATGAAGTTATCATCCTTAGTATGCACCGTTGCTAAGACTCGTCGTATCGAAGCATCACGTGATGATCGGGTGTTATAGATTCTACGTGTGCTTACAATGGGTGCAAGCCAGATTTGCACATGCGAATACTAAGGTTAAACTTTATGAGCCTAGCATGTACAGACATGGTCTCAAAAAGTCGTCATGATATGATGGATAAAATTATGAGTGAAATTGTTCATCATATTAAAAGGTTACTAATAGTGAAATCCGGAACACTTGTCATATGATGATCAACTTCAAAGAACCTCAAGGTTATTGGTATTTGATCAACAAACCTAGAAGTTATTGATATTGAAGTGTTTTTCTGAATAATGAGGAAAGCTAAAAGAGAAACTACAAAAGATTATTGGCAGAAAGGAAGAAAGAAAAGACTAGAAAGTCTAGCTCAGGTGTATATAAATGATATACATGTTATGGATGTATTCCTCATTTGGTCACACAATAAAATTCTTGGGTATTTGTACCACATTGGTTGGTATGAAGTGTCATACAAAACAACGCAATACAAGAGTACAATGGCCTAAGTGACTAACAAGGAATATGATAGGTATGCACGTCTGGAACAAAAATAAAGTGTTATTATGTTCGTCGTTGGCATTCTATCTAGCCCTTAGAATTTATAATAAAGAACTTAATAATTGTTATTTTGCTCTGGTCAAATGAAAACAATGAGTTGTTCAAATTATGACATTAC
Organism: Lolium multiflorum; assembly: GCA_030979885.1. NCBI lineage: Eukaryota > Viridiplantae > Streptophyta > Magnoliopsida > Poales > Poaceae > Lolium > Lolium multiflorum. The sequence continues at coordinate 104,299,488 of CM061747.1, forward strand.
TCCATGTACGATGGATAAGTTATTATAAATCTTAATGGTGAAACACACATACATAACACTGACGCTAAAATGCCATAAGGCAAATGATTTGAATTCCACTCATTTGTGGAACCGCCATTTAGGTCATGTTAAAAAGGAACGCATGAAGGAACTCCATGCAAATGGATTTTGGAGTCACTTGATTTTTGAATCATTTGACGCTTGCAAATCTTTTCTAAAGAGAATGATTAAAATACCGTTCATAGGCCAAGATTTGAACGGGCAACTAACTTAGTGAAAAATACATGATGATGTATATGGTTCACTGGGCATAGTTGTGTGCGGGAGATTCTTCTACTTCATGAAAACTTTCAACAATGAATTGAGTATATATATGTGGATATATTCAATAAGGAAGAAGTTTGAAACATTTGAATGGATTCAAATAAATTTCAGCATGAAATGGAAATCATCGTAATAGAAAAATCAAATATCTATGATTGGATCATGGTAGAAATATTTGAATTACGAGTTTTAGCGAACATCTAAGAGAGTTATGAAATTGTTCTACAACTCACATTTCTTGGAGTATCATAATGATGATATAGTATCGAGATATGTATCCAAACCTTGTTGGATTAATGATGAGATAAAATATTATGACGCCATTATATTTTTATGGATTATGCTTTAGTGACTACCGCTTTTACACTAAATAGAGTATCATCATGATCCGTTGAAATGACACCATACAAGTTATGGTATGGGTATAAACCCTAATAGTCTTTTCTTTAAATTTTGGTCTAAGTGTTTACAACCAAAATCGGATGAATGTCTTTGTTGGTTATCCCAGAGATTTAATTGGGAATTCTTCCCACAAGACAAAGACAAAAGTGTTTGTCAATGTTTCTTATTTCCGAGAAATTGTTTCTAGTGAAGTATTTGGGTGGGAGGACAATATAATTTGATAAGGTTTATGAACCTGAGCATAATGATCAGAGTAGCGCAGCATCGGAATTGGTTTCGGAAGCGACCATAACGATCATGGCTCCCATGACTACAAAGTGTTTTAGCCATGGAGATCGAAATACATATTGAATCTTGTAGGTATGGTTTACTTTGTGATCAAATAAATGATTTGTGAACAAAGGATTGATTTTGAACAATGATAAACCAACTACAAACAAAGAAGTTATGATGGGCCCTGACTCCGTTAAAATGGTCATGCGCCATGAAATCCAAGATAGATGAATACTTTATGAAAGTAAATGGATCTATGAAATTGATAGACTTGGATGAAATATCCTTGAAGAAAGCTTGACTTATCGAAAAATTGTTTACGACAAAGTTCAAAGAGTTGAATACGATAAGATTAGATCTTCCGTAGCAATGCTTATAGTCTATGTGGATTATTCTAGTAGGATGGCAAAATACATTACTTATCAGAAGTATGTATTAAAGGTGTATACAAGATACAACCAAGAGTTTTTGCTGGTCCGTGGAATACTAGATAGGTATACGAACTTCAATTGGATGAAGTAAGTATTGCGGAGTTGGAATCTTCACCAGATGAAATAGTCAAAGAGTTTTTGATTTCATCAAAGACAATGAAGAGGCTTGCATTTGCAAGAAATTAAGTGGGAGCGCTAAGACACATTTATAATACTTTATGTAGGTGACATATAGTTGGTTATAAATGATGTAATTATATAATTGATTAAAAAGGTTTCATTGAGAATTAAATTTCAATGAAAGGATATGGACTGAAACAAATTTAGTGTTAAGATCTATGAAGATAGATTGAAACACAAAATAAGTTTAAGTCAAAAGTACATAGAATGGATATTGAAATAGTTCAATATAGAAATATTAAGAAGATGTTCTTGTCATGTGAAGTTTTAACAAGACTTGAGTGTATCTGACACTCAATGAGTAAAAACACATAAGTGATTTTAGATCACTAATAATATGTACACAATCAGATATCTTGTGCTCTAAAATGTTATGAGCATATACCAGAATGATTCATGAGATGATCATTGAAAAACAGTAAGAATATTCTTGAAGTACTTAAGAAGAACCAAGAATATATATATAGTTTTGTATGGAGAAATGACAAACAAATCGTTGTAAGATGTTGCATCGATATTTGTTTTGTCACATATGAAAATAAAATTTCAATCTCAAATTAGACTAAGTGTTGTTTTAAAGGTAGCACAATGAACTAGAAGTTGTCTATGTTAGATTTAGAAGAGTTCTAAATATTGTGACGGAATCTACAAAAGAAGGCAGAGTATGTCATTGTTTTGACAATGACAAAGGATGTTAAGTCAAGAGGTTCTTTGAGAACTTGGTGTATTTCCGACAGAGTCAGAACTTTGAAGCTATATTGTGTGTGACAATATTAGTGACATATTTCAGACCGCGGAATTAAGGTTCCACCAGAAGACCAAACATATTTAAGGCCGACTCATTTGGAAATGAGTGATGCGTTGAGACGAAAATGAATTACAAAATACATACGGTTCTGAGCATGTCAGATCCGTTGACTAAAACCTCTCTCGTGAGCGAAACATGATAAAGCACCAGAAAGGTGTTATATCTTTACATATGTAAACTAGATTATTGACTCTAGTGCAAGTGGGAGACTGTTGGAGATATGCCCAAGAGGCAATAATAAATGGTTATTATATATCTTTGTGTTTATGATAATGTTTACATACCATGCTATAATTGTATTAACCGAAACATTGGTACATGTGTGATATGTAGACAAACAAGAAGTCCCTAGTATGCCTCTTAAACTAGCTTGTTGATTAATGGATGATTAGTTTCATAATCATGAACATTGGATGTTATTAATAACAAGGTTATGTCATTGTATGAATGATGTAATGGACACACCCAATTAAGCGTAGCATAAGATCTCGTCATTAAGTTATTTGCTATAAGCTTTCGATACATAGTTATCTAGTCCTTATGACCATGAGATCATGTAAATCACTTATACCGGAAAGGTACTTTGATTACACCAAACACCACTGCATAAATGGGTGGCTATAAAGGTGGGATTAAGTATCCGGAAAGTATGAGTTGAGGCATATGGATCAACAGTGGGATTTGTCCATCCCGATGACGGATAGATATACTCTGGGCCCTCTCGGTGGAATGTCGTCTAATGTCTTGCAAGCATATGAATAAAGTTCATAAGAGACCACATACCACGGTACGAGTAAAGAGTACTTGTCAGGAGACGAGGTTGAACAAGGTATAGAGTGATACCGAAGATCAAACCTCGGACAAGTAAAATATCGCGAGACAAAGGGAATTGGTATTGTATGTGAATGGTTCATTCGATCACTAAAGTCATCGTTGAATATGTGGGAGCCATTATGGATCTCCAGATCCCGCTATTGGTTATTGGTCGGAGTGAGTACTCAACCATGTCCGCATAGTTCACGAACCGTAGGGTGACACACTTAAAGTTGGATGTTGAAATGGTAGTACTTGAATATGGAATGGAGTTCGAATATTTGTTCGGAGTCCCGGATGAGATCCCGGACATCACGAGGAGTTCCGAATGGTCCGGAGAATAAGATTCATATATAGGAAGTCATATTCCAAGTTTGGAAATGATCCGGTGCATTTATGGCAGGTTCTAGAAGGTTCTAGAAAAGTCCGGAAGAAATCACCATGGAAAGTAGAGTCCCGGAGGACTCCACCTTGCATGACCAGCCAACCCTAAAGGGGAGGAGTCCATGGTGGACTCCCCTAGGGTGGCCGGCCAAACCCCCTCATGGAAAGGGGGAATCCCACCCCAAGTGGGATTCCCACCTTGGGTAGGTTTTCCCACATATGGGAGGTTTTAGTGTTGGGGTCTTATTCGAAGACTTGGACTAGAACTCTTGGTGCTTCCACCTATATAATGAGGAGGAGAGGGAGGGGGCAGCCACTCTTTGGCTCAGCCTTGGCCGCACCCCTTAGAGGGCCGGCGCCCAACCCCCTCTCTCCCCAAACCCTAGCGGTCTCTCTCCTCCACCACATCCCGCACGCTTAAGCGAAGCTCCGCCGGATTTCTCCACCACCACCGACACCACGCCGTCGTGCTGTCGGAGAGGAGCTACTACTTCCGCTGCCCGTTGGAACGGGGAGGTGGACGTCGTCTTCATCAACAACCGAACGTGTGACCGAGTACGGAGGTGCTGCCCGTTCGTGGCGCCGGAACCGATCGTGATCAAGATCTTCTACGCGCTTTTGCAAGCGGCAAGTGATCGTCTACCGCAGCAATAAGAGCCTACTCTTATAGGCTTTGGAATCTCGTCAAGGGTTAGTCTTGATAATCCCCTCGTTGCTACCGTTTTCTAGATTGCATCTTGGCTTGGATTGCGTGTTCGCGATAGGAAAATTTTTGTTTTCTATGCTACGTTTTCCTACAGGATTACCCACCTTCAGTACGCCGACGACACCCTGATCATGATCCAAGATGACGATGCTCAGATTGCCAACCTGAAGTTCCTTCTAATGTGCTTCGAGGACATGTCAGGTTTGAAAATCAATTACCATAAATCCGAGGTGGTGGTTATGGGTGCCACTGACCTCCGTAAACAGCAAGTGGCAGACTGGCTGAACTGCAAGCTTGGGGGCTTCCCCTTTATCTACTTGGGTCTCCCCATTTCCGACAGGAAGCTCACCATGGAGCAATGGCTTTTCCTTGTCCGTAAGCTGGCTGGCAGAGTTGAACCATGGTGGGGTAAGTTCATGTCTTCGGGTGGACGGCTTATCCTCTCCAACTCGTGCCTGTCCAACCTTCCCCAGTTTGCTATGGGGCTGTTCTTGTTACAAGATGGGATCCACGCGAAATTTGACTCGCATCGGGCCAGATTCTACTGGGAAGGTTCTGGCCCCAAGAGACGATACCACCTGGTCAACTGGCCGGCAGTTTGCAGGCCAAAGGAATGTGGAGGTCTGGGGCTCCTTAATTCCAAGAAGATGAACATTGCCCTCATGCTTAAGTGGGTGTGGAAGCTGTACCAACCAGAAAATCCGATATGGGCGCAGATTATTCGAGCAAAATATGCGGCAGCGAACAACATCTTCGAGGGATCGGGACAAGGGGGCTCCCAATTCTGGCGAAGTTTGCATAAGATTAAGCACTTGTTCAAGTTGGGGGCTAGGCACTTGGTCCAGGATGGTACCTGCACTCAGTTCTGGATGGACAAATGGCATGGAGACGTGGCTCTCAAGGACAGATTCCCTGCTCTTTTCAACATCTCCAACTCACAGATGTGTACCGTGGCCCAAATTTGCAGGGGCCGGGGTGCCTTAACCTTCCGTAGATCGCTGGACCAACAAGGCATAGCTGACTGGCACCTGTTGAGAACCATTATTGAGCAAACTCATCTTGTTCCAGGCCAGGATAGGGTATCCTGGATGTTGGAACCCTCAGGTTGCTTCTCGGTTAGATCTATGTATCTGAAATTGGCTCAGGGTGCTTCCATTGCTCATTTCCGTGATGTTTGGGCTGCTCGGATCCCTCTGAAAAACAAGATCTTTGCTTGGCAACTTGTGCTGGACAAGCTACCCACGAGTCTCAACATTTTGTCGTGGCATGGGCCCGGAAACGGCTGCTGTAAACTGTGTGGTAGGCCGGAGGATGCCGCGCATATTTTCTTCACCTGCTCTACTGCAATCTTTGCCTGGAGCGTGACCCGCCAGCTGCTGGGGTGCAGCTGGTGCCCCGCTAACTTTGCGCAATTGTTTGCTATCATCTCTAGTCTCTCGGGTAGATTTAGAAGATGTGTTTGGCTTCTTTTTATGTCACAATCTTGGGCTTTGTGGCTCTTCAGAAACAAGATGACTATTGAGTCGAAATTCATGAAACATCCCGCTAATATTATCTTTAAAATGATGCTTTTTCTTCAGATGTGGAAGCCCCTGGCAAAGCCTCTGGATCGGCCGTGGATAGATCACGCGATCGCCGAGCTCAATCTTCTTCACGACGCAGCGGCCCCAAGAAGGAATGATCAAGCTTCCTGAGCTCCCCCGGCGCCCCTGCTGCTGTTCGCTTTATGTTCTAGCTTGTTCTAGTTTGGCGAAGCTGTATGCCGCAGCATGTAATGCTTTACTTGTTTATCTGTTGAACCTGAGGGCTTTATTAATTTAAAGTCGGGCAGTCCATGCCTTTTATCTAAAAAAAAATAACTGGGTACAGTTGTAGTATGCTAATGAATATTATCCATCTGTTGTTGACCACAAATGAAGAAATGTGAAATAAAGAGTATATATTGTAACGCTGCGTTCACAACATCTCTTGGAAAAAATCATTTCAAAATCTCACTATCTCATTCAGGATTGGGGATGCTACCTGCTAGTTTTAACTCACGATTTGAAAAATCAGATGGACTACATGGCCAGCAGAGTTCAAATATTGGCAACACTAAATGTGTTACGTCCGGAGTTAGTGCACAGAAACTAAGAAATATATAATAGAATTCTGTGTGACAAAATATATATTACCAAATGTTGGAGGGACTTAGATCCGTAATAAGGGATCTCTTGTGAGCATATCAAATCTACCCCTTTGTCCATTGAGGTTGTCCTTGCTTGTACCATCCAGTAGTAGTTGTACTTTTAGAGAAAAAGTTAGGATAGCATAGCTTCATCATCCCTAGAAATTCCAATGACTGTTCATAAAAGTCATATTTACAATCAGACCAATGAAAATATTTAAATCAATGTGATTCTTCGTCACAAAATGATTATAGTACCATCTAGTATGACATATCTTTCCGATGAATCTCAGCAAACACATGTTAACAAGAATTAACTCATATAAAATAGCCTCAGTGACGTAACATCTTTTCTTAAGTATATTTTGCCTGGTGAGTTTTGGCTTATCAAACTGGTTTGCCAGTAGTTATTTGGGGCTTGGTTTGTGCATAACATGAATTACCTCATATAAAGTAGCTGCAGTCATGTAACATGTTTTAGAAGTATACTTCGCATTTAAGGTGTAATTTCTATATTAGTCAATCCCCTGACACCTTGCAAGAGAAGATACTTTGTACGTGATTTTTTTATGTGATATATATAAACAATTGTGTTGATTGGGACGTTTATATTAGCACATCTCTAACATGTTGAAGTTACAGTTATGGTGACGATAATTACCATGGTGGTACTTGCTCAGGAAAGAATGAACGTAAAATTGCAGCTTTACAAATAAATCTGTGCTTGATACTCGCGCAGCCACACGAACGGCGATGGCGGCAGCCAAATCAGCATCAATCTTCAGTCGGTACGCAAGTCCTCTACCGCAGCTGCAATGCTATCTTGGGAGAGATCCATGTGCTCGATTACAGCCTGGTCAGAACATGGAAGCGGAAGAATCAAAAGGTTAGAGAGAAAATGGATTAGGAGACACGAAGCGGCATGGTGGACTGAATTCTACCTGTTTATTGAAGGTAATGACAACATGGAGAGAAGACCCACAGTGAGGCGGACCATGAGTTCCCGCAAGAGCGGTGAGAACTGCATGTCATATATTTTTAATTTTTTATGCATTTTCTAATTAACAGTCAATGTGCGGCTGATTTGGGGCAAGGCTAATTTTTTTTATTGTGGACTATTGGTTGTTTATTTCCGTGAACCATTTTGTATTGCTAAACATATACTATCTCTGTTCACTCCGGGCATAAAACCCGAATCCCGAATCCCGAACCCGAAATTCCCGATCCCGAACCCGTATATCCCGAACCCGAAAAACCTAAACACCTAATCGGGAAGCATTTTCAGATACCCGAATTTTGTTCAGGAAATTCGGGTTCCAACTTAGGATGCCCGAATTGCCCGAATAGCCCGAAATACGTATAAAGCCCAGTAAAAAATCCCACGCCGAACAGCCCACTAGGCCAAGTTCCACAACTAACCCTATTTTCCATTCACTCCATGTGCGTACACCCATTCACATCTCCCTTACCCTATCCTGACCCAGCCGCCACACACACACAACGCCTAATCCTGGTTAATGACTAGCCTGTGATGCGCGGACGCCGTCCTCTACCTGCCGCAGCTCGGCGCCGGTGCGTACTTCTGGTTCTGCCTGTTTTTCCCGGTCACAGCGCACTACCTCCTAGCTGCGCGCCACCAGCAAGGCTGCAACCTCCGCTGCTCGCCGCTCGCTGCTCGCCTCCCATCTTTCCCGGCGACGGCAAACGCGACGGCGGCGCCTCCATCTACCTCGACATGATGCAAGCTCAATACTGGCGTCCTTCACCCCGCCGGGACCCAGGCTCGCATGCGGCGGAGAGAGGAACTGTCTTGTATGTGCAACGAATGGTGGACATCGACGTTCAGTGTTCGATATTTCGGGCGATTCAGGAATTACCCGAACCCGAACCCGAATAGTCGGGTACCCGAATTGTCGGGAATCAAAAATTTTGATGCACTTTCGGGTGTCATTTCCTAAAACCCGAAATAATTTTTTCCCGAATTTCCCGTCCCGAAATTTCGGGATTTCCCGAACGCCCAGAGTGAATCTCTGTTTATAAATAGCCGTCTGAGATTTGTCTAAATGTGGATGTATCTAGACGCTATATATCCAAATTTAGATAAACTTCAGACATCAATTTATAAACGGAGTATTTATCATCCGAAATTAGTTGACTTAGTTTTGTTTAAATACCAATGTATATACATATAGACACTAAAACATGTCCTATCTAGATAAAGTTGAGCAACTAATTTGGAACAGAAGGAGTAAATTGCTACTACTTTTTCAGAGTAACCGGCAGAAGCGCTGCCTTTTTATTAAGAAGGAAAACTGTATAGATGCTCAGTATCAGCATCCACCAAGGAAACCCCATGTAGATTTCTACTAACAGGTAAAATATCAGAATCGATGGTTATCCATAAGAAATTAAGCATACATGATAATAGAGAACATAATGCATCATCCGAGAGACTGAATGGTTCATCACCCCCAACTGAACCGAATCAAAGAACATGGGAGCAATTATGTAGTTCTACTGCAACTTCATATGCTGCTAGACCAATTACATGTGCAACTACAATTTCAGTAGTAGAAACTAAATCTGAAAATGGTACTTGACATGAAAAACGGTTAAACAACCAAAATTCAGACATGAACCATGGTCTCTTAAATTAATTGGAGCTAGAGAAATACTATATTTTATTAGTAGATGGCACTCTAGCTAGCTTATTTATCAAAGAATACTAATATGTTCATTGCAGAAAATAAAGGATACTAATATGCATCCATCACACGTACGAACATCATCAGACCTGATGCAATATTAGATATCTGCAGTGCACGAAGGATTGAAAATTATATTTTAAAAATACTAAATAATTTAATTGTCTTTCCAAAACAGTACACCAATATTTAATGGTCAGTCAGCTAAGGAAAACCAATACATGAACCCTGGCATACGCTAACAAAATGATGAGCTCATGTGTAATTGGATTGAAGCTGGAGATGGAGATGGAACTTGCACAGGGCGGCAAATGCAAAGTGCAGCATATAGCCTAGCGGTTGCATCGAGAGGATCCAGCCAATGCATCCATGGACTAACAAATGTACCTTCTATTTTTTTGAAAACACGTTAGTCAGTTCTGACTGGAAAACGTATATGTTGAGACCTTATCTCAAATCAGTAAATTAGTGTTGGAGCCGATTACTATGGCTGATGGCTGCCTGATTTTGAGGATCTGGTGGATGCTGCAAGCTTTGGTCATCGCCGTCGCGGAGACACACAGTCGCATCCACACGAAAATAATGCAGATTGGCCACATGTGATAGGAGCGACTGTCATCCTTGCATCAGGATGGCACAAAGTAATTAGAGATTTAGAGACTAATATGAAGTACGGCTTCCAATTCAATTTGTCCAACACCAGATCATAGTGGAGGCCATAATCGGATGCTTTATTCTCTTTCTTTTAGGGCAAGCAGAATATCAAAACATACATCATAATTCCATTAATTATTAAAGAAAACTTACATCTTACCGTCAAGTACTCGTCCGCCGCCGCCGTATTCTAGTGTATTCTCATGCCGCCGTACTCTGATTATCCCTAACATGTCCATGCATGCTGCCACCGTCAGCGTATTTGCCTGGGCTCTTTTGGGCTTTTGTCTTGTCGAGTGTTCCATGCATGCGCATCAGCAAGATCTGATTTGATATTGCCTGATGCATACACCATGTGGCCATGCAAGATGGATCGATCAATGCTCTTGATCGTACACCACGGCGAACTTTTGTACAACGGCGAGGATCGGAGCAGCGGAAGCACAACCGGACGGCCGGACCAATAGATCAAATTAATCATGTACATGTGCGTCGCCGCGCATCTATTGCTCTATTTGGACTATTCGCCCAGCTAGATTGGAACTTATATCTGCATGTTTCATGGAACTGGCGGCGGTAGGGGTGATGATGATCAAATACAATTGTCTAGATTGGTTTGTCAAGCAGAATAAAAGGGTCTCGGTGGCATAGGTGGGTAATTACGGCACTGGTCCACCAAATTATAATTAGAGTTATGAGATCTAACGGTGACGTTTCTTTAATAAAAGTGGGTCCACCAAATGGACGATTAGATGTTTCTGATTTTTGTGGGATTTTCTAGCTAATTCTCTAATTTATGGTTAACCCTTAATGTACTTTTAATATATAATAGATAGATGCGGTCGAGAAGATCCAATTTAGCTTCTTCCTTCATAAATCCTTATCATGAAGACAAAGCCTTGCATAGAAGTTATTAGTAACAATATTACTGGGGAGCTCATGGATGGGGCATTTGAGCATTAGTGACTTCAATCTCCCCCACGCTTGGGCAATACTCTATCCATCTTGAGGCCAGAAATTACATATATTATTCTGATCACTTGGAGGATAGAATTTAGAATAAAAGAGAGGTACAATTTCCTCCCATCCAATAGATCGGCCATTCTTCAGCATCTTATACCATTCCGCAACTCTTCCCTTAAGTGATAAAGAGAATAATTTCCTCTTAACTTGGTCCATTGAGATACCTGCACACTTGAACAACTCGCATAATTCATGTATAAAGAGTAATGATCACCCGGATGGACATTTCCATCCCCAAAATAGCAGTTATTCATAACACGTTCAACAATTTTCATAGGTACTTTAAAAGGATCTAATTGAGCACGCGGTGGTTCATCTACTACCGTAACAATGGTATTAGTAATCCCAAATAGGGAGTCAAATGGAGATGACTCCATAATAAAGCAGTGGCATACCGAAATAAAAACAACACTTACAGTAAAAGTTACCTTTACCAGTTCCACTCTTCAATAGCACTTCACTCCCCGACAACGGCGCTTGAAAATAGTCTTGATGACCCACAAGTATAGGGGATGTATCGTATTACTTTCAATAAATAAGAGTGTCGAACCCAACGAGGAGCGGAAGGTGTTGACGAGCAGTTTTGATCGAGGATTCACTGTAAACACTAGCAAACAGGTTTGCAGGGGTATTTGGTATTGTAGATAAATAAAGTACGAGTAAATAAAATGCAGTAATAATAATTGCAGCGAGTGGCCCAATCCTTTTTAGAACAAAGGACAAGCCGGTTGTTTTACTTATGATGAACAAACGTTCCTGAGGACACACGGTAATTACGTCAAGTGCTTTCGCTTCACATAGCTGAATAATCTTCAATTGTTTGGTAAGCGTTGGGTGGGTGAACCTATGCTAATGCACTACCCCATACTTGGACTAATACATACTGGTGATTATACCTCTTGCAAGCATCCGCAACTACAAGAAAGTAATTAAGATAAATCAAACGACAACCTTAAACTTTGAGATCCTACACTCCCTCGTGGCCCGGTTTCCTAACGGGGGTTTGGGTTTCTGTCGCTCCCGCAACCCCACAATTAGTAGGCAAATACACAATGCATTCCCCTAGGCCCATAAAGGTGAAGTATCATGTAGTCGATGTTCACATGACACCACTAGAAGAATAGCACCACGACTTAAATATCAAATCATTGCATGTTACTCAACATAGTTCCACTCTAACAACGTACATGACTTCTCACATGTCCTCAAGAACTAAATGAACTAATCACGAGACATCATATGGATCATAATCAGAGGTGATATAGTGATCAATAACAATCTGGAAATAAACCTTAATTCAATGGTTTCACTCAATAGCGTCAACTACAAGGAGTAATGAGCACCGGGAAAGTTTCCCCTATGAACTAGACAAGTATCAAACCCAAGATGTTACAGCGGGACGACGTGGAGATGGCGGTGATGATGGTACTGGTGGTGGAGATGATGGTGATGATGATCCCGATGAAGTCTAGCTTGATGGCGGTGACGATGGCGACGATTTCCCCTCTCCGGGAAGGAATTTCCCCTGCAGATTTCAGCCTGCCGGAGAGCTTTTCTCTCTCTCTAGTTCTCCGCCCCGTAGCGGCAGCGGAACATTTCTCTGGTTGCTCTCTCATCTTAGGTTTCTCGGGGGTTGAAATAAGCGAGGGGGCATCGTCAGAAGTGGGCGAGGGCGCCCAGACCATGCCTAGGTGCAGCATGAGGCTGGCCCGCGCCTAGGGGTGGTCTAGCCCCCTCAGGGCCCATCTCTGCCTCCCTTTCTAGCTTTCTCCGTATCTGGAAAAATAGGATTTTCTGTATATTTTCTGAGAATTGTTGGTCTTTAGAAATTTGTTGTTTTGACGGTCCTTTTCCAGCAGAATCCTGGCTCCGGTGGTTAATTCGCTAATAATCATCAAACATGCAAAAAATAGATGGAATGACATAAGTATTACCTCTAAATATGAAATATATCGACGAATAATAGTAAATTATGGTATAGAATAGTGATGCAAATTGTACGTATCAGATGACCATGTGGAGGTTGTTCGACTTCCTCGCCGTCAAGCACGTTCTCATCTACCAGCTCATCCCACCTCCATATTCATCGTATCCTTCATCAGAAGGCGTTTCATGCGCGGCTTGTCCAGCAGCAGCGGTACTCGCAGGCACATCCGCACGAGGAATGCGGCGTGCACGTCGTCGCGCATTGTCGCGAGGCTGCGGTAACCTAACCAAAACCTCCTGGAACTTTGAGTCAATCTTGGAGTTCAAAGCTTCCTCGAGGCCATCTATCTTCTCCAACACAATTTGAGCTTGGAGTCAATGTCACCAAGGCACGCATCCACGCCGTGTGAATGCCCGCCCAAGAGGTGAGTGAAGTGAGCATGCAACTCCGCACTCGTCATCCTATCCGGGTCAACAGCGGCCGATGTAGTTCCTATCATGGTTAGTATGCAACAAGCAAAAATGTATATGCCTAAAAACTACGGAATATGGTGGTTCACGCAAAATTCGTCAAGCAAAATACAAAGCTCTTACAAGTTCTTACCAAACAGGAGGAAGGCGATATGGCAATCAGCAAGTATCAGTGTTACCCCAAAGATTGCCAAAGCGATTACCAGGTGTTGACATAGAGCACGTGGAGACAATATGTAGAGCTGTAGGAAGGCTAATATGGTAGCAAAACAACAATTGTCAAAATAACGATGCAATATTGAAAGTATGCTCAACAACGGTAATGTCCTGGTCCTAGGCTAGACCGTACTAGAGACGCGAGCCTAGAACACTAACGAGGTCACGACGCGGCACACAAGCAACTAGCAGCGATGAGGTGGCAAACAAAAAGCAAAAAATCACTATGATGGCGAATGTCTCAAAATGATTCCCGAGGTCTAAAAATAGTATAGCCTAAGAAAACTTTTTGTTGAAATTTCTGAAAAGTGCTCTGGAAAGCGTGCAGACGCCAAAAAAATGTTGCTATAACAGCCAGTGGAGAAAAGTGATCCCCAAGGTTGAAAACTAGTGTAGCCAGAAAAAAATTCGGAGGCGTTTCCAGACTTCTTTTTTTGGTCTCCTTCACAATCTTTACTGGTGGTCGAAACTTATCTCACGAAAAAAATTTCTACAACACGGACGAAATTAGAAGGCAACAACTATTAAGGAAAACAAGAAAACCTTAGTCTACACGGACTCTGCCGCGGCAGAGAAACAACACGAAACCGTGTTGCGGTAGGAAACATGGTATATGACAGATGTATATGACGGTGGCGGAAACGATCAGGTGGGTGTATATGGCAGTGGCGGAAGTATTTATGGTGGGTGAATATGGAAGTGGTGAAAGTATATGGTGGTGATGATCTGCGAGTGGTGCGAGTATGCGGCGGCGGCGTAACTACTATGACCAGAGAACTCAAAACTCTAAAGTAACTAGACGCTACGACCAGCAACTCGACACGAAGATGCATACACAAATTCAACTATGCAAAACTGAAAATACAAAGCAAAAGGCTAAGGGGGTTTATGGGATGATATGATCTAAAACCCTAACTGTATTTTTGGATTTTTCGTGGTTTATGGGTATGAAGGTAAATGCAATCTACACTAGGAAAACTATAAAATCTCACCGAGCAACCTGAAATTTGATACCACTTGATAGGGCAAAGGTGTCCGATCTTTCAATGAGATGATGATAACGTCGATTTGTTGGTGGAGTTTGTGCTTGACGATCCGACTACACGTGCAAAGCTCGTGCGCCAATGCAATTGCTAGGACAATCACCGGGAGTTACTGATCTTGCGGTTGCACGATCAGCCTGACCAGAAGGTCTTAATTCCTACCTGAAATGGAGAACACGTAAGAACTAATAATGCAATCAGAATATTGCGGAAATAGATGAAAGCTTTATTGAATAAGGTGGGATTCTGAATAGTCGGTCTTGTTCTGGGCGTTGGCCTCAAAAGAAGTACACGAAGGGTTGCAGCAATGGCTAACTTTTAGTCTAATCAAAATCCGAGTCTAAATGTGACGACTATGGGGGTATTTAAAGGAGGAAAAGGTGGCGTTTCGGCCAGCCATACGTATGGTGGCCGAACCAAACCCTAGAAGGCCTTTCCCCCCTCAGTACGGACTCTAAACAGTGGCTGAAATAATTCGTGCGAAGATGACATGGGTCTGGCCTAAATCTAAAGGTGACGCAGCACTATGTAATCATATGGACGAAATTATGAAGTGGAAAACTCTATATTTCGTCCGTGTCTTCATTTCTTATTATGGTGGCTTCAAAGTTCTGAAATCTCCACTTGCGGCGTCCTCTTCAATCGTCACATGTTTGCTGTCATCTCCATGCACAATCATGCTCCAAAGCTTGTCCCTCTTGTCCATGCTAGGTCCATCATTTCTAAGAGTAATAAACACATCTGATTTAGGCAGCATCATATTCTCATGTATATGAGGAATAGTTCCAAGAAACGAAAGTACCTGATAGTTAAGTTGTTTGGCACGATCTCGAGTGATCGGTCCTTGTATTTGTGTGGCTGTAGGTACAACGGTTTTATTAATAGATGTGATGTCCTCATCAAGATGCCATCAGCAAGATAATATGGCTTGTCATATGCATTTCCATTGACCTCGTAGCTCACCTGGGGAGCTTTGCCTTGCATAAGCCTATTGAAAACCGATGATCGGTGCAACACATTGATGTTGTTGTTGAACCCGCCATGCCAAAGAATGAATGCCAAATCCATAAATCTTGAGATATGACTGCTTCAGGAATGACAGTTTGTCCCTCTGCATGCCCGATGTACTGACCCTGCCATTCAAATGGACAGTTCTTCCACTCCCAGTGCATGCAATCTATGCTGCCAATCATTCCTGGGAACCCTCTAGTCTCGTTGATAGAAAACAACCGCCTTATATCCTCAACTGTTGGCTCCCTAAAGTAATGTTCCATATATATCAACAACCATTCCATTGGTAGGAGGTAAAGCCTAGCGCACCTGTTGCATCGGGCCTGCATTGGAAGTAGGGGTCTTAGTCTCTGACGCCGCGTAGAATGACCATGAACAGGTCCCTTGACATCCTGTACCAGCGCAAGAACTTTTTTTCCTTAAACACCGGATCAGTGCGGTGGAAGTAGTCTTTGTGGAGCCGGATGTGCCCTTCCACTCTGTTGCGCGGCAGGTTTTTTGAGCGGCCCTTCACTGATCCCCGGTGCACCGGCGTCTAGCTTGAATTGTACTCGTGGAGGATGGAGGCCGTAGCAGTAGCCATTGTCTGCGTCGACTGATCGACTCCTCATCGGAAGAGGAGTCAACGACCTTCGCGCGGAACTTGTCTAGGGATCTGCCACATGTTCATCTACGTGGGTAGGAAATGCGGATCAACGGCCGCGCACAATAGCGTCGAAAACACAAGCCAGAAACCTACCGACGCAATTGATCGAACAGGTCGTGGGCAGCGAGGCCGGGCGGCGCAACCGGCAAAGTTTGGCCCCCAAAAAGGCGACAGGTGCGCTCCAGAGCCTACCCCGAGAGAGACCCCGCTCTCCGGCGTGGAGGACCGAGCCGACGGCATGTACTGTGGCGGGGCGGCAACAAGTGGGGTTGTGGTGGTGGCGTCGCACTAGGGCCGCAAAGAAGGGGAAAAGGAAGCAAATCGAAGCGGTCGATTGCTGTCCCTGATGTGCGGGACCGGGTAAGAAAAGGAGGACGCTCGGCGCGACCGCGTAGCGTCCGCGGAGACGCAAACCTGGCTCATATTTGGCCCAGGTTTGCATCGCCGTGGACGGCCCGATCACTTTGCGTCGCCCCACTGGAGTAGGGAGCAGACGCATTTTCGGTCTCCGCGGACGCAAACGGTCGCTTAGCGTCCGTTTGCGTCGCCCCGTTGGAGATGCCCTTACTTGAAACCGTTTTACTTGAACTATGTCACCGTTTTCCAATGTGAAGCAATGTGTACAGCCGAGAAGAGTTTCCTGGTTGCTTAGAGCATCTCCACTCGCCCTCTCCAAAGGCGCCCAATAATCGATTTGGGGGCGCTGGCACGCAATCAGGCATCAAGCCGCGGCCTCCAATTTTTTTTTTCCGCTGGCGCGGCCCAACTCTTCAACCGGCACTCCAAGGTCCAACCCAATCTACAGGGGGCTAGCGGGGGCGCCGGCGGGACTAGAAAACGCCGCGGGCCAGCCCTGTCGGCGACCAGAGCCAAAAAAACACCTGAATATTTTTCTCCTTCTCGCCCCGCGACCACTATCGCCGCCAAAAACACCCCTCGCCGAGACGGACCATTGCCACCGGTAGTACCCACTCTACCGCCACGTACGCTCCGCCGCAAACCCCCGCCACCTCGCCGACCCTTCCCACCGTCTCCGTTCACCAGCTCCCGCCACGGCCGCTACCTCCATCTCAACCGTGCTCCCACCCTGCACGCGAGGTGTTATGCCACCAATCCGGTGGACTCAGACTACGAGTACGTCGCTCATGGACGAGGAGCTCGCTGTCGCGGCTGCGACCAGGGACGCCGCTAGAGACGATGAGCATCTGGCGATCCTCGTCTCCCTCTTGGCCATGATCTCCAAGGAGGACAAGTCCGTCATTGGTGGCTCCGCAGCGGGCCGCCGCAAGAGCAAGCCAAGGCATATGATGGAAGGCTACTTCATGCTCTATGCCAACTACTTCACCAACGATCCATTGCACGGCGACACCGTATTCCGCCGTCGTTTCCGGATGAGTAGGAAACTCTTTCTGAAGATAGTCGAGAATTTGAGGGAGATCGACTACTTTAAATTGAAGAGAGACGCTGTCGGCGAGCTTGGTTTCTCGACAATTCAGAAATGCACAGTGGCTCTTCAGATGCTTGCCTATGAAATTGCAGGTGATACACAAGATAACTATCTGTGCATGGCAGAGTCCACGGCCATTGATTGTATGTACAAATTCAGCAGGGAAATTGTGGCGGTGTTTGGAGAGACCTATCTGCGCACACCCAATGTGGCAGACACAGCTCTGATATTGGCACAAAATGTAGAGAGAGATTTTCCTGGGATGCTTGGCAGCATCGAATGTATGCACTGGACATGGAAGAACTATCCATTTGCACACCAGGGCATGTATCAGGGACACAAGGGTGCATGCAATGTGGTGCTTGAGGCAGTGGTTGGCCATGACCTATGGATTTGGTATGCGTTCTTCGGCATGGCAGGATCACATAATGATATCAATGTGCTGCAGTGCTCCGATGTGCTGCAGTGCTCCAACGTGTTCCAGAAGCTTGTCGAAGGCAATGCCCCTCCGGTGCAGTTTGAGATCAGTGGCCACCAGTATGACAAGGACTACTATCTTGCAGATGGCATCTATCCAAGATGGTCAACATTTGTGAAGACAATCTCGAACCTTGTACCTGGAGGGAAAAAAGCTTGGTTTGCTCAAATGCAGGAGGATGCCAGAAAGGATGTGGAGAGTGCATTTGGTGTGATGCAAGCTCGCTTTGTCATTGTCCGGGTTCAAGGAGCAGATGTGGGAGGTCATGACATGTTGTGTCATACTGCACAACATGAGGGAATTTCCATTGTTTGACACTGAACCATATGAACTGATGGTTCCTCTTGCAGATGTTGATCACAATGTGCCTCCCGCATTTGTTGTTTTTCTCGCCAGGCGTCAAGAAGTCCGAGACTCCAACACTCATCACCAACTGCAAGATGATCAGGTGGGGGCATTTGTGGACTCTCAAAGGTGGCGACTAGTTTGTTTATCTGTTTACCTTTGTGATTTAAACTTTTAAATTTATGTGGTTTGATAAACCTAAATTATTTGTGTGCTATGTTGAACTTGTTGAATTATGTCCAACATTTGTTTAAGTTGTAATAAATTATCACAGTATATTTGATGTTTAGATTTAAAATATATATGATACTGTATTGGGGGCGTCGTTTGGGGAGCACGGCTTGGCACCGGCATGTCCCCATTTCTAATTTCGCGCCATGCGGTCCCTATATAGACTGCGCCGAACGCCGTATGGGAGGGTGAGTATGCTTTTAGCATACATGGAACGTACACCACGATTCTAACAATGAAAAGAATTTAAGACTTCAGAGGCCGGAAGTTTTCATACGAGGCGTGGAAAAGATCGGTTGTTCTGAAGCTGCAGTCTTGCTTCTCACGTCAACCTTATCTTCTCGCTAAAGCACATACTTCGCTATTTTTCCTTTTCTCATCATTTTCTTCATGGAAATACCGCACCGACCACATGAGCTAGGCCACCACACCGCCGCCGCTCCAGGAACCGCCGCCACCCAAGAACCACCTTCGCCCCGGATTCCCCTTTCTACTCTTATCTCTTTGTTTTGTCAGGAGCTACATGCATGGCCTTCGACCCGACCACCGTTCCAGTCACCGCTGCGGCCCTAGATCTACTTCATCAACGACTCTATATGTGTGATGTCGTCGGTGGATGTGTGTGAGGTCAACGAGCTGCTGCAGCGGCGACATGTGGTGCTTCAAGGGTCCGAAGTCGATGTTGGAAAGGACCGTCGGCCACCACCGGTGAGCGGTGATATGTTGGAATTTTGTTAGTAATTTATATTTCTGATTGTTAGTGCTTTCTGCTGAAATTGTTGTTGTAAAAGTTCTAAAGTAGTGTTGTAAACATCCAACTATTGAGTATTAATAGTCTTGGGTATTTTTGCTGTCAAATTATGCTGCATTGCTACAAGTGCTAGTTTTTATTGTAAATGTTCAGATATTATATTGTGAACATCCAAAGATTTTGTGTCAACACCGTCTTCATTTTCTGATGTGAATTTTTGCTGCAATCCTACAAATTATAATTTTCATTGTAGAAGTTTACAAATTATGTTGTAAACATCCAAAGATTCTGTGTGAATCATGTTTGTTATTTTCTGATGTGAAATTTTGCTTCGATTGTTGGTGCCGTGTGTGTCTTTGGTGAGAGAAAAAGCAGGCGAGAAATATGCTCGGCCTAGTCCCACCAACGTCTGAAAGGTAATCCTTGGAAAAGCTACCTTTCTTCATAGGACCACCGTAGGGTCGCCCGAGGTCGATATGGCGGCGCGTGGGACATATCGACCTAGCGGCGAGTGGGATGACCGATTTCCCCCAAGTCGGTCGCCCGATGCCTAGCGTTGTCTTTACCAAAACACTTTCCGGAATTGGCGCTTGGTTCATCGTATATAGGCTAGATCCGATTTTTCCGGCCATTTCTCCTGTGCACAGTGATCCAACATCTGAAAATTCCTGACCTCCGAAAGCAACCAAGTGAACCAAGCGGGGCCTAAGTGGTTGCACTCACCTGGTATCTTTGCCAGCAACACTCTGGTTAATTGCAGTGGAATTCTTGATGCAACAACACATTAAACAATTCTAATATATTTTCAGGAAACTAAATGATTTATCACAGAGCCTATATATCATCCACTGGGACAAGATCTTCTGATGAACTACCAGAGACCAGAAACGTGTTGCCTTTTTATTGTATATATATCTTAAGTTACATGTTGCATGTACTGTTTAGCCCTTCACAGATAATACAAAGAATAAGAGCATAAGATAGTACAAATGAAAAATACTACAAAGTTTACAAACATTACTGCAAAGACATTGTTCCACAATTGACAATCTTTAGGATAATTTGGCTATTGTCTATTTTATCAGTCAGTTACCGCAATATGTTCTCCTACTATTGGTCTTTGGCAGTAAAACTGACATACTTGAGGATCTAAAACAGCGTTTACAGAATTAATAACTGTGCTATTTTCAGGTGTGTCTGTGTAGGTTCAAAATCTCTGCACAGAGGTCACCTCACTTCAGGTAGTCTGTTAGCTTGCTTATTGTGATAAGTCTAAATGCTTCGGAGAGGTAGGCCTGGGTATGTGCTGATATCTCTTGCGCTACAGATCGCATTGAAGGCCTGGATTCAGGATTTACCCTGGTGCAAGCAAGTGCTATCCTCACGATGAACACAACTTCTTCTGCAAGCTGTTCTGTTGGAGGATCCAAACGCTGGTCCAGTATGTCCTTGAGGAGTAAATCATCTTCTTGAGATGAGGAGATGGCCGGCAGAGAGGTTAGCAAGTCACCAGGGTGCTTCCCCATCATGACCTCCAGTGCAACAACACCAAAGCTATAAACATCGCACTTCTCAGTTACCCTCATTGTGTATGCAAACTCTGCAAGAAGAAAACCAGAACTGACATATGTTAGTGTGCTGCTCTAATATGACACTGCCAAGTAGTATCCAAATTTAGCGGAATTTGAAAATATGCAATGACATTCCATCCAAATTACACAAACATTAGCAAGGTTATTGACACTACTAGTTAATTCTTTGATGGAAATTTCTCAAGTATTTAGAACAGAAGTGCCTAGAAGCATCTACAATATTGTCTCGTTATATCCTGCAGCACCAGTTCTTTTGAGAAAGCTTACTGCTATCACGTAATTAGTACATAGTCCTTTATCGAAAAAATTAGTGGATAGTCCATTTATATGTCCCATTGCAAAAACATATAGTATTGTATACATAAGAAATGTACCTGGAGCCATGTAGCCATACGATCCTGCCACGGAAGTCCAGTTTGTAGAAGCAGACCCAAGTAACTTTGCGGTGCCAAAATCACACAACCGTGGCTCGAAGTCCGATTCAAGCAGGATATTATTCAAAGTGATATCTCGGTGAACGATGGGTGGGTTGCAGTCATGATGCAAGTAGGCCAGGGCATGAGCAACCCCCTGGATTACCTTCATCCTCACGTCCCAGTCCAGCTTATTTTTGCCGTCCTCCCCGTACAATGTCTTCGCCAAGCTGCCCCTTTCCAGGTACTCGTACACCAGATACATGTAGTCACCACTAGTGCAGAAGCCATGGAGTTTGACGATATTCCGGTGGCGAACCTCTGTCAGCGCCTTAATCTCATTCTCAAAACTCTTTTTGTTCACGTCCGATATGTCGCCTGTCTCGGCGACATGGAACCGCTTGACAGCCACAACCTGCCCACTTGCAAGCTCAGCTCTGTACACAGTCCCAAACCCTCCTTTACCAATGCAGAAGATTTCGTTGAAGTTGTCTGTGGCATTCACGATGTCAAAGAATGTGAACTTTCCCTCCTTTTCCCAAATCATGGACTCAAAAGCATCATTGCTGTTAGCCTCCAGCACTTTCGGCTCACGAGGCCTCCTTCTGTATATCAGTATGAGGCAAGCAGCAATGGCTGCAAGTAACACAACCCCCACAACTGATACAACTGATGCAATGACTATTCTCTTGTGATGCCCTGAAGATGCACTGCTTGAACTGTGGTCACAAGAAGCTATGCCTTGCACATTACCACAGAGCCCCGAATTCCCAATGTAGGCATCAGCTGATGTGTTCTGGATAGGAGGTATCTCACCGGTGAGTCGATTGTAAGAGAAATCAACTGTTTCAAGGCTTCTCATGTCAGAAAACCCTTGTGGTATTGAACCACTGAGATCGTTGTGCGACAGGTTCAGTTTCTGCAAAGTTCTCAGCTTCACAAGATTCGAGGGGATGACACCCGACAATGAGTTACTGCTCAGATCAAGAAGGATCTGCAACTGAGCCAGATTGCCCAGCTCATCTGGTATCTTCCCAGACAACATATTCTTGCTCATATCAAGAAACAATAGATCACCAAGCTTGCCAATGCCCACAGGTATCGTCCCCATGAGCAAGTTCCCGGACAAATCGACTGACCGTAGCTTGGAATTGTTGCCCAAACTTGCCGGAATTGACCCCGAGATGGCGTTATGGCTAAGATTGAGACTGAACAAGAGGCCAAGATGGCCCAGCTCAGATGGAACACCTCCTGTGAAATTATTCGCAGCCAAGTTGAGGTTCTGTAAGCTCGTCATGTTCCCAAATGCCGCTGGAATACTGCCGGATAAGCGATTACCATCCATCTCCAGGCTCGTCAAATTGGTGCATTCCCCCCAGTCCGATGATAGCCGGCCGGTCAGCTTGTTCCCGGAGATATCCAGGTAGTTCAAGTTGTGGTGGACACCGAACGCCTCCGAGATGTCACCCGTGAAGTGGTTCCCTTCCAGCCGCACCCGGTACAGGTCCGTGCAGTTCTTGAGGCACGGCGGCAGCGTGCCGCTGAACTTGTTGAGGTTCGCCGTGAAGTTCTGCAGGGCGAAGCCATCACACAAGCTTTGTGGCAGTTCGCCAGAGAAACTGTTGTTTGCGAAGCTCGCGTCGGTCAAGCTCAGCCCCTTCCCGAGGTCCGGTGGTACGGTGCCGCTGAAGTGGTTGTCGAACAGAGCGAGGTAAAAGAGATTTCTGAGCGCTGTGATGGTGGTGGGCAGCTCGCCTTCCAGCTGGTTGGTGTTGACGTCCAATACTTGCAACGCCGTCATGTTGCCAATCTCTGGCGGGATCGGGCCGGTGAGCTGGTTGAAGAAGAGCGCCAGCCTCGTGAGCTGCGTGAGGTTGCCGAACGAGCTGGGGATCGGTCCCGTGAGCTTGTTCACCGACAAATCCAACTCAGTCAGGTTCACCAGCTCGCCGAGCTCAGCAGGGATAGAGCCGGTAAGGTTGTTGCTGAAGAGATACAAGAAGTTCAGCATGGTCGCCTTGCCGAGCTCCGGCGGGATCACCCCGTTGAAGGAATTGTTCTGCGCCTGGAACGATATGAGCTCTGGCCAGCTCGTGAACAAAGCCGGCGGAATCTGGCCGCCGAGTCTGTTGGTTGATATGCCAAACTCCCGCATCTTGCGCATCCCGGCAAACGTCGCCGGAAGGCCACCGGTGAGTTGGTTCGTAGACGCGTCCATGAACGTGAGGTTGGCAAGGTTGCCCAGCTCCGGTGGAATTGTGGAATCCAACCCGGCGCTCTTAATGTCAAGGCGTTGTAGCATCCGCAGCAGGCCAAGAACCGACGGGATCCGACCACCGAGCTGGTTGTTGCCGAGTTCAAGAACTCTGAGCTCGGACATCGATCCAAGGAAATCGGGGATGCCCCCTGTCAGATTGTTGGAGGCAATCCGCAGGTCCTGGAGCTTCCCAAGCTTCGACAGCGACGCCGGTATCCGGCCGGAGAAGGTGTTGATGGACAGGTTGAGGTGCATGAGGTTGGGGAGCTTCTCCGGCAGCGAGGCCGGTATCGGCCCGGAGAAGAGGTTCTGCGACAGGTCAAGGTAGGTGACGTTGCCGCTCTGGAGGACGAACTCCGGGAAGTTGCCGCCGAGGTAGTTGAGGTAGAGCGACATGAAGGTGACGGTGGGCATGGGCGAGAACCTGCTGTAGTCCGTCATGTTGAGGAAGTTGGAGCCCAGGTCGAAATGCTTGATCCTGGGGAGCCTGGTGAGCTGGGGCGGGATGGCGTCGGCGAGGTTGTTGTTGTAGAGGCGGAGCTCGACGAGGCCGGAGAGGTCGCCGAGCTGCGGCGGGATGGCGCCGTCGAACCCGTTGCTGCCGAGGTCGAGCGAGGCGAGGGATCGCAGGCGCGAGAGGCTCGCCGGGATGGGGCCGACGAAGTTGTTCCCGTTGAGGTCGAGCCTGGCGAGCGACGGGAGCGCCGCAGCGTCGAACGCGTCGAGCGTGCCGCCGATGCCGAGGCCCCGGAGACTGAGCGACTCGACGCGGGTGGCGGCGGCATCGCAGGTCACTCCGTGCCAGGAGCAGGGCGACGAGGCCTTGGTCCAGTTGGACAGCACGGCCGCGTCGGTGAGGTTGGCCTTCCAGGCCAGGAGCGCCACGGCCTCCGACTCTATCGCGGCATTGGCGGCGCCGGCAGAAGCCAAGAGGAGGAGGAGGAGCGGGAGGAAGAGGAGGAGGATGCCTGCGGGGGCAACTTCTGGCGTCGGCATTGGGTGGCGGAACGGAGCTCGCCGTCAGGGAGGGGAGAGGCGGGGACGCCGGGATGGGGAGGGGAGGGGAGTGGCGAGCAGCGCGAGGGGGAGGTCAGATTTAGCTATGCGGGCGGCGCGGCTGGTCAATGGGCGGCGTGGTTGACTCCAGTCGACAAGTACTACTTGTGGGCCCCCCTCCATGTGTTGGGTGGTGCGGTAGAGTGTAGTTTTTTGACAAAAAAATTTTTTGAACATGGGAAACTTTGTTATGTACATTTTACAAATAGAACCTCAAAGAAATATCAAAATACAACAAGACCCATTCATTTTGCGCAAGGTAAGTCCTACAAAAACCTGGAAAAGAAATCAAGGCCTCCTCCTTCTCCACCACGATTCAACTCGGTGCAGCCAACCTCAATGTCACCGGCGACAAGACCCAGTGGCGGAGCCAGGATTGGAGCAAGACCAGGGCCAAAAATTAAGCGCAAAAACCCACTAAAAAGACTATGTAATAGAATTTTTTTTGGCACCATTGCAAAGATGAACATCAGAAGGATGAACAAACGGTTAACTCAATTGTTAACTATCCAGTGATACCTAAGAGATGACAAACCTGAAATAGTTGTAATGGGGTTTTAAAAGATAGTACCAAATCAACGGCGTTTGGTTCATCTGAATCAGTTTGGGTAGTTGCTTCATCTTATGTTGTTTCTTCAGCTTGAGGAATTTCTTTGGTTTAATGATTCAACGATTGGTTATGTATTGAGATTAATGGTTAAAAAATATTCATCCTATTTTGCTAGAAGATGAAATCAATAAACAATTGTTGAATCAACGAATCGGTTAAATCAACAAATATGAGAACAATACATGAATCAGATTCAATTGACATTAAGAATTTGAGATAACAAAATTATCTAGCCTGAGTCGGGACTAGTGGAGATTGGACTGGATTGAGGAGCCGGGAAACCTCCAACCCTGAAGATCAGAGGAGGAGCCACAGATCACCACACCAGCGCCGGCAGCTGGCTGACGGACGTTGCGAGACCGCGTGCACATGCGGAGGAGGGGGAGTATAAGTCGTCTCATGGAGCTCCCCGGCGGCGCTCGTGCCCTACACAGCGACGGAAGGGGCCGAGGGAGCGAGGTGGGTTCGAGGCTTCGCTAGCTGGATTCGATTGTTTGCAGTTCCGCTCATTTGCTCGTACTGTATTGGGCTAGACAAGTTGGAAAAGTGCTGGAGAACAGTCGGGCCAACTTAAAATTATGCATGGGTAACAGGCCAGAAAATACGCTGCGCCCCGGGCCATGGCCCTGGTTGCCCGGGGTGTAGCTCCGCCCCTGACAAGACCCCTTGGGACGAGGAGGCGGAAGCAAAGTGCACTGAAGCTAGAGAGCCTCTGGAAGTGGCATGGCCGCATGGGAGCCTAGGCGTTGTTGAAAACCTACAGAAGTCGGCTGGAAGAAGCCATCGTAGCCGACATGAGAGGTTGGAGAGGTCGGCCTTCGACCATAAGGAACGACAACAAAGGAAGCGCTGACGTGGTGAACCTCCAAAGAGAAGCACATTTGCTCCCCTTCAGCAGATCAAGCCACGAGCTGCCAAAGGTACCGAACCCACTTCCTTCCTCGCCTCCATGGCGAGAAGGTGAGAGCAAACTCGAACTCTGACCATCGCGCGCCGAATCTCCTACCACGGAGCTTATTTAGGGAGATGTCGGCAAGGATCACCTTCTCCACCTCCAGCTCCGACCGCTGGAGCTCGAAGGGAAGAAGGAGAAATATCGGGGCGCACCAGATCTGGCCAGGGAGATCTAGAGCTCTACTCATAACAAGGAGAACGCTGAAAACTAGACCTACATGTGGAAGTGTGGAACCCTACTGCTACTATGTACATAGGGGATTCCGACACCTCTTCTCCGCCATTTCCTAGTGGCCACGCCGCTGGGGAAGGCTCGGGGTTGACCCGACCTTTCACAAGACTCTCATGGGAGGGGGAAGAGAAGCAGAGAGAAGGGCGGTTAGAAGGAGGAATCTTCTTCGGTTATTAACCTGGATAGAGAAACGCCTCGTTTTTGAAGATTCTGACCATGTGTAAAACTGATGCTCGCCTCACCTTCTGGAAAATTATTTGGAAATCTGAACCCTATAAGTCAACCAGGTTGAAGTCAAAATTGGGCAAATCGACGTTACGAATTTTCAGCATAGAATAGCCTGAGAGGTTAGTCGTCAATCACACTGGCGCCAACGTGAACAATTTCGGCCCCATCATAGCTAGCGCCAAACATAGGGAGTATTAGTTTTGCTAAAATGTTAGCTTTATTAAAATAGGGATAAAAAAAAGTACCAATGTGGTTGATGCCGGATGGGGGCGGGGAAGCGGAATACTATGACTTGAAATGGAGGCGTCGTCGTCGCCTAACTTAATTGTAGAGGCGAGAGAAATCAGCGGCTCGATTTTATTGCACGCGGCCGACAGGGTGTGCTTTCCTTGTCCATGATACCAGCAGCTTGCCGTGCTTTGACCTTACTAGTATAGTTGACTATTCTAATCCCTCCATGACTGTGATGAGTCTGGTCCAACCCAAACCGGTGGACAGCCATGTGTGTGGATTAGCCGGGAATTTAGAATTCTATGCCATGCGGAACGTGAGCTGCCGCCAGACGGTGTACCGTCCGGATCAGCCCCGACGATGAATATGACTTGGAGTACATAAAAATATAAACATTTACAGTACTGAATCAACATGAGTAGATTCACCACAAAATATATTTTCTTAATATGTCATTCGATATTGTAGATGTAAATATTTTTTTTTAAATATTTGGTCAAAGTTAGTAAAGTTTAACTTTTGATCAGTCCTTAGATGTCTTATATTTTGGGACGGAGGGAGTACGTAGTACGTGTAACCGCCGATTAAATAGAATAGAGGTAGTACTACAAGTGCTTGGCAGAATTTGATTGTTAATATGTGAATTAATTTCTAAAAATCAGTGGCCTTTCTTTGGGTTTTAAATCAGTCATATATGCATTATGTTGCACGTAAACTCTCTAATCTTCCTCAATTAATTATTACTCCGAGGGAAAATGGAGTGATTTCGAGCTGGGCGGTTGGTTTTTACAACCTAACAAGGCTTGCCTTGGTCATGGTGCAGCTCACTAGGAGCTTAAGAGCAACTCCAATAATATATTAGGTCGTTGGCTATAAGCAAAATGTCATGTTATCTATAATTAACATGTAGCCAACAAGTATAATAGTTGGCTATAAGACTAACCATAGTGCTAGTATCATAAGGAGTATCATGCGTGCCACCTTGGCAGAAATCTGATGTGGCGCTATAATTAATGAGGAGGGATATGCTAGTGGTATCATAATATGATATTGTATCATAGCACATGAAACTAGACAATTTAGTGTCAAATACATCCTATACACACAATTGCATTGAGATTCTACAAATAAATAAATACCATGAGATTATGGTACTACTAAATGATATTAACCACTATATGGCAGTATCATAGACTGATATCATATGAATGATACCACTATATGATACTTTGCACTATGGCCAGCCTAAGAATGTCTCAATGAATAACCTACATTTCATTCACACAACTAGCTCTTGCATAAGAGCTCACTTACATTCTCTCTCCTCTTCTCTCTCCTCCAACTAGACACAAATATGGCTCCCTCCCTGTCGCATGATACGTCCGTAATCTAGGTACCAAGGCCCGCTCCCGTGTCGCTCCCTAGGGCGACACCGGGGCGATTCCGCGCCGCCGCCGCCTACAGCCCCCTCTGCCTGCTCCGCTAGCCTCCGCTGCCGCCGGCCCTTGCCGCGGTGGTGGCGGGCCCAGCCCCCGAAGGTGGACTGGGGTGGTGGACGCCGGAGATCTGCGCCATGGCTGCTAGGGCGGTGGTGGCGGCTCATCTGCGTGCAGCGACCAGGGCGGCGCCCCTGGTCGGGGTGGTGGCGGAGGCTCTACTCCGGCGGTGCCTTGACCGGCGGTGAAGATCTGGGCCAGATTGGGTGGCCTTGGGGAAAACTCCAGATCTTGATCTGGGTGATTCCCGTGCTGCCTATCCGGTGACAAAGGATTAACTTGTCAATGCCTACAGATTGTAGACTAGGGTTTTGCTAGAAGTAGAGGGCAAGTAGATCTCGAAGGTTTAGGCGAAAAGTACTCGACGATTATGAAAACTAGGGTTATGTTGACAGTCGATTCGATTCTTTCTTTGCCCCTCGACTCCCCCTTATATAGAGGGTGGAGCCGAGGGTTTCGTAATACACAAGTTACAGAGTTCGGGAGGGTTTCGTACCCAACCCGTAAGATTACAAATCTCTATCTTTCCTAATACAAACTATCTTTCCTAATCATCAAATGGGCTTCCGAGTCTTCTTATCCTTCGAGTTCTGGGCCTTCGATAAACCCCGGGTACCATCTTTGGCAGGCCCATTGGGGATGCCTATGTCATCCGGTCTTCTTCGCGGCATGGTTGGGCTGGTCTGGTCGGGGTCGACCCTGCTTCGTCGTCGCCGTTCTCTTTGCTGCCTCATGGCCGCTGGTAGAGTGCGGCGTCCGCGGCGGAGCAGGTTGCCGGCAGGCGGCGGCGAGGGGGCCTGTCGTTCTGCCTAATAAAGGTGGCAGTCCTAGGGTTTCTCTCGCGCCAAGTGAAGATCATTCGGAAGCTTCTTCCCACCGAGCTTGCTAGATTGTCGTGTTCCGGAAGGTCCTGCCGGCGAAATTCATTGTGCGATCAATGCCTGAAGATTGCTGGATTGGGTGTTTTCGGTCGAGCGCACCCATGTTTTTTATCTGACCGTTTGATTTCAGAGGGAGCGCTTCGAAGCTCTGCTGGCTGTTAATATCATGGAGCTTGTTTTGTTTCCATGGTGCTAGCGGAGAAGGTCAGGAAAGTCAAGATTGGTGGAAGAGCAATGGTGATCGGATCTTGGTTGTTAGATGGAACTGGCTTGGTGTTCCGGGCTTCACAGCAGCGGTATGAAAGTGGGGGCGACAACACAGGTGAAGTTCGAGTCCTACCTTTCAGGGTGAAAACCCAAGGTCGCCTTAGCGGTTGTGTACGGCAATGACCTTGTTGGAGGCATTGTTTTGAGAGCGGGACTATCTTCAGGTGAAAACCTAAGATCTTTGATCGGGCGACGACGGTGTTAGAGCATTGTTCCCTTCTTGAAGGCGTCGTTTTTGGAGAGTCTGTATTTCAGGTGTTGTCTTGGCGGTGGATGTATTGCTGTTGTTAAGCCCGAGATACTGTAGCGGGACTTTTGTTTCTTAGTTTTCTTTTCTTTTTTTTGGTTGTGTGCATCAGTAGTGCCATTAGGGTGGTGCGTTGTTGCAGAGGCTGGGTGTAATTGGTATCTTTTGATATTAATATATTGTTGCCTGCCAAAACTCACCGGCGAGCAGTGGTTAAGCAACACGAAGAGCCGGGAGGCTCCCAAGGCCGCTTAGTGGACCTTGGCACCTCGCGTCGTCCCGCAAGTTCTCCAGCCACGTCCTGGCGGTTGCAAGGGCATGCCACCTGACCTAGACCCGATCAGGAAGGTGTTAGATCGCTTCGGTTTTCCTACATGGTAGACACGTAAACATTAAATACGAGCCCTATCGGCTCTCAGGTTGCCCTGTTGATCGGCTCAAAGAGCAGATCGCCCCATGGTTCACGTTGGATTTGCAATGACATGGGGATCTGCTTGATCAAAACAAAGCTAAACCAATCTACGACAGTTTAGGGTTTTTCACCGCATAACCGGAACATCCTACGCGTAGTTGGGCCTAGCGAATACGAAAGATGATGAAAACTATCCCTATACGAGGCCTAAAAACCAACATAAAGTCAATTCCCGGAACATCCCTTACAGGACGGTAAACACACCTAACGCACTACCGGATCGTCCAACCCCAACATAAGGCCTAACTATGCAGATATTAAACTAATCCTTGAAGAACAAGGAGCAACTATGACAGATCGGATCTACTAAGTAACGAACAAGCAAGATGCTGCCCTTACACCCAGATAGGTGTAAGGGCAGCTAGGTGTCGAGGGACGGCATTGCCAAGCAGATATGCATAAGAAAGCACCAATGCAAGCCCCAAAACACCTAAGGATAAGTAGTGCTACTCGCCATCAACAACGCTTCAGCACGAGTAACACAAGGTAGACGCATAAACGTGTACTGCTGATGGCGTGTATTTCACACGTTCGTTGGGGACCCCAAGAGGAAGGTATGATGCGCACAGCAGCAAGTTTTCCCTCAGAAAGAAACCAAGGTTTATCGAACCGGGAGGAGCCAAGAAGCACGTTGAAGGTTGATGGTGGCGAAATGTAGTGCGGCGCAACAGGGATTCCGGCGCCAACGTGGAACCTGCACAACACAAACCAAGTACTTTGTCCCAACGAAACAGTGAGGTTGTCAATCTCACCGGCTTGCTGTAACAAAGGATTAACCGTATTGTGTGGAAGATGATTTTTTGCAAGAAAACAGTAAAGAACAAGTATTGCAGTAGATTGTATTTCAGTATAAAAGAATGGACCGGGGTCCACAGTTCACTAGAGGTGTCTCTCCCATAAGATAAAAGCATGTTGGGTAAACAAATTACAGTTGGGCAATTGACAAATAGAGAGGGCACCGCGATGCACATACATGACATGATAAATATAGTGAGATTTAATTGGGCATTACGACAAAGTACATAGACCGCCATCCAACTGCATCTATGCCTAAAAAGTCCACCTTCAGGTTATCATCCGAACCCCCTCCGGTATTAAGTTGCAAACAACAGACAATTGCATTAAGTATGGTGCGTAATGTAATCAACAACTACATCTTTAGACATAGCATCAATGTTTTATCCCTAGTGGCAACAGCACAACACAACCTTAGAACTTTCTGTCACTGTCCCAGGTATCAATGCAGGCATGAACCCACTATCGAGCATAAATACTCCTCTTGGAGTTACTAGCAAAAACTTGGCCAGAGCCTCTACTAATAACGGAGAGCATGCAAGATCATAAACAACACATAAACATCAGATTGATAATTACCATAGCATAGTATTCTCTATCCATCGGATCCCGACAAACACAACATATAGTATTACGGATAGATGATCTTGATCATGTTAGGCAGCTCACAAGATCCAACAATGAAGCACATAAGGAGAAGACAACCATCTAGCTACCGCTATGGACCCATAGTCCAGGGGTGAACTACTCATCATCTCCGGAGGCGACCATGGCGGTGTAGAGTCCTCCGGGAGATGAATCCCCTCTCGGCGGGGTGCCGGAGGCGATCTCTGAATCCACCGAGATGGGATTGGCGGCTGCGTCTCGGAAGGTTTTCCGTATCGTGGCTCTCGGTACTGGGGGTTTCGTCACGGAGGCTTTAAGTAGGCGGAAGGGTAGGTCAAGAGGCGGCACGAGGGCCCCACACCACGGGGCCGGCGCAAGGGGGCCGCGCCGCCTAGGGTGTGGCCGTGGCCCTCTTCGTCTCGTCTTCGGACTTCGGAAGCTTCGTGGCAAAATAGGACCACAGGCGTTGATTTCGTCCAATTCCGAATATTTCCTTACTAGGATTTGAAACCAAAAACAGCACTGGCTCTTCGGCATCTTGTTAATAGGTTAGTTCCAGAAAATGCATAAATATGACATAAAGTGTGCATATAACATGTAGATAACATCAATAATGTGGCATGGAACATAAGAAATTATCGATACGTTGGAGACGTATCACATCGCCAAGCTTAGTTCGCTCGTCCCGAGCAGGTAAAACGATAACAAAGATAATTTCTGAAGTGACATGCCATCATAATCTTGATCATACTATTTGTAAAGCATATGTAATGAATGCAGCGATCAAAACAATGGTAATGACATGAGTAAACAAGTGAATCATAAAGCAAAGACTTTTCATGAATAGTACTTCAAGACAAGCATCAATAAGTCTTGCATAAGAGTTAACTCATAAAGCAATAAATCAAAGTAAAGGTGTTGAAGCAACACAAAGGAAGATTAAGTTTCAGCGGTTGCTTTCAACTTGTAACATGTATATCTCATGGATATTGTCAACATAGAGTAATATAACAAGTGCAATATGCAAGTATGTAGGAATCAATGCACAGTTCACACAAGTGTTTGCTTCTTGAGGTGGAGAGAGATAGGTGAACTGACTCAACATAAAAGTAAAAGAATGGTCCTTCAAAGAGGAAAGCATCGATTGCTATATTTGTGCTAGAGCTTTGGTTTTAAAAACATCAAGAGAGCATAAAAATGAAGTTTTGAGAGGTGTTTGTTGTTGTCAACGATTGGTAATGGGTACTCTAACTACCTTATCAACCAGACTTTCAAGAGCGGCTCCCATGAAGGACGTTATTTCTACCACTGTGGTAGATCATCCCTCTTCTCTTTTGTTTACACATGTATTTTAGTGTATTTATTTTTGGGTGGCACTCCTTCCAACCTTTCTTTCACAAACCATGGCTAACCGATTCCATCGGGTGCCTACCAACAATCTCATACCATGAAGGAGTGCCTTTTTATTTTATTTTTATTATGATGACACTCCTCCCCACCTTTGCTTTCTCAAGCCATGGCTAACCGATTCCATCGGGTGCCGACCAACTTTTCACATACCATGGAGGAGTGTCTATTTGCAAAATTAAGTTGCTTACTGATGAATCAGAGCAACACATGTGAAGAGAATTATTAATGAAGTTAATTAATTGGGGCTGGGAACCCCTTTGCCAGCTCTTTATGCAAAGTTATTGGATAAGCGGATGAAGCCACTAGTCCATTGTGAAAGTCTGTCCGAAGTAAATGACAAGATCGAAAGATAAAACACCACGTACTTCCTCATGAGCTATAAAACATTGACACAAATAAGAGATGATAAATTTTGAATTGTTTAAAGGTAGCACTCAAGCAATTTACTTTGGAATGGCGGAAAATACCATGTAGTAGGTAGGTATGGTGGACACAAATGGCATAGTGGTTGGCTCAAGTATTTTGGATGCATGAGAAGTATTCCCTCTCGATACAAGGTTTAGGCTAGCAAGGTTATTTGAAACAAACACAAGGATGAATGGTACAGCAAAACTCACATAAAAGACATATTGAAAACATTATAAGACTCTACACCGTCTTCCTTGTTGTTCAAAACTCAATACTAGATATTATCTAGACTCTAGAGAAACCAAATATGCAAACCAAATTAGCAAGCTCTAAGTATTTCTTCATTAATGGGTGCAAAGTATATGACGCAAGAGCTTAAACATGGGCACAACAATTGCCAAGTATCACATTATCCAAGACATTATAGCAATTACTACATGTAGCATTTTCCAATTCCAACCATATAACAATTTAACGAAGAAGAAACTTCGCCATGAACATTATGAGTAAAGCCTAAGGACATATTTGTCCATATGCAACAGCGGAGCGTGTCTCTCTCCCACAAAGTGAATGCTAGGATCCAACTTTATTCAAACAAAACAAAAAAACGAAAACAAACCGACGCTCCAAGCAAAGTGCATAAGATGTGACGGAATAAAAATGTAGTTTCAGGGGAGGAACCTGATGATGTTGTCGATGAAGAAGGGGATGCCTTGGGCATCCCCAAGCTTAGACGCTTGAGTCTTCTTAGAATATGCAGGGGTGAACCACCGGGCATCCCCAAGCTTAAACTTTCACTCCTCTTGATCATAGTATATCATACTCCTCTCTTGATCCTTGAAAACTTCCTTCACACCAAACTTCAAGCAAACTCATTAGAGAGTTAGTGCATAATAAAAATTATATGTTCAGAGGTGACACAATCATTCTTTACACTTCTGGACATTGCATAAAGCTACTGGACATTAATGGATCAAAGAAATTCATCCAATATAGCAAAAGAGGCAATGCGAAATAAAAGGCAGAATCTGTCAAAACAGAATAGTTCGTAAAGACGAATTTTAAAATGGCACCAGACTTGCTCAAATGGAAAAACTCAAAACAAATGAAAGTTGCGTACATATCTGGGGATCACTCACGTAAATTGGCATAATTTTCTGAGTTACCTACAGAGAATTAGACCCAGATTCGTGACAGCAAAGAAATCTGTCTCTGCGCAGTAATCCAAATCTAGTATGAACCTTACTATAGAGACTTTACTTGGCACAAAAACATGATAAGGAGAGGTTGCTACAGTAGTAAACAACTTCCAAGACTCAAATATAAAACAAAGTGCTGTAGTAAAAACATGGGTTGTCTCCCATAAGCGCTTTTCTTTAACGCCTTTCAGCTAGGCGCAGAAAGTGTATATCAAGTATTTTCAAGAGATGAAGCATCAACATCGTAATTTGCTCTAATAATAGAGTCATAAGGTAACTTCATTCTTTTTCTAGGGAAGTGTTCCATACCTTTCTTGAGAGGAAATTGATATTTAATATTACCTTCCTTCATATCAATAGTAGCACCAACGGTTCGAAGAAAAGGTCTTCCCAATATAATGGGACAAGATGCATTGCATTCAATATCCAAGACAACAAAATCAACGGGGACAAGGTTATTGTTAACCACAATATGAACATTATCAACTCTCCCCAAAGGTTTCTTTTTAGCATTATCAGCGAGATTAACATCCAAATAACAATTCTTTAATGGTGGCAAGTCAAGCATATCATAGACTTTCTTAGGCATAACAGAAATACTTGCACCAAGATCACATAAAGCATTACAATCAAAATCATTGACTCTCATTTTAATGATGGGCTCCCAACCATCTTCTAACTTTCTAGGAATAGAAGTTTCACGTTTTAGTTTCTCTTCTCTAGCTTTTATGAGAGCATTTGTAATATGTTTTGTGAAAGCCAAATTTATAGTACTAGCATTAGGACTTTTAGCAAGTTTTTGCAAGAACTTTATAACTTCAGAGATGTGGCAATCATCAAAATCTAAATCATTATGAGCTACAGCAATGGGATCATCATTCCCAAGGTTGGAAAAAATTTCAGCAGTTTATCACAAGCAGCAGTTTTAGCAATTTCAGGCAGTTTTGTACGCTTTGCACTAGGAGTAGAAACATTGCCAACACCAATTATTTTACCATTGATAGTAGGAGGTGCAGCAACATGTGAGGAATCAACATTACTAGTGGTGGTAATAGTCCAAACTTTAGCTACATTATTCTCTTTAGCTAGTTTTTCATTTTCTTCTCTATCCCACCTAGCACGCAGTTCAGCCATTAATCTTATATTCTCATTAATTCTAACTTGGATGGCATTTGCTGTAGTAGTAATCTTATTATCAATATCATTATTAGGCATAACTTTTAATTTTAAAAGATCAACATCAGAGGCAAGTCTATCAACTCTAGAAGCAAGAATATCAATTTTATTAAGCTTTTCCTCAACAGATTTGTTAAAAGCAGTTTGTGTACTAATAAATTCTTTAAGCATAGCCTCAAGACCAGGGGGTACACTCCTATTATTGTTGTAAGAATTCCCATAAGAATTACCATAACCATTACTATTAGCAGAAGGATATGGCCTATAGTTATTACTAGAATTGTTCCGATAAGCATTGTTGTTGAAATTATTATTTTTAATGAAGTTTACATCAACATTTTCTTCTTGAGCAACCAATGAAGCTAAAGGAACATTATTAGGATCAACATTAGATCTACCATTCACAAGCATAGACATAATCACATCAATCTTATCACTCAAGGAAGAGGATTCTTCAACAGAATTTACCTTCTTACCTTGTGGAGCTCTTTCAGTGTGCCATTCAGAGTAATTTATCATCATATCATCAAGAAGTTTTGTAGCCGCCCCCAATGTAATGGACATAAATGTACCTCCAGCAGCTGAATCCAATAAATTCCGCGAAGAAAAATTTAGTCCTGCATAGAAGGTTTGGATGATCATCCAAGTAGTCAGTCCATGGGTTGGGCAATTCTTTACCAAAGATTTCATTCTCTCCCATGCTTGAGCAACATGTTCATTATCTAATTGCTTAAAATTCATTATGCTACTTCTCAAAGATATAATTTTAGCGGGAGGATAATATCTACCAATAAAAGCATCCTTGCATTTAGTCCATGAATCAATACTATTCTTAGGCAAAGATAGCAACCAATCTTTAGCTCTTCCTCTTAATGAGAAAGGAAACAGTTTCAATTTAATAATATCACCATCTACATCCTTGTACTTTTGCATTTCACATAGTTCAACAAAATTATTAAGATGGGCAGCAGCATCATCAGAACTAATACCAGAAAATTGATCTCTCATGACAAGATTTAGTAAAGCAGGTTTAATTTCAAAGAATTCTGCTGTAGTAGCAGGTGGAGCAATAGGTGTGCATAAGAAATCATTATTATTAGTGGTTGTGAAGTCACACAACTTAGTGTTTTCAGGAGTATTCATTTTAGCAACAGTAAATAAAACAAACTAGATAAAGTAAATGCAAGTAACTAATTTTTTTGTGTTTTCGATATAGAGAGCAAGACAATAAATAAAGTAAAGCTAGCAACTAATTGTTTTGTGTTTTGTTTAGGTGCAGCAAACAAAGTAGTAAATAAAATAAAGCAAGACAAAAACAAAGTAAAGAGATTGAGAAGTGGAGACTCCCCTTGCAGCGTGTCTTGATCTCCCGGCAACGGCGCGGAAAAAGAGCTTGATGGCGTGTATTTCACACGTTCGTTGGGGACCCCAAGAGGAAGGTATGATGCGCACAGCAGCAAGTTTTACCTCAGAAAGAAACCAAGGTTTATCGAACCAGGAGGAGCCAAGAAGCACGTTGAAGGTTGATGGTGGCGAAATGTAGTGCGGCGCAACACCAGGGATTCCGGCGCCAACGTGGAACCTGCACACACAAACAAAGTACTTTGTCCCAACGAAGCTGAGGTTGTCAATCTCACCGGCTTGTTGTAACAAAGGATTAACCGTATTGTGTGGAAGATGATTGTTTGCAAGAAAACAGTAAAGAACAAGTATTGCAGAGATTGTATTTCAGTATAAAAGAATGGACCGGGGTCCACAGTTCACTAGAGGTGTCTCTCCCATAAGATAAAAGCATGTTGGGTAAACAAATTACAGTCGGGCAATTGACAAATAGAGAGGGCACCGCGATGCACATACATGACATGATAAATATAGTGAGATTTAATTGGGCATTACGACAAAGTACATAGACCGCCATCCAACCGCATCTATGCCTAAAAAGTCCACCTTCAGGTTATCATCCGAACCCCCTCCGGTATTAAGTTGCAAACAACAGACAATTGCATTAAGTATGGTGCGTAATGTAATCAACAACTACATCCTTAGACATAGCATCAATGTTTTATCCCTAGTGGCAACAGCACAACACAACCTTAGAACTTTCTCACTGTCCCAGGTATCAATGCAGGCATGAACCCACTATCGAGCATAAATACTCCCTCTTGGAGTTACTAGCAAAAACTTGGCCAGAGCCTCTACTAATAACGGAGAGCATGCAAGATCATAAACAACACATAAACATCAGATTGATAATTACCATAGCATAGTATTCTCTATCCATCGGATCCCGACAAACACAACATATAGTATTACAGATAGATGATCTTGATCATGTTAGGCAGCTCACAAGATCCAACAATGAAGCACATAAGGAGAAGACAACCATCTAGCTACTGCTATGGACCCATAGTCCAGGGGTGAACTACTCACTCATCACTCCGGAGGCGACCATGGCGGTGTAGAGTCCTCGGAGATGAATCCCCTCTCCGGCAGGGTGCCGGAGGCGATCTCCTAAATCCCCGAGATGGGATTCGCGGCGGCTGCGTCTTTTCCGTATCGTGGCTCTCGGTACTGGGGGTTTCGTCACGGAGGCTTTAAGTAGGCGGAAGGGTAGGTCAAGAGGCGGCACGAGGGCCCCACACCACAGGGCCGCGCGGCCAAGGGGGGGGCGCCGCCCTAGGGTGTGGCCCCTCGTGGCCCCTCTTCGTCTCGTCTTCGGACTTGGAAGCTTTGGACCCTGGCGTTGATTTCGTCCAATTCCGAGAATATTTCCTTACTAGGATTTCTGAAACCAAAAACAGCAGAAAACAGCAACATGCTCTTCGGCATCTTGTTAATAGGTTAGTTCCAGAAAATGCATAAATATGACATAAAGTGTGCATATAACATGTAGATAACATCAATAATGTGGCATGGAACATAAGAAATTATCGATACGTTGGAGACGTATCAACTGCCTAGATCGCAAGATGCGATCTAGGCAGCATGATGCTTACCCGGAAGAAACCCTCGAAACAAGGGGTGGCGATGCGCCTGGTTTGTGTTTGTTGTGAACGTGATTGTCCTCCTTTCTCGATAACCCTAGATACATATTTATAGTCCAAGGGACTTTCTAATTCAGGCGTGCACCTAACCGTGCACGGGCCAAACTCTACCTTTTAATTCTAAACACGATCTAATAAAATGCAGATACATGGGCAATTTAGCCCAAACTCTCATGCAAGGCCGCTTCAAAGATGCCCCACGCGTGTATCCTTCAAGCCCATCTTCACTTACGGCCCACCTCCTGATTTGGCCAAAATCGGGTGATAACATATATTCACTTTATCGAAAAACTAGACACAAATATATTATTTTAATCCTTGTAGTCAGCTGACTAAAACTTATTGTACTTGCTCTACTAAAAGGAAAATACTCCTAGGTTACAACGACCTTTACTAATGCTATTGATGATTACAAAGGCGAGCCCGCTTAATCACTCGCGGCTCAAAAGTGAGGATGCCATTTTGTATTACCAAAGATTTATTGTACCGAAAATGAGTACAATCAGCATCTGCTCCTTTTGTTCCAAAGGATTGATAACTCTTGATCTACCGGTTAGTACGTCGTATGCTGTTTTAGCTTTTCTTGCAGTGACAACTATGTTAGCGGTACTGAGTCAAGATTTTTATCGTCATGTTTAGTGTATTCATGACTATGCTATATATATTCTTCCTTGCATTGGTGGAGCGATGTCAAAGCAAAAGTTAGACAATCTTTCGTAGCAAAGGTGTTTGGCTTGCAATAGTGCACTTCTCACCTTTCAAAGTTGTGGCTAGATCCAATGAAATATGGCAGTTCAAGCCTCTAGATGTTAGGCATGCCAACGCGATGCTAGGGGGCGCACCGAGGCGAAGAGGCGAGAGAGAGCGGCCTCTTTGATCCTCCAGTATCGCAAAACACCGGCTACAAGCTCAGGATTAGAGGGAGGCGATGGCGGCGAAGGTGAGGCGGCGTGCTGGCAGCACGGGCGAGAGGCGGGCGAAGAGCGGTTGTAACGGCGCGACGTGGCGCGATCTGATTCGCCACGTCGGCTAGCCGCGGTACGTTGCTGGTTCAAAAAATCCGAAAAAAAGCCAAAAAACCCCAAAATTTCATCCCCACCCCTATAAATACCCCCCATATGGTTTCACTCACTCCACACCCATTTCATCTCATTCATCTCCTTCACTCTCTCAAATCTTCTCCACCATGTCCGGTTGGACTCCACCAGATTTGACCACGTTCACGGAT
The DNA here is from genome assembly GCA_030979885.1 of Lolium multiflorum. Classification (NCBI taxonomy): domain Eukaryota; kingdom Viridiplantae; phylum Streptophyta; class Magnoliopsida; order Poales; family Poaceae; genus Lolium; species Lolium multiflorum. The sequence goes on from CM061747.1 coordinate 104,339,725, forward strand.
CTGTTGGACGGGTCACCAACACACCTAGATGATGTCTCTCCGACACATCGTCGCACCAATGTCGGTTCTTCGCCGCTTCCCCGAGTTTTATACTCCTCCGGCACACCACCTCCGGGGCCATATGGGCCATACGCTCCACCTCCGGCGCCATATGGTTCATACCCTCCGCCTCCGTATCCATACCCCCAACCACCTCCACATGCTCCACCTACAGGTAGCGGGAGTGGCACTGTACCTCCTTACCCACCACCTTCGTACGGTTCATACGCTCCACCTCCGTATCCATACGCGCCATATGGTCCGTACCCCCCACCACCTCCTGAAGCCAGTGCTCCAAGCTCCGAGTCCAATGCCGCGGAAACAATCGTACCACCGCGTGCAAAGAGGCTTGACTGGACAACTGCGGAAGAAGGAAAAACTGGTACTTTACTTACCCATCACATATTTATTTCGGGGTTGGTTCTTGCTTGGATTTTTCACTAACAATATCTATTTCGGGGTAGGTTAATGCTTGGCTTTTTAACTCCAAGGACTCTGTTGCCGGTAATTGCAAGACCGGCACTAGTTTTTGGGGTCAGATAGCTGCAACCTTCAACTCTACCTCGGATCCTGCCCGTCATCGGACCTCGAAGCAGCTGAAGGATCATTGGAACGCCTACAACAAGGAGGTGTCCCTGTTCAATGCATTCCACATCCAAGAATCAGCGTTACGTCAGAGTGGAGCAGACGATGAGATGGTCATGAAGGCGGCAATGGAGAGGTACGCGAATGACAAAAGAGTGACTCAGCCGTTCAGACGGCACCACTGGTGGCAAGCTGTTCGCAATGAAGCGAAGTGGAAAGGACAACATGGTCCCGGTAGTGGAACTGAGTCCAGTTCCAAGAGAAGTCGTCTAGGACTTTCTGGTGAGTACAGCTCTAGCGACGCGACGGAGGAGGAGGAGCGTCCAACGGGCCGCGATAGGGCCAAGGCCGCGGCACGTAAGGATAGGAGGAAGGGGAAGGAATCCTCATCAAGCAGTGAGGTAGCAAGTAAATCCTTCGCGATGAAGAACATGTGGAATGGTTTAGTGAAGGCTAAGCTACTCAAGCAATGGAACAAAATGAAAGACCGATCAACCGCCGACATGAACGAAGCTGAAAAGCACAAACATGCGAAGGCCATCCAGATTGTGGAAAAAGAGCTTGGTCTGGAAGATGATGACGACGAGGAGGAGGAGGAGGAGGAGGCAGAGGATTAGAATTTTTATTTATTATGTAATTTTTAAAATTTATTATGCAATTTTATTAATTATTATGTAATCGGTAACATTTTAAGTTGAATAAAATAATTTTCTTGCATTATTTTGAATGTCTAAAAAAATCGAGTGAAATAACTTAATCTGAAAAAGAAATGGTGATGTGGAGGAGAGAGAAGTGAGAGCTGGCACTATAGCCCGTGCACTGGCACCGTGGGGTGAGAGTGGGGTGAGAGTGAGGAAAAAAGCTGACGTGGCAGGCTATAGTGAGGTGATGCATTGGCACCAGCCTTAACATGCTAGAGGTGAAACTAGATGTGACATCTTGAATCTTAAGAGAACATTAATTGATGAGGACATCCCTACCTCACTACTACCTCCGTCATTAACAAATGAAGATGAACCTGCTGTGAAGCTCAAGTCCAATGAAGTTCGGATTGGACCAATTACAAGAGCTCGTGCGAAGCTACTTAAACAACAGGTGAACTTGTTCCTAAACGATACCTTGATTGATGAGAACTTTATACTACCTAAATCCTATTACTTGTGTATCATCAGGTATGAAGAGGAGACAAGCATCGCACGAGGAGGAGAGGAGCAGCTGGACGTGAAGATGGACGTGAAGCTGGACATGGAGCTGGACATGAAGATATCTCATGGACGCGCGAGGAGGAGCGGGAGGCATGCGCGAGAGGAGAAGAAGAAGTCCAGGCCGGTCCAGAACCCGGTCAGACCGGCCCCCCGGCCGGCCCCCGCCGATCAACCGCCCAACCACCAAACCGGAGGTATCAATCGGGACAATCGGAAACCTCAGCTTTCCGGTTTCCGATTGACGGACCACCGATCGGACCGCCCGTCCAGCCGTTGGGGACCGACCAGACCGGCCGGTCCACAACCCGTCGGGGATCTAGACCGGACCAGTCGAGTCTGTCTCGACCAGATCTATTCTGGTCGGTTATTTTTGTATCTTTTCGACCAGAACTCGTCCGGACGCCTATATAAGTGCCCAGGACGCCCCCTAGTTGCTTTAGACCACGTTTAAGATAAACCCTAGTTCATAGTTGTTTGCTAAGCAAAACTATTGTTCCCCAACTCTCCAATTCGTTGCGATCTGGTTTTTATGCTCGAAAGTTTGTGTGATCTGTTGTTCCATTGGGGATTAGAAGATTGCAATCTACCGCTTCGTGGTCGGCGGCTACGTGCGCAAGTGTGTGGAGTTGCGAATATCTTGCAGGGTTGAGAGCTGTTGCATTGGCATCAGGAATCAATCGAGAGACTTCGTCGGCGTCATACAAGTTATCCTCCTCATCATCATCGATTTCATCCGCTGCTACCATCGTGTGTTCATCACCACCCGTCGCTTACTGAGAAGATCGGGCAACCCCTTATCATCTTGGTATCAGATTTCCAGTTTTCCTCGGTAAGCCATCCACAATCCACCCCATAGTTGAGTTGTGAGTGTTTTTCCTATACAGAAAAAGCCATAAAAAGTTAGGGTTAGGGTTTGCCATAGCCTTAGATTGCACTAATTTCGAGTTTTAGTTGCTTTTCGTAGTTGTTTTTGCGTCTCTTTATCTTTCATCTAGTAGAATTGTTAGGGTTTGTGTTTTCTCTATCATCTAGTTTATCATAGTGTGTCAGTTTTGTTACTCCGAGTCCACATAGCGTACAGTGTGCTTGTTCCCAACCATAGACACAGCCTATCGATATAAAGTGACTAGGAACTTCCCCAGAAGAGACTAGTTTTACCGCTCGAGGCTGCTCGTTAGGGTTTTGGTGCTTTGCATATTTTGTTGGCCGTGTTATCAAGGAGTTGTGTCATATATCAAAAAAAAAGAGAAAATTGAAAAGAAGCAAAAAGAGCTACATAGTTGCGTGTGTTATACAAAAGAAAAATCCAAAAAGAAAAGTGAAGTGCTAGTTGAATCAAGTGAAGGCCTAAGTTTACTTTACTGCACCCGTAGTTGAGCAATCTTGTGCCTGTCTCGTTGAGCTTTGCTAGCGTCTCTCTAGTGCATTGCAACCTTTCCCACATATAGTTGCATTGCCCCATTATATCGCCTTGTGTGAGTATCATTGGTTGTCTACGGTCAGCGCTAGAGCTTGTTATTGGTGCAAATAGGTAGCCCACCTACAGCCCCACATATATCCTGCTTTGTCGTGTGATTGTTCTTATACCCTTGATATTCGCTTCGCTACATCCGTGCACTAGTCCGTCAATCCAAGTTGGTAAGCAATACTAATTCACTTTGGAGCGGTAAGATTTACCTTTCTTATCAGTTTTGAGTGAGTTGTGAGAGTACCACCAAAGATTTTGTTTAGTGCACTAACCTACTAATCATGTCTTCTTCTGAGTTTGATGTGATGCAGAAAAAGGATCCATCCTCACCGGTTACTTGGATGGAATATGAGGCTCTTCGTGATCACCTCACACGTGAACTTCGTGTTACTACGGAGACATTTGATACTGAAATTCAGGGTGTCAACTTGAAGGTCGATGAGGCTACTACGGCTATTAACACCGTTCAAACATCGATGACGACTCTTCAAGCATCCATGAATACTTTGACGCAAGCTGTCCAGGATATCCGTACTATGGTACAACAACAACCACAACAACCACTTGATGAAGATGGCAGTGTCAATGGTGACAATGCGGATGCTGCTGCTGCTCAAGGCATGGGACGTGGTGTTGGTCGTGGTCTTCCACGTGGCGTCAATCGCGGTTTTGTTGAAATTGGAGCCCGCCGTGTTCCTCAACAACAAGACGATGGTTTGGGTAAGCCCAAGTTTTCAATTCCAAGATTTGAAGGAGGTACTGATGTTGAAGAATATCTTACATGGGAGCTGAAAATTGAGAGACTATGGCGTTTACATCCTGATTATACTGAAGATAGGAAGATCAAACTTGCTTCCTCTGAATTTGATGGCTACGCATTGCGTTGGTGGGATGCTCTTGTTCAGAATCGAGAAGAAGATGGAGAGCTGCCTATTATCACTTGGCGTACTATGAAGGCGGCAATGAGAGCTCGTTTTGTCCCTACCAATTACTTGCGTTCTGTGTTTGATAAGTTGACCCAATTGAAGCAAGGTGTTATGACGGTTGATGCTTATTATATGGAGATGGAGATGCTTATGCAGCGTGCCCGTGTCCGTGAGTCTTTGGAGATGACACTACAGCGTTTTCTCAATGGGCTCAAGTTTAATATCAAAGGCATTGTGCGTCATCACACATATGCTACCATGAATGAGTTACTACATCATGCAAGAGAAGCTGAGTCACAGTTGGCGGAAGAAGCGCAACAGAGGGGCCGTGCTACAGGTGCAGGGCGTTACACGCCTAGGCCGCCACCCTCCACGGCGCCATCTATGCGTCCTACGGATGTTCCTTCTTCGTCTAGCAAGCCGGTGTCTAATGTGTCTAACACAAAGAAGCCCGTCCCTGCAGCAAGTGGAACTAGTTCTAACATGTCGACAGCGCGCAACCGTGATATGGTTTGTCATACATGTGGTGGCAAGGGTCACTTCAAGAAGGATTGTCCTAATCGCAAAGTTATGATAATTAATGAGGACAATGAGTATGAAACTGGAGATGATGTTGATCCAAATGCTCCAGATGAGGATGATTATGATAGCGATGGTTATGATGCTTTTCCTTCTGAAGCTCAAACTATTGTTGTCTCGCAGCGTGTTCTTAATGTGCAGTCAAGTGCATCTACACAGCGCTGTAATTTGTTCCAAACAAAGGCACTAGTTGGTCCTGATAAAGCTTGCAAGGTTATTATTGATGGCGGAAGTTGTCGCAATTTAGCAAGCAAAGAGTTATGTGCCAAGCTGAAACTGAAGTATCTACCGCACCCGCATCCATATTATATTCAGTGGTTGAGAAATAATGGTGAGATGAAGGTGAGCCACATGGTGCGTGTTGATTTTGAGATTGGACCGTATAAGGATTCCATTGACTTTGATGTGGTTCCTATGACGGTTTGCCATCTCTTGTTGGGCCGGCCATGGCTCTATGACCGTTCTGTGCAACACAATGGCCGCGCCAATACATATCACTTGGAGTTCAAGGGCAAGAAAATTAACTTACAACCTATGTCACCGCAGCAAATTGTCAATGAGTCTCGTCAGAAGATTGAAGTAAACTTGGAGGATGCATCCATAGATAGGCGAGAGAATTGTAATGCCGTGAGTGATATAACGAAAAGTGAGAGAGTGAATTCCTTAGTCTCATTAGCCACCAAACAAGACATGAGAGAATTTTGTGAGGATCCTACAGCCATGCCTATTGTGCTCATGTACAAGGGTACGGTTTTGGTTTCTAACGACATGACCCCTCTTCCGCTTGGTGTTTCTAATGTTTTGCAGGAATTCAGCGACGTGTTTCCGGAAGAGGTACCCGCAGGACTTCCACCATTGCGAGGTATTGAGCATCAAATTGACTTGATCCCCGGAGCATCGCTGCCCAATAGGGCACCATATAGGACGAATCCCAAAGAGACGAAGGAGATACAGAAGCAAGTACAAGCGCTACTCGACAAAGGTTATATCCGCATAAGCCTTAGTCCTTGTGCTGTTCCTGTTATTCTTGTTCCTAAGAAAGATGGTACATGGCGTATGTGCGTAGATTGTAGAGCGATAAACAACATTACTATTCGATATCGTCATCCTATTCCCCGTTTAGAGGATATGCTAGATGAATTGAGTGGTGCTGCTGTTTTCACTAAAATTGATTTGCGTAGTGGTTATCATCAAATTAGGATGAAAGAAGGGGATGAGTGGAAAACCGCCTTTAAAACAAAATTTGGTTTATATGAGTGGTTAGTAATGCCTTTTGGTTTGACTAATGCACCTAGCACTTTCATGAGACTGATGAACCATGTTTTGCGTGAATTTATTGGCAAGTTTGTGGTTGTGTATTTTGATGACATATTAATCTACAGCCGCAATGAATCTGATCATATTATACATATTCGACATGTTTTGCAAGTGTTGCGTGATAGTAAACTCTATGGTAATCTTGAGAAGTGCACATTTTGCAAAGATAAGGTCATATTTCTGGGTTATGTTGTCTCTAAGCATGGAGTAGAAGTATATGTGTCTAAAATTGAAGCTATTCAAAATTGGCCTACTCCCATGAATGTGAGTCAAGTTAGAAGTTTTCATGGTCTAGCTGGGTTTTATCGCCGTTTTGTGCCCAATTTTTCTACTATTGCTGCACCTTTGAATGAATTGACTAAAAAGGGTGTTGTCTTTGAGTGGGGTGTTGCCCAAGATCATGCTTTTGATGAACTGAAACGATTGTTAACTTCTGCACCGTTGCTTGCACTTCCTGATTTCAATAAGCAATTTGAGATTGAATGTGATGCTAGTGGTATTGGAATTGGTGGTGTGTTGATGCAAGAGGGTCGCCCAATTGCATATTTTTCTGAGAAATTATCTGGTGCTAAGTTGAACTATCCAATATATGATAAAGAATTGTATGCTTTAATTAGAGTTCTTGAGGTTTGGCAACATTACTTGTGGCCAAAAGAATTTATCATACATTCTGATCATGAAGCTTTGAAATATCTGAAAGCCCAATCTACTTTGCATAGGCGTCTTGCTAAGTGGGTTGAGTTTATTGAGTCTTTTCCGTACATTATTAAGCATAAGAAGGGAAAAGATAATATTGTTGCTGATGCTCTATCTAGGAAGACTATGTTGTTAACTCATCTTGATGTTAAAATTCCTGGATTAGAGGTGCTATGTGATTTATATGCGACTGATCATGATTTTGCTGAACCATACCGCTTGTGTGTTATTGGTAAAGCATGGGAAAAATATCACATACACGATGGGTTCTTGTTTCGAGCTAACAAACTATGTGTTCCAGAATCGTCTGTGCGTTTGCTCTTATTGCAGGAATCTCATGCTGGAGGTTTGATGGGTCACTTTGGGCGTGAGAAGACGCTACTCATGCTCGCTGATCACTTCTATTGGCCAAAGATGAGGCGGGACGTGGACAGGTATGTGAAGAGGTGCATTACTTGCAACAAGTCCAAGTCCAAGCTGAAGCCTCACGGTTTGTATACTCCGTTACCGGCACCTACTACACCATGGGAGGATATAAGTATGGATTTTGTGTTGGGTTTGCCGCGTACTAAAAGAGGCCATGATTCTATATTTGTGGTAGTGGACAGATTTTCTAAAATGTCACACTTTATTGCTTGCCACAAAAGCGACGATGCGTCGCATATTGCTAACCTGTTTTTCAGGGAGATTGTCTACATGGAGTCCCAAAGACTATTGTTTCTGATCGTGATGTGAAGTTCATGAGCTACTTCTGGAATACACTTTGGGGAAGCTGGGGACAAAACTCTCACTACTTGTCATACCCAAACTGATAGTCAAACTGAGGTGGTGAATCGAACCTTGTCACAACTGTTGAGATCCATGATCAAGAAGAGCCTGAAGGAGTGGAAAGAGTGTTTGCCGCATGTGGAGTTTGCTTACAACAGGGCGGTACACTCTACCACGGAGCTGTGTCCTTTTGAGGTGGTGTATGGTTTCAAACCCATTACTCCACTTGACTTGTTGCCTTTGCCCATACATGAGAGAGTTAATATGGAGGCATCCAAGAGGGCAGATTTTGTGCGTAAGATCCATGTGAAGACTAAAGAGTTGATCGAGAAGAAAGGCAAGAGCAATGCTGCAAGGATGAACAAGAAGCGCAAAGAGATGTTGTTCAAGCCTGGTGATATGGTCTGGGTACATTTTCGCAAGGATAGGTTCCCGAAGCTGCGGAAGTCTAAGTTGAAGCCTCGTGGTGCTGGTCCTTACAAAGTGATTGCCAAGATCAATGATAATGCATACTCAATAGATCTTCCAGAGGATGAGTTTGGTGTTAGTAATTCTTTCAATGTTGCTGATTTGACACCATATGACGGAGAAGACCTTGGAGCGTCGGGGTCGACGCCTTTTGAAGGGGAGAGATGATGAGGACATCCCTACCTCACTACTACCTCCGTCATTAACAAATGAAGATGAACCTGCTGTGAAGCTCAAGTCCAATGAAGTTCGGATTGGACCAATTACAAGAGCTCGTGCGAAGCTACTTAAACAACAGGTGAACTTGTTCCTAAACGATACCTTGATTGATGAGAACTTTATACTACCTAAATCCTATTACTTGTGTATCATCAGGTATGAAGAGGAGACAAGCATCGCACGAGGAGGAAAGGAGCAGCTGGACGTGAAGATGGACGTGAAGCTGGACATGAAGATATCTCATGGACGCGCGAGGGAGGAGCGGGAGGCATGCGCGAGAGGAGAAGAAGAAGTCCGGGCCGGTCCAGAACCCGGTCAGACCGGCCCCGCACCGGCCAGCCCGGTCCCTGGCCCGGTCAACCGGCGCCAACCGGCCACCAACCGGAGGAGCGTATCGTGCGGACAGAAACCGGAAACCTCGCAGTTTTCCGGTTTCCGACCGGTTGACCGGACCACTGATCGGACCGCCCGGTCCACAGCCCGGTTGACTTGGACCACCGACCGGACCGGCCGGTCCACAGCCCGGTCGACCGGATCCCTGACCGGACCAGTCCGAGTCTGTCTCGACCAGATCTATTCTGGGTCGGTTATTTTTGTATCTTTTCGACCAGAACTCGTCCCGGACGCCTATATAAGTGCCAGGACGCCCCCTAGTTGCTTTAGACCACGTTTAAGATAAACCCTAGTTCATAGTTGTTTGCTAAGCAAAACTATTGTTCCCCAACTCTCCAATTCGTTGCGATCTGGAGTTTTATGCTACTGAAAGTTTGTGTGATCTGCTGTTGGGGATTAGAAGATTGCAATCTACCGCTTCGTGGTCGGCGGCTACGTGCGCAAGTGTGTGGAGTTGCGAATATCTTGCAGGGTTGAGAGCTGTTGCATTGGCATCAGGAATCAATCGAGAGACTTCGTCGGCGTCATACAAGTTATCCTCCTCATCATCATCGATTTCATCCGCTGCTACCATCGTGTGTTCATCATCACCCGTCACTTACTGAGAAGATCGGGCAACCCCTTATCATTAATGGCCTCTTTGATCCTCCAAAATCTCAAAACAATGGAATAAGAAAAGCTCAGGATTATAGAGTCATGTCGAGTTGAATTCTATTGGATTTGAAACCTACATAAATTTTCCTTAATGATTGTCTGAATCATGGGGAAAACAAAGAAATCTTAACATGAGGTTTGAATTGATGAAAATTTTGCACCAGAACATACTATGATGCAATCCTAAGGTAAAAAATCACGAGGACACGTAATTGTACGAATCAGATGATGCAGATACGATTACTTTTGTAAGAATCAAATTCCTATAAGATTCATTCGAATTGGAGGACCCCTAATTAATAGTCCGGAGTACATCTTTTGATTTTATTTGAGAGTGCGTTCTTGCGCGCTAAGAGCATCTCCGACCAAGCAGAAAAGTGGGAAAATTATTACCAAATCAAAGGATCGTATTCGTGAATCAAATCACATCAAGCAGTCGCAATCACGCTTCATTTGCACACACACGGCTAATGCGCTTGTGGTCAAAGCACTGAAATCCTGCTCACACTCTTTCTTTCCTAGCGAGACGTGCTCGACCACACACTACACATGCATCCATGCACAGACAAAGTCGGTCAAGCCACAGGCACGTCAACTACGACCATCTTAGAGCATCTCCAGTCGCGTCCCCCAAACCGTCCCCAAACCGCGCCGGATCGAGCGTTTGGGGGACGTGTTTTGTTCGTGCCGCGTTTGGGAGGCGTCGCTCTCCCAAACGCCGCCCCCAAACATTTAAAATAATTTTTCTTGGCATTTTTATTTCAATTTCCACAAACTAATACATAATTGGGAACGTGGTTTACACGAAGACATAGTTTGGAACATGGTTTTCACAAACTAATACATAGTTTGAACCATGGTGGACACAAATATAAAATATTGCAAATAAACTAAACCTAACTAGGCCGTGCATCGGCGGTTTCCTGTGTTCGCTGCTAAGAAACAACACTCCAGGGCACACCCAGTCACCTAAACGGAAAATCCAGCGGGAGGATGGTGCCTTGTTGGTTCTACCGATGAGGCGAACAGGCAGAAACCTCCGTGCACGTATTCGCTGCGAAGAAACAACACTCAGTCGTCCTCCAGGGCACACCCAGTTACCTAAACTGGAAAATCCAGCGGGAGGATGGTACCCTTGTTGGTTCTACCGATGAGGCGAACAGGCAGAAACCTCCGTGCACGTATTCGCTGCGAAGAAACAACACTCAGTCGTCCTCCGAGTCGGTGCTGTCGTCGTGGGAGTCCCTGTCGACGTGGTAGTCCCGGCGGCAGCGACTCTCGTCGAAGACCTTGATGCTCATGTCCCTGTTGCCGAAGTAGGAGAACACGAGGATGAAGCCGGCTTGGAGGCTGTGGTGGCGCGCGAACTTCTCCCAGCCGATGTTGAGGTACATCTTGCCGCGCGCGTCGTAGATCGCGTCGACGATCCACCGGCAGTAGCCGCACGAATGCTCCCGCAGATGCATCGTGCGCGGGCGTACGCCGCCGACGTACTCGGCGAAGGAGTCCGGCAGCCTCTGGATGCCGCGCGGGTCGCCCTTGAGGACGTGGACGAACTCGAACAGGACGTCCGGCTCCACGTCCATCTCCGATGATGAAGACGACGGCGCGGGAGGCGACGGCGATCGTTCAGCTATGCCGCGGCCACGACCACGACCACGGCCGCGGCCGCGAGGTCGGCCTCCGCCTCTACCAGACATAGCGGCGAGTCTTGTTGAGAGATGGTGGCGGCTAGGGTTTGGGAGAGAGGCGCTAGGGTTTGTGTGTGAGAGGGACGACGAGAGGCGCCCCTTTTTATAAGGGAGGCGGATGAGCGGTGGCGCTCATTAACGCCGGCACGCAGAGCTAGGCGCGACGGGACGCGCGCTGCGCCTCTGCGGGAACTGCACCGTCGCTGCGGGAATGCACCGTCGCTGCGCGCCAATAACTTCCGTCGCGAGGTAGGCGACGGTTGAGTTAAAATTGGTGTGCCGCTGACGGGTCGGCCCGCCACTCCCGCCTCGCTTTTCGTTGTGTCCGGCGTCCCGGAGCGTCCCACGTGGGACGGGGACGGGCTCGGCGCCGGACACCGTATCGGGGCACGCCGGACAAAAAAGGGCTTTGGGGGACGCGGCTAGAACGCTTTTTTGGTCCGGCGCGTCCCAAATCCCTTTGGGGGACGGTTTGAGGGACGCGACTGGAGATGCTCTTAGCGTGCGTTGTCCCGTACGGTATAGCATGAGCCCCGCTGCGCTCTTCCAACCAGCTTAGCATTCGGTGAGTGGGGCTTCTCCGATTTGAATATTCAAACAAATCACCACGAATTTTGAAGAATTTCACGCCACCGAGAAATTTTGATTTCAAGAGGAAATCCACGTTTTCTCTCCCGAGTCAGAGATAAGCTCTAAGAGCATCTCTAGCATCTTCGCCCGTGGTCGCCTTTTTCAGGTTTTGGCCTAAAAACGACACGGACAGACATCGTATTTCGGCTCGCATGACAAAATGGGGTGCAACACTATCCCATCGCAGCTCGTCAAAGCGGTATAAGAGTGGGAGTGGGGGCACGATGCAGAAAACCCCATTCATTTCCTCATCCTCGTCCGCACGCTGCCGCCGCCACCACTTCTCCGATCCTCGCCATCTCCAGCCACCAAAGCCAAATCGCCGCCACCGGCCGCCGCGTACCCACCCACTCCAGCACCTTCCTCGATGGCGATGCCCAATTGCAAGCGTGGCGGCGACATTATTCATGGTCGGTCATCGTCGAGCCGCCGAGCGTCGGAGACGGCCGCGCGAGCGCACAACGCGCATCTCCGACCAAGTGCATCGTCACTGCGCGCTCTCCCGCCCCTCCCCACCCGTTGTTTGGCCTCCTCCCGCGCGGCGCGCATGGAGGCGAGGCGGGGTCATCCGCGGCGGCAACGTGGGTCGTTCCTCCGCTCCCAGCGACAGGACTGCTTCCTCCGATCCCGCTGTTGGAGATGGACTTGGGCAGCGACGATGGTGAAGACGATGTTGCGCGAGAGGCGCGCCACATTGCCATGGCCCGCCGGAACTCCCTCACCACGGTCTTCACTGGAATGTGGGAGAAGACAAAGCGGGCCCACGACATCGTCGACGAGGAGGAGCGGAACGTGCGCAAGGACAAGCGCGTCCATCCGCTCGGAGATGACAAGGCGCGGGTTCGGCATCGTCGACTATTCCGACAACTAGTCCGACCTCTCCGATGAGGATAGTGACGAGGAGGAGAAGTGAATCGCCGCCGCTATTCGCCGCCCCCAAGTCGTGGTGATAGTAGCTTAAATCCCGGGCTAGCTTAACTTAGGTTCAGGAACCTTTAGTTCCTTATTTTGCAAAATCTTGTACAAAGTAGGATGAATTGCTTAATCTTGTTTGAATTTTCGGTGCCAAAATGGACTACGTCTATCTGTTTTGTCGGTCGTGTTTTTCGTACGAATTTTGCTGATATGCGGCACGCACGGATATGGTATCTGTTAAAGATGTTCTAAGAGCATCTCCAGCCGCGTCCCCCAAACCATCCCCAAACCGCGCCGGATTGAGTGTTTGGGGGACGTGTTTTGTTCGTGCCGCGTTTGGGGGACGTCGCTCCCCAGCCGCGTCCCCAAACGCCGCCCCCAAACATTTAAAATAATTTTTCTTGGCATTTTTATTTCAATTTCTACAAACTAATACATAATTGGGAACGTGGTTTACACGAAGACATAGTTTGGAACATGGTTTTCCACAAACTAATACATAGTTTGAACCATGGTGGACACAAATATAAAATATTGCAAAAAAACTAAACCTAACTAGGCCGTGCATCGAAGGTTTCCTGTGTTCGCTGCTAAGAAAGAACACTCGAGGGCACACCCAGTCACCTAAACTGGAAAATCCAGCGGGAGGATGGTGCCCTTGTTGGTTCTACCGATGAGGCGAACAGGCAGAAACCTCCGTGCACGTATTCGCTGCGAAGAAACAACACTCAGTCGTCCTCCTCGTCGGTGCTGTCGTCGTGGGAGTCCCTGTCGCCGTGGTAGTCCCGGAGGCAGCGCCTCTCGTCGAAGACCTTGACGCTCATGTCCCTGTTGCCGAAGTAGGAGAACACGGCTTCGAGGCTGTGGTGGCGCGCGAACTTCTCCCAGCCGATGTTGAGGTACATCTTGCCGCGCGCGTCGTAGATCGCGTCGACGATCCACCGGCAGTAGCCGCACGAATGCTCCCGCAGATGCATCTTGCGCGGGCGTACGCCGCCGACGTACTCGGCGAAGGAGTCCGGCAGCCTCTGGATGCCGCGCGGGTCGCCCTTGAGGACGTGGACGAACTCGAACAGGACGTCCGGCTCCACGTCCATCTCCGACGAAGACGACGGCGTGGGAGGCGACGGCGAGCGTTCAGCTATGCCGCGGCCACGACCACGACCACGACCACGGCCGCGGCCGCGAGGTCGGCCTCCGCCTCTACCAGACATAGCGTCGAGTCTTGTTGAGAGATGGTGGCGGCTAGGGTTTGGGAGAGAGGCGCTAGGGTTTGTGTGAGAGGGACGATGAGAGGCGCCCCTTTTTATAGGCCGGAGGGCGGATGAGCGGTGGCGCTCAACGCCGGCACGCAGAGCTAGGCGCGACGGGACGCGTCGCTGCGCCCTGCGGGAACGCACCGTCGCTGCGGGAACGCACCGTCGCTGCGCGCCAATAACTTCCGTCGCGAGGTAGGCGACGGTTGGGTTAAAATTAATTGTGCCGCTGACGGGTCGGCCCCGCCCTCCCCGCTCGCTTTTCGTTGTGTCCGGCGTCCCCGGAGCGTCCCCTGTGGGACGGGGACGGGCTCGGCGCCGGACACCGTATCGGGCGCGCCCGGACAAAAAGGGCTTTGGGGGACGCGGCTGGAACGCATTTTTGGTCCGGCGCGCCCCAAATCCCTTTGGGGGACGCTTTGGGGGACGCGACTGGAGATGCTCTAAGCATATGTTAATTCGGCAAAGCTTGGCCAGCCTCTGTACTAATTCTACCTATAAGAAATTAATAAAATCCACTTTTATCCTTTAGTTCTATTCAAGCGAAAAACCGTGTGGATTAATTGCACCTTTTAGAAACTTTGGACTCTCCTTTTTCTGATATGTGTTTATTTGGCAAGGTGTGAGATCACGGCGTCATTCAAAAATAAGAGGACGCTTCAGAAGTGTTGGATATATGCCCAAGAGGCAATAATAAAATGGTTATTATAATATATCTTTGTGTTTATGATAATGTTTGCATACCATGCTATAATTGTATTAACCGAAATATTGATACATGTGTGTTATGTAAACAACAAGGAGCCCCTAGTAAGCCTCTTGTATAACTAGCTTGTTGATTAATAGATGATCATAGTTTCATGATAATGAACATTGGATGTTATTAATAACAAGGTTATGTCATTATGTGAATGATGTAATGGATACACCCAATTAAGCGTAGCATAAGATCACATCATTAAGTTCATTTGCTATAAGCTTTCGATACATAGTTACCTAGTCCTTCGACCATGAGATCATATAAATCACTTATGCCGGAAGGGTACTTTGATTACATCAAACGCCACTGCGTAAATGGGTGGTTATAAAGGTGGGATTAGGTATTCGGAAAGTATGAGTTGAGGCATATGGATCAACAGTGGGATTTGTCCATCCCGATGACGGATAGATATACTTTGGGTCCTCTCGGTGGAATGTCGTCTAATTAGCTTGCAAGCATATGAATGGTTCATAAGAGACCACATACCACGGTACGAGTAAAGAGTACTTGTCAGGAGACGAGGTTGAACGAGGTATAGAGATACCGATGATCAAACCTCGGACAAGTAAAATATCGCGTGACAAAGGGAATCGGTATCGTATGTAAATGGTTCATTCGATTACTAATTCATCGTTGAATATGTGGGAGCCATTATGGATCTCCAGATCCCGCTATTGGTTATTGGTCGGAGAGAAGTCTCAACCATGTCCGCATAGTTCGCGAACCGTAGGGTGACACACTTAAGGTTTGATGTCGTTTAAGTATATATGGAATATGGAATGGAGTTCAAAGTTTTGTTCGGAGTCTCGGATGGGATCCAGGACATCACGAGGAGAATGGTCCGGAGAATAAGATTAATATATAGGAAGTCATTTTATAAGTTTGAAAATGATCCGGTGCATTTATGGAAGGTTCTAGAAGGTTCTAAAAAAGTCCGGAAGAAAGGCACTATGGAAGGTGGAGCCGGCCACCCCCCCTCAAGGAAAGGTGGGAGTCCCACCTTGAGTAGGACTCCCATCTTGAGTAGGTTTCCCACCAAAGGTAGGTTTTGGTGTTGGGGTCCTATTCGAAGACTTGGACTACAACTCTTGGGGCTTCCACCTATATAATGAAGGGCATAGGGGAGGGGCCGGCCACACCCTTGGCCGCACCACCACAGCCCCCTTGAGGCCGACGCCCAAAGCCCCCTCTCCCCAAACCCTAGCCACCTCCTCCTCATACAACTCCCGCAGCGCATAGGCGAAGCCCGCCGGAGTTCTCCACCACCACCGCCACCACGCCGTTGTGCCGGGATTCCGAGGAGGATCTACTACTTCCGCTGCCCGAGGAAGGAGGACGGCGTCGTCTTCATCAACACCGTATGTGTGACCGAGTACGGAGGTGCTGCCCGATTGTGGCACCGTCAAGTTCTTCTACGCGCTTTTGCAAGCGGTCAAGATCTTCTACGCGCTTTTGCAAGCGGCAAGTGATCGACTACATCCACCACGAGATCTAATCTCGTTAGGCTTTGGAAATCTTCGAGGGTTAGTCTCATGATCTTCTCGTTGCTACCGTCTACTAGATTAGATCTTGGCTTGTTTTCGTTCTTGCGGTAGGAAATTTTTTGTTTTCTATGCTACGAATCCCATCAGTGGTATCAGAGCCAGGTTTATGCATAGATTGGTTGCACGAGTAGAACACAATTGTTTTGTGGGCGTTGATGCTTTGTTGTCTTTAGTTCGTGTACTTTGCATCTTGCGGCATGGTGGGATGAAGCGGCTCGGGCTAACTTTACATGATCGCGTTCATGAGACTTGCTCCACGTTTGACATGCAACTTGTATTGCATAAGTGGCTTTGCGGGTGTCTGTCTCTCCCACCATAGTGAAGATTCAATTTACTCTTTCTATTGACAACACTAGTATCACCGTTGTGGTTCATGTTCGTAGGTAGATTGGATCTTATGCGAAAACCCTAAACCACGTAAAATATGCAAACCAAATTAGAACTGTCTAACTTGTTTTTGCAGGGTTTGATGATGTGATATGGCCATAATGTGATGATGAATATGTATTAGATGATCATTATTGTATTGTGGCAACCGGCAGGAGCCTTATGGTTGTTTTAAATTTCATGTTGAGTAGTATTTCAAAGAAGTTGTAATAGTTGCTACATGGGAGTACAATCATGAAGACGGCGCCATGGACCTTGACGCTACGCCGACGATGATGGAGATCATGCCGTTGATGATGGAGATCATGTCCGTGCTTTGGAGATCAAGATCAAAGGCGACAAAGGGCCATATCATATCACATATGAATTGCATGTGATGTTAATCCTTTTATGCATCTTATTTTGCTTAGATCGCGACGGTAGCATTATAAGATGATCCCTCACATTAATATCAAGATAATAAAGTGTTCTCCCTCGTATGCACCGTTGCTACAGTTCGTCGTTTGAAGCATCTCGTGATGATCGGATGTGATAGACTCTACGTTCACATACAACGGGTGTAAGCCATGTTTGCACACGCGGAATACTTGGGTTTGCTTGACGAGCCTAGCATGTACAGACATGGCCTCGGGACAACGGAAACCGAAAGGTTGAACACGAGTCATATGGATGATATGATCAACATGTTGATGTTCACCATTGAAGCTACATCATCTCACGTGATGATCGGTTTTGGTGTAGTGGATGTGGATCGTGTACCACTTAACAACTATGAGGGATGTTGTATTAAGTGGGAGTTCATTAGTAATTAGATTAAAACTTGAACTAATTATCATGAACATAGTCTGAATAGTATTTTGAATTAATTTTGTAGTATTGGCATCCGTTTTCTACCATGCGCTAGTCTTATAATTGAGATAGAAATACTGTTAAGTCTGACAAGTAACTTTACGGACTGGTACCGTATTGTTAAAGAATCAAGAAATGATTAAGTCCTATTGCAAACTTTTAGTAAACCTCACATTGCTGATTCAAAGAACAATGGTTTCAATTAGTACTTAGAATCATCTTGTCTCCGTGAAACTTGATGTTCAAATCCGTTTGAAAAGTAAGGAGCTGAAAAGTTTTGTTTCAAGAAGCGAGGTATGAGATATATGCGATATCTAAGACCTTACTGCAAGATGATAGAATATAATCTTGTGAGAATACATAAACTCATAAGTTTTATGGGAATGTACGAAGGTTGAAGACGCCAGGCGTCCCAATCCTCCAACTATTGGGGCACTAACGATATTCGCATATCCATGAAGTGATCATCCTTAGTATGCACCGTTGCTAAGACTCGTCGTTTCGAAGCATCACGTGATGATCGGGTGTTATAGATTCTACGTGTGCATACAACGGGTGCAAGCCAGATTTGCACATGCGAATACTGAGGTTAAACTTTACGAGCCTAGCATGTACAGACATGGTCTCGGAAAGTCATCATGATATAATGGATAAAATTATGAGTGAAATTGTTCATCATATTACAAAGTTACTAATAGTGAAATCTGGAACACTTGTCATATGATGATCAACTTCAAAGTAAAAACCTCAAAGTTATTGGTATTTGACCAATGGACCTAGAAGTTATTGAAGATGAAGTGTTTTCTGAGAATGAGGAAAGCTAAAAGAGAAACTACAAAAAATATTTTGGCAGAAAGAAAGAAAAGACTAGAAAGTCTAGCTCAGGTGTATATAAATGATATACATGTTATGGATGTATTCCTTGTTTGGTCACATAATGAAATTCTTGGGTATTTGTACCAGATTGGTTGGTATGAGATGTCATACAATACAACGCAATACAAGAATACGATGGCCTAAGTGACTGATAAGGAATATGGTAATAATGCACGTCTGGAACATAATAAAGTGTTATTATGTTTGTCGTTGGCATTCTACCTAGCCCTTAGAATTTATAATAAAGAACTTAATAAATTGTTATTTTGCTCTGGTCAAATGAAAACAATGAGTTGTTCAAATTATGACATTACTCCATGTACGATGGATAAGTTATTATAAATCTTAATGGTGAAACACACATACATAACACTGACGCTAAAATGCCATAAGGCAAATGATTTGAATTCCACTTATTTGTGGAACCGCCATTTAGGTCATATTAGAGAGGAACGCATGAAGGAACTCCATGCAAATGGATTTTTGGAGTCATTTGATTTTTTGAATCGTTTGGCGCTTGCAAATCTTTTCTAAAGAGAATGACTGAAATACCGTTCATAGGCCAAGAGTTGAATGGGCAACTAACTTAGTGGAAACATACATGATGATATATGTGGTTCACTGGGCATAGTTGTGTGCGGGAGATTCTTCTACTTCATGAAAACTTCCAACAATGAATTGAGTATATATATGTGGATATATTCGATAAGAAAGAAGTTTGAAACATTTGAATGGATTCAAATAGATTTCAGCATGAAGTGGAAATCATCGTAATAGAAAAGTCAAATATCTATGATTGGATCATAGTGGAAATATTTGAATTACGAGTTTTTAGCGAACATATAAGAGAGTAATGAAATTGTTCTACAACTCACGTTTCTTGGAGTATCATAGTGATGATGGAGTATCCGAGAGATGTATCCAAACCTTGTTGGGTCAATGATGAGATAAAATATTGATGCCATTATATTTTTGTGGATTATGCTTTAGTGACTACCGCTTTTACACTGAATAGAGCATCATCATGATCCGTTGAAATGACACCATACGAGTTATGGCATGGGTATAAACCCTAATAGTCCTTTCTTAAATTTTGGTATAAGTAAATAAGTTTACAACCAAAACCGGATAAATGTCTTTGTTGGTTATCCCAAAGAATTAATTGGGAATTCTTCCCACTATGGAGATAAAGACAAAAGTGTTTGTCGATGTTTCTTACTTATTTCCAAGAAATTGTTTCTAGCGAAGTATTTGAGTAGGAGGACAATAGAACTTGATAAGGTTTATGAACCTGAGCATAATGATCAGAGTAGCGTAGCATCGGAAATGGTTCCGGAAGCGGCCACGACGATCATGGCTCCCATGACTACGAAGTGTTTTAGCCATGGAGATCGAAGTACATATTGAACCTTGTAGGTATGGTTTACTTTGTGATCAAATAAATGATTTGTGGACAAAGGATTGTTTTTGAACAAATGATAAACCAACTACAAACAAAAAAGTTATGATGGGCACTGACTCCGTTAAAATGGCTATACGCCATGAAATCCAAGATAGATGAATACTTTTTGAAAGTAAATGGATCTATAAAATTGATGGACTTGGATGTAATATCCTTGAAGAAGCTCGACTTGTCGAAAAATTGTTTATGACAAAGTTCAAAGAGTTGACTACGATAAGATTAGATCTTCCGTAGCAATGCTTATAGTCTATGTGGATTATTCTAGTAATCGTTACATATTTCTTTTGTGAGATATGCTAGTAGGATGGCAAAATACATTACTTAACAGAAATGTGTGTTAAAGGTGTATACAAGATACAACTAAGAGTTTTGCTAGTCCGTGGAATACTAGATAGGTATACGAACTTCAATTGGATGAAGTGAGTATCACGGAGTTGGAATCTTCACCGGATGAAATAGTCAAAGAGTTTTTGATTTCATCAGAAACGATGAAGATGCTTGCATTTGCAAGAAATTAAGTGGGAGCGCTGAGACATATTTATAATACTTTATGTAGATGACATATAGTTGGTTATAAATGATGTAATTATATACTTGATTAAAAGGTTTCATTGAGAATTAACTTCAATGAAAGGATATGGACTGAAACATATTTAGTGTCAAGATCTATGTAGGTGGATTGAAACACATAATAAGTTTAAGTCAAAGTACATAGAATGGATATTGAAGTAGTTCAATATAGAAATATTAAGAAGATGTTCTTGTCATGTGAAGGTTTAACAGACTTGAGTGTATCTGACACTCAATGAGTAAAAACACATGAGTGATTATAGATCACGAATAATATGTACACAATCAGATGTCATGTGCTCTAAAGTGTTATGGGCATGTACCAGAATGATTCATGTGATGATCATTGGACAACAGTAAGAATATCCTTGAGTGCTTTAGAAGAACCAAGGATATATATATAGTTTTGTATGGGGTAATGACAAACAAATCGCTGTAAACTGTTGCACCGATATTAGTTTGGTCACATATAAAAATTAAATTCAATCTCAATTAGGATAAGTGTTCATTAAAAAGGTAGCACAATGTTAGATTTAGATGAGATCTAAAATATTGTGACGGATTCTACAAACGAAAGCATAGTATGTCATTGTTTTGACAATGACCGAGGATGTTAAGTCAATAAGTTCTTTAAGAACTTGGTGTAGTTCCGACAGTGTCAGAACTTTAAAGCTATATTGTGTGTGACAATATTAGTGACATATTTCAGACCGCGGAATTAAGGTTCCACTAGAAGACCGAACATATACGATTAATGCCGACTCATTTGTAAAATGAGTGATGCGTTGAGACGCAAAAGAATTGAAAAATACATACGTTTCTGAGCATGTCAGAACCGTAGACTAAAACCTCCCCCGTAAGCAAAACATGATAAAGCACCGGAAGACCAAGGTGTTATATCTTTACAAATGTAAACTGGATTATTGACTCTAGTGCAAGTGGGAGACTGTTGGAGATATGCCCAAGAGGCAATAATAAAATGGTTATTATAATATATCTTTGTGTTTATGATAATGTTTGCATACCATGCTATAATTGTATTAACCGAAACATTGATACATGTGTGTTATGTAAACAACAAGGAGTCCCTAGTAAGCCTCTTGTATAACTAGCTTGTTGATTAATAGATGATCATAGTTTCATGATCATGAACATTGGATGTTATTAATAACAAGTTTATGGCATTATGTGAATGATGTAATGGACACACCCAATTAAGCGTAGCATAAGATCACGTCATTAAGTTCATTTGCTATAAGCTTTCGATACATAGTTACCTAGTCCTTCGACCATGAGATCATATAAATCACTTATGCCGGAAGGGTACTTTGATTACATCAAACGCCACTACGTAAATGGGTGGTTATAAAGGTGGGATTAGGTATTCGGAAAGTATGAGTTGAGGCATATGGATCAACAGTGGGATTTGTCCATCCCGATGACGGATAGATATACTCTGGGCCTCTCGGTGGAATGTCGTCTAATTAGCTTGCAAGCATATGAATGGTTCATAAGAGACCAGATACCACGGTACGAGTAAAGAGTACTTGTCAGAGACGAGGTTGAACGAGGTATAGAGATACCGATGATCAAACCTCGGACAAGTAAAATATCGCGTGACAAAGGGAATCGGTATCGTATGTAAATGGTTCATTCACTAACTCATCGTTGAATATGTGGGAGCCATTATGGATCTCCAGATCCCGCTATTGGTTATTGGTCGGAGAGAAGTCTCAACCATGTCCGCATAGTTCGCGAACCGTAGGGTGACACACTTAAGGTTTGATGTCGTTTAAGTAGATATTGAATATGGAATGGAGTTCGAAGTTTTGTTCGGAGTCTCGTATGGGATCCAGGACATCACGAGGAGTTCCGGAATGGTCCGGAGAATAAGATTCATATATAGGAAGTCATTTTGTAAGTTTGAAAATGATCCGGTGCATTTATGGAATGTTCTAGAAGGTTCTAGAAAAGTCCGGAAGAAAGGCACTATGGAAGGTGGAGTCCCCGAGGGACTCCACAAGCTTGGCCGGCCAACCCTAAGGGGAGGAGTCCCAGGTGGGCTGAGGTGGCCGACCACCCCCCCTCAAGGAAAGGTGGGAGTCCCACCTTGAGTAGGACTCCCATCTTGAGTAGGTTTCCCACCAAAGGTAGGTTTTGGTGTTGGGGTCTTATTCGAAGACTTGGACTACAACTCTTGGGGCTTCGACCTATATAATGAGGGGCATAGGGGAGGGGCCAGCCACACCCTTGGCCGCACCACCACAGCCCCCTTGAGGCCGGTGCCCAAAGCCCCCTCTCCCCGAACCCTAGCCACCTCTTCCTCCACATACAACTCCCGCAGCGCATAGGCGAAGCCCTGCCGGAGTTCTTGATACGTCTCCAACGTACCTATAATTTCTGACGTTCCATGCTTGTTTTATGACAATACTTACATGTTTTGCTCGCACTTTATAATGTTTTTATGCGTTTTCCGGAACTAACCTATTAACAAGATGCCATAGTGCGCCTCGTTTTCTTGCTTTTGGTTCCAGAAGGCTGTTCGGCAATATTCTCGGAATTGGACGAAATCAACGCCAAAGATCTTATTTTTCCCGGAGGCTCCAACACCGAAGGGGAGTCGAGGAGAGCCGGGGGCCCCCACACAATTGGGTCGCGCGGCCAGCCCCGGTCGGCCTATGGGAGGCCACCCTGTCGCCCCTCCTGCGCCGCCTCTTCGCCTATTTAAGCCCTTTCGACCTAAAAACGCAGTACCGATTGACGAAACTCCGAAAGACTCCAGGGGCGCCGCCGCCATCGCGAAACTCCAATTCGGGGACAGAAGTCTCTGTTCCGGCACCCTGCCGGACGGGAAGTGCCCCCGAAGCCATCTCCATCGACGCCACCGCCTCCATCATGCTCCGTGAGTAGTTCCCCCATGGACTACGGGTTCTAGCTGTAGCTAGTTGGTATACTCTCCCCCATGTAGTTCAATACAATGATCTCATGAGCTGCCTTACATGATTGAGATTCATCTGATGTAATCGGTGTTGTGTTTGTTGGGATCCGATGGATTGTTACGTTATGATTGTCTATCTACAAAGTTTGTGAAGTTATTGTTGCTGCAATCTTGTTGTGTTTAATGCTTGTCACTAGGGCCCGAGTGGCATGATCTTGGATTTAAGCTCTATACTTATTGCTTAGATTGTATCTACAAGTTGTATGCACATGTCTATGTCCGGAACCAAAGGCCCCAAAGTGACAGAAATTGGGACAATGATACGTCTCCAACGTATCGATAATTTCTTATGTTCCATGCCACATTATTGATGTTATCTACATGTTATATACACATTTTATGTCATATTTATGCATTTTCTGGAACTAACCTATTAACAAGATGCCGAAGAGCCAGTTGCTGTTTTCTGGTTTTTCGTTTCAGAAATCCTAGTAAGGAAATATTCTCGAATTGACGAAATCTTCGCCCAGGGTCCTATTTTTGCACGAAGCTTCCAGAAGACCGAAGAGGGAAGGAAGTGGGGCCACGAGGGGCCGTCACCATAGGGCGGCGCGGCCCCCCCCTTGGCCGCGCGACCCTGTGGTGTGGGGCCCTCGTGCCGCCTCTTGACCTACCCTTCCGCCTACTTAAAGCCTCCGTGACGAAACCCCCGCATCGAGAGCCACGATACGGAAAACCTTCCGAGACACCGCCGCGAATCCCATCTCGGGGATTCAGGAGATCGCCTCCGCACCCCACGGAGAGGGGATTCATCTCCCGGAGGACTCTACACCGCCATGGTCGCCTCGGAGTGATGAGTGAGTAGTTCACCCCTGGACTATGGGTCCATAGCGTAGCTAGATGGTTGTCTTCTCCTTTTGTGCTTCATTGTTGGATCTTGTGAGCTGCCTAACATGATCAAGATCATCTATCTGTAATACTATATGTTGTGTTTGTCGGGATCCGATTGATAGAGAATACTATGCTATGGTAATTATCAAGTTATTACATATGTGTTGTTTAAGATCTTGCATGCTCTCCGTTATTAGTAGAGGCTCTGGCCAAGTTTTTTCTCTTAACTCCAAGAGGGAGTATTTATGCTCGATAGTGGGTTCATGCCTGCATTGATACAGTGACAAAGTTCTAAGGTTGTGTTGTGCTGTTGCCACTAGGGATAAAACATTGATGCTATGTCCGAGGATGTAGTTGTTGATTACATTACGCACCATACTTAATGCAATTGTCTCTTGTTTGCAACTTAATACTGGAAGGGGTTCGGATGATAACCTGAAGGTGGACTTTTTAGGCATAGATGCAGTTGGATGGCGGTCTATGTACTTTGTCGTAATGCCCAATTAAATCTCACTATATTTATCATGTCATGTATGTGCATCGCGGTGCCCTCTCTATTTGTCAATTGCCCGACTGTAATTTGTTCACCCAACATGCTTTTATCTTATGGGAGAGACACCTCTTGTGAACTGTGGACCCCGGTCCAATTCTCTTTACTGAAATACAATCTATTGCAATACTTGTGTTTTACTGTTTTCTTTGCAAACATCTTCCACTCGATACGTTTAATCCTTTGTTACAGCAAGCCGGTGAGATTGACCCTCACTGTTTCGTTGGGACAAAGTACTTGGTTTGTGTTGTGCAGGTTCCAAGTTGGCGCCGGAATCCCCGGTGTTGCGCCGCATCACATTTCGCGACCATCAACCTTCAACGTGCTTCTTGGCTCCTCCTGGTTCGATAAACCTTGGTTTCTTTCTGAGGGAAAACTTGCTGTTGTGCGCATCATACCTTCCTCTTGGGGTTCCCAACGGACGTGTACATCTACGCGCATCAAGCACTTTTTCTGGCGCCGTTGCCGGGGAGATCAAGACACGCTGCAAGGGGAGTCTCCACTTCTCAATCTCTTTACTTTGTTTTTGTCTTGCTTTATTTTATTTACTACTTTGTTTGCTGCACCTAAACAAAACACACACAAAATTAGTTGCTAGTTTTACTTTATTTACTGTCTTGCTCTCTATATCGAAAACACAAAAAAATTAGTTACTTGCATTATTTAGTTTGCTTTATTTACCTTCATTTATTTCATCATGTTTCCTTTTAATTTTACCACAAAAGACATACCGGTAGGACGCGGGTCTATCATTGGGAGAAATAATATAGAAGAATTCTTCAATCATGTTAGTATTACTGAGAATTTTGAAGATAGACACTTGGTAGAACTTGCACCTACCTATGAAATTGCTGCTGCTGCTTTAGTTCGCATGTTGGAAACTAAATTTGTTAATCTCAATCCTATAATCCAACACATGTTTCTTACACTTGGTGATATGGAAGAAGGGGAAAAGAAAGATTTTGTTTTAGAAACCCTTCTTAGAGAATTTGGTGGTCTAGCAAGAGAGGCTAGAAAAGTCTTTGCTAAATATAAAATGCTTGGTTCTTACACCAATTTTGTTGGTCTCCTTGAAAAGATGGACATTGATAGAATAAAGTACACTAATAATGTCAATGATGGTGGGGAGGTTAAGACAACAATACCTTGTAAGCTCCTAGGAATGCATGAAGCTCTAGAAAATAACTATGGTTGGCTTGTTCCTGAAAATTTGTTTGATGAGAATAGCAAGCCTAAGAATAATGAAAAAGGAGCCTCTGAAACTTACATAGATGAGATAACATGTTTAGTTGAGAAAACTCCAAACCCCGCTGAAAATGCTTCATCTCTTGATAATACTTGATTACACTTTCTGCGCCTAGCTGAAAGGCGTTAAAGAAAAGCGCTTATGGGAGACAACCCATTGTTTTTACTACAGCACTTTGTTTTATATTTGAGTCTTGGAAGTTGTTTACTACTGTAGCAACCTCTCTTTATCATGTTTTTTGTGCCAAGTAAAGTCTCTATAGTAAGGTTCATACTAGATTTGGATTACTGCGCAGAGACAGATTTCTTTGCTGTCACGAATCTGGGTCTAATTCTCTGTAGGAAACTCAGAAAATTATGCCAATTTACGTGAGTGATCCTCAGATATGTACGCAACTTTCGTTAGTTTTGAGTTTTTCCATTTGAGCAAGTCTGGTGCCATCTAAAAATTCGTCTTTACGAACTGTTCTGTTTTGACAGATTCTGCCTTTTATTTCGCATTGCCTCTTTTGCTATGATTGGATAAATTTCTTTGATCCATTAATGTCCAGTAGCTTTATGCAATGTCCAGAAGTGTAAAGAATGGTTGTGTCACCTCTGAACATGTACATTTTTATTATGCACTAACTCTCTAATGAGTTTGCTTGAAGTTTGGTGTGAAGGAAGTTTTCAAGGATCAAGAGAGGAGTATGATATACTATGATCAAGAGGAGTGAAAGCTCTAAGCTTGGGGATGCCCCGGTGGTTCACCCCTGCACATTCTAAGAAGAATCAAGCGTCTAAGCTTGGGGATGCCCAAGGCATCCCCTTTTTCATCGACAACATCATCAGGTTCCTCCCCTGAAACTACATTTTTATTCCGTCACATCTTATGCACTTTGCTTGGAGCGTCGGTTTGTTTTTGTTTTTTTGTTTTGTTTGAATAAAGTTGGATCCTAGCATTCACTTTGTGGGAGAGAGACACGCTCCGCTGTTGCATATGGACAAATATGTCCTTAGGCTTTACTAATAATGTTCATGGCGAAGTTTCTTCTTCGTTGAATTGTTATTCGGTTGGTTAAGGAAATGTTGCATGTGGTAGTGGTATAATGAAACACTTGCATAATCTTGTAGATCATTGAGCTTTGATAACTTGATTCTTTGCAAATGTTTTGAGGTATCTAGATGGTAAAACTTGTTGGTTGAATAAGTTAAAATTAGTAGTGGATTGTTGTCTTTAAGCTTGTGCCGTACTACAAACTCTATTTAAATAGTTGAAGGCGTAGTTGGACTTGATAGATTTCCATGTCTAAAGGTTTATCGTAATGACTAAGTTGTGCTGAAGGTCGGTAAAATTTTAAATTATGTTCTTAATGTTGAACCTGCTAGATGTTTGCAATAAGCTTGTGAGTTCTTTTTGACTAATGTTAAGCTACGGTTTTTGGCACTTCCACCATCCATATTTGCTAGCCTCTTCGGTACTGTGCATTGCCTTTTGCTCACATTGAGAATTGTGCATACTTCGCCTGTACATCCAAACCCGTGGGAGGACTTCCTCTTGTTCTCCTGCACATAAGCCCATACATCTCCTCAAAACAGCCACCATACCTACCTACCACAGCATTTCCATAGCTGTTCCGAGATATATTGCCATGCAACATCCATTTTACATTACATGCCATGTTGTCATTTATTATTTGTATATTGCTTTGCATGATTCTATACAGCTGACGTGTGGTTTACCCATGTTACGCTAGATCATTGCACATCCTGCTACACTGGCAGAGGCATACAGTTTCATACTTCATGTTTTATTCATTATGAGTTATTTGTACCAAAAAGTGTGTTGTCATATTAGGATGTTGCCCCTAAAAGTGAAAAGAGCCGTGGAGGCCATCAAAAAGAAAAAAAGAAAAAAGAAAGAAAGAAAAAAAAAAAAAAAAGAAAAAAAGAAAAAAGAGAATAAAGAAAAAGGGGGCAGCATTACTATCTTTTATCCACACTTGTGCTCATGTTTTAGCACCTGCATATTCATAGTCATCATTTGTGCTCATGTTTAGCACCTACACTCCATATGAGAGAGTTTTCATGTTTTACTAGTATAACTATGTGGGGAATTTACACTATAGAACTTGGGTTGTATATTCCAATGATGAGCCTCCTCAAAAGTGCTCTAGGTCTTCGTGAGCAACCAAGTTGGATGCACCCCCACTAGTTCCATTGGAGAGCTTTCATACACATATAGCTCTATGTGCATCCGTTGCATGGCAATCACTACTCCTTGCATAGCTTCGATTATAAGACTTCCTCTTGTCTAGTAATCATTTACAGCTTTGTAAGACTTTCTCTCATTGGCCTTCCAAACCCCCATTAACGTTCTTTATGCCATAACATCCTGGTGCTAATACCAAATGCTTGCGCTCACCGGTTGAGTAGACTTCGAAACAGTTGATTCATGACGTTCATGTTTATGTTTACTTGACTGAATCCTTCTTATGTTGTGAAAATTTACTTGATGCTTGGAATGAAGGATAGAACTTCTACGCTGAATACTTAACACATCTTTAATGAACCTTGTGCGGTTTCATGTCTTTGAAGCAATAGTTCATGAAAACTTCTAGCTTGTTTAACTCTTGCATTATCATCTCTTATATCAATATAGATATTTGCTTTGAGTGATTTGATCTCAGTTCACATGCTTTACATTATTATATGATCAAGATTATGTTGGTAGCATGTCACTTCAGAAATTATCTTTGTTATCGTTTTACCTGCTCGGGACGAGCAGAACTAAGCTTGGGGATGCTGATACGTCTCCAACGTATCGATAATTTCTTATGTTCCATGCCACATTATTGATGTTATCTACATGTTATATACACATTTTATGTCATATTTATGCATTTTCCGGAACTAACCTATTAACAAGATGCCGAAGAGCTAGTTGCTGTTTTTGCTGTTTTTGGTTTCAGAAATCCTAGTAAGGAAATATTCTCGAATTGGACGAAATCTTCGCCCAGGGTCCTATTTTTGCACGAAGCTTCCGAAGACCGAAGAGGGAAGGAAGTGGGGCCACGACCGTCACCATAGGCGGCCCCCCCTTGGCCGCGCGACCTGTGGTGTGGGGCCCTCGTGCCGCCTCTGACCTACCCTTCCGCCTACTTAAAGCCTCCGTGACGAAACCCCAGTACCGAGAGCCACGATACGGAAAACCTTCCAGAGACGCCGCCGCGAATCCCATCTCGGGGGATTCAGGAGATCGCCTCCGGCACCCTGCCGAGAGGGGATTCATCTCCCGAGGACTCTACACCGCCATGGTCGCCTCCGGAGTGATGAGTGAGTAGTTCACCCCTGGACTATGGGTCCATAGCAGTAGCTAGATGGTTGTCTTCTCCTTTTGTGCTTCATTGTTGGATCTTGTGAGCTGCCTAACATGATCAAGATCATCTATCTGTAATACTATATGTTGTGTTTGTCGGGATCCGATTGATAGAGAATACTATGCTATGGTAATTATCAAGTTATTACATATGTGTTGTTTAAGATCTTGCATGCTCTCCGTTATTAGTAGAGGCTCGGCCAAGTTTTTACTCTTAACTCCAAGAGGGAGTATTTATGCTCGATAGTGGGTTCATGCCTGCATTGATACCTGGGACAGTGACATAAAGTTCTAAGGTTGTGTTGTGCTGTTGCCACTAGGGATAAAACATTGATGCTATGTCCGAGGATGTAGTTGTTGATTACATTACGCACCATACTTAATGCAATTGTCTGTTGTTTGCAACTTAATACCGGAGGGGGTTCGGATGATAACCCGAAGGTGGACTTTTTAGGCATAGATGCAGTTGGATGGCGGTCTATGTACTTTGTCGTAATGCCCAATTAAATCTCACTATATTTATCATGTCATGTATGTGCATCGCGGTGCCCTCTCTATTTGTCAATTGCCCGACTGTAATTTGTTCACCCAACATGCTTTTATCTTATGGGAGAGACACCTCTAGTGAACTGTGGACCCCGGTCCAATTCTCTTTACTGAAATACAATCTACTGCAATACTGTTCTACTGTTTTCTGCAAACATCTTCCACTCGATACGTTTAATCCTTTGTTACAGCAAGCCGGTGAGATTGACAACCTCACCGTTTCGTTGGGACAAAGTACTTGGTTTGTGTTGTGCAGGTTCCAAGTTGGCGCCGGAATCCCTGTTGCGCCGCATCACATTTCGCGACCATCAACCTTCAATGTGCTTCTTGGCTCCTCCTGGTTCGATAAACCTTGGTTTCTTTCTGAGGGAAAACTTGCCGCTGTGCGCATCATACCTTCCTCTTGGGGTTCCCAACGGACGTGTACATCTACGCGCATCAGACAACTGGAGGGAAAGGCTTAGATATGAGGATCACATGTTTTCATGGAGTGTTAATGCTTTGCTCCTGCTCTATTAAAAGGAGTGCCTTAATTTCCAGTAGATTCCCTTGAGGCCCTGCCACCGGCTGGTAGGACAAAAGATGTTGTACAAGTTTCTCATTGCGAGCACGTATGACTATATATGGGAAACATGCCTACTTGATTAATAGACTTGATATTCTGTCTTAATGCTATTTCAATCCTATCAATTGCCCAACTGTAATTCGTTCACCCAACACATGTTATTGGAGAGTTACCACTAGTGTAGATAGCTGGGAACCCCGGTCCATCTTTCATCATCATATACTCGTTCTACATGTCATTGGAAGTAGTATCAACTATTTTCTGGTGCCATTGCTCTCATATTACTGTTACCGCTGCTGTGTTACCATACACGCTCTCATATATCACTTTCACATCACCCCTGTTACTAGTGCTTTTCCAGGTGTAGCTGAATTGACAACTCAGTTGTTAAGGCTTATAAGTATTCTTTACCTCCCCTTGTGTCGAATCAATAAATTTCAATGTGGCTTTAGTGAGGAATTTTTTATTAAGAACTATAATCGGAATTGCTATATTCATTATGGGTTCGAAGAGGTAGAACAATTTGTCATATTTATGGGAGCCTCCGAGATAGAATCCTTCATATCTAAAAATTATGAAACTTGTGTTGTTTGTAAGGACCTTAAAGATTATGTCTCTTCTATCCTTAATTTTTGCAATGAAAGTTACACTGATAATCCTTATATCATTGATTATAAAGAGAGACTCATTAATGCACAAGAATGCACTCACAATTTGCAGGAACCTGTGGAAGAGGAAATTGATGAACCTGAAAGCTCATTGGATGAAAAAGAGGAGGAAATCGATGAACCTGAAAGCTCATTGGATGAAAAAGAAGAGGAGAGGGATGAACAAAAGGAGTAAGAATGGATTAGCTACCCATACCAACCTTCTAATGAGAGTAACTCTTTATCTCTTACACTATTTGATTGTCCTCCATGCTTACCAAAGAAGGATGAATGTTATGTTCCTATGGATCCTCTTGAAATATTCCCTATGAGTAAAACTTGTGAGAATAATTATGCTACTGTTATTCATGATAATCCATGCTATTTTGATAAATCTTATGATAATGCTTTGTTTGTGCCTGATGTCGAAATGCATGGTACTAAAGAATTTTGTTTGGCAAATGTTTATGATAAATCTTTAGATGATGGTCCTATGTTACTTGATAATATTAATTGTAGTACTAATGAAAATGGGATTGGAGAGATCTTGGCTTTATCTAGGAGTCCCATACCTTTTGAGATTGATCAATCATCTTGTTATATTATTGATAAAAGTGGATTTGGAAGTTTTAATCCCGCTATTTTTGAGCTTGATAAAAATTATATGTTTATGGATCATGAGAAACATGCTTTATGTGATAGTTATATTGTTGAGTTTATTCATGAAGCTACTGAAAATTATTATGAGAGAGGAAAATGTGGTTGTAGAAATTTGCATGGTACTAAAACACCTCTCTTTATGTTGAGAATTGTGAAGTTACTCTTGTTTTATCTTGCTACGCTTGTCACTTTGTTCTTCATGAATTTATTTGTGTACAAGATTCCTTTTCATAGGAAGTGGATTAGACTTAAATGTGTTTTGAATTTGCTTCTTGATGCTCTCTTTTGCTTCAACTCTTATTTCTTGCGAGTGCATCATTAAAATTGCCGAGCCCATCTTAATGGCTATAAAGAAAGCACTTCTTGGGAGATAACCCATGTGTTTATTTTGCTACTATTTTGTTGTGTCTTGGAAGTTGTTACTACTGTAGCAACCTCTACTTATCTTTATTTCATTGCATTGTTGTGCCAAGTGAAGTCTCTAATAGAAGGTTGATACTAGATTTGGATTTCTGCGCAGAAACAGATTTCTATCTGTCACGAATCTGGGCAGTGCTCTCTGTAGGTAACTCAGAAAAATCTGCCAATTTACGTGCGCGTTCCTCAGATATGTACGCAACTTTCGTTAGTTTTGAGTTTTCTGATTTGAGCAACGGAAGTACCATTTAAAAATTCATGTTTACTGGCTGTTCTGTTTTGACAGATTCTGTCTCTGTTTTTTGCATTGTCTCTTGTGGACTTTAAGTGAGGCTTTCTAGACGTGGAGAGCTGTAGCTAATGTTTTATTGAGTTCTTGCAATGTGTCACTACAGGACCAAGGTGGATTCAAGTTTTTGAGTACTAACCCCTCTAATGAAGTTTATGAGAAGTTTGGTGTGAAGGAAGTTTTCAAGGGTCAAGAGAGGAGGATGATATATGATCAAGAAGAGTGAAAAGTCTAAGCTTGGGATGCCCCGTGGTTCATCCCTGCATATTTCAAGAAGACTCAAGCGTCTAAGCTTGGGGATGCCCAAGGCATCCCCTTCTTCATCAACTTATCAGGTTTCTTCTATTGAAACTATATTTTTATTCGGTCACATCATATGTGCTTTACTTGGAGCGTCTGTGTGTTTTTATTTTTGTTTTTGTTTGAATAAATATGGATCCTAGCAATCCTTGTTTGGGAGAGACACGCTCCGCTTTTTCATATGAACACTTGTTCTTCGTTTTACTTTTAATGTTCAATGATAAAAGTTGGAAGCTACAATACTTATTGTTATTTGGTTGGAAATAGAAAATGCCTCATAATGTCTTGGATAATTTGACACTTGGCAATTGTTTTGAGCTCTCAAGTAGATCATGATTAAGTTTTTTCATGTAGTTTAAACCTATTAGTGGAGAACTACGTAGAGCTTGTTGAAATTGGTTTGCATGATTGGTCTCTCTAAGGTCTAGATATTTTCTGGTAAAAGTGTTTGAGCAACAAGGAAGACAGTGTAGAGTCTTATAATGCTTGCAATTTGTTCTTATGTAAGTTTTGCTGTACCGGTTCATACTTGTGTTTGCTTCAAACAACCTTGCTAGCCAAAGCCTTGTACCGAGAGGAAATACTTCTCGTGCATCCAAAACCTTGAGCCAAAACCTATGCCATTTGTGTCCACCATACCTACCTACTACATGGTATTTTCTGCCATTCCAAGTAAATACTTCATGTGCTACCTTTAAACAATTCAAAAGCTATTATCTCTTATTTGTGTCAATGTTTTATAGCTCATGAGGAAGTATGTGGTGTTTTATCTTTCGATCTTGTCATTTACTTCTGACAAACTTTCACAATGGACTAGTGGTTTCATCCGCTTATCCAATAATTTTGCAAAAAGAGCTGGCAACTGGGTTCCCAGCCCCAATTAATTAACTTTTATTAATAATTCTCTTCACATGTTTTGCTCTGATTCATCAGTAAGCAACTTAATTTTGCAAATAGACACTCCTCCATGGTATGTGAAATGTTGGAAGGCACCCGAGGATTCGTTAGCCATGGCTTGAGAAAGCAAAGGTTGGGAGGAGTTTCATCTAAATAAAACTAAAATAAAAAGGCACTCCTTCATGGTATGAGATTGTTGGCAGGCACCCAAGGATTCGGTTAGCCATGGTTTGTGAAAGCAAGGTTGGAAGGAGTGCCACCCAAAAATAAAAATAAAACTACACTAAAGTACATGTGTAAACAAAAGAGAAGAGGGATGATCTACCACGGTGGTAGAAATAACGTCCTTCATGGGAGCCGCTCTTGAAAGTCTGGTTGATAAGGTAGTTAGAGTACCCGCTACCATTCGTTGACAACAACAAACACCTCTCAAAACTTTGTCTTTTATGATCTCTATATGATTTCAAAACTTAAAAATCTCTAGCACATGATTTAATCCCTGCTTCCCTCTGCGAAGGGCCATTCTTTTACCTTTATGTTGAGTCAGTTTACCTACTTCCTTCCATCTTAGAAGCAAACACTTGTGTCAACTGTGCATTGATTCTTACATACTTGCTTATTTGCATTCATCATATTACTTTGTGTTGACAATTATCAATGAGATATATATGTTGAAAGTTGAAAGCAACCGCTGAAACTTAAATCTTCCTCTGTGTTGCTTCGATGCCTTTACTTTGAATTTATTGCTTTATGAGTTAACTCTTGTGCAAGACTTTTGATGCTTGTCTTGAAAGTACTCTTCATGAAAAGTTTTGCTATATGTTATCTATTTGTTAGCAACTATAAATCATTGCCTTGAGTCACTTCATTCATTTCATATGCTTTGTAATAGTATGATCAAGGTTATGTAAGTAGCATGTCACTACAGAAATTACTCTTTTTATCGTTTACCTACTCGAGGGCGAGCAGAACTAAGCTTGGGGATGCTTGATACGTCTCCAACGTACCTATAATTTCTGACGTTCCATGCTTGTTTTATGACAATACTTACATGTTTTGCTCGCACTTTATAATGTTTTTATGCGTTTTCCGGAACTAACCTATTAACAAGATGCCATAGTGCCAGTTCCTGTTTTCTGCTGTTTTTGGTTCCAGAAAGGCTGTTCGGGCAATATTCTAATTGGACGAAATCAACGCCAAAGATCTTATTTTTCCCGGAGGCTCCAGAACACCGAAGGGGAGTCGGAGGAGAGCCAGGGGCCCCCACACAATAGGGCCGCGCGGCCAGCCCTCGCGCGCCATGGGGAGGCCACCCTGTCGCCCCTCCGCGCCGCCTCTTCGCCTATTTAAGCCCTTTCGACCTAAAAACGCAGACCGATTGACGAAACTCCGAAAGACTCCAGGGGCGCCGCCGCCATCGCGAAACTCCAATTCGGGGACAGTCTCTCTATTCCGGCACCCCGCCGGACGGGGAAGTGCCCCGGAAGCCATCTCCATCGACGCCACCGCCTCCATCATGCTCCGTGAGTAGTTCCCCCATGGACTACGGGTTCTAGCTGTAGCTAGTTGGTATACTCTCCCCATGTAGTTCAATACAATGATCTCATGAGCTGCCTTACATGATTGAGATTCATCTGATGTAATCGTGTTGTGTTTGTTGGGATCCGATGGATTGTTACGTTATGATTGTCTATCTACAAAGTTTGTGAAGTTATTGTTGCTGCAATCTTGTTGTGTTTAATGCTTGTCACTAGGGCCCGAGTGGCATGATCTTAGATTTAAGCTCTATACTTATTGCTTAGATTGTATCTACAAGTTGTATGCACATGTCTATGTCCGGAACCAAAGGCCCCAAAGTGACAGAAATTGGGACAACTGGAGGGAAAGGCTTAGATATGAGGATCACATGTTTTCACGGAGTGTTAATGCTTTGCTCCGGTGCTCTATTAAAAGGAGTGCCTTAATTTCCAGTAGATTCCCTTGAGGCCCGGCTGCCACCGGCTGGTAGGACAAAAGATGTTGTACAAGTTTCTCATTGCGAGCACGTATGACTATATATGGGAAACATGCCTACTTGATTAATAGACTTGATATTCTGTCTTAATGCTATTTCAATCCTATCAATTGCCCAACTGTAATTTGTTCACCCAACACTTGTTATTGGAGAGTTACCACTAGTGTAGATAGCTGGGAACCCCGATCCATCTTTCATCATCATATACTCGTTCTACATGTCATTGGAAGTAGTATCAACTATTTTCTGGTGCCATTGCTCTCATATTACTTCTACCGTGCGTGTTACCGCATTACCGCTTCCTCATATTATCGCTGCTTTCACATCACCCCTGTTACTAGTGCTTTTCCAGTGCAGCTGAATTGACAACTCAGTTGTTAAGGCTTATAAGTATTCTTTACCTCCCCTTGTGTCGAATCAATAAATTTGGGTTTTACTTCCCTCGAAGACTGTTGCGATCCCCTATACTTGTGGGTCATCAAGACTATTTTCTGGCAGAGTTTGCAGTAGATTGTATTCAGATGTAAAAGAATGGACCGGGGTCCACAGTTCACTAGTGGTGTCTCTCCGATAAGAAATAGCATGTTGGGTGAACAAATTACATTGGGCAATTGACAAATAGAGATGCATACATATCATGATAATTACTATGAGATTTAATCAGGGCATTACGACAAAGTACATAGACCGCTATCCAACATGCATCTATGCCTAAAAAGTCCACCTTCAGGTTAGCATCCGCACCCCCAGTATTAAGTTGCAAACAACAGACAATTGCATTAAGTATGGTGCGTAATGTAATCAACACAAATATCCTTAGACAAAGCATTGATGTTTTATCCCTAGTGGCAACAGACATCCACAACCTTAGAACTTTCTGTCACTGTCCCAGATTCAATGGAGGCATGAACCCACTATCTAGCATAAATACTCCCTCTTGGAGTTACAAGTATCAACTTGGCCAGAGCCTCTACTAGCAACGGAGAGCATGCAAGAACATAAACAACATATATATGATAGATTGATAATCAACTTGACATAGTATTCAATATTCATCGGATCCCAACAAACACAACATGTAGCATTATTACAAATAGACGATCTTAATCATGATAGGCAGCTCACAAGATCTAACATGATAACACAAGAGGAGAAGACAACCATCTAGCTACTGCTATGGACCCATAGTCCAAGGATGAACTACTCACGCATCAGTCCGGAGGCGGGCATGGTGATGTAGAGCCCTCCTGATGATTCCCCTCTCCAAGGTGCGAGGCGATCTCCTGAATACCCCGAGATGGGATTGGCGGCGGCGGCGTCACAGAACTTTTTCCGTATCGTGGCTCTCAATAGGGTTTTCGCGACGAGGATTTCATAGGCAAGGGCAGCGGGGGCACCCGAGGGCCCACCCCATAGGGTGGCGCGGCCCTCCTTGGCCGCGCCGCCCTATGGTGGCGGCTCCTCATGGCCCCACTTCATATGCTCTTCGGTCTTCTGGAAGCTCCATGGAAAATAAGACCCTGGGCGTTGATTTCGTCCAATTCCGAGAATATTTCCTTTGTAGGATTTCTGAAACCAAAAACAGTAAAACAACAACTGGCTCTTCGGCATCTCGTTAATAGGTTAGTGCGGAAAATGCATATAAATGATGTAAAGTATGTATAAAACATGTGAGTATTGTCATAAAAGTAGCATGGAACATAAGAAATTATGGATACGTTTGAGACGTATCAAGCATCCCCAAGCTTAGTTCCTACTCGCCCGAGTAGGTAAATGATAACAAGGATAATTTCTCAAGTGACATGCTATCATAATCTTGATCAATACTATTGTAAAGCATATGAGGTGAATGAAGTGATTCGAAGCAATGGTAAAGACAATGATTAAACAACCGAATCATATAGCAAAGACTTTTCATGAATAGTACTTTCAAGACAAGCATCAATAAGACTTGCATAGGAGTTAACTCATAAAGCAATAAATTCTTAGTAGAGAGTTTTGAAGCAACACAAAGGAAGATATAAGTTTCAGCGGTTGCTTTCAACTTCAACATGTATATCTCATGGATAATTGTCAACACAAAGTAATATGATGAATGCAAATAAGCAAGTATGTAGGAATCAATGCACACAGTTGACACAAGTGTTTGCTTCTAAGATAGAAAGAAGTAGGTAAACTGACTCAACATAAAGTAAAAGAATGGCCCTTCGCAGAGGGAAACATGGATTACTATTTTTGTGCTAGAGCTTTTATTTTGAAAACATAGAAACAATTTTGTCAACGGTAGTAATAATTCATATGTGTTATGCATAATACATCCTATAAGTTGCAAGCCTCATGCATAGATTACCAATAGTGCCCGCACCTTGTCCTAATTAGCTTGGATTTACATGGATTATCATTGCATAACATATGTTTCAACCAAGTGTCACAAAGGGGTACCTCTATGCCGCCTGTACAAAGGTCCAAGGAGATAAATCGCATTTGATTTCTTATTTTTAATAGATCTCAACTTAGGACATCCATACCGGGACAACATAGAAAACAGATAATGGACTCCTCTTTAATGCATAAGCATTCAACGATAGATTATATTCTCATAAGAGATTGAGGATTTGTGTCCAAACTGAAACTTCCACCATGATTCATGGCTTTAGTTAGCGGCCCAATGTTCTTCTCTAACAATATGCATACTCAAATCATTTGATCATGATAAATCGCCCTTACTTCAGACAAGACGAACATGCATAGCAACTCACATGATATTCAACAAAGGTGTAATAGTTGATGGCGTCCCCAAACATGGTTACCGCTCAACGAGCAACTTATAAGAAATAAGATACATAGCAACATATTCAATACCACAATAGTTTTTAAGGCTATTTTCCCATGAGCTATATATTGCAAAGACAAGGAATGAAATTTTAGAGGTAGCACTCAAGTAATTTACTTTGGAATGGCAGAGAAATACCAAATAGTGGGTAGGTATGGTGGACGCAAATGGCATAGGTTTTGGCTCAAGGTTTTGGATGCACGAGAAGCATTTCCTCTCAGTACAAGGCTTTGGCTAGCAAGGTTGTTTGAAGCAAACACAAGTATGAACCGGTACAGCAAAACTTACATAAGAACATATTGCAAGCATTATAAGACTCTACACTGTCTTCCTTGTTGTTCAAACACTTCACCAGAAAATATCTAGACCTTAGAGAGACCAATCATGCAAACCAAATTTCAACAAGCTCTATGGTAGTTCTTCATTAATAGTACATGATGCAAGAGCTTAAACATGATCTATTTGAGCACAACAATTGCCAAGTATCAAATTATTCAAGACAATATACCAATTACCACATGAAGCATTTTCTGTTTCCAACCAAATAACAATGAACGAAGCAGTTTCAACCTTCGCCATGAACATTAAAAGTAAGGCTAAGAACACCAGTGTTCATATGAACGAGCGGAGCGTGTCTTTCTCCCACACAAAGAATGCTAGGATCCGAGTTTATTCAAACAAAAACAAAATAAAAGCAAACAGACGCTCCAAGTAAAGCACATAAGATGTGACGAATAAAAATATAGTTTCACTAGAGGTGACCTGATAAGTTGTCGATGAAGAAGGGGATGCCTTGGGCATCCCCAAGCTTAGATGCTTGAGTCTTCTTGAAATATGCAGGGATGAACCACGGGGCATCCCCAAGCTTAGACTTTTCACTCTTCTTGATCATATTGTATCATCCTCCTCTCTTGATCCTTGAAAACTTCCTCCACACCAAACTCAAAACAAACTCATTAGAGGGTTAGTGCATAATCAAAAATTCACATATTCAGAGGTGACATAATCATTCTTAACACTTCTGGACATTGCACAAAGCTACCGAAAGTTAATGGAACAAAGAAATCCATTCAACATAGCAAAAGAGGCAATGCGAAATAAAAGGCAGAATCTGTCAAAACAGAACAGTCCGTAAAGACGAGTTTTTCTGGGGCACTTAACAGGCTCAAATGAAAAAGCTCAAACCTAATGAAAGTTGCGTACATATCTAAGGATCACGCATGTAAATTGGCAGATTTTTTTGATTCTTCTACAGAGAGATCTACGCAAATTCCTGACAGGTAGAAATCTGTTTCTGCGCAACAATCCAATTCTAGTATCAACTTTACTATTAGA
This sequence comes from Lolium multiflorum, assembly GCA_030979885.1. Lineage (NCBI taxonomy): Eukaryota > Viridiplantae > Streptophyta > Magnoliopsida > Poales > Poaceae > Lolium > Lolium multiflorum. The sequence continues at coordinate 104,379,467 of CM061747.1, forward strand.
GACTTTACTTGGCACAACAATGCAATAAAGTAAAGATAAGGAGAGGTTTCTACAGTAGTAAAAACTTCCAAGACTCAACAAAACAGTAGTAAGAACATACATGGGTTATCTCCCAAGAAGTGCTTTTCTTTAACGCCTTTCAGCTAGGCGCAGAAAGTGTGAATCAAGTATTATCGAGAGATGAAGCATCAACATCATAGTTTGTTCTAATAATAGAATCAAAAGGTAACTTATTTCTCTTTCTATGGAAGTGTTCCATACCTTTCTTGAGAGGAAATTGATACTTAATATTCCCTTCCTTCATATCAATAATAGCACCAACAGTTCGAAGAAAAGGTCTTCCCAAAATAATGGGACAAGATGCATTGCATTCAATATCCAAGACAACAAAATCAACGGGGACAAGGTTATTGTTAACCGTAATGCGAACATTATCAATCCTCCCCAAAGGTTTCTTTATAGAATGATCAGCAAGATTAACATCCAAATAACAATTTTTCAATGGTGGCAAGTCAAGCATATCATAGAGTTTCTTAGGCATAACAGAAATACTTGCACCAAGATCACATAAAGCATTACAATCAAAATCATTGACTTTCATCTTAATGATGGGCTCCCAACCATCTTCCAACTTCCTAGGAATAGAAGCTTCAAGTTTTAATTTATCTTCTCTAGCTTTAATGAGAGCATTTGTAATATGTTTTGTAAAGGCTAAATTTATAGCACTAGCATTAGGACTTCTAGCAAGTTTTTGTAAGAACTTTATAACTTCAGAGATATGACAATCATCAAAATCTAAACCATTATGATCTACAGCAATGGGATCATTGTCCCCAATATTTTGAAAAATTTCAGCAGTTTTATCACAAACAGTTTCAGCAGTTTTAGCAGTTTCAGGCAGTTTTGTACGCTTTGCACTAGAAGTAGAAACATTGCCAACACCAATTATTTTACCATTGATAGTAGGAGGTTTAGCAACATGTGAGGCATCAACATTACTAGTGGTGGTAATAGTCCAAACTTTAGCTACATTATCTTTAGCAAGTTTTTCTTCTTTTTCCTCTCTTTCCCACCTAGCATGCAATTCAGCCATCAATCTAATATTTTCATTAATACGAACTTGGATAGCGTTTGCTGTAGTAACAATTTTGTTATCATTATCCTCAGGTTTAGCAGCCATTTTATTAATTAAAGAAGATTGTGACTGCAGACATGTATGAGATTCGGTTTTCAGCATTTGAAAGCTTAGTTTGCAAACCAGAAATCTCCATATTCAAATTTTCAAGTTGATTCCCTATATTTTTCAACAAGGCAGATTGTTCATTCATAGTTTTAGTAAACAATTGATTTTGCTCATATTGCGATTGCATAAAGCTCTTAGTAGCTCTTTCAATTTCTAGCATCTTTTCCTCATTAGGCAAAACAGATCTACCATAAGAATTACCATAAGGATTACCATTATTAGAAGGATATGGCCTATAGTTGTTACCAGAATTATTCCTATAAGCATTGTTGTTGAAATCATTATTCTTAATGAAATTCACATCAACATTCTCTTCTTGAGCAACCAATGAAGCTAAAGGAACATTATTAGGATCAACATTAGATCTACCATTCACAAGCATAGACATAATCACATCAATCTTATCACTCAAGGAGGAGGTTTCTTCAACAGAATTTACCTTCTTACCTTGTGGAGTCCTTTCCGTGTGTCATTCAGAGTAATTTATCATCATATCATCAAGAAACTTTGTTGCGGCACCTAAGGTGATGGACATAAAAGTACCTCCAGCAGCTGAATCCAATAAGTTCCGCGAAGAAAAATTCAGTCCTGCATAAAAGGTTTGGATGATCATCCAAGTAGTTAGTCCATGGGTAGGGCAATTCTTTACCAAAGATTTCATTCTTTCCCATGCTTGGGCAACATGTTCATTATCCAATTGCTTAAAATTCATTATGCTACTTCTCAAAGATATAATTTTAGCGGGAGGATAATATCTACCAATGAAAGCATCTTTACATTGAGTCCATGAATCAATACTATTCTTAGGCAAAGATAGCAACCAATATTTAGCTCTTCCTCTTAAGGAGAAAGGAAACAATTTCAGTTTTATAATGTCTCCATCTACATCCTTATACTTTTGTATTTCACAAAGTTCAACAAAATTATTAAGATGGGCAGCAGCATCATCAACTAACACCAGAAAATTGCTCTCTCATAACAAGATTTAGTAAAGCAGGTTTAATTTCATAGAATTCTGCTGTAGTAGCGGGTGGCGCAATAGGAGTGCATATAAAATCATTATTATTGGTGCTAGTGAAGTCACACAACTTAGTGTTTTCAGGAGTATTCATTTTAACAGTAATAAAAATAAACTAAGCAGAACATAATTAAAATAAAATAAAGCTAGTAACTATTTTTTTTGTGTTTTTGATATAGGAAGCAAACAAGAAAGTAAATAAAGTAATGCAAGTAACAAATTTTTTTGTATTTTTGATATAGAGAAAGCAAACAAAGCAGAAAATAAAGTAAAGTAAAGCAAGACAATAACAAAGTAAAGAGATTGGATGTGAGAGACTCCCCTTGCAGCGTGTCTTGATCTCCCGGCGGCGGCGAAATTTAGCTTGATACGCGTGAAGCACACGTCCGTTGGGAACCCCAAGTGGAAGGTATGATGCGTATAGAAGCAAGTTTCCCTCAGTATGAAACCAAGGTTTATCGAACCAGTAGGAGTCAAGGGCCACGTGAAGGTTGTTGGTGAAGGAGTGTAGTGCGGCGCAACACCGGGATTCCAACAACGTGGAACCTGCACAACACAATCACGATTTTGCCCCAACTTAACGTGAGGTTGTCAATCTCACCGGCTTGCTGTAAACAAAGGATTAAACGTATGGTGTGGATTTGTAGAACAACAGAGGACAGTTTGCGAGATTGTATTCAGATGTAAAAGAATGGACCGGGGTCCACAGTTCACTAGTGGTGTCTCCCCGATAAGAAATAGCATGTTGGGTGAACAAATTATAGTTGGGCAATTGACAAATAGAGATGCATACATATCATGATAATTACTATGAGATTTAATCAGGGCATTACGACAAAGTACATAGACCGCTATCCAACATGCATCTATGCCTAAAAAGTCCACCTTCAGGTTAGCATCCGCACCCTCCAAGATTGTTGCAAACAACAGACAATTGCATTAAGTATGGTGCGGAATGTAATCAACACAAATATCCTTAGACAAAGCATTAATGTTTTATCCCTAGTGGCAACAGCACATCCACAACCTTAGAACTTTCTATCATTGTCCCAGATTCAATGGAGGCATGAACCCACTATCTAGCATAAATACTCCCTCTTGGAGTTACAAGTATCAACTTGGCCAGAGCCACTACTAGCAACGGAGAGCATGCAAGAACATAAACAACATATATATGATAGATTTATAATCAACTTGACATAGTATTCAATATTAATCGGATCCCAACAAACACAACATGTAGCATTACAAATAGACGATCTTGATCATGATAGGCAGCTCACAAGATCTAACATGATAGCACAAGAGGAGAAGACAACCATCTAGCTACTGCTATGGACCCATAGTCCAAGGATGAACTACTCACGCATCAGTCCGGAGGCGGGCATGGTGATGTAGAGCCCTCCGGTGATGATTCCCCTCTCCGGCAGGGTGCCGAAGGCGATCTCCTGAATCCCCGAGATGGAATTGGCGGGGGGCCACATAACTTTTTCCGTATCGTGGCTCGGCAATAGGGTTTTCGCGACGGAGATTTTATAGGCGGAAGGGCAGCGCAGGGCACCCGAGGGGCCCACCCCATAGGGTGGCGCGGGCCCCTCCTTGGCCGTGCTGCCCTATGGTGGCGGCTCCTCGTGGCCCCACTTCATATGCTCTTCGGTCTTCTGGAAGCTCCATGGAAAAATAAGACCCTGGGCGTTGATTTCATCCAATTCCGAGAATATTTCCTTTGTAGGATTTCTGAAACCAAAAACAGCAGAAAACAACAACTGGCTCTTCGGCATCTCGTTAATAGATTAGTGCCGGAAAATGCATATAAATGATGTAAAGTATGTATAAAACATGTGAGTATTGTCATAAAAGTAGCATGGAACATAAGAAATTATGGATACGTTTGAGACGTATCATGTGGCACCGTCAAGTTCTTCTACGCGCTTTTGCAAGCGGTCAAGATCTTCTACGCGCTTTTGCAAGCGGCAAGTGATCGACTATATCCACCACGAGATCTAATCTCGTTAGGCTTTGGAAATCTTCGAGGGTTAGTCTCATGATCTTCTCGTTGCTACCGTCTACTAGATTAGATCTTGGCATGTGTTTTCGTTCTTGCGGTAGGAATTTTTTTGTTTTCTATGCTACGAATCCCATCAAGAAGCGCCAGACAAAGCGAGAAGTGAGGCGGGGAGTGGCGGGCCTGACACGTCATTGACACATGAACAGCGCCCAATCGTCGCCTACCTCGCGACAAAGTTATTATTGACGCGCAACGATGGTGCAGTTGCCGGGAAGGAGAACCGCCACAATGGCAACCCGCGTCGATCGACGAGCGATCTGCTGGAATGGAGCGCGAACTCCGCGGAAGAGCAACCGCAACCCTCTTCGATATATGTGCCGCCATTCATCCCCGCACAATAAGACCCCTACGTCTGCGCATTCCGATCACCAACCGACCGGCGCCCTTCATCTCTCATCTCCTCTCTGACCATGAGCAACCTCACTTTTTCATCGAAAACCGATAGCGAGAGGAAGCCATCGGGATGGCGCCATTGATGGGAAAGAACTGCCACGCCTAGCAGCTCTAGTTCCCCGCCGACAGATGGCCAGGAGGAGGAGGAGGAGGAGGAAGAGGTCGACGATGGCCATGAGGAGGAGGAGGAGGAGGAGGAGGAGGAGGAGGAGGAGGAGGAGGAGGAAGAGGAAGAGGATGGAGATGCCAGGTGGAGACGGAGGAGGCAAAGAAGGAGGCAAGAGCTCATGCGAAGGAGAAGGAGAAGGCAGAGGCGCAGCCGGCGAGCACCGACGATGACCAATACACCAATGACTACTCATCGGAGGGGGACACAAGCTACTCGAACGCGTCGAACACTATCACACTTTTTGAATTTTTAATTTCGGCAGAAGATGACATCAACAACTTTTGTATTTGTATGCATGCCTGCAAAAAGTCTCCACATATCGTTCTTATATGGTGGGTAATTTACATGTTAAAGGGCGGGTAACTCACACGGGTTTCAGGTGGGTATGTTTGGATCCACAAAAATATCGTCTAAACATATCAATACTGAATCTATTTTCGAAAATCTACTAGTCCATCCGTGAAAGTGTATCCAAAAGCAAATGAAAATTTGAGGTACAAAACTATTTTTGAGAAACACAGTACAAACGTAGGCGCTCACATACACGCGCATACACTCATTCCTATGAATGCACACACGCACACCCTACCTCTATGAGCACCTCCGGAATACTGAGCCGGTAGATTGAATCTTGAAATTAACGAAGTCACCACAGGCGCTTCGCTGTCGACGGGAACGTCGCCTCCCACTGAATGAATATTCCGCCTTTATGAGACACACAGATGTCAAACCTGGGGTTTGAACTCTGGTGGGCTGGGGGTACAAAACTATTTGAATTATCAAGTGTCATATTTAATGCGATGTAGTTTCAAAGATTCCAAAATAAATTAACTATAACATATCAATATGAGATGTAGTTTCGAAGATTCCATCATGAATAGTCCAATGGTAAAAACAGATTTTCAATCGGACAGTTGTAGAAAATGAAGCATTAACACCGGTTTGTAAGGGCCTTTTGCATCGGTTGTCCAACTGGTGCAACGAAATCGACACTAAAAGCTCCCCCTTAGCACCGGTTGTGTTGCGAACCGGTGCTAAAGGAGAACCACGTGGCGGATGCCGAGCGCCCGGGGAGGACCTTTAGCACCCTGCCAAGGTAGAACCCGCTACCGGTGCCATTTTTTAATCCAATTTTTTTAATTATTTTTCACTCCCTCTTTTTTCTATTTTTTAACTACACTTACTCTCTACTCAAATTACTTACTCGCGATCATACTTCCAGTTCGGTCACCCATCCTCCAACTACTCCAGCACTAGCATGCTTAACTTTCGAGTTCCTTCCCATTCTGCATCCAAGTGCTTCGCGTGCATGTTATTGATAGTAGTATCATATCCGTCTTGTTAACATGTTGATCACGATATCACACTTCTTTATTGCTTGAATTTCAACTAATTCTTTTAATAAACAAAAGTAATGATATAATAATAATCTTGGTTAAATAAATAAACAAAAAAATAAAATTTGTTTAAATTTAATTTTTATTAAAAGAAAAAACATGAAAAATTGAAAATCTAAAAATTGGCTAACCTTTATGGTGAGGTAATAGTAATCTTTATGCAAGAAGGAATTATTAATTTAAATTTTTTAAATAATAAAAAAATATAAAATCCTGAATTTCTAACAAAAACTAAAATCTTCCTGGTTTAATATTTCTATTATACATAAATCTCAAAAGATTTTATTTTTTAAATTTTCTATCATTTTCTTTTGTATTTTACAAAGCTAAAAAAATCCGACCGAGGGGGAGACGGGAGGAATGCGTGGGGAGCAAAAAAAAACCTTTACACCGATTCGTGCCACGAATCGGTGCTAAAGGGTAGACCTTTTACACCGGTTCGTGCCGCTAAAGGTTCCACACAAACCGGTGCTAAAGCCCTAGCCGCTCGAACCAGTGCTAATGCACTCTTTAGTCTGGGTTCGTAGCACAATCGATGCTAAATCTCTGGACAGCTCCAAACATAAGCCATGTTTTCTACTAGTGGGATAAACATTTTATGCTACAATTTTTTTTTTTTGCATTTTCAAACTTTGTATTTGATGTTGATAATGACAACTATTTTGGTTTTATTGGGCAGCATGCAAAGGTCAGCCGGGGTTTGCTTTTAAATTTCTATTACATAACTTTCTAGATTTGTAAATTTTGCATTTAATATTGATAAATTATTTTATCCTCTAGTTTAGATGCACAAATTTGCATTTTAACGCGACATGTGTGTGAGTGTTAGTCTCAGGCTCTCAGCGACGCACTATATAGCTAGCTAGCCAGAGAAAGCCATCGGCTCTAGTTCCGATCGATCGACACAGAAAGGAAGCCTTTTGCTACCTCACACATATCCGCTCGACAGAAAGTTCGTACATCGTCGCGCTGGTTTAAAGAGTGCAACACTCATACGCTCACGCGCAGAAAACAATTAGACCACGGAGTCGATTCAGACCAAAGTGTTATGAGGAATCTGTTCGATTTTGCTATCCGTCACATGGTGCGTAACTCACGAGTTAGAAGTGGATAATTTTTATGTTCAAAAAAATCATCAAAATATATTAACATGGGATTTGATTTCAAAGATCTCAACGCGACTAGTACAACGGCGAAAGCAGATCCTAAATCATATGAGATACAAAATCTTTAAAAAAATTTGATATCTCATTTAATACGGATGACGGCTACTTTTTTATTTCCTTTTTCTGCATGTATATAAAAAGTCTCCAGTCAGATCTTTTATGTGGTGGTCACTTATGTTTTACATTGTGGGTCACTTATATGTTATAGGATGGGTCACTTTTGCGTCCGAAAAAAAGTCATGGAAACATATTAATATGTGATCTAATTTTGAAGATCCTTTCGATACTAGTCTAATAGTGAAAACGAATCCTAAATCAGATAACCGATTTAAGCTACAAAACCTTTTAAATTTTCAAATCTTGCATTTAATGCTTTTGTCATTTAACCATCATTCGATTTCGCTAGCTGTAGAAATTTTCGCACGAGTCTCACCGTTCGCGATATGACTATGCGGTGCTACTTTGGCCATGCATGCGGTGATAATTTGGCTAGCACACGCTCTCGATATGATTCAAGGATGCTGCTCCGATAACAGCCGCGAGAAATTGCTAACCACCGGGCACCAGCTGAATAGCAGGGCCCTAAAAAAAAGTCGAACTAATCGCAAAAAAAAAAAGTCGAACTGTTTGAGTATACATAGAAAATTCCGTACGAATTCGTGCAAGTGAGTAAGTGATCAAGTCAAAAATGGCGGCTGTGATACTGAGACTGCTCATAGTGGGAGTAACTTAGCTAGTAACATCACACAACCCAAGGCAATTTGGTGACATGGTATGGCAATGAATGAAGAAAGAGAGTGAGGTGGTAACTAGCTATGTTACCATAACATCACACACCCCAAGACAAGTTGAGTCTACATCATAGTAAATGACACAACGCATTTACACCACATATTAGTTACACCACTAAGTGCTTAGACTAGTAACATATGCACACTAGTCTAAGTACTCCCCACTATGACTTGCTGATAACTGTCCTATTTTGCATGGGAATGACAATTCGATGCACATACATCACCGTCGATATGGTACGCGTAAATGGTACGCAAGTTTCTTCTGAAATATCAATCCACACCTGTCTGATATGTCACTTCAATCCGTTAGATGTTTCTTCTTCTCTTTAAAATATTTTTTACCCAGCCGTATTCCAGGTGAATACGCCTTACGACTTCACACGATGAACTTGGCGTTGACTATTTTATGAGAAATAAAATATATTAATATCGTGAAGATATCAATTACACTCACCCTTTCCAACGGTAAAATGATCGAATAACATTAGCATGCACACACCCCTACTATAAAAGAAGAAGAAGAAGAAAATAATAAAAGATTTGGCTATGGTGATCAAAATCTTGTAGCAACGGCACAAAGCACTACCAAGACAACACCCAGAGTCCAAAATCTCCAATAACGATGTCCCCAAGAAGGAAATAGGGCACAAACGTTGTTGCCGCCCGATCATAGATCTTAGATTTTCACCCTGGAAAAAGTTCGCGCTCTCAAAATAATGTTTTCAACAAGACCATTGCAAGGTACAACCAATTAAGCGCATACCTTGGATTTTCACCCAGAAAGATAGTACTATGTAGTCCTCCTATGCTGCTGCCCCCGTTTGCCGATGTCGTTGCTGCAAGTCAAGAAACACCAAGCAAAGCCATCATCGCCACCAAGACTCAGTCCACCATTACTAGACCTCGGACCTCACCCGCCATGACATTCTCCGCCACTCAGGGGCGGAGCTGGAGGCCAAGTATCCCTGATGCATGTTCAACCTTCCAAGCTGAAATTGTGCCTCCATGATGCACTTTTGTTAGTCTAACCTGATGCATTTACTTCATTAAGCTCACAATTAGTGCTAAAAAAATTCTTTACCCTGATGCATGTGCATCAGGGTCACACCATGCAGCTCCGCCCCTGCCGCCACTGTCTTTCCATGGAAATCGAAAATAGACATGTCCCATTATGGCAACAGATAGGAAAGCTTCGCGCCACTTCCTCCTAAAGCCACACGACCATAAATATGGGTGCTAACGACCGAATGTCATCCGATTGATCCAACAATCTACATGGACCAGACGCACTGGAGACATAGGCAGAGCCTATCGAAACTCTTCACTAGCCAGATCAATGAGGTCCGGCGTCAAGCAGAACAATCGTCTTCGCATGAGAAGAAACCAAGGTCCGCCTCCTTTATTATGCAGATCGGCAGACCACCACGTCTCCGTCTGCCGCCTCCCAACAATAGATTGCAGATATCATCGGGCATCGCTGCCACCACCCTCCCCAAGCGGCGATGAGTGGCCGGGCCACGCGGAGTCCCCCAAACCAGGCATCGGGCCGCCCTTGCGGCTACCCCCGCTGCCAAGGTCGTCGAGGAAGTCCGGGGCCACTGCTCTGACGAAGGAGCCGCGTCATCCAAAGCCATCGCGAATCTCCAACCGTAGATCCTACAACACGAGGAGGAAGAGGCTCCCGTGGCCCCGCCGCTACCACTAGTAGAAAAAGGGGCTTCCGTCCAGGCCTTTAGTACCGGTTTCCTTACGAACCGGTACTATAGGGTGCATTAGTACTGGTTGCACTGCCCAGGCCACCGGCAACCTTAGTACCGGCACTGACTTTAGACGGTCGTGTACGAACCGGTACTAAAGGTTTTCCTGGTCCCCACGCACCTCCACCCCCCCCCCCTCCCGTGGATCGCCTTTTTTTGCTTTGTAAAATACAAAAGAAAATGATAGAAAATAAAAAAATAAAATGTTTTGAGATTCCTACATGTTATGCAACCTACTATTCGGTGAAATTAATAAATTCGAATTTTTTCAATTTTTTTTGCAAAAAAGGTTTGAAAAATGGTAAAATCGCATTAACTTTTGCATACGACGTCGGAAAAAAAGCGTATAATATATCAAAATCATCGTGAGAAAAAGTTACATCCGAATTCACCTGGGTTTATCCGCTTAGCCAATTTTTAGATTCTCAAAATTCCAAATGAAAATATGAAAGCGGGAAGATTTTAGTTTTTTTTCTAGAAATTTAGGATTTTATATATTTTTATTTTTTTCAAAATTAAAATTAATAATTGCATATGCATAAATATTACTATTACTTTTAGCAAATTATAAGATTTTCAAATTTTTAAAAAAATTAAAAAATACAAATTAAAAAGTTAATTTTATTTATTTATTCAACATTATTATTACATCATTAATTTTGTTTATTAAAATAATTATCTGGAATTTAAACAATAAAGAAGTGTGATATCGATCAACATGTTAATAAGATTGATATGATACTACTATCAACAACATGCGCGCGAAGCACTTGGAAGTGGGAGGGGAAGGAACTCGAAAGTTAAGCATGCTAGTGTTGGAGTAGTGTGAGGATGGATGACCGACCGAGAAGTTTGACCACAAGTAAGTAATTTGACTAGAGATTAAATGTAGTTAGAGACTAACGAAAATACTCGAAATTCTGAAAAAAATAAAAAATAAAAAGACTGGAGTGAAAAATAACCGGTACTAAAGATCTCCAGCCCCGCGGGCTCCTCCGTATCCACGTGGAGGCACCTTTAATACCGGTTCGTAAGGAACCGGTACTAAAGGGGGAGGCTTTAGTACTGAATCTTTAGTACCGGTTCCAAAACCGGTACTAAAGACCCTCTGGAACCGGTACTAAAGGGGGTTTCTCTACTAGTGTACTAATCCTGGTCGAGGATGAGAGCTCGCCACCGCACAATCTTTAACCGGCGGAATCCTTCAGTGGCGGTGGGAGAGCGGGAGTGGAGGGGAAGAAGGAGGTGGTGGCTAGGGTTTCGCCGAGTCACCCCTCCTGGGAGTGATGCGGGGAACATGGCATCCAAAATGATGTGCAACTTTTGTGGCCTTGAGCATGGGTGGTACACAAATGGTAGTTGCGGAATCTTAGTAGGTAACGTACTGTAATCATGAACCTTTTTCTTTGAGAGTTTCCAATGCTATATGAGGTCCGCTCATGTGTTCTCCCTCACCACCAAAGTTAAAATGTCAACTTATCCCATGAAGATTTTGTTTGATATTGAGTTTCCATGAAAATTAGTGGGGATAATCCTGAGGAAGATTGAGTGAAACTTCTACCTTCACCTAATCCACTTAAATCCCCAAAAAACTCAATCCACTAGATAAAGATAGAGTATTGAGTGTTGACTATTGAGAAAAATACACTTAAATTTAAGAATAAGTGGAGATTAAACTAGCTTAATACTCTAGTACTTCAAACATGCTCTTACAAATAAGTTGGGATTTAAGGTTTGATGAGGATTATCCACTAATCCTGGCAAATACTCTAGTGCCAAACGGGTATCTCCTATGCTAACCGTCCACGGCAGCTAAAGTTTGGTGACAGGGACACCGAAGAAAAACAATGCTATATATACCTTGAAGCTTAAAAGGTAGTAGTTCGCGAGACTGATCTACGTACTTGAACCATGCATATATCACCGTGATGGGATGATGCTAGATGGCATCGGCAACATGCCGGGCTAATTATAAGTATGCATGCTGACTTTCATATCTATTCATGCATGGAGTCATGGATTCTTCGAGTTAATATTCTCCATCGTGAGCTCACCAGGTTTTTTTTTTGCGAAATCGGTTCATAGAGCAGGATCAGATCGATAGCCTGATGTCAAAGGGCGTTCCTCCAGGGCCTGGTCCGAGGGTGCTTTGAGAAAAGGTTCATCAAGAACGCGACCTCGACCAGGTAACCAAACGAGCCGAAAAAAGCTGAACCGATGCGAGCCAAGGGTATGCAGGCAACCAAACGCGTCCTAAAAGAAGCTTTTTGTGCGTAGTTTTAGGTCTCGGGCTCAGATTGTACTTATCTTGGAAAATGTCTTGACATTGGATTATCTTTAATATCTTCTCAGTATTCTATCTCCATTCCCACATCTTAATCTCCTTTGCTGCTCAAAACGGTACGAGTAGATCTTTTCCTTGTGGAGGTTTCGAGTCTATATTTTTTTAAAAACAGGAGAGGTCCCGAAGGACCTAGAGCTTCATTGCAATATCAGCGGTGGAGTTACAAATTACATAAAGGGTCATGAAGAAAAGAGAAATTACAAGCCGACCCAAACATTTTGCACTAAGGACCTTTGATCGATGAAAGAAAACGCGATCCAGGCCAGCTCCAGATCCACCACCGTAGAATTCGCCGGAGCCAACCTCCACGCCACCGGGGACAGAACCACTTGGGGGCATGGAGGCGGGAGCTAACTCCAACGAAGCTCTTGAGCCTCCGCCTCGATGATTGGAGGTTGAAGAAGGCCTGAGGATGACGAACGAGCGTCGTCTCAGGATGGAGGGGCCGCACTACGGCCAAGGAATACGGCGACAGTGGTCGTGGTAAACCTCCATGGGTGGGGGGGCCGCCCTTCGGCCATGAGATACGGCGACAGCGGCGCCGTGAGAGACCTCCGACGAGAAGCCTGCATACTCCCTGGTGCGGACGCGGCGAGCAGGCACGAACAACACGCGACTCAACCTCTTCTCTGTCACCACCACGATGAATAGGGAGGAGGGAGCCACCACTGCATCGGCTGCCGCCAGATCCACCCGACCTCCACATCGTCGATGCCGTAGACGAAGCACAGCAGAGCTTCTCCCCCCTCGCCTCCACGGCCGTCCAGGAGAAACTCCACCAAACTGCAGCCCTCAACCCGGCGACCCTCCTCCTCGCCGCCACGGCCGGCCAGGAGGAGCTCCGCATCGAAGATCTCGCGCATCTGGATGTGGTAGACGACCATAACTTTATTCAAGGAGACCGTGGTCTCCTCCGCCGCCGCCAGCTCCGACCGGAGGAGCACAAGCAGCAGAGAAAGAAACCCTACGAAGCTCTGGATCTGGCCGCCTTGATCCCAAGCTCTGCTCCGCCTACCGGGCATAGAGCCCAAAACTAACCTACCACTAGACCTATCTACTCCGGCGCCCCTCCTTGCCCAGCTCCGGCCGGCTAATCCGGCGGGGAGGGCATCGGAGAGGCCCAGGCGGCGGTGAGAGCCACTCAAGCTACTGTTCACGCGTGGATAGGCCCGTTTCAAGTCTACTCCGTATATAGATTGGGTCAATCGAAAAAGTAAGTTGAGTAGATTTCACGACATGAGATTTCTGCAAAGTTGGTATTGAACCACTGAGATCGTACTCAAAACCCTGTTGGTATTGAACCACTGAGATCGTTGTCTGACAGGTCCAGTTTCTGCAACTGAACCAGATTGCCGAGCTCATCTGGTATCTTCCCAGACAACATATTCTTGCTCATATCAAGAAACATTAGATCACCAAGCTTGCCAATGCTCACAGGTATCGTCCCCATGAGAAAGTTCTCGGACAAATCGACTGACCGTAGCTTGGAATTGTTGCCCAAACTTGCCGGAATTGACCCCGAGATGGCGTTATGGCTAAGAATGAGACTGAACAAGAGGCCAAGATGGCCCAGCTCAGATGGAACACCTCCTGTGAAATTATTCGCAGCCAAGTTGAGGTTCTGTAAGCTCGTCATGTTCCCAAATGCCGCTGGAATGCTGCCGGATAAGCGATTACCATCCATCTCCAGGCTCGTCAAATTGGTGCATTCCCCCCAGTCCGACGATAGCCGGCCGGTCAGCTTGTTCCCGGAGATATCCAGGTAGTTCAAGTTGTGGTGGACACCGAACGCCTCCGAGATGTCACCCGTGAAATTGTTCCCTTCCAGCCGCACCCGGTACAGGTCCGTGCAGTTCTTGAGGCAGGGCGGCAGCGTGCCGCTGAAGTTGTTGAGGTTCGCCGTGAAGTTCTGCAGGGTGAGGCCATCACACAAGCTCTGTGGCAGTTCGCCAGAGAAGCTGTTGTTTGCGAAGCTCGCGTCGGTCAAGCTCAGCCCCTTCCCGAGGTCCGGTGGTACGGTGCCGCTGAAGTGGTTGTCGAACAGAGCGAGGTAAAAGAGATTTCTGAGCGCTGTGATGGTGGTGGGCAGCTCGCCTTCCAGCTGGTTGGTGTTGACGTCCAACACTTGCAACGCCGTCATGTTGCCAATCTCTGGCGGGATCGGGCCGGTGAGCTGGTTGAAGAAGAGCGCCAGCCTCGTGAGCTGCGCGAGGTTGCCGAACGAGCTGGGGATCGGTCCCGTGAGCTTGTTCACCGACAAATCCAACTCAGTCAGGTTCACCAGCTCGCCGAGCTCAGCGGGGATAGAGCCTGTAAGGTTGTTGCTGAAGAGATACAAGATTTTCAGCTTGGTCGGATTGCCGAGCTCCGGTGGAATCATCCCGTTGAACGAGTTGTTCTGCACCTGGAACGATATGAGCTCTGGCCAGCTCGTGAACAAAGCCGGCGGAATCTGGCCGCCGAGTCTGTTCGTTGATATGCCGAACTCCCGCATCTTGCGCATCCCGGCAAACGTCGCCGGAAGGCCACCCGTGAGCTGGTTCGTAGACGCCTCCATGAAAGTGAGGTTGGCAAGGTTGCCCAGCTCCGGTGGAATTGTGGAATTCAATCCGGCGCTCTTAATGTCAAGGTGTTGTAGCATCCGCAGCCGGCCAAGAACCGACGGGATCGGACCGCCCAGCTGGTTGTTGCCGAGTTCAAGAACTCTGAGCTGGGACATCGACCCAAGGAAATCTGGGATGCCCCCTGTCAGATTGTTGGAGGCAATCCGCAGGCCCTGGAGCTTCCCAAGCTTCGACAGCGACGCCGGTATCCGGCCGGAGAAGGTGTTGAGGGACAGGTTGAGGTGGATGAGGTTGGGGAGCTTCTCCGGCAGCGAGGCCGGTATATGCCCGGAGAAGAGGTTCTGCGACAGGTCAAGGTAGGTGACGTTGCCGCTCTGGAGGACGAACTCCGGGAAGCTGCCGCCGAGGTAGTTGAGGTAGAGCGACATGAAGGTGACGGTGGGCATGGGCGAGAACCTGCTGTAGTCCGTCATGTTGAGGAAGTTGGAGCCCAGGTCGAAATGCTTGATCCTGGGGAGCCTGGTAAGCTGGTGCGGGATGGCGTCGGCGAGGTTGTTGTTGTAGAGGCGGAGCTCGACGAGGCCGGAGAGGTCGCCGAGCTGCGGCGGGATGGCGCCGTCGAACCCGTTGCTGCCGAGGTCGAGCGAGGCGAGGGAGCGCAGGCGCGAGAGGCTCGCCGGGATGGAGCCGACGAAGTTGTTCCCGTTGAGGTCGAGCTTGGCGAGCGACGGGAGCGCTGCGGCGTCGAACGCGTCGAGCGTGCCGCCGATGCCGAGGCCCCGGAGACTGAGCGACTCGACGCGGGTGGCGGCGGCGTCACAGGTAACGCCGTACCAGGAGCAGGGCGACGATGCCTTGGTCCAGTTGGACAGCGCGGCCGCTTCGGTGAGGTTGGCCTTCCAGGCCAGGAGCGCCGAGGCCTCCGACTCTATCGCGGCATTGGCGGCGCCGGCAGAAGCCAAGAGGACGAGGAGCGGGAGGAAGAGGAGGAGGATGCCTGCGGGGGTAACTTCTGGCGTCGGCATTGGGTGGCGGAACGGAGCGCGCCGTCGGGGAGGGGACGCCGGGATGGGGAGGGGAGGGGAGTGGCGAGCAGCGCGAGGGGGAGGTCAGATTTAGCTACGCGGGCGGCGCGGCTGGTCAATGGGCGGCTTGGTTGACTCCTGTCGACAAGTACTACGTGTGGGCCCCCTCCATGTGTTGGGTGGTGCGGTGTAGTGTAGTTTTTTGACATGGGAAACTTGGTTATGTACATTTTACATATAGGACCTCAAAGAAATATCAAAATACAACAAGACCCATTCATCAGAAACCTGGAAAAAGAAATCAAGGCCTCCTCCTTTTCCACCACGATTCAGCTCGGCGCAGCCAACCTCAATGTCACCGGGACAAGACCCCTTGGGACGAGGATGCGGAAGCAAACTGCACTGAAGCTAGAGAGCCTCAGAAGTGGCATGGCCGCATGGGAGCCTAGACATTGTTGAAAACCTACAGAAGTCGGCTGGAAGAAGCCATCGTAGCCGACATGAGAGGTTGGAGAGGTCGGCCTTCGACCATAAGGAACGACAACAAAGGAAGCGCTGACTCGTGGTGAACCTCCAAAGAGAAGCACAGTTGCTCCCCTTCAGCAGATCAAGCCACGAGCAGCCAAAGGTACCGAACCACTTCCTTCCTCACCTCCATGGCGAGCAGGTGAGAGCAAATTCGAATGCTGACCATCGCGCGCTGAATCTCCTAACACGGAGCTTATTTAGGGAGATGCCTGCAAGGATCACCTTCTCCACCTCTAGCTCTGACCGCTGGAGCTCCAAGGTAAGAAGGAGAACCGTCAGGGCGCACTAGATCTGGCCAAGGAGATCCAGAGATCTACTCCAGACCAGGAGAACGCCGAAAACTAGACCTACATGTGGGACCCTAGTATTACTATGTACATAGGGGATTCTGGCACCTCTTCTCCGCCATTCTCGGGCAGCCGTGCCGCCGGGGAAGGCTCGGGGTCGGCTCGACCTTTCACAAGAGACTCTCATGGCGAGGGAAGAGAGGCACAAAGAAGGACGGTAAGAAGGAGGAATCTTTTTCGGCTATTAATCTGGATAGAGAAACGCCTCGTTTTTTAAGATTCTGACCATGTGTAAAACTGATGCTCGCCTCACCTTCCGGAAAATTATTTGGAAATCTGAACCCTATAAGTCAACCAGGTTGAAGTCAAAAATGTGCAAATCGACGTTATAAATTTTCAGCATAAAATAGCCTGAGAGGTTAGTCGTCAATCGCACTGGCACCAACGTGAACAATTTCGGCCCCATCATAGCTAGCGCCAAACATAGAGAGTATTAGTTTTGCTAAAATGTTAGATTTATTAAAATAGGGATAAAAATAGTACCAATGTGGTTGATGCCGGATGGGGGCGGGGAAGCGGAATACTATGACTTGGAATGGAGGTGTCGTCGTCGTCGCCTAACGAAATTCGAGAGGTGAGAAAAATCTGCGGCCAGATTTCTAGGCTTATTGCACACGGCCGACAGGGTGTGCTTTCCTTGTCCATGATACCAGCAGCTTGCCGTGCTTTGACCTTACTAGTATAGTTGACTATTCTAATCCCTCCATGACTGTGATGAGTCTGGTCCAACCCAAACCGGTGGACAGCCATGTGTGTGGATTAGCCGGGAATTTAGAATTCTGCGCCATGCGGAACGTGAGCTGCTGCCAGACGGTGTACCGTCCGGATCAGCCCCGACGATGAATATGGCTTGGACTACATAAAAGAGCGTCCAATGGAATATACCGGTCTGATTAAATTGACGTGAAGTTGTGAAGGATCGCGAGTACTTCGTCCGTTTCAAAATGCAAGAGCATATCCAGTTCGCGTCTCCAAACTAATTGGTGGCGCGTCGGACAAAAAAAACGCTTCCAGCCGCGTCCTCCAAAGCCGATTTTTGTCCAACGCGGCCCAATATGGTGTCCGGTGCCACGAGCGGCTACACAGGGGATGCACCGGACACGCCGGACACAACGAAATGAGAGGTGAGGAGGCTTGGGCCCAACGCATCAGCGGCTCGTACGCTCAACCGCCACCTACGTAGCGACGGTGCAGTTTTCGGGAAGCGGTACCGTCGCATTGGCAACCGCGTCGACGACGCGCCAACCGCCGGAATGGAGCGCGGACTCCTCGGAAGAGCAACCGCCGCTCTCTTCGACTTCTGCGCCGCCGTTCATCAACGCTCAATAAGACCCGTACGTACGCCGCCATTCATCCAAGCCTTCATCCGACACCTCCAGCGACAATGAGCTACATTTCCGAGCTCCCGTCCGACACCTCCAGCGAGGGAAAGCCTGGTGGTTGGTGCCATTGGTGGGACAAAGCCAAGACGCCCAGCAGCGGTGACGATTCCCCGCCGCCACTTGACAGCGAGGAGGAATGGCTGGGCGTGGAGGAGGACACGGAGGAAGAAGAGAGCGAGGAGGCGGCGGTGGCCCATGCGAAGGCGAGTCGGCGGCGGAGGCGGCGCGAAGCCAAGGCGCAGCCGGCGAGCACCAGCGATGACGAGGAGGACTCGACGCGTAGGGAGCCGACACCGCCTTCGGAAGAGGTGACGAGCAGGAAGCGCCACCGCGATGACGACGACGAGGCGGGGCCATCATCGAAGAAGAAGTAGAAGTAGTAGTTTAAAATAATTTATATGTAATTTAATCATTTTTTCGAAGTTTTATATATAATTTGTTTATGTTGAATAGAAGTAGTAGTTTAAAATAATTTATATGCAATTTAATCATTTTTTCGAAGTTTTATATATAATTTGTTTATGTTGAATCGATTTGAATATTAGTAAATAGTTTTCTTCTATCTATTTAAATTATTTTTAATATTTGGGGGCGGCGTTTGGGGGACGCGGCTGGGAAGCGACGTCCCCCAAACACGGCACGAACGAAACACGTCCCCCAAACGCTCGATCCGACGCGGTTTGACGCTTTGACGCGGACGGAGATGCTCTAAGGAGTCTAAGGACTAGTCAAAAGTCAACGCCTTTTTAAAGTTTGACCAAGTTTATACACAAAAATATAAACATTTACAGTACTGAATCAACATGAGTAGATTCACCATAAAATATTTTTTTTTAATATGTCCATTCGATATTGTAGATGTAAATATATTTTTCTAAATATTTAATCAAAGTTAGTAAGTTTGACTTTTATCCAGTCCTTAGACGCCTTACATTTTGGGATGGAGGGAGTACGTAGTACGTGTAACCGCGTCGATTAAATAGAACAGAGGTAGTACTACAAGTGCTTGGCAGAATTTGATTGTTAATATGTGAATTAATTTCTAAAAATCAGTGGCCTTTCTTTGGGTTTTAAATCAGTCATATATGCATTATGTTGCACGTAAACTCTCTAATCTTCCACAATTAATTATTACTCGCAGGGAAAATGGAGGGATTTCGAGCTGGGCAGTTAGTTTTTACAACCTAACAACGCTTGCCTTGATCATGGTGCAGCTCACTAGGAGCTTAAGACTACCATAGTGCTAGTATCATAAGGAGTATCATGCATGCCACCTTGGCAAAAATTTGATGTGGCACTATAATTTATGAGGAGAGATATGCTAGTGGTATCATAATATGATACTGTATCATAACACGTTAAACTATAAAATTTAATGTCAAATGCATCCTATACACACAATTGCATTGAGATTCTATAAATAATTAAATATCATGAGATTATGATACTACTAGATGATACTAACTACTATAGGGGTAGTATCATAGACTTGTATCATATAGATGATACCACTATATGATACTTTGCACTATGGCCAGCCTAAGAGCAACTCCAATAGTATAGCCGGTAGTTCGCTATAAGCAAAATGTCATGTCATCATGTAGCCAACAAGTATAATAGTTGGCTATAAGACTAGCCATAGTGTTTGTATCATAAGGAGTATCATGCATGCCGCCTTGGCATAAATCTGATGTGGCGCTATAATTAATGAGGAGAGATATGCTAGTGATATTGTATCATAGCACATGAACTATACAATTTAGTGTCAAATACATCATATACACGCAACTGCATTGAGATTCTACAAATAATTAAATACCATGAGATTATGGTACTACTATATGATATTAACCACTATAGGGCAGTATCATAAACTGGTATCATATGGATGATACCACTATATGATACTTTGCACTATGGCCAGCCTAAGAATGTACTACTTTCTCAATGAATAACCTACATTTCATTCACACAACTTGCCTAGGAGCACGTGCTAGAGCTAGCTCTTGTATAAGAGCACACTTACATTCTCTCTCATCTTCTCTCTCCTCCAATTAGACACAAATATATTATTTTAATACTTGTAGTCAGCTGACTAGAACTTATTGTACTTGCTCTACTAAAAGGAAAATACTCCTAGGTTACAACGACCTTTACTAATGGTATTGATGATTACAAAGGCGAGCCCGGTTAATCACTCGCGGCTCAAAAGTGAGGATGCCATTTTGTATTACCAAAGATTTATTGTACCAAAAATGAGTACGATCAGCATCTGCTCCTTTTGTTCCAAAAGATTGATAACTCTTGATCTACCGGTTAGTACGTCGTATGCTGTTTTAGCCTTTCTTGCAGTGACAACTATGTTAGCGGTATTGAGTCTGTCAAGATTTTTATTGTCATGTTTAGTGTATTCATGACTATGCTATATATATTCTTCCTTGCATTGGTGGAGCGATGTCAAAGCAGAAGTTAGACAATCTTTCGTAGCAAAGGTGTTTGGCTTGCAATAGTGCACTTCTCACCTTTCAAAGTTGTGGCTAGATCCAATGAAATATGGCACTTCAAGCCTCTAGATGTTAACATGCTAGAGGTGAAACTAGATATGCCATCTTGAGTCTTAAGATCGAGAACATTAATGGCCTCTTTGATCCTCCAAAATCTCAAAACACTGGAATAAGAAAAACTCAGGATTATAGAGTCATGTCGAGTTGCATTCTATTGGATTTGAAACCTACATAAATTTTCCTCAACGAGTGTCTGAATCATGGGGAAAACAAAGAAATCTTAACATGAGGTTTGAATTGATGAAAATTTTGCACCAGAACATACTGTGATGCAATCCTAAGGTAAAAAATCATGACGACGTAATTGTACGAATCAAATGATGCAAGAATCAAATTCCTATAAGATTCATTCGAATTGGAGGACCCCTAATTAATAGTCCGGAGTACATCTTTTGATTTTATTTGAGAGTGCGTTCTTGCGCGCTAAGTCCTGTTTCTTGACCTCTCGTTGTCATGTCCACTTGCCCCACCGAGCAGAAAAGTGGGAAAATTATTACCAAATCAAAGGATCGTATTGTGGATTATTCGTGAATCAAATCACATCAAGCAGTCGCAATCACGCTTCATTTGCACACACACGGCTAATGCGCTTGTGGTCAAAGCACAGAAATCCTGCTCACACTCTTCCTTTCCTAGCGAGACGTGCTCGACCACACACTACACATGCATGCATGCACAGACAAAGTCGGTCAACCCACAGGCACGTCAACTACGACCATCTTAGCGTGCGTTGTCCCGTACGGTATAGCATGAGCCCCGCTGCGCTCTTCAAACCAGCTTAGCATTCGGTGAGTGGGGCTTCTCCGATTTGAATATTCAAACAAATCACCACGAATTTTGAAGAATTTCACGCCACCGAGAATTTTTGATTTCAAGAGGAAATCCACGTTTTTCTCTCCCGAGTCAGAGATAAGCTCTAAGAGCATCTCTAGCAGCTATCGCATCTCGCCCGTTGTCGCCTTTTTTAGGTTTTGGCCTAAAAACGTCACGGACAGACATCGTATTTCGGCTCGCATGATAAAATGGGGTGCAACACTACCCATCGCGGCTCGTCAAAGCGGTATAAGAGTGGGAGTGGGGGCACGATGCGGAAAACCTCATTCATTTCCTCATCCTCGTCCGCACACTGCCGCCGCCACCAGTTCTCCGATCCTCGCCATCTCCGGCCACCAAAGCCAAATCGCCGCCACCGGCTGCCACGTACCCACCCGCTCCACCACCTTCCTCGATGGCGATGCCCAATTGCAAGCGTGCTGGCGGCATTATTCATGGTCGGTCATCGTCGAGCCGCCGAGCATCGGAGACGGCCGCGCGAGCGCACAACGCGCATCTCCAACCAAGCGCATCATCGCTGCGCGCTCTCCCGCCTCCCCACCCGTTGTTCGGCCTCCTCCCGCGCGGCGCGCATGGAGGCGAGGCGTGGTCGTCCGCGGCGGCAACGTGGGTCGTTCCTCCACTCCCAGCGACACGACTGCTTCCTCCGATCCCGCCGTTGGAGCTGGACTTGGGCAGCGACGATGGTGAAGACGACGCTGCGCGAGAGGCGCGACGTGCCACGTCGCCATGGCCCGCCGGAAATCCCTCACCACAGTCTTCACCGGCATGTGGGAGAAGACCAAGCGGGCCCGCGACATCGTCGACGAGGAGGAGCGGAACGTGCGCAAGGACAAGCGCGCGTCCCTCCGCTCGGAGATGACAAGGCGCGGGTTCGTCATCGTCGACTATTCTGACAACGAGTCCGACCTATCCGATGAGGACAGTGAGGATGAGGAGAAGTGAATCTCCGCCACTATTCGCCGCCCCCAAGTCGTGGTGATAGTAGCCTAAATCCCGGGCTAGCTTAACCTAGGTTTAGGAACCTTTAGTTCCTTCTTTTGCAAAATCTTGTACAAAGTAGGATGAATTGCTTAATCTTGTTTGAATTTTCGGTGCCAAAATGGACTACGTCTATCAGTCTATCTGTTTGGTCGCTCATGTTTTTGGTACGAACTTTGCTGATGCACTTAACCCCGTAGGCGCGATGCGGTACACACGGATTTTTTTTGAACACAAAGCAGGGTCAACGATCCCAGAGGAGCATTTTCATTGAATTACATGTGGCAGGTACATTTTGTAGCTAAGCCCTTTGTCATCCCTTGTCCTAACAAACCAACTATTTGAAGTAAGGGCCTCGCACTTTACAGAAAGCACCCTAGAATTACATAAGAAAAAGCAATCAAGGACAGTGCCTCTGCCACCCGTCGCCGGCGAGCTCCAGGCGTCTCCGCCGAGCTCATAGAGCTGCATGCTCGAATACTCCACGCGGGTGAGAAGATTCCGTCGCTGGCAACCACCAGGAGGCGGAGGACGCACCACTTGGCCTTCTGGAAGCGTCGAGCACCAGCAGGAGAATCGGAGGGCCTCCGATCTGGAGGATGAAGAAGGGCCACCAAGCTGGCCAAGGATCACGGCGACCAACTTGGTCGCTATGTGTTGCGCTCGAAGGAGATCTGCTGCTCCAGGATGCCCCTCCGGCGATCTGCCAAGAACGGCACCAGAAGATCTCATCTTCGTTTCCACCTCCATGGTGGCGATGAAGAAGAGATCCAGGCCAGATCCGTCCAGATCGAAGGAGAAGCCAACGAGCTTTATTGATGGGGGTGAGGAAGCGCCACCGCCTTCCGCATCTGGCTCCTCCCAACGGAGCGTCGCGGACAGCAACCACACAACCAGCAGCCACCGGGAGCAGCTCAAGCTCCGGTGTGGCCATGCCCCCAAGGGCATAACGCCATTCTCCACATGGGTAAAACAAGGAAGAACCCTAGATCTAAGCCTACACCTACACCTATCTACTCCGGTGCCCTTCCCTGACCAGCTCCGGCCGGCTATTCCGGCCGAGGAGGTCCTGGAGCGGCCCGGCCACCGACGGCTGTCTCTCAAACCCAGCAGCAGAGAGGAGAGAATGTTGAATATATTAGCAATTTTCCCCATGATTTAATCAAAGAAAACAGTAGATAAAACATGACTAAAAAGTTTGAGATTAAACTAGTCATGCAAATCACCATAGAGTAAAGGAGAAACATGTCTAAATTGATTGATAAGAGCAATATGTTTGCTGACAATGAGCCTGAACTTGTTGCTAGGAGAAGAAAGAAGATAATGATCTCATAAAAGGAAGGCAAGAACACATACGGTCCAGAAGAGGAACCAGCGTTGACGTTGTCGCTGTTGAGAGCCATGTCGCTGAAGAGGTTGCTGATGTCGGGGAAGAAGTCGTCGTTGGGGAAGTAGTAGTCGGCCTCCGTGTCGATGTTGAAGCCAGCAGTCGCGGTAGAACGCTCCCCAAAAACCTTATCGCCTCTCTCCCGTACAGGATCACAAGAGACGGGGTTCCGGAGGCCTGCTGTCCCGTCCAGCGGTGCACGCCGGTAGACGGGATGGAGAAGTCTTGAGCGGCGGTGCAAAGCTCTGGAACCGAGTGGTAGGCGCATATGGTGATGTGTCTCACAGTGTGTCTCTGGAGAGGAGCGACCTCTTTGATGAAACGAAGGGTCAGGGAGGTGAACCGAACAGGCAGCAGTCGAAGCTGAACAGCCTACGTATTCAAAACCCACTGAAAAACGTTTCAGTTTCTAGCGTCTGTTCATATACCCGTTCATGAGTGGCAAAAAGAAAGAGAGAGAGGCCCTCGGCTCGAGGCATTCCCGCAAACCGCGGCGCGGCGCGACGTGACGAGGCGAGCGAGCGGCGGCATGTGATTGTGCAATGTCCAGAAGTGTTAAGAATGATTGTGTCACCTCGGAACATGTGAATTTTTATTATGCACTAACCCTCTAATGAGTTTGCTTGAAGTTTGGTGTGGAGGAAGTTTTCAAGGGTCAAGAGAAGAGGGTGATATATGATCAAGAAGAGTGAAAAGCCTAAGCTTGGGGATGCCCCCGTGGTTCATCCCTGCATATTTCAAGAAGACTCAAGCGTTTAAGCTTGGGGATGCCCAAGGCATCCCCTTCTTCAACCTATCAGGTTTCTTCTAGTGAAACTATATTTTTATTCATCACATCTTATGTACTTTACTTGGAGCGTCTGTGTGCTTTTATTTTCGTTGTGTTATTTTCATTCTCTGAATAAGTTCATCCTTGTGTGGGAGAGAGACACCGCTTTTTCATATGAACACTAGTGTTCTTCATTCATGCTTTTAATGTTCAAGGGCGAAAGTTGATCGCTTCACTTGTTGTTATTTGGTTGGAATAAGAAAATGCTTCATATGGTCTTGAATAACTTGATACTTGGCAATTGTTTTGAGCTCTCATATATCATGTTTAAGCTCTTGCATCATGTAGTTAAATCTAGTAGTGGAGAACTACCGTAGAGCTTGTTGAAATTTGGTTTGCATGATTGGTCTCTCTAAGGTCTAAATATTTTCTGGTAAGAGTGTTTGAGCAACAAGGAAGACAGTGTAGAGTCTTATAATGCTTGCAATATGTTCTTATGTAAGTTTTGCTGTACCGGTTTATACTTGTGTTTGCTTCAAACAACCTTGCTAGCCTAAGCCTTGTACCGAGAGGAAATGTTCTCGTGCATCCAAAACCTTGAGCCAAAACCCATGCCATTTGTGTCCACCATATCTACCTACTATGTGGTATTTCCTGCCATTCCAAGTAAATACTTCATGTGCTACCTTTAAACAATTCAAAAGCTATTATCTCTTATTTGTGTCAATGTTTTATAGCTCATGAGGAAGTATGTGGTGTTTTATCTTTCGATCTTGTCATTTACTTCTGACAGACTTTCACAATGGACTAGTGGCTTCATCCGCTTATCCAATAATTTTGCAAAAAGAGCTGGCAATGGGGTTCCCAGCCCCAATTAATAAACTTGCATTAATAATTCTCTTGACATGTTTTGCTCTGATTTATCAGTAAGCAACTTAAATTTGCAAATAGACACTCCTTCATGGTATGAGATTGTTGGCAGGCACCCGAGGATTCGGTTAGCCATGGCTTGTGTAAGCAAAGGTTGGGGGAGTGTCATCTAATAAATAAAACTAAAGTACATGTGTAAACAAAAGAGAAGAGGGATGATCTACCTTGCTGGTAGAGATAACGTCTTTCATGGGAGCCGCTCTTGAAAGTCTGGTTGATAAGGTAGTTAGAGTGCCCATTACCATTCGTTGACAACAACAAACACCTCTCAAAATTTTACTTTTATGCTCTCTATATGATTTCAAAACTTGAAAAGCTCTAGCACATGATTTAATCCCTGCTTCCCTCTGCGAAGGGCCTATCTTTTACTTTATGTTGAGTCAGTTTACCTACTTCCTTTCATCTTAGAAGCAAACACTTGTGTCAACTGTTCATTGATTCTTACATACTTGCTTATTTGCATTCATCATAGTACTCTATGTTGACAATTATCCATGAGATATGCATGTTGAAAGTTGAAAGCAACTGCTGAAACTTATATCTTCCTTTGTGTTGCTTCGATGCCTTTACCTTGAATTTATTGCTTATGAGTTAACTCTTATGCAAGACTTATTGATGCTTGTCTTGAAAGTACTATTCATGAAAAGTTTTGCTATATGTTATCTATTTGTTAGCAAACTATAGATATTGCTTTGAATCACTTCATTCATGTCATATGCTTTACAATAATGTTGATCAAGAATATGATGGTAGCATGTCACCTCAGAAATTATTTGTGTTATCATTTACCTACTCGAGGACGAGTAGGAACTAAGCTTGCGGATGCTGATACGTCTCCAACGTATCTATAATTTCTGATATTCCATGCTTGTTTTATGACAATACCTACATGTTTTGTTCACACTTTATATCGTTTTGATGCGTTTTCGGAACTAACCTATTGACGAGATGCCGAAGTGCGTTCGTTTTGCTGTTTTTGGTTTCGAAATCCTAGTAAGGAAATATTCTCGGAATCGGACGAAATCAACGCCCGATCTTAGAATTTCCGGAGCTTCCAGAACACCCGAGAGCCACTGAGGAGGGCCCCGTGGGCCCCATGACAGGCTGGCGCGGGCCTGGGCCGCGCCTAGTGTGTCATCGCCGTCGCCCCTCCGAGGCTCCCCTTTCGCCTATATAAGCTCCCTGACCTAAAACCCCGAGACGAATAAGCCACGGTACGAGAAAAGTTCCGAGCCCCCGCCATCGCGAAGCCAAGATCCGGGGACAGGAGTCTCTGTCCCGGCACGCCGCCGGACGGGGAAGTGCCCCGGAAGGCTCCTCCATCGACACCACCGCCATCTTCATCACCGCTGCTGCCCATGAGGAGGAGTAGTTCTCCATCGAGGCTCGGGCTGTACCGGTAGCTATGTGGTTCATCTCTCCTATGTACTTCAATACAATAATCTCATGAGCTGCCTTACATGATTGAGATTCATATGATGATGCTTGTAATCTAGATGTCATTATGCTAGTCAAGTGGATTTTACTTATGTGATCTCCGGAGACTCCTTGTCCCACGTGTGTAAAGGTGACAGTGTGTGCACCGTGTGGGTCTCTTAGGCTATATTTCACAGAATACTTATTCACTGTTATGAATGGCATAGTGAAGTGCTTATTTATATCCCTTTATGATTGCAATGTGCTTTGTATCGCTACTAGTTGTGTGCTACTCATGTGATGTTATTAAAGTAGTCTATTCCTCGCATGGTGTAATGGTGACAGTGTGTGCATCGTGTAGTTCTTGTCGTAGGCTATGATCATAATCTCTTGTAGGTTATGGAGTTGATTATCGCTATGATAGTATTGATGTGATCTATTCCCCTTTCATAGTGTAATGGTGACAGTGTGTATGCTATGTTAGTACTCGGTTTATTTTGCAAAGATCTATTATTCTCTAAGGTTACTTAAATATGAATGCCGAATGTTGTGGAGCTTGTTAACTCCGGCTTGAGGGAGCTCTTGTAGCCCTACACAACGAATGGTGTTTGTCATCCAACAAAAGAGTGTATGTAGCACATATGAGAAAGAGTTATTTATTATGCGATCAATGTTGAGAGTGTCCACTAGTGAAAGTATGATCCCTAGGCCTTGTTTCCAATACTGCAAACACCGTTTATTTCTGTTGCATGTTTACTCGCTGCCATATTTTATTCAGATTGCTATTACCACTCATATACATCCATACTACTTGTATTTCACTATCTCTTCGCCGAACTAGTGCACCTATACATCTGACAAGTGTATTAGGTGTGTTGGGGACACAAGAGACTTCTTGTATCGTGATTGCAGGGTTGCTTGAGAGGGATATCTTTGACCTCTTCCTCCCTGAGTTCGATAAACCTTGGGTGATCCACTTAAGGGAAAACTTGCTGCTGTTCTACAAACCTCTGCTCTTGGAGGCCCAACACTGTCTACAAGAATAGAAGCACCCGTAGACATCAAGCTATTTTCTGGCGCCGTTGCGGGGAGGAAAGGTAAAAGGTACTCACACTCCGGATCTCGGCTACTAATCTATTTTCCGGCGCCGTTGTAATTACTCGAAGCTATTTCCTTTAGATCCTGCAATTGCATCTTTTGGTTTCTTGTTTACACTAGTTAGGCATAATGGAAAGTAACAATGATCTTCTATTCTATTTCCTGAGTTAAGACATGGATTGTTTGCTGCGAAAATTAAAAAACCTATGGAATCTTATTTGCATGCTAGTAGCAATGATATTAGTGTGAACGCTTTGAAAACCATTGTTGTTAATGATATGGAAAATTCTAAGCTTGGGGAAGCTGGTTTTGATGAGCATGATATTTTTAGTCCCCCAAGCATTGAGGAGAAAATTTTCTTTGATGATACTTTGCCTCCTATATTTGATGATGAGAATAATAATGATAGCTACTTTGTTGAATTTGCTCCCACTACAACTAATAAAATTGATTATGCTTATGTGGAGAGTAATAATTTTATGCATGAGACTCATGATAAGAATGCTTTATGTGATAGTTATATTGTTGAGTTTGCTCATGATGCTACTGAAAGTTATTATGAGAGAGGAAAATATGGTTGTAGAAATTTTCATGTTACTAAAACACCTCTCTATGTGCTGAAATTTTTGAAGCTACACTTGTTTTGTCTTCCTATGCTTGCCACTATACTCTTCATGAACTTGTTTATTTACAAGATTCCTATGCATAGGAAGCATGTTAGACTTAAATGTGTTTTGAATTTGCCTCTTGATGCTCTCTTTTGCTTCAAATACTCTTTCTTGCGAGTGCATCATTAAAATTGCTGAGCCCATCTTAATGGCTATAAATAAAGAACTTCTTGGTAGATAACCCATGTGTTTATTTTACTACAGCAATTTTTGTTTTTTTGAGTCTTGGAAGTTGTTTACTACTGTAGCAACCTCTCCTTATCAAGTTTTTGTGCCAAGTAAAGTCTCTATGGTAAAGTTGATGCTAGATTTGGATTGCTGCGCAGAAACAGCATTGCTGTCTGTCACGAATTTGAGCAGAAGTCTCTGTAAAAAATCAAAAAATCTGAAAATTTCGTGTGTGATCCTCAGATATGTACGCAACTTTCATTAGTTTTGAGTTTTTCCGTTTGAGCAAGTTAAGTGCCCCTTCCAGATTCGTCTTTACGGACTGTTCTGTTTTTGACAGATTCTGCCTTTTATTTCGCATTGCCGCTTTTGCAATGTTGAATGGGTTTCTTTGTTCCATTAATTTTCAGAAGTTTTGTGCAATGTACAGAAGTGTTAAGAATGATTGTGTCACCTCTGAACATGTGAATTTTTATTATGCACTAACCCTCCAATGAGTTTGCTTGAAGTTTGGTGTGGAGGAAGTTTTCAAGGGTCAAGAGAAGAGGGTGATATATGATCAAGAAGAGTGAAAAGCCTAAGCTTGGGGATGCCCCCGTGGTTCATCCCTGCATATTTCAAGAATACTCAAGCGTCTAAGCTTGGGGATGCCCAAGGCATCGCCTTCTTCATCAACTTATCAGGTTTCTTCTAGTGAAACTATATTTTTATTCAGTCACATCTTATGTACTTTACTTGGAGCGTCCGTGTGCTTTTATTTTCGTTGTGTTATTTTCATTCTCTGAATAAGTTCATCCTTGTGTGGGAGAGACACGCTCCGCTTTTTCATATGAACACTAGTGTTCTTCATTCATGCTTTTAATGTTCAAGGGCGAAAGTTGATCGCTTCACTTGTTGTTATTTGGTTGGAATAAGAAAATGCTTCATATGGTCTTGAATAACTTGATACTTAGCAATTGTTTTGAGCTCTCATATATCATGTTTAAGCTCTTGCATCATGTAGTTAAATCTAGTAGTGGAGAACTACCGTAGAGCTTGTTGAAATTTGGTTTGCATGATTGGTCTCTCTAAGGTCTAGATATTTTCTGGTAAGAGTGTTTGAGCAACAAGGAAGACAAGTAGAGTCTTATAATGCTTGCAATATGTTCTTATGTAAGTTTTGCTGTACCGGTTTATACTTGTGTTTGCTTCAAACAACCTTGCTAGCC
The DNA here is from genome assembly GCA_030979885.1 of Lolium multiflorum. NCBI lineage: Eukaryota > Viridiplantae > Streptophyta > Magnoliopsida > Poales > Poaceae > Lolium > Lolium multiflorum. The sequence continues at coordinate 104,409,685 of CM061747.1, forward strand.
TAAGCCTTGTACTGAGAGGAAATGCTTCTCGTGCATCCAAAACATTGAGCCAAAACCCATGCCATTTGTGTCCACCATATCTACCTACTATGTGGTATTTCCCGCCATTCCAAGTAAATACTTCATGTGCTACCTTTAAACAATTCAAAAGCTATTATCTCTTATTTGTGTCAATGTTTTATAGCTCATGAGGAAGTATGTGGTGTTTTATCTTTCGATCTTGTCATTTACTTGACAGACTTTCACAATGGACTAGTGGCTTCATCCGCTTATCCAATAATTTTGCAAAAAGAGCTGGCAATGGGGTTCCCAGCCCCAATTAATTAACTTGCATTAATAATTCTCTTGACATGTTTTTCTCTGATTTATCAGTAAGCAACTTAAATTTGCAAATAGACACTCCTTCATGGTATGAGATTGTTGGCAGGCACCCGAGGATTCGGTTAGCCATGGCTTGTGTAAGCAAAGGTTGGGGGAGTGTCATCTAATAAATAAAACTAAAGTACATGTGTAAACAAAAGAGAAGAGGGATGATCTACCTTTCTGGTAGAGATAACTTCCTTCATGGGAGCCGCTCTTGAAAGTCTGGTTGATAAGGTAGTTAGAGTGCCCATTACCATTCGTTGACAACAACAAACACCTCTCAAAATTTTACTTTTATGCTCTCTATATGATTTCAAAACTTGAAAAGCTCTAGCACATGATTTAATCCCTGCTTCCCTCTACGAAGGGCCTATCTTTTACTTTATGTTGAGTCAGTTTACCTACTTCCTTTCATCTTAGAAGCAAACACTTGTGTCAACTGTGCATTGATTCTTACATACTTGCTTATTTGCATTCATCATATTACTCTATGTTGACAATTATCCATGAGATATGCATGTTGAAAGTTGAAAGCAACTGCTGAAACTTATATCTTCCTTTGTGTTGCTTCGATGCCTTTACCTTGAATTTATTGCTTATGAGTTAACTCTTATGCAAGACTTATTGATGCTTGTCTTGAAAGTACTATTCATGAAAAGTTTTGCTATATGTTATCTATTTGTTAGCAAACTATAGATATTGCTTTGAATCACTTCATTCATGTCATATGCTTTACAATAATGTTGATCAAGAATATGATGGTAGCATGTCACCTCAGAAATTATTTGTGTTATCGTTTACCTACTCGAGGACGAGTAGGAACTAAGCTTGGGGATGCCGATACGTCTCCAATGTATCTATAATTTCGATGTTCCATGCTTGTTTTATGACAATACCTACATGTTTTGTTCACACTTTATATCGTATTGATGCGTTCCTAACTAACCTATTGACGAGATGCCGAAGTGCCGCCCGTTTTCTCGCTGTTTTTGGTTTCAGAAATCCTAGTAAGGAAATATTCTCGGAATCGGACGAAATCAACGCCTAGCATCTTAGAATTCCCGGAGCTTCAACACCCGAGAGCCACTGCAGGAGGCCCTGTGGGCCCCAGATGACAGGGTGGCGCGGCCAGGGCCTGGGCCGCGCCCCCCTAGTGTGTCATCGCCTCGTCAGCCCTCCGAGGCTCCCCTTTCGCCTATATAAGCTCCCTGACCTAAAATCCCGAGACGAATAAGCCAAGGTACGAGAAAAGTTCCAGAGCCGCCGCCATCGCGAAGCCAAGATCTGGGGGACAGGACTCTCTTCCGGCACGCCGCCGGGACGGGGAAGTGCCCCCGGAGGCTCCTCCATCGACACCACCGCCATCTTCATCACCGCTGCTGTCTCCCATGAGGAGGGAGTAGTTCTCCATCGAGGCTCGGGGCTGTACCGGTAGCTATGTGGTTCATCTCTCTCCTATGTACTTCAATACAATAATCTCATGAGCTGCCTTACATGATTGAGATTCATATGATGATGCTTGTAATCTAGATGTCATTATGCTAGTCAAGTGGATTTTACTTATGTGATCTCCGGAGACTCCTTGTCCCACGTGTGTAAAGGTGACAGTGTGTGCACCGTGTGGGTCTCTTAGGCTATATTTCACAGAATACTTATTCACCGTTATGAATGGCATAGTGAAGTGCTTATTTATATCCCTTTATGATTGCAATGTGCTTTGTATCGCTACTAGTTGTGTGCTACTCATGTGATGTTATTAAAGTAGTCTATTCCTCCTGCATGGTGTAATGGTGACAGTGTGTGCATCGTGTAGTTCTTGTCGTAGGCTATGATCATAATCTCTTGTAGGTTATGGAGTTGATTATCGCTATGATAGTATTGATGTGATCTATTCCCCTTTCATAGTGTAATGGTGACAGTGTGTATGCTATGTTAGTACTCGGTTTATTTTGCAAAGATCTATTATGCTCTAAGGTTACTTAAATATGAATGCCGAATGTTGTGGAGCTTGTTAACTCCGGCTTGAGGGAGCTCTTGTAGCCCTACACAACGACTGGTGTTTGTCATCCAACAAAAGAGTGTATGTAGCACATATGAGAAAGAGTTATTTATTATGCGATCAATGTTGAGAGTGTCCACTAGTGAAAGTATGATCCCTAGGCCTTGTTTCCAATACTGAAAACACCGTTTATTTACTGTTATGTTGCATGTTTACTCGCTGCCATATTTTATTCAGATTGCTATTACCACTCATATACATCCATACTACTTGTATTTCACTATCTCTTCGCGAACTAGTGCACCTATACATCCGACAAGTGTATTAGGTGTGTTGGGGACACAAGAGACTTCTTGTATCGTGATTGCAGGGTTGCTTGAGAGGGATATCTTTGACCTCTTTCTCCCTGAGTTCGATAAACCTTGGGTGATCCACTTAAGGGAAAACTTGCTGCTGTTCTACAAACCTCTGCTCTTGGAGGCCCAACACTGTCTACAAGAATAGAAGCACCCGTAGACATCATTGTCTTCTCCGCTTGTGCTTTCATTGTATTAGATCTTGTGAGCTGCCTAACATGATCAAGATCATCTATTTGTAATGCTACATGTTGTGTTTGGCGGGATCCTATGAATATAAAATATTATGTTAAGTTGATTATCAATCTAGCATATATGTGTTGTTTATGTTCTTGCATGCTCTCCGTTGCTAGTAGAGGCTCTGGCCAAGTTGATACTTGTAACTCCAAGAGGGAGTAATTATGCTCGATAGTGGGTTCATGCCTCCATTGAATCTGGGACAGTGATAGAAAGTTCTAAGGTTATGGATGTGCTGTTACTAGGGATAAAACATCGATGCTTTGTCTAAGGATATTTGTGTTGATTACATTACGCACCATACTTAATGCAATTATCTGTTGTTTACAACTTAATACCGGAAGGGGTTCGGATGATAACCTGAAGGTGGATTATTTAGGCATAGATGCATGCTGGATAGCGGTCTATGTACTTTGTCGTAATGCCCTGATTAAATCACATAGTAATCATCGTTGATATGTATTGAATCTTTATTTGTCAATTGCTCGCCTGTAATTTGTTCACCCAGCATGTTAGTTGTCTTATTGGAGAGACACCACTAGTGAACTGTGGACCCCGGTCCATTCTTTTACATCTGAATACATTCTACTGATTTTACTGTTCTTTGCAAACAAACACCATCTTCCACTCGATACGCTTAATCCTTTGTTTTCAGCAAGCCGGTGAGATTGACAACCTCACTGTTACGTTGGGGCAAAGTACTTTGATTGTGTTGTGCAGGTTCCACGTTGGCGCCGGTTTCACCGGTGTTGCGCCACACTACACTCCTCCACCAACAACCTTCACGTGCTTCTTGGCTCCTACTGGTTCGATAACCTTGGTTTCTTTCTCGAGGGAAAACTTGCTGCTGTGCGCATCACACCTTCCTCTTAGGGTTCCCAATGGACGTGTACATCTACGCGCATCAAGCTATTTTTTCTGGCGCCGTTGCCGGGGAGATCAAGACACGCTGCAAGGGGAGTCTCCACTTCCAATCTCTTTATTTTGTTTTTTTCTTGCTTTACTTTATTTTATTTATTATCTTGTTTGCTTCATATTAAAAACACAAAAAAAATTAGTTACTTGCATTTAATTTATTTTGTTATCATGTCTAGTCCTGTACTTGTTTTTATTTTCACTAGTTAGGCTTAATGGAAAACAACAAAAAAATTAGAGATCTTTATGAACTTTATCTTGAATTAGGACATGAGGTGTTTGAAGAGAAAATTAAAAAACCTATGGAGCTTTATATGCATGCTAATGGCAATGTTATTAGTATGAACTCTTTGGACACTATTATTGCTAATGCTATGGAAGAATTTAAGCTTGGGGAAGCGGGTTGTGATATTTTTAGTCCCCCAAGCATGGAGGAGAAAATTTTCTTTGATGATACTTTGCCTCCTATTTATGATGATTATAATGATAGTGGTCTTTTGGTGCCGCCTACTATGGAGAGTAAATTTTATTATGATTATACTATGCCTCCTACACTTGATGAGAATAATAATGATAGCTACTTTGTTGAATTTGCTCCCACTACAACTAATAAAACTGATTATGCTTATGTGGAGAGTAATAATTTTATGCATGTGGCTCATGACAAGAATGTTGTATGTGATAGTTATATTGTTGAGTTTGTTCATGATGCTACTGAAAGTTATTATGAGACAGGGAAACATGGTTATATGCATCTTAATAATATTAAGTTTTCCCTCTTTATGTTGAGAATCTTGAAATTGCGCTTGTGTTGCTTTTCTATGCTTACCACTATGTTCTTCATGAATTTATTTGTGTACAAGATTCCTTTTCATAGGAAGTGGGTTAGGCTTAAGGCCCCCTTTGTTTGGGCTTTGGATTCTGAGATTCTGCTGTCAATCCTGATTCCTGAGAATCAGCTGTGATTCTTGATTTCTGGAATCAGAAGCAGTCTGTTTGTTTACCCTGCTGTGGGATCTGAGAATCAGAATCTGTCTGTTTGTTTACTTTGCTGTTTGGGCAGCTTTACGGACCGTAATTAATGTAAAACGTATGTTATGTCTTCACTTGTGCATGTTATAGTTATTGCTTTTGTCGGGGTTTCATCGAAATGACAAGTATGTATACACATATTTAAGAAATTGAAACCATCATCCAAAATACACATTCAATGAGCTCTCTCCAGTAACAAGGACATTCTCAAAGATCCTGCTCATCTCATCCAAATGTTCAGGTCCACGTTTACGAAATGCCAGAAACTCCTTGTTTTCCTGAAAACATAATAGTTGGTATATTGTTTTCTTGTAATCACACATTCTCAAAATTACTACAATAGAGTAAAACTTACTTCTCCCATTTTCTTCCACCAATCATCATCAGCTACCACAGTGTTTGCTTCATCATTCCAACCTAAACCTGTTGTCTTGTTCTTGAAGGTCATCCAATTGGTGTACTCCTTCTTCATACTATCCCATTTATTTTTGAATTGTTGTTTGTTATAATCTCTCTTTGTTTCTCTAAAAAAACCCTCAGCAAGGTTTTTGTAACCAACGGGACTCAGAAACTTTAGAGGCCTATTCCCCTTTTCTTTCTCAATCACACAAAGTTTGCAAAAAATTGCAGTAGCTTCCACATCCCAAATTGCTTTCTCTTTTGCCATGTATATGTGTATACGATTAAATTAAATTAACACAAACGGGAACTAGCAGTGAACAACATGGCAGTAGTATTCATAGGAGTGAACAACATAGCAGTAGCCCCGTTCGGTATGGAGGAAAACTGCAGGATTTTCAAAGGAATTTTGTTCACGCATGAATTTTTTCCTTACTACCGTTCGGGATGCAGGAAACATCTACAGTATTCGAAAGGAAAAAATCATCTACAGTGTCAATTCCACGGGATAGAAAACATGTGCCCAGACCCCATGTTTTGGCGGAAGGCAATGTGAATCAAACTAAAAAATGCAATCGTGTTTGCCTCTGTGAGGTAGGAGCCATTCATTCCAATAAAAAACTGAACAGCCGCCTCTGCGCCAAGCAAGGGAGGAATGTACCATGGAAATCGGTGCCGCTGAGCGCTGAGCCTCTCTCCCCTCCTGCGGACGATGCTGCTCTTCTCACCATCCCTGCTTCTGCTCGTAGCCAGTACGGTTCCAATCTAACCCCCACCGGCAACATCTTCCCCCTCGTGGCACAGATCATCAAGGCCTCGGCTCCCTCAACTTCCAAGCACCAGCCTCCTGAGACCTCGGACAGTGACTTGCTCCTCCAACTCGACCTACCTGAGAGCCTGACATCGGAAGAACGGGTCTCGCCGACCCCTGGAAAAGCCTTGAGGTTGTCCGAGGAGGATAGAGAGGAGGTGGGCTGGGTCACCCCTCCCTCTGTGACATCTGATCAGGAGTATAGGAGGAACAGCGAGCGCAGGAGCAAGAGCAACCATGACCGCCCCTCCAGAAGACTGATGTTGGAAGCGGCGGAAGCTGAAGCCACGGTGGTGACAGCTGCGTCTCCTACCTCGCTGAACCTGCACCAAGCTCCCGCCATCTCCAAGGGCGGCCCACCCCCCGCGGGCCAACTGCTGCTGCTGGATGCCCCAATCCCAGCCCTGGGGGCTCCTGTCGCTCGCGCGCCGCGCTCCAAGGCCCCTCCAGTGGAGGCACAACGTAAGAGTGAAAGAACAAAAGGGACTTCTGCTGGCCCGGTCCTGGAACGTGCCATCCGCGCCACCGCTGAGAAGAACTCCACGTCCAAGAGCTCCATCGACGACTCTGTGGCCCCGTCCTCTGCCACGCCAGCTCCAGGTAACTCCAACCTTCCCTCTTCCTTTGTTGCTTTCCAAGATTCGTCGGTTCAGCATTTGGTTAAGGTAGCTAGAGACAGCTGCATACTGTTTAAATCCTCGGAGGGATCACCTGCTCAAGCGGTGACTCTTCTCCAAGCTCGTGAACGTGCCCAGGCCGAACTGCTCTCAGCTAGGCGAAAGTTGGAAGAGGCAAAGGCTAAAGACAAGGAAGAAGCGATGCGGACTTGTACTGACCAAAGGGAGGAAAGTACTTGCCCAGAAGCTGGTTCCGAGGGGGAACCGTGCTCGGGCTCTGGCAAAACAAAGAAGCTTGCTCCCAAGAAGCGCAGAATCGCGCGCAGACCTACCCCGGTTGGACACCGGCCTGTAACCCGCCGAGCACGGGCACTTAGCATGGTTTCCCAATGAGGGCCCTTTTCTGGAATATTAGGGGGTTCGGCCGCAGAGGGAGGCGAACCCTGCTCAAAGACTACCTCAGACTTCACCGTATTGATCTGGTCCTTCTCCAAGAAACTATTAAACAAGACTTCACGGACGCCGAGCTTGCCAGCCTTGAGGTGGGAGAAAAATTCTTTTGGTCTTGGCTACCAGCGAACGGCCACTCGGGAGGCATGTTGTTGGGAGTCAGGGACAGTATGTTTGAGGTGGGGAGAATGGACAAGGGTCAATTCTTCCTCAGCCTTTCTATTCTGCATAGGGCTACCAAGAAAAAGCTTGAAGTCATAGGTGTCTACGGCCCAGCTGACCATGCTCGGTCCAGAGGGTTCCTGGCCGAGATTACCGCAAAAATCACCAGCTGCGAGTTGCCGATCCTCATGGGTGGGGACTTCAACCTTATCAGAGCGGCGGAAGATAAGAACAATGACAATGTCAACTGGACCCTTGTTGATCTCTTCAACGACAGCATTGCAACCTGGGCCCTTAGAGAAATCCCGCGCACAGGGGCGCGATTCACTTGGTCTAACCGTCAGATTAATCCCGTCCGCTCAGCTCTGGACCGGGTCTTTGTCTCTGCATCCTTTGAAGCTATTTTCCCTCTTTGCTCTCTAGCTGCCGAGACCTGTCTTGGCTCTGATCACACGCCTCTCGTTTTTGACACCGGGGAGGGCTTCCCCGTTCGCTCTAATCGTTTTTTCTTTGAGACCAGCTGGTTTGAGCGCCCCGACTTTGTCCCTCTCGTCCAGTTTACATGGGCCAGACTTCTGTCCAAGGTGGGCGGCCGAGACATCATCGACTGGTGGTCGTTCATGTCATCGGGCCTAAGACAGTACTTGAGGGGATGGAATCAGAACCTTGGTAGGGACACCAAGGCCACAAAGAAAGCGCTCCTCACTCAGATTGCACATCTGGATGTGTTGGCTGACTCTTCGGGTTTGGACGAAGACGCCTGGGCATCTAGATACCACCTCGAGGAGCAACTGCTGCATATTTATAAGATTGAAGAGGAACACTGGAGGCAACGAGGCAGGGTTAGGTGGGCTCTGCAGGGAGATGCCAACACAGCCTATTTTCATGCAGTTGCCAACGGCAGAAGAAGGAAATGCAATATTACCTCGTTAGTCACGGAAAGCGGGACGATCACGGACCCGAAGATCATCCAGAAGCATGTTTATGATTTTTACAGAAGCCTGCTTGGCTCGTCTGCTGCAAGGATGTGTGGGTTGGCGCCAGACACTTGGGATAGGCTTAGTCGGGTCTCAGAGGAGGAGAATGTGAATCTGGCTCTTACTTTCTCTGAGTCTGAGCTAGAGGCCATCGTTAAGGACATGAAGACAGATACTGCACCGGGCCCGGACGGCTTCCCTGTTGTCTTCTTCAAAAGATTCTGGCCGCAGGTCAAGCTGGGTATTTTGCACATCCTCAATGACTTTGTGCTGGGGCGCATTGACATCTCGAGGCTCAATTTTGGAATTCTTTCACTTATTCCGAAAGTGCCCGGCGCGGATCAAATCACTCAATACAGACCAATTGCACTGATTAATGTAATCTTTAAGATCGTCTCCAAGGCTTATGCGTCTAGGTTGGATCCGGTTGCGCATAGGATCCTCTCTCCCAATCAAACTGCCTTTGTCAAAGGAAGAAATATCCTCGACGGCCCGTTGACGCTGCTAGAAATCATTCACGACTTGAGACGGAGAAAGCATAACGGGGTGCTGCTCAAGTTGGACTTCGAGAAGGCCTACGACAGAGTGAACTGGGACTTCCTGGGGGAAGTCCTCCGTTGCAAAGGTTTCGATGAAGGATACATCCATAGGATCTTACAGCTTGTCTCTGGGGGACAAACTGCTATCTCGATCAACGGTGAAGTGGGGCCGTTTTTCAGAAATCTGAGAGGGGTTCGCCAGGGAGACCCCCTTTCACCGCTGCTTTTCAACTTTATTGGTGAGGCCCTGTCTGGTATTCTGTCGGCGGCTTCCAAGGCAGGACACATCCACGGGCTGGTTCCACACCTGTTGCCCGGGGGCGTCACCCATCTCCAGTATGCTGACGACACGCTTATCCTCATCCAAGGTTCGGATGAGGATATTGCCAACCTTAAATTCCTGCTGATGTGCTTTGAGGATATGTCGGGGCTCAAGATCAACTATCACAAAAGCGAGGTCTTTGTGCTGGGTCAGCGTTTCGAAGAGCGGACTTCTATTGCTAACAAGCTTAATTGCAAACTTGGCTCCTTCCCCTTCATCTATCTGGGCCTCCCTATCTCGGACAGAAAGCTAACCCTAGAGCAGTGGCTATTTCTTGTGCGGAAACTCGCCACAAAAATCGAACCTTGGTTAGGAAGGCTGATGTCGTCAGGTGGACGACTTATCCTTTCTAATGCATGTCTTGACAATCTCCCGATGTTCGCGATGGGCCTGTTCCTCCTCCATGATGGGATTCATGCGAGGTTTGATTCGCATCGCTCTAAGTTCTTTTGGGAAGGTGCGGGACCGAAGAGAAAATACCACCTGGTGAACTGGCCATCTGTTTGTAGACCCAAGGAATTTGGAGGGCTAGGGCTACTCAACACCAAAAAGATGAATGTGGCACTGCTTTTGAAGTGGATTTGGAGATTATACCAGGAAGAGGACACGATCTGGGCTCATATCATCCGGGCTAAGTATGGGGACGCCTCCGACTTGTTTGCGGGATCAGGTAATGGAGGCTCCCCATTCTGGAAAAGTCTCCACAAAATCAAGAACCTCTTTAAGGTTGGCGCAAAGCACAAGGTGCGGAACGGCATTAGAACCAGCTTCTGGAAGGACTGGTGGTGGGGCAGGGGCCCCCTCCTCGAGTCCTTCCCTTTGTTATTTGCCATCTGCGACAACCAAGAGATTTCGGTCGCTGATGCGTTATTCCAAGACAATCTGCAAGTCCGTTTTCGCCGTTCTCTTGATCCAGAGGGTGTGCGGCAGTGGGAAGATCTTCAAACAAGTTTGGCAGCGGTGACTCTCACAACGGGTCAAGACGAGATTTCCTGGCACCTGGAACAAAACGGATCATTCTCAGTGAGATCAATGTATGCTACGCTGTCGAAGGGTACGACGGTGGCTCACTTCAAAGACCTGTGGGAAGCCTCTGTACCACTAAAAATCAAAATTTTCTCCTGGCAGCTAGCTCTGGATAAACTGCCATCGGCTCAGCAGATCCTTACTCGCCATGGCCCGTCAAACGGTCTCTGTGCCCTCTGTGGTGCGCCGGAGGACGTCAGCCATATCTTTTTCTCCTGTTCGTTGGCGATCTTCGCATGGTCAGTCACGCGACAGTTACTCGGGTGTAACTGGCGCCCTACTAACTTTGCCCAATTCCATGATATCCTATCTAGCTTCTCGGGTTACCCTAGAAAGTTACTGTGGATCCTATTTCTTGCCCAGTCTTGGGCGCTGTGGCACGTGCGCAATAAACTTGCTATTGAAAAGAAAATTATTGCTAACCCAGCTGACATTGTTTACAAAACCATCATTTTTTTGCAGCTGTGGAGCCTAAAATGCAAGTCAAGAGAAAAGGAGGGCTTAAACTGGATGGTGCGCGAGCTAAGGGAGCTGTACGCGTCTCTCAGGCCAGCGACGACATGATGGAGTAGCCCGTGCCAGGGGGGATGCCTGGGACGGTCTGCAAGGCGTGAAGATCTCTCCTTACATGTTCTGGCGATCTCCCTGCTTAGATGTTCCTTGCCTATGTGTGTGTTGGCGAAGCTGTAATGCCCAGCAGTCTGTACTAAAACCTTGTTACCGTGTGGGGCTTTATTAATTTAAAGTCGGGCAAATCTTTGCCTATTATCTAAAAAAAATAGTGTGATCTATGAACCTAGAATTGTTTATGGTTCCTGGCTGTAGTGTCCACTTGCATGTGAGGATTACGATACTGTTGACTAGGAAAGGTATAACAGCGATGGAGCAAAAGAAGATCGCATACCTTCACACAGACGCGAGGCGCGAGGCGGCGACCAGATGAGCGGGCGTGAGGCGCGGGTCGGCGACCGGATTAGCGGGCGCGAGAGCAGGAGGCGGCGGCCGGATGAGCGGACATGAGGCGGCGGCCGGATGAGCGGCTCGAATCGCGGGGCGAGGACGGCCGTGCGGGCTGAAATCGGGGAGGGGGAGAGGAGGAGTGAGACGAACGGGGCAGAAAACGATTCGGCCCAAAAAAAAGCTCGGGAATCACCTATTTTCCCAATTCTCAGATTGTGGTTCTCTGTGTGTATTTTTTAGAATCAATTCTGGACAATCTGGATATTGTGGACGGCTGTTTGTTTCGGATTCTAATTCTACAATAGCTAGAATCCAAGAATCAAGAATTTAAGCCCAAACAAAGGGGTACTAAATGTGTTTTGAATTTTCTTCTTAATGTTCTCTTTTGCTTCAAATCTTAATTCTTGCGAGAGCATCATTAAAATTGCTGAGCCCATCTTAATGGCTATAAAGAAAGAACTTCTTGGGAGATAACCCATGTGTTTATTTTGCTACTGTTTTGTTGAGTATTGGAAGTTGTTTACTACTGTAGCAACCTCTCCTTATCATGTTTTTGTGCCAAGTAAAGTTTTTATGTTAAAGTTGATGATAGATTTGGATCGCTGCGCAGAAACAGCATTGCTGTCTGTCACGAATTCTCGCAGAAGTCTCTGTAAAAAATCGAAAAAATCTGAAAATTTACGAGCATGATCCTCATATATGTACGCAACTTTCATTAGTTTTGAGTTTTTCCATTTGAGCAAGTTAAGTGCCCCTGCCAGATTCATCTTTACGAATTGTTTTTTTTACAGATTCTGTCTTTTATTTCGCATTGCCGCTTTTGCTATGTTGAATGAGTTTCTTTGTTCCATTAACTTTTAGAAGCTTTGTGCAATGTCCAGAAGTGTTTAGAATGATTGTGTCACCTCTGAATATGTGAATTTTTGGTTATGCACTAACCCTCTAATGAGTTTGCTTGAAGTTTGTGTGAAGGAAGTTTTCAAGGGTCAAGAGAAGAGGATGATATACTATGATCAAGAAGAGTGAAAGGTCTAAGCTTGGGGATGCCCCGGTGGTTCATCCCTGCATATTTTAAGAAGACTCAAGCATCTAAGCTTGGGGATGCCCAAGGCATCCCCTTCTTCATCGACAACATTATCAGGTCACTTCTAGTGAAACTATATTTTTATTCCGTCACATTCTTATGTTCTTTACTTGGAGCGTCGGTTTGCTTTTATTTTTGTTTTGGTTTGAATAAAGTTGGATCCCACCATTCTTATATTGGAGATATTACGCTCCGCTTTTTCTTATGGAACACTTGTGTTCTTAATTGTGCTTTAATGTTCATGGCGAAAGCTTATTGCTTCGTTAAATTGCTATTTGGTTGGAATTGGAAAATGCTGCATATGGTTTGGCAACTTGGGAATTGTTTGAGCTCTCATAGACCATGTTTAAGCTCTTGCATCATGTAGTTTAATCTATTAATGAAGAACTACCGTAGAGCTTGTTTAATTTGGTTTGCATGATTGTTCTCTCTAAGTCTAGATATTTTCGGGTAAAGTGTTTGAACAACAAGGAAGACAGTGTAGAGCCTTATAATGCTTGCAATATGTTCTTGTGTGAGTTTTGCTGTACCTGTTCATACTTGTGTTTGCTTCAAACAACCTTGCTAGCCCAAACCTTGTACTGAGAGGAAATGCTTCTCGTGCATCCAAATACCTTGAGCCAAACTCCATGCCATTTGTGTACACCATATCTACCTACTATGTGGTATTTTTCTGCCATTCCAAAGTAAATTACTTGAGTGGTACCTTTAAAATTTCATTCCTCTACCTTTACAATATATAGCTCATGGGACAAATAGCTTAAAAACTATTGTGGTGATGAATATGTAGTTATGTGTCTTAATTCTTATAAGTTGCTTGTTGAGCGGTAACCATGTTTTCTAGGGACGCCATCAACTTTACCTTTGTTGGATATCATGTGAGATGCTATGCATGTTCGTCTTGTCTGAAGTAAGTGGATTTCATGATCAAATGGTTTGAGTATGCATATGTTAGAGAAGAACATTGGGCCACTAACTAAAGCCATGTATCATGGTGGAAGTTTCAGTTTGGACATACAACCTCAATCTCTTATGACAATATTAACTATTGTTGAATGCTTAAGCATTAAAAAGAGGAGTCCATTATCTGTTGTCTATGTTGTCCCGGTATGGATGTCTATGTTGAGAATAATCAAAAGCGAGAAATCCAATGCGTGCTTTCTCCTTAGACACTTGTACAGGCGGCATAGAGGTACCCTTTTGTGACACTTGGTTGAAACATATGTTATGCGATGAGAATTCGTGTTTCCGAGCTAAGTAGGACAAGGTGCGAGCACTATTAGTACTCTATGCATGAGACATGCAACTTGTAGGAAGTATTATGCATAACATATATGAATTATTACTACCGTTGACAAAATTGTTTCTATGTTTTCAAAACAAAAGCTCTAGCACAAAAATAGTAATCAATGCTTCCCTCTGCGAAGGGCCAATCTTTTACTTTATGTTGAGTCAGTTTACCTACTTCTTTCTATCTTAGAAGCAAACACTTGTGTTAACTGTGTGCATTGATTCTTACATGTTTACCTATTGCACCTGTTATATTACTCTATGTTGACAAATATCCATGAGATATACATGTTACAAGTTGAAAGCATTCGCTGAAACTTAATCATCCTTTGTGTTGCTTCAATTCATTCTACTTTGAATTTATTGCTTATGAGGTAGCTCTTATGCAACTCTTATTGATACTTGTTTGAAAGTACTATTCATGAAAAGTTTTGCTATATGATTCATTTGTTTAGTCATTATCTTTGTTAGCAATTTTTTGTTCAGATCACTCCATTCATCTCATATGCTTTACAATAATGTTGATCAAGATTATGTTGGTAGCATGTCACTTCAGAAATTATTTGTGTTATCGTTTACCTACTCGAGGACGAGTAGGAACTAAGCTTGGGGATGGTTGATACGTCGCAAACGTATCTATAATTTCTTATGTTCCGTGCTACTTTTATTACAATACTTGAATGTTTTATACATACTTTACAGCATTATTTTACATTTTCCGGCACTAACCTATTAACAAGATGCCGAAGTGCCAGTTGCTGTTTTCTGCTGTTTTTGGTTTCAGAAATCCTAGTAAGGAAATATTCTCGGAATTGGACGAAATCAACGCCCGGGGCCTATTTTTGCACGAAGCTTCCAGAAGACCGAGGGAGGTACGAAGTGGGGCCACGAGGCGCGGACACAACAGGCGGCGCGGCCTGGCCCCTTGCCGCGCGGCCCTGGTGTGTGGGGCCCTCGTGCCACCACTTGACCTACCCTTCCGCCTACATAAAGCCTCCGTCGCGAAACCCCTGTACCGAGAGCCACGATACGGAAAAACCTTCCAGAGACGCCGCCGTCGCGAATCCCATCTCGGGGGATTCAGGAGATCGCCTCCGGCACCCTGCCGGAGAGGGGAATCATCACCGGAGGGGCTCTACATCATCATGCCCGCCTCCGGATTGATGCGTGAGTAGTTCATCCTTGGACTATGGGTCCATAGCAGTAGCTAGATGGTTGTCTTCTCCGCTTGTGCTTTCATTGTATTAGATCTTGTGAGCTGCCTAACATGATCAAGATCATCTATTTGTAATGCTACATGTTGTGTTTGGCGGGATCCGATGAATATAGAATATTATGTTAAGTTGATTATCAATCTATCATATATGTGTTGTTTATGTTCTTGCATGCTCTCCGTTGCTAGTAGAGGCTCTGGCCAAGTTGATACTTGTAACTCCAAGAGGGAGTAATTATGCTCGATAGTGGGTTCATGCCTCCATTGAATCTGGGACAGTGATAGAAAGTTCTAAGGTTGTGGATGTGTTGTTGCTACTAGGGATAAAACATCGATGCTTTGTCTAAGGATATTTGTGTTGATTACATTACGCACCATACTTAATGCAATTATCTGTTGTTTACAACTTAATACCGGAAGGGGTTCGGATGATAACCGAAGGTGGATTATTTAGGCATAGATGCATGCTGGATAGCGGTCTATGTACTTTGTCGTAATGCCCGATTAAATCACATAGTAATCATCGTTGATATGTATTGAATCTTTATTTGTCAATTGCCCGCCCGTAATTTGTTCACCCAGCATGTTAGTTATCTTATTGGAGAGACACCACTAGTGAACTGTGGACCCCGGTCCATTCTTTTACATCTGAATACATTCTACTGCTTTCATTGTTCTTTCCACTCGTTAATCCTTTGTTTTCAGCAAGCCGGTGAGATTGACAACCTCACTGTTACGTTGGGGTAAAGTACTTTGATTGTGTTGTGCAGGTTCCACGTTGGCGCCGGTTTCACTGGTGTTGCGCCGCACTACACCCTCCACCAACAACCTTCACGTGCTTCTTGGCTCCACTGGTTCGATAACCTTGGTTTCTTTCTGAGGGAAAACTTGCCGCTTTCCTCTTGGGGTTCCCAACGGACGTGTACATCTACGCGCATCAGTTAGCTTCTATTTCCTCCTATTATTTCTCTCTTACAAATGGTATGAAGAGCTCCCCTTATAAGCTGCTCCAACTCTTCTTCAACTAGCAATGTGGGACTAAACTTTTGTCCCACCCCTGCCATGCATGAATGGGCCATGTGGGCCTCTAGGATTTATTAGGAATTTCTGGAATATTTATTGTGTTGGTCCAATATGGGCCAAAATTCCAACAATCCCCCACCAGATCCTAGAGGCACATAGAATTTGCCTTTGGTTCCAAAACATTGTTTTATATACCGGTACTATAGCGAAGACTGTTAAGTTGAACTTTCACCAGAACTCTATGCTACACTAGACTGCTACTTGAACAGTGGACTAAGCCTTGAACTGCAAGTTTTCTGCTAATCTAGCTTCACAAAGAGCCTTGACCGGTACTAGGCCGTCGCAGGGCTTCCCCGCGGGTGGAGCTTATGCGTCATACTCCATGGCCTTTCATGAGTTTATTAGAAAGCACCCAACTCTCATAGGTTGCGACGTTTTAACAACCAAACTCATATAGGTGTGTTCTTCAACGGATGTTCTGCAGGACAACATCTGTGCTTAAATAAGCAACTTAGAACACATTAAGATAAATCAGCCTACCGTGCAGATTAGGAAAGTATTGCATCTTTTACGGAGTGGTATCATACAAGGAGTAAGGATACTTTCCTCTCAGTTGACATACAGCTTGTCTCCCAGTTCTAATTCACGGGATCTCCGATCACATAGAATGGGTTACCACTGTGGACAACTTAAACGGTGGGTCTCATACCCATCTCCTTTGATGCATTATCTATCACGTTACGTGATAGACCCTTTGTGAAGGGGTCTGCCAGATTTCTAGACGTATGGATATAATCCAATGCAATAACTCCGGAGTTTCTCATTTTTCTGACAGATTTTAATCTCCTCTTCACATGCCTTGATGACTTCATATTATCCTTAGAACTGTTAACCTTGATGATCACAGTTTGATTATCACAGTTCATTGGGATAGCGGGTATTGGTTTCTCAACCACGGGTAAGTTCATCAAGAGTTCACGGAGCCACTCTGCTTCAACAGTGGCTGTGTCTAATGCTGTGAGTTCTGCTTCCATTGTTGACCTCATTAAGATGGTCTGCTTGCAAGACTTCCAAGAAACAGCGCCACCACCAAGTGTAAATACATATCCACTAGTGGCCTTAATCTCATCAGCATCAGAAATCCAGTTTGAGTCACTATAGCCCTCTAGTACCCTCGGATACCCAGTATAGTGAATGCCATAACTCGCAGTGCCTTTTAGATAGTGCATCACTCTTTCAAGAGCATGCCAGTGATCATCGCCAGGATTTGAGACAAATCGACTAAGTTTGCTCACAGCAAAGGCGATGTCAGGCCTCGTAGCGCTAGCCAAATACATAAGCGAGCCAATAATCTGAGAATATCTCAGTTGATCTCTAGCAGTCGCTTTATTCTTTCTAAGCAGCACACTAGGATCATAAGGCGTTGGACAAGACTTGCAATCGCTATACCCAAAACGACTCAAGATCTTTTCCACATAGTGAGATTGAAGCAGTGTAATCCCACCATTTTCATCCTTCAACAGCTTGATGTTTAAGATTACATCAGCTACCCCAAGATCCTTCATCTCAAAGCAGCGAGATAAGAAATCCTTGGTCTTCTTGATGATATTCAGGTTGGTTCCGAAAATCAGTATGTCATCGACGTACAAGCAAAGAATGACTCCTTCGCCCCCACCATGGCGATAGTACACACATTTATCAGCTTCATTTACAACAAAGCCTTCAGCAGTTAAAGTTCTTTCGAACTTCTCATGCCACTGCTTAGGTGCTTGCTTGAGACCATATAGAGACTTCAACAATTTGCACACCTTTCCTTCTTGACCATTTACTACAAATCCATCTGGCTGGTCCATGTAAATTTCCTCATCCAACTCTCCATTTAGGAAAGCTATCTTAACATCCATTTGATGAATGAGAAGACCGTATGAGGGAGCCAGTGATAGTAGTACTCTAATGGTAGTCAATCTAGCTACAGGTGAGTAAGTATCAAAGAAGTCTTCACCTTCCTTTTGTGTATAACCCTTGGCCACAAGCCGTGCCTTGTACTTTTCAATTGTACCATCAGGCCTAAGCTTCTTCTTAAACACCCATTTACATCCTACGGGTTTGCACCCATAAGGACGATCAGTAATCTCCCAAGTTCCATTAGCCAAAATGGAGTCCATCTCACTTCGGACAGCTTCCTTCCAGTAGTCAGCATCTGGAGATGCATAGGCTTCTGAAATAGAAGTGGGAGTGTCATCCACGAGATACACAATGAAATCATTACCAAAGGACTTCGCAGTCCTCTGTCTCTTACTCCTTTTAGGAGCTTCATTGTTATCCTCCTCCAGATTCTCAAGGTGTTCTATCGGAATGGTGGATTCAGGAATTGTAGCGAATTCCTGGATAGATGTACTAGGCATCCCCTGATTCGATGAGCTAGGCATATCCTTCATGGGAAATATATCCTCAAAGAAAGTCGCATCATTTGACTCCATGATTGTACCAACATGCATGTCGGATACCTCAGACTTTACTATCAAGAATCTATAGCCAATGCTATGAAAAGCATAGCCCAGAAAAACACAATCAACAGTTTTTGGTCCAAGCTTGCGCTTCTTGGGAATTGGCACATTGACTTTGGCCAAACATCCCCAAGTCCGTAGGTAAGAGAGTTTCAATCTTTTCTTCTCCCATTCCTCGAATGGAGTTATCTCCTTATTCTTTGTGGGAACTCGGTTTAGGACATGACATGCAGTCAATATCGCCTCCCCCACCATGCCTTGGAGAGACCCGATGTGTCTAACATGGCGTTAACCAAATCAGTTAGAGTGCGGTTCTTTCTTTCGGCCACCCCATTTGACTGAGGTGAGTAGGGAGGCGTCCTCTCATGGATTATACCATGCTCCGCACAAAATGAGTCAAACTCATTTGAGAAATACTCTCCACCACGATCAGACCTAAGTCGCTTGATCTTTCGTTCAAGTTGATTTTCTGTTTCAGCTTTATAGATTTTGAAGAAACTTAACGCTTCATCCTTCGATTTCAGAAGATACACATAACAATATCTAGTTGAGTCATCAATCATGTCATGAAGTATTTCTTTCCACCTTTTGTCAACACACCATTCATCTCGCAAATATCTGAATGTATGAGTTCTAGAGGTGCCAAATTTCTTACCTCCGCAGTCGTATGAGACTTGCGAGGTTGCTTAGCTTGAACACACACTTGACACTTAGAACCCTTTACATTAGTGAAACTTGGGATTAAATTCAGTTTAGCTAGCCGCGTCATACAACCAAAATTAACATGACAAAGACGTGAATGCCAAACATTTGTCTCAATGTTGGTGCAAATATGATTAACAACTTTATTACAAACGTCTGACAGGGATAGGCGGAACAAACCTCCGCACTCATAGCCTTTACCAACAAAGGTTCCAAATTTTGACACAACAAATTTATTGGACTCAAACACAATCTTGTAGCCATCACGACATAGAAGCGATCCGCTAACAAGATTTTTATTGATAGAAGGGACATGATGCACGTTCTTCAGGCGCACGATCTTCCCCGAAGTGAACTTCAGATCGACCGTACCAACACCACGAACAGTAGCATGCGAGCCGTTGCCCATCAGCACGGAGGAAGTCCCTGCGACCTGATAAGAAGAAAACATGGAGATATCAGCACAAACGTGTACATTGGCACCTGTGTCAATCCACCATTCAGGAGAATGACATATTGAAAGGACAGTAGGAAATATACCATACCCAGCATCCTTCATCTCAGTGTCTCCAATGACAACATTGGCAGTCTTGCCGCCCTTTCCTTGCTGACGCTTGTCAAAGCGGTTTGGGCAATTGGGAGCCCAATGATCAGGATCACCACAGACGTGGCATACTCCTTTCTTCTTATCGGTCTTCCTTTTGAAATTGGTAGACTGTGAGGCCTTGTTCTTCCCATCAAATTTTCCTTTGCCATCATACTTGTTCTTGTTCTTGGACTTGTAGGATTGGAAGTTCTTCTTCTGTACCAAGTTGGCACTAGAACCTCCCTCAACACCTCGAGCACGTGTGTCTTTTGCCCTTGCCTTTTCTTCCACGTCAAGAGACCCAATGAGATCCGTAGTGGAGAACTCTTGTCTCTTGTGCTTCAGAGAAGTAGCAAAATTCCTCCATGAAGGAGGAAGCTTGGCAATGATACCTCCGGCAATAAACTTGTCCGGCAACACACAAGTGAACTGCTCAAGTTCCTTAGCAATGGACTGTATCTCATGAGCCTGCTCAACGATGGAGCGCTCATTAGTCATCTTGAAGTCATAAAATTGTTCCATGACATACAGTTCACTGCCCGCATCCGAGACCCCAAACTTGGCCTCGATTGCGTCCCACATATCCTTGCCCGTAGAGATGGACAAATACGAGTCAACAATGTTCTCGCCAAGAACGCTGATGATAGCACCCCTCAGAAGGGTGTCGGCATCCTCAAAAGCTTTCTCCTCGAGGGGAGTAAGCTCTCCTTCAGGCTTGCCCTTAGTGGCGTCAAAGCATCTCATGGTTGTAAGCCAGAGAATAGCTCTCGCACGCCACCTCTTGTAATTCACGCCCTCGAAAGGAGGAGGCTTAAGAGATGAAGCAAAGCTAACCGGGGAATAATGCCTATAAGGTTTTTGGATTGTTGAATATATTAGCAATTTCCCCATGATTTAATCAAAGAAAACAGTAGATAAAACATGACTAAAAAGTTTGAGATTAAACTAGTCATGCAAATCACCATAGAGTAAAGGAGAAACATGTCTAAATTGATTGATAAGAGCAATATGTTTGCTGACAATGAGCCTGAACTTGTTGCTAGGAGAAGAAAGAAGATAATGATCTCATAAAAGGAAGGCAAGAACACATACGGTCCAGAAGAGGAACCAGCGTTGACGTTGTCGCCGTTGAGAGCCATGTCGCTGAAGAGGTTGCTGATGTCGGGGAAGAAGTCGTCGTTGGGGAAGTAGTCGTCGGCCTCCGTGTCGATGTTGAAGCCAGCAGTCGCGGTAGAACGCTCCCCAAAAACCTTATCGCCTCTCTCCCGTACAGGATCACAAGAGACGGGGTTCCGGAGGCCTGCTGTCCCGTCCAGCGGTGCACGCCGGTAGACGGGATGGAGAAGTCTTGAGCGGCGGCGCAAAGCTCTGGAACCGAGTGGTAGGCGCATATCACTACAAGAAAAGTTCTGATAGACAACGTCCCAAAATCGTCAACTAAGGGGCATTTTTCGTCGCCTATGGGCCTAACCCGACGATATGGGTTCCGTTGTCGAAACCGCGTCAGGCAAAGTCCAACGACGATTTTTTCGGTCCGTCGCGCTTGGGCTTCCGCCACGGAAAATCGGACCGTTGCGGAAGTGTTTCGGAGCCCGTTGACGCCGACGTCATGCAACCGACACGTGGCAGAGCCGTTAACCGCCAACGCGTTAACCGCTGAAACCCCGTGGTAGATGGTAGGCCCACACGAGGCCTGCCACGTCTTAAGCGGGCATGACATAGTTTGACCGGTCAACTATATAGCTGGGCTGGTCCATTAGTTACGTGGGCCGGGCCTAACCTCTAAGGTTGATGGTCAAAACTTAAATGGGCCGCCCATTTAACATGTGGGGTCCACCTTACAGAATCGGGCCGGCCCAAGAAGCAAGTGGGCCGGGCCAAAAACACAGGGGGGTCCCACATTCCTGTTAAAAGGCCCCATTTAGTGTGGGGGTCCACCGTATAGCAAGTGGGCCGGCCCAACAAGCTAGTGGCCGGGCCAAAAACACAGTGGGTCCCACTTTCCAGTTAAAGGGTCGGCCCGTTTAGTTTGTGGGGTCCACCATATAGCAAGTGGGCCCCAACAACATAGTGGGCCGGGCCAAAAACACAGGTGGGTCCCACTTTCCTGTTAAAGGGCGGCCCATTTAGTATGTGGGGCCCACCATATAGCAATGGGCTGGCCCACCAAGATAGTGGGCGGGCCAAAAACACAGTCCCACATTCCTTAATGGGCCGCCCATTTGGTATGTGGGGTCCACCATATAGAAAGTGGGCCGGCCCAACAAGATAGTGGGCGGCCAAAAACAGGTGGGTCCCACCTTCCTATTAAAGGGCCGCCCATTTGGTGTGTGGGGTCCACCATATAGAAAGTGGGCCGGCCCAACAAGATAGTGGGCGGGCCAAAAACACAGGTGGGTCCCACCTTCCTATTAAAGGGCCGGCCCATTTACCATGTGGGACCACCATAGAGCAAGTGGGCCGCCCAATAAGCATGTGGAGCCCATTATCGTGTAACCGGGCCGGCCTACTAAAGAAGTGGGCCGGCCCAAAATGAAAGTGGGTCCCACACTACTGTAAGTGGGCCGGCCCAATCTGTTGTAGGGCCCTACTTGTTTGACTAGTCAACTTGCATTAAATTTCATGAGCCTAAAATCTGATTTCAATGATACACACAAGTACATACACAAATAAAACAAATAGGAAAATTACAAGGCAATTAATGTGCCCAAATAAAAAAATTACATAGAATCATTGAGGACTTCTATTAGCATCATCAATAACACGTTGACATTTGGCAATCGCCTTGATTGAATCTTGTGTACTCTTTGTCAACATATCAGCTACAGATCTTAAAGCAGCAATACCATGTCTTTTATAAAGTACAGCCTTGAGATATTTACTGTCTGATGAAAGAAATGGTCTAGGTTGACGGCTATGAGAAGATGCATCAGAAGAAAGATCAGAACTTTTTGTGGGCCTCACTGGTAATGAAGATTGCTTCATCACAACTGCATTCTGATAATAATGCAAAAAGAGTTAAACGATGAACTATGCAAACATTTATTATGCAATGTAGATATAAGATAATAACAAGTTGCATAAATAAGACATGTATGGAACTTGTACTAAGCACAAACTTACATCATAATGTTGCACAGGGTCGCTACAGATCCTTTTTTGGCGACTATCTTCTAATGATGACTGCTTCATTAAAACTGCATTCTGGTAACATTGTAAACATAGTTACAACAATTAACTATTCAAACATGTATTACGCAATGTAGAGATCAGATAACAGCATGTAGCAGAAATAAGCACAAGATAAGATAAGATGCATGTACTAAGCACATACTGGCTCACTGCAGGTCCTTCTCTTGCGTGCACTAGTCGTGGTCAACATGCCTATCATTTTAGGTTCAGCCATCAAGTGAAATGCTAATCCTCCTGCTCCATTGTCCTTAATCTGTGTTTAGATATCACATTTAAGACCAAGTCAGCTGGTTTCAAATAACAAAAAACTTGAGCTGCCAAATGAATAAGCCAATATTTACCAGATATCAGATTAAAACCAACTAGATGTTGCTTTGCATGAGATACGAATTTCAGACATTCAGATTTAGAGTAGGGTAATGCCAAGGTTTTACACATAAAGTAAACTGGCATTAAGAATGACCAAATGTCAGGTTCAAATCACCCTCGAAGTTTCTCCAAGACAAGCATATCAAATAGGCAGAAACATAGTAAAGCATGAATGGCATTGCTATGGCAGGGTTCCAAGTGTTAATCTCTTGCATAAGGAACAATGCATATAGGTTATAGATAATAACGGAAGTAAACTGCCAAAATTACCAACCACGAACTCAGATTCCAACCTTACCTAGCGTCCCCGCTGTTAATGTTGGATGTTCTAATAAGTGGTTCGCATGATCAATCCCTAGGAAAAATAACATTGACAAGTCAGTCTACGATAATACAAAGACCAGACATGCACGCAGCAATAACTATATAAGCTAAAGACGAGGTATAAGAGCAAGCAGATTGGAAATGCACATAGCATGATTATAAAAGCAGTGTGAGAATAGCAGACACGAGAAAACAGCTAGCGGTGAGCTAATGACGTGGTATAAGAACAAGCAGATTGGAAATGCCCATAGCACGACTATAAAAGCAGTGCGACAATAGCATGCAGTACAAAAACAGTTGGCAGCAAATGAATGGGTACAAGGCTATAAATATGTGGATGCACACAGGTGTCAGTAGAATGAACAGGATGGTAGCGACCGGATAATGCTTTTGTACTGTACAATATTTAAACAAACTTCATGCGAAGCAACACATCAAGAAAGTTAACGGCATATGAGATCTGCAAATAACTACACAAAACATGGCTAAAGAAACACCGCGATCTAACGGGCCAGCGTACTAACCAAGCTGCGGCGGGGTGGACGGGGGCGGCAACTTGCATTCCAGCGGCGGCGAACGCGGGAGACGATGAATCGACCCTGTTTCAGTAGAAGCGGGCGTTAGTGAAGCAGATCTGGTTGGCTGGCAAGGTATTCGGTGAAGTTGATACAGCCGCTGCGGCGAGGTCGGCGGTGAAGCAGATCCGTCGGTGGCGAGGTCGGCGGTGAAGCAGATCCGTCGGTGACGAGGGCGGCGGGGGAGCGGATCAGGTGGGTGGACAGCCAACACGATCAAGGCTACGCTGTGGAGGAGTATGCCGGCGGCGAAGCAGATCTAGTACTGTAGAGAGTCAGAGCTTTGGCGTGTGAGAGTATTTTTGAGCTAATGGGGCGAATGGTTGGTGGGTGGGTGTGGGCCTGTGGGGAGGGTTCGGGATCTAGGCAAGATATTTCATTGTTACCGAATGAGCCCTCCATGGTCGGTGGGTTGTAGCTTCCGGACCAGGGTTAAAAGGGTAAAACTGGTCACGGGATTTTCGAATGGATGCGGCGGGATGATGTTCTTCCCCAGGGAGCTCTCATTTCTTCCTCTTCTCTTTCTCTCTCGAGTCTCTCCCACTCCCCCGGCTCCTCTCCCCCTTCTCTCCGGCGGCCTCGCCGGCCGGAGACGAGGCCGACTTCTCTCTGTATATTGTACACCCTCCGAACTAAATTAATTGATTCAACTTTCCTTAGACGTGTATGTATCTAGAGTAAAAACATGTGTGGATACATCCATATTTAGATAAGCAAAGTTGAGTCAGCTAATTTGGATCCGAGGGAGTTAGTGTTGTTGTAAGCTTAGATCCAGTGTTTCCCATGAGCAGAATGGCGCAATGGAGTCGGGGATCTCGTCATCGGCTTCAGATCTGGCCTATGGTGAATCTGGCGGATCTTGCCGGCCAAACCCCGATCTGGTGCCATCAATGTGATGGCGCTAACGGTGAGGCTTGCTTTGGTCAGTGCTTCAGATCTGGCCAATGGGGAAGTCAAGCTGCTAAAGTTCACAAGCTCGGGGCATACGACGGCGTCATCCGTCTTGCCCGTGCACATCTTGGACTTTCAGCGGCCCTTCTCAGAGCCAATATGCCGTTGCTGAGGCCCTTCTTCTCCTTCGTCCTGGCGACTACCGGCGACACCGTCCCAAGTGGTGCGTCCCCGGCGACGGAGTTGCTGGAAAGGATGCGGAGCAGAGATCTGATGTGCGGTCGAGAAGGACTCGATTGATTTTCTTCTATATGTTTTGGGGTCCTTTTTGTAAAGTTGCAGGTTCTATTAGTTATTGTCTAGTACTTTTGGTCCTCTATGTAATTTTTTGGACTAGTTTCCATTGGCACTGATAAACTTGAATTTTGACAAGTTCACGGGGAAAAAATTCCTTTGCACATATGGCCTATCATGTATAAACATTCTTGAGATTTAAACTATATGTAATGTGCCATGCATTAACCCTAAACCATATATATGTAACTAACCCTAGCTGATCAAACCCTACTTAATTAAAACAAATAACCCTAAACTATACGCATGCACTTTATGCGCAAAGGCGCGGGTGCCTCTAATAATGTGTGTGCGCACTCGATCGATGATCCCTAAACCTTATACAACCCTGAAACCCTAATCCCTAATCCCTAAACCCTAAACACCCTAAACACTAAACCCTAGACCCTAAACCCTAACCCTAACCCTAAACCCTAATTAAACCCTATATATAGGCCAACGACACTTAATTGTGCATCAAGCAGGCCAGGGGTGCCTCGCGGTCCTCTAATTAAATTAAATGTGCCATGCATTAACCCTAAACCATATATATGTAACTAACCATAGCTAATCAACCCTACTTAATGAAAACACATAACCCTAAACTATACTAGCTATAACCCGATCTAATAAAAACATGCTCTATATATAGCAGCTAGCTAGCAAACCGTAGATTAACACCAATTAATATATACATGGCCTATATCGATCATGTTGTATAACATATCCCTGAGATTCATTAATTAATTATATAATTATCGTGATAAATTAATTAACTTTAATTTTGACAAGTTCTCTCGAATGAAAACACATTTGATTAAGTTGCCTCAATATATATATATATATAATTAGTGTGCATGCATGGCCTACCATGCATTCGTGCATATATTTTAATGTATATTTTAACATATTCTTGGGGATTTCAATCTCTCTCTCTCGATCATCTATATATCGTTGGTGGCCAAAAAACACACATATATATATATGCATGCAATTTATGCGTAAAGGCGCGGGTGCCTCTAATAATGTGTGTGCGCACTCGATCGATGATCCCTAAACCTTAAACAACCCTAAAACCTTAAATCCCTAATCCCTAAACCCTAAACACCCTAAACACTAAACCCTAAACCCTAGACCCTAAACGTACCCTAACCCTAACCCTAAACCCTAGCTAATCCTAAACCCCAATTAAACCCTATATATAGGCCAACGACACTTAATTGTGCATCGATCGAGCGGGTCATGGGTGCCTCGCGATCCTCTAATAAAATTAAATGTGCCATGCATTAACCCTAAACCATATATATGTAACTAACCCTAGCTAATCAACCCTACTTAATTAAAACACATAACCCTAAACTATACTAGCTAGCTATAACCCGATCTAATAAAAACATGCTCTATATATAGCAGCTAGCTAGCAAACCGTAGATTAACACCAATTAAAATATACATGGCCTATATCGATCATGTTGTATAACATATCCCTGAGATTCATTAATTAATTATATAATTATCGTGATAAATTAATTAACTTGAACTTTGACAAGTTCTCTCGAATGAAAACACATTTGATTAAGTTGCCTCATAATATATATATAATTAGTGTGCATGCATGGCCTACAATGCATTCGTGCATATATTTTAATGTATATTTGAACATATTCTTGGGGATTTCAATCTCTCTCTCTCTCTCGATCATCTATATATCGTTGGTGGCCCAAAAAACACACATATATATGCATGCAATTTATGCGTAAAGGCGCGGGTGCCTCTAATAATGTGTGTGCGCACTCGATCGATGATCCCTAAACCTTAAACAACCCTAAAACCTTAAATCCCTAATCCCTAAACCCTAAACACCCTAAACACTAAACCCTAAACCCTAGACCCTAAACGTACCCTAACCCTAACCCTAACCCTAACCCTAAACCCTAGCTAATCCTAAACCCCAATTAAACCCTATGTATAGGCCAACGACACTTAATTGTGCATCGATCGAGCGGGTCATGGGTGCCTCGTGATCCTCTAATAAAATTAAATGTGCCATGCATTAACCCTAAACCATATATATGTAACTAACCCTAGCTAATCAACCCTACTTAATTAAAACACATAACCCTAAACTATACTAGCTAGCTATAACCCGATCTAATAAAAACATGCTCTATATATAGCAGCTAGCTAGCAAACCGTAGATTAACACCAATTAAAATATACATGGCCTATATCGATCATGTTGTATAACATATCCCTGAGATTCATTAATTAATTATATAATTATCGTGATAAATTAATTAACTTGAACTTTGACAAGTTCTCTCGAATGAAAACACATTTGATTAAGTTGCCTCATAATATATATATAATTAGTGTGCATGCATGGCCTACAATGCATTCGTGCATATATTTTAATGTATATTTGAACATATTCTTGGGGATTTCAATCTCTCTCTCTCTCTCGATCATCTATATATCGTTGGTGGCCCAAAAAACACACATATATACGCATGCACTTGATGCGTAAAGGCGCGGGTGCTCTAATAATGTGTGTGCGCACTCGATCGATGATCCCTAAACCTTAAACAACCCTAAAACCCCTAAATCCCTAATCCCTAAACCCTAAACACCCTAAACACTAAACCCTAAACCCTAAACCCTAACCCTAACCCTCTACCCTAGCTAACCCTAAACCCTAATTAAACCCTATGTATAGGCCAACGTCACTTAATTGTGCATCGAGCAGCCCAGGGGTGCCTCGCGGTCCTCTAATTAAATTAATTATGCCATGCATTAACCCTAAACCATATATATGTAACTAACCCTAGCTAATTAACCCTACTTAATTAAAACACATAACCCTAAACTATACTAGATATAACCCGATCTAATAAAAACATGCTCTATATATAGCAGCTAGCTAGCAAACCGTAGATTAACACCAATTAAAATATACATGGCCTATATATATCGATCATGTTGTATAACATATCCCTCAGATTCATTAATTAATTATATAATTATCGTGATAAATTAATTAACTTGAATTTTGACAAGTTCTCTCGAATGAAAACACATTTGATTAAGTTGCCTCATAATATATATATAATTAATTAGTGTACATGCATGGCCTACCATGCATTCGTGCATATATTTTAATGTATATTTGAACATATTCTTAGGGATTTCAATCTCTCTCTCGATCATCAATATATCGTTGGTGGCCAAAAAACACACACATATATATATACGCATGCAATTTATGCGTAAAGGCGCGGGTGCCTCTAATAATGTGTGTGCGCACTCGATCGATGATCCCTAAACCTTAAACAACCCTAAAACCTTAAATCCCTAATCCCTAAACCCTAAACACCCTAAACACTAAACCCTAAACCCTAGACCCTAAACGTACCTAACCCTAACCCTAACCCTAACCCTAACCCTAAACCCTAGCTAATCCTAAACCCCAATTAAACCCTATGTATAGGCCAACGACACTTAATTGTGCATCGATCGAGCGGGTCATGGGTGCCTCGTGATCCTCTAATAAAATTAAATGTGCCATGCATTAACCCTAAACCATATATATGTAACTAACCCTAGCTAATCAACCCTACTTAATTAAAACACATAACCCTAAACTATACTAGCTAGCTATAACCCGATCTAATAAAAACATGCTCTATATATAGCAGCTAGCTAGCAAACCGTAGATTAACACCAATTAAAATATACATGGCCTATATCGATCATGTTGTATAACATATCCCTGAGATTCATTAATTAATTATATAATTATCGTGATAAATTAATTAACTTGAACTTTGACAAGTTCTCTCGAATGAAAACACATTTGATTAAGTTGCCTCATAATATATATATAATTAGTGTGCATGCATGGCCTACAATGCATTCGTGCATATATTTTAATGTATATTTGAACATATTCTTGGGGATTTCAATCTCTCTCTCTCTCTCGATCATCTATATATCGTTGGTGGCCCAAAAAACACACATATATACGCATGCACTTGATGCGTAAAGGCGCGGGTGCCTCTAATAATGTGTGTGCGCACTCGATCGATGATCCCTAAACCTTAAACAACCCTAAAACCCCTAAATCCCTAATCCCTAAACCCTAAACACCCTAAACACTAAACCCTAAACCCTAAACCCTAACCCTAACCCTCTACCCTAGCTAACCCTAAACCCTAATTAAACCCTATGTATAGGCCAACGTCACTTAATTGTGCATCGAGCAGCCCAGGGGTGCCTCGCGGTCCTCTAATTAAATTAATTGTGCCATGCATTAACCCTAAACCATATATATGTAACTAACCCTAGCTAATTAACCCTACTTAATTAAAACACATAACCCTAAACTATACTAGATATAACCCGATCTAATAAAAACATGCTCTATATATAGCAGCTAGCTAGCAAACCGTAGATTAACACCAATTAAAATATACATGGCCTATATATATCGATCATGTTGTATAACATATCCCTCAGATTCATTAATTAATTATATAATTATCGTGATAAATTAATTAACTTGAATTTTGACAAGTTCTCTCGAATGAAAACACATTTGATTAAGTTGCCTCATAATATATATATAATTAATTAGTGTACATGCATGGCCTACCATGCATTCGTGCATATATTTTAATGTATATTTGAACATATTCTTAGGGATTTCAATCTCTCTCTCGATCATCAATATATCGTTGGTGGCCAAAAAACACACACATATATATATACGCATGCAATTTATGCGTAAAGGCGCGGTGCCTCTAATAATGTGTGTGCGCACTCGATCGATGATCCCTAAACCTTAAACAACCCCTAAAACCTTAAATCCCTAATCCCTAATCCCTAAACCCTAAACACCCTAAACACTAAACCCTAGACCCTAGACCCTAACCCTAACCCTAACCCTAAACCCTAGCTAACCCTAAACCCTAATTAAACCCTATGTATAGGCCAACGACACTTAATTGTGTGCATCGAGCAGGCCAGGGGTGCCTCGCGGTCCTCTAATTAAATTAAATGTGACATGCATTAACCCTAAACCATATATATGTAACTAACCCTAGCTAATCAACCCTACTTAATTAAAACACATAACCCTAAACTATACTAGATATAACCCGATCTAATAAAAGCATGCTCTATATATATAACAGCTAGCTAGCAAACCGTAGATTAACACCAATTAAAATATACATGGCCTATTATATCGATCATGTTGTATAACATATCCCTCAGATTCATTAATTAATTATATAATTATCTTGATAAATTAATTAAATTTAATTTTGACAAGTTCTCTCGATGCGTAAAGACGCGGGTGCCTCTAATAATGTGTGCGCACTCGATCGATGATCCCTAAACCTTAAACGTACAACCCTAAAACCCTAAATTAATTATCGATCTCCCTGTGATTCATTAATTAATTATATATAATTATCGATGATAAATTAATTAACTTGAATTTTGACAAGTTCTCTCGTATGAAAACACATTTGATCAAGTTGCCTAGCTCATAATATATATATAATTAGTGTGCATGCATGGCCTACCATGCATTCGTGCATATATTTTGATATATATATATATTTGAACATGCATATTCTTGGGGATTTCAATCTCTCTCTCTCTCGATCATCTATATATCGTTGTTGGTGGCAAAAAAATACACATATATATACGCATGCACTTTATGCGCAAAGGCGCGTGCCTCTAATAATGTGTGTGCGCACTCGATCGATGATCCCTAAACCTTAAACAACCCTAAAACCCTAATCCCTAATCCCCTAAACCCTAAACACCCTAAACACACTAAACCCTAGACCCTAAACACCCTAAACACTAAACCCTAAACCCTAGACCCTAAACACCATAAACATTAAACCCTAAACCCTAAACACCCTAAACACTAATTAAACCCTAAACCCTAGACCCTAAACACTAAACCCTAAACCCTAGACCCTAAACACCGTAAACACTAAACCCTAAACCCTAAACACCCTAAACACTAATTAAACCCTAAACCATAGACCCTAAACACTAGACCCTAAACCATAGACCCTAAACACTAAACCCTAAACCCTAAACACCCTAAACACTAATTAAACCCTAAACCATAGACCCTAAACACTAGACCCTAAACCCTAGACCCTAAACACTAAACCCTAGACCCTCTAAACACCGTAAACACTAAACCCTAAACCCTAGACCCTAGCTAAACACCCAAAACACTAAACCCTAAACCCAGCTAGCTAACCCTAAACCCTAATTAAACCCTATATATATAGGCCAACGACACTTAATTGTGCATCAAGCAGGCCAGGGGTGCCTCGCGGTCCTCTAGTTAAATTAAATGTGCCATGCATTAACCCTAAACCATATATATATAACTAACCCCTAGCTAATCAAACCCTAGTTAATTAAAACACATAACCCTAAACTATACTAGCTATAACCCGATCTAATAAAAACATGCTCTATATATAGCATGCAGCTAGCTAGCAAATTAAACGGTAGATTAAAACCAATTAATATATACATGGCCTATATCGATCATATGTTGTATAACATCTCCCTGAGATTCATTAATTAATTATATAATTATCGATGATAAATTAATTAACTTGAATTTTGACAAGTTCTCTCGAATGAAAACACATTTGATTAAGTTTCCTCATAATATATATATAATTAGTGTGCATGCATGGCCTACCATGCATGCATTCGTGCATATATTTTAATATATATTTGAACATATTCTTGGGGATTTCAATCTCTCTCTCTCGATCATCTATATGTCGTTGGTGGCCAAAAAACACACACATATACGCATGCACTTTATGCGCAAAGGCGCGTGTGCCTCTAATAATGTGTGTGTGCGCACTCGATCGATGATCCCTAAACCTTAAACCCTAAATAAACCCTAATCCCTAATCCCTAAACCCTAAACACCATAAACATTAAACCCTAAACCCTAGACCCTAAACCCTAACCTCCTAACCCTAAACCCTAATTAAACCCTATATATAGGCCAATGACACTTAATTGTGCATCAAGCAGGCCAGGGGTGCCTCGCGGTCCTCTAATTAAATTAAATGTGCCATGCATATATATATGTGTTTAATTTGGGGATTTCAATCGCTCTCTCGTATGTAGCTCTCTCTACCTCTCTCTCTCTCTCTCTCTCTCTCTCTCTCTCTCTCTCTCGTTGGTGGCCAACAACACACACATGCACTTTGTGCGCAAAGGCATGCGCCTCTAATAATGTGTGCGCAGTCGATCGATCTAGTTTTGATTAATCATAGCACACAAATAAAGAAGTTGTATTTGAATCCACACAACCTAATCTAAAACACATAACCCCTAACATGGCCTAATTAATTAACCCTTCTCGATCTCTACCTAATTAGTGGAAATTGCACAAAATCAAAAGGGGTCCCTCACTAATTATGCATATCTGCTAGATTGTGATAAACTTTTGCCACATATATATTTGGTGGATGGGTGCATCTTGGCATGTAAACAATTAGTGTTTGCAAATGGCGTTGTCAAAATTTATGTACAAATGATTTCTTTCCATCCAAAGTGCATAAAATGGGAGTTTTAATGAAGAAAGTACAAATAAAACAGCTCAACATGCTTCCACACCCCGATTTTCACACGAAGTAGAGCATATTTAAAGGATAATTCCAGAGTTTTACTATTTTTCAAGCAACTTTGCTAATTTTCCCCCACTCACATGACTTTATGTCGATTTAACGAAAATATGGCGAATTTAAACTACATGGGCGGGATAGTTTGAATTGTGCGCGCGGCAAAGGGAACCGCCTATTCCTCAACCTTGTGCACGGCAAATTACACACGCAACTCCATTAAACGCCACCTACCGACCTTAATTATCACCCCGGCGGCCCGGCCGCATGACCCCCCACCCACCCGTACACAACTTATCCCCGTCCGTGCGAAGAGCTTCCCCTCCCCGTCCCGTCCGTGCGAAGAAGAAGCTTCCCCTCCGAGACGCACCGGCGGTCAAGTTGATCCACGGTAGGGCTGCTATCTCTAGCTCAATCATGTATCGGGCAAGACAGCCTAACGATTTATATTTTCTTGATGCTGCTAAAAAAATTCGTCAGTATGCTCGAACTAATTGGCACTTTATAGTTTTCCGCTCGATTTGTCATCGATCAATTTGTTCATTTGCGTGGGCATATAGAGTCAGTTCTGCACTCGATCCGTTAATTTGCTGAAATGCCATGGCAGAGTTTTGTACACGATCTGTTTGCTAAAATGTCGATGGGCATTTTTTGTTTTGTACTCGACATGATTGCTGAAATGCATAATCATGTAGTATAGTTTTGTACTCGATGGATATACATTTCCTACTTCGCCTTAAATTAATCACCAACCACTGTATCTCATAATTAAACAGATGGACAGAACTTGGATACTGCATGGACACTTATGTTCCCCTTCATATATAAATGGTGTTCAACCCTTTATGGGGTTTATTAGAGCTCATGATGGTCACAACCTGGACGTGTATTGCCCGCGCTGCACATGTATGAATGGTGAGAAGAGGCCTCACCCTGTAGTGGCAGATCATTTACACATTTTTGGGATGGACCGCACATATGTTAGGCGGGTTTAGCATGGTGAACCATATAATGATCCTTTAGCAGGAGAAGCAGATCTTGCTCACACTGTATGTGTGCTGGCATATGTAGTTAATTATTTATATTGATGCTGCCGCTGTTTCAATCAATAGTTTGCATTGCTGTGCAAGGTTCTGTACTCAAATTTAACTTGTTGCAGATGGATGGACGGGAAGGAGAGAAAAAGCGCTTGCTTCAGGAAACGGGTTTCAGCTCTGGGACATGTGCTGTGCCAGATGAGAAGGTAAATATGTAAAACGGCATTTGTTCAGGTTGCATCCCTTAGA
Source organism: Lolium multiflorum (assembly GCA_030979885.1). Classification (NCBI taxonomy): domain Eukaryota; kingdom Viridiplantae; phylum Streptophyta; class Magnoliopsida; order Poales; family Poaceae; genus Lolium; species Lolium multiflorum. The sequence continues at coordinate 104,443,913 of CM061747.1, forward strand.
TGTTTGTCTAATCGGTTGATGTACTAATTGCAGAAGCATAGAGTTAAAGAGGTCTCTCAGTTTGATGGGAGATTTGAAGATGAATCTCAGTTTGATGCACCTGTGGATGGTACTGATGACGAGCCTTTCATAGACGAAGGTCCTGCACCTGAGATTATCCAGTCTACAGAAGGAGGCCGTGGACCGAGTACACAGCTTTGCGTTGAAGTGGATGCACGCCCGGAGATCATCACGGGCGTCCGGGTCTCAAGACCACCCAGCCCTGATGCACCTGTGGATGGTACTGATGACGAGCCTCTCATAGACGAAGGTCCTGCACCTGAGATTATCCAGCCTACAGAAGGAGGCCGTGGACCGAGTACACAGCTTTGCGTTGAAGAGGATGCACACCCGGAGATCATCAGGGGCGTCCCGGTAGTCTCAGACCACCCAGCCCTGATGCAAATTGTTGAGCTACTTTATGATTTGTACTCTTATGTTCTGGTGCTGTAGTATTTTATGATTTGTACGCCTTTGGCGCTAGATTAAGCATTCAGTGGATGATCGCGTTGCAAAATTCGACACCCACACAATCAGTTCATCGTATGAGTAGTAGCACAATTACTTCTACAGCGATTCCTGCCAGCGCATTAGTTGGTAGCATGAAACACTTTCAGGTACTCCCCTCTGATTCATATTAATTGACTCAATTCTGTCTAGATATGGATGTATCTAGATGCATTTGTTAACTAGACTAACAAACTTGAGTCAGTTAATATGAATCCGTGTAAACCGCCCAAGTCCTCGAGCAGCTAGTTTATTGACTCTGGACTCCAAGCCTCTCGCGGCAAGCCATCGACGAAGCTTTGACCAGATCTTGGCCCGCAATTTTTTTGTGTGGCGAATAGCAAAGCTTTGACCAGTTCCTCTCGGGATACAGCACGCCGGTGAGCTTGCACGGTTGCCATGAGCACTTTCCGGCGGAACTTCCTCTTCGCGCCCTCAAGCGCTGCTGCGAGACAGCACGCAGTGCCTCGAGGTGGACGGAATTCTGGATCTCAGGGCGGGTGGTCCGCATCGTCCGGGAACGATCTCCAGCGGGTTAACGAGGACATGCATGGCGGCCGGGGATTTGTTTTTGTTTTTTTTTTGGTTTGAGCTTGGGATTTGGGGTTTTTTCGGATAGGGGAGGAGGAACCGAGGAAGAGGAAGGGACAGCCGCGTGCTTGGCGCGTGGCGGTGTGCTTGAATTTCGAATTTTTGTGAAATGTTTCATTTCCCCGCTACAATTCGGGGGTTTCTTGACGCGCCAATGCGTCCCGCCGGGCAGCTTCAAGTAAATTTGGGGTGCCACACTATGGGCCCTAGTTTCAGTGAGACATGTAATGACTAGTCACATCAGTAAGTTCACTGTGTAATAAAATATGTTACCCCTCCCCTTTATGTAGCACCCCTTCTCTCCCGATCGAGTGCCGATTGCCGACGGATGCAAGCCGCTAGCTCGATCCCCTCCTTTCGCCTCCACCGTCCAGGCATCCAGCTTGGAGGGGCAAGCTGCATCTAGCCCAAGCGGATTAGGTAGGACTAGTAATGTTCTCTCCTTTCTCGAGATCGGTTCTTTTTCCTCTCCTCGATATCTTGCGCATCTCTTTCCTATTCTGGGCGAAGGGGTGTCTTTCTGGTCACCCTCGAGCTGGGAGTGATTGATGGGGGTGGGGGCGGGGGCTACCTTTGCTTGGATTGGGGTGTTCTTCCTTTATTTGTCGACATTTGCAACCTTTGTAGTTTCTGCTGATCCTCACTGTATCTTTTGTCAGCTTGTACAGGAAAGGTAAGACCTCGGCGGTGGGGGCAATGGAGCGTAAGGCCACCACGCATGTGGGCAGTTGGCTGAGCCTGAGCTGCGTCCCCAGCCCCGCGAAGCAGGTACTCCGTTTGCTTATCCACTCTTTACCTTTTAAGTGTCTCTCTGGTCTCTGCATCCTCAATCTGTTCCTGTTCTGGAATATGCTTAAAGTAGCACATGTCTTCAGCTGTTTGTGCGTAAAGCCTCTGTGACACCATGCTCTATATTCTCTGTATCAGGTTGGTACCTCCAGGTTCCGTGCTGAGGCTATGGGGAACGAGAATAGCGCCCCACCTGCTGCAGGAGCATGGCCCGATCTGCAGCACAAGAAGCGAAATGCCACTGCCGAGCTGGGCAGGGACCGCCCAGGGGTAATTTTTTAACCAACTTACCATGATGTAGTCTGAATCTGATACTCCCTCAGATCCAAATTAATTGACTCAACTATCTGTAGATACGGATGTATCTAGATGTGTTTTAGCTCTAGATACTACTGCCTCCATCCCAAAGCTTTGGGCTTATATTATTTTTAGAAAGTCAAACTATACCATGTTTGACTAAGCTTTTACCAAAAATCAGTAACATGCAAAATACAAAATTAATATCATTAAATAGATAATAAAATATATTTTCCTACGGTATCTACAAAGTATTATATTTGTTGATAGAATGTTCTAAAATTTTGGTCAAACTTTGCTTGTTTTGATTTCTCAAAAATAAATAAGGCTTAAGCTTTTGGATGGTGGTAGTACATTCATATCTAGACAAAGCTGAGTTAACTAGTTTTTTGTCTGTCCATAGCTAGTGTTCACGCTGCAAAAGGCTAAGAGCATCCACTATATGCATCAGTCTATCTCATACAGTAATTCAATATCACTGCTGAGGTCTGCCTTTTGTTTTGCTATTCATATGCAGACTGAAACTTTAGGGCCTTTACTCAAAAGGAAGATCAAAACTGCGGCTGATCAGGCTGCCAGTATGTTGATGCCGCCCCCATCTTCTAAATGCCTCTACAAGCACAAGGCCACGCACCAGCTGGGTGGTGATCTTTTAATGAATATGGTATATTTTCTTAATCCACAAAACATGCCTTGATTTTTCTCTGTTTATTGTCGGTTTTTTCTATGCTTGCCAAAAGTTTACAACAACAACAACAACAACCAAGCCTTTCAGTCCCAAACAAGTTGGGGTAGGCTAGAGTTGAAACCCATAAGATCTCGAAGCCAAAAGTTTAGAAACACCAAATTCGTTTGCTTACAATCATCATACAGTAATGTTCATCTACTTTCCCCTAACCCAACATAAAATGATGTTAATTTCGATTTTTAGATTAAAAGAGCACCATTAGGCGCTGTTAATTACGACTTTGAGATTAAAATGTCATTTGCAATTGTTAATTACAATTTTGAGACAATTGGTTAGTTTAACCTCGATCTCTTCGCTCTCCATTTTTCCCAACCGAACAAAAATGTAACCATTCCATTCCTCTGAAATGGAACCATTCCATTCCATTCCACGCTGTTTCAGAACCGAACACACCCTTGCATTGTTGTGAACTGTTGTCCATACACGGCCATACCCTTCCACTTACATCTAGCACTATATGCATCAGTCTGTCTTAGAGTCATTCAATATCACTGCTGAGATCTGTTCCCATTCTTATGCAGGCTGAAACTGCTGCGCCTTTACTCAAGTGGATGCAAAATGAGGCTGCTGGACGATGGTGCCGCACCATCTTCCGAAAACCTCTACAAGCACGAGGCCATGGGCCAGCTGGGTGGTGACCTTTTAATGAATCTGGTATATTTTCTTAATCCACATACATGATTTCATTATTATCTGTTTAATTACTGTTGGCTTTGTCTAATTCTTACCAAAAGTTCAGAAACACTGCGTTTGCTTACAATCATCATACACTAATTTTTCACTTTTCAGTCTGTCTCATCCAGTATATAAACTGTTGATTTCCATTGGCTTCTTTTGTAATCATTTGCATTGTTGTCAACTGTTCTCTATGCACAACCCTATTCTTCCACTTACACCCCGCACTATTTGCATCAGTCTATCTCATAGATTTATTAAATATCAATGATGAGTTCTGTTGCTATTCATATGCAGGATGAAACTTCTGTTCCTCTACTCAAATGGATAAAAAATGATCCTGATGAGGCTGCTGTGAAGACGATGGTGCTGCCACCATCTTCTGAAAACCTCCTCAAGCACAAGGCCACGGGCCAGCTGGGTGGTACCCTTTTCAGTAAGCAGGTATATTTTCTTAATCCTCATACATGATTTGATTTTTGTCTGTTTATTGCCGGCTTTGTCTAATGCTTACCAATAGTTCAGAAACACACACACCTATTCTTCCACTTACATCCAGCACTATATGCATCAGTGTCTCATAGATTCATTTTATATATCACTGCTGATGTCTGTTGCTCTTCAATTTTTATATGCAGACTGAAACTGCTAAGCCTTCATTGGTCAAAAGGATTGCAACTGCTGCTGATGAGGCATGGCTGCCACCAAGTTACTGTCAGCCCCACCTTCTGGATGCTTATATAAGCTCAAGTCCAAGGATCAGCCGGGCCGTAACCATCCAAGGGTTCGGGTATATTTTCTTAAGCCACATATACATGCCATGATTTATGTCCGATATTATCACTGGCTCTGTCTAATGCTTTTTGGAATTCGGAAACACCAAATTAGCATGCTTATATTCATCATACACTAATTTTTCACTGTTCAGTTTGTAACATAGTGTTATGCACTTGCTTGTCAACATTTGCATTGCTCTGAACTATGCACTTTACACAACCTAATTCTTCCACTTACGTTCAGCGCTACGCACCAGTAGTACCTCCCATGTTTCCTTCACCATCCCGATGCCGAGCTTGCGGGAATATGGCGGGCCCATGTACATACCCCGCATATAACACCTCCTATGGCTCTATCTACCTTTCTAGTAGCTCCTTCACAGAGTTACAGGTATGTATTCTCAGTGGTTTAGCATGAATTGGCATATAGTAAAGTCTTGTTTTTAGTCTTCCTGCTTCTTACATTTGTATCAATTTTCACATGCAGACTGTACCTTGTGAACTTCGTCCAATGATTAACCAGATGTGTCCGCATGAAGGATCTTTCACTATGCATGGCAATGGCAAATTGATGAACACCTACACGGTTTATGAGGTGTATGTCTACAAGACGCAGGCCATCACATATTTGTATGGACATGATTGGAGAAAGTTTGCTTTTGACTACGGTCTGAAGAAGGGCGACGAGCTGAGGATCAGAAACTCAAACGGGCAGATATACGTGCTGAGGAGACACTTCCAAATATATAATATGTAACTTTTTTCTACTCATATCTTTTGATAACTGCATTCTGAGCAGTTGTTCTAAACCATTCCCTCTGTTCTAGCTTGCTGGGTTTAACATGATCAAAGCTGCAGATCCCCTGATGGAACATGAGCGGATGTCACAAAGGGCAACCACACCAGCACCGGCACCGGCTTCCCACTCTCCTGCATCAGCACCGGTTCCTGTACCAGCTCCGTTCTGCATCTACCCAGCAGTCCCCTACATCAGCATTGGTTCTGTAGAGGCCCCATATACTACACATGCCCAGCAGGCTCCTGCATCAGCACGGGTTCCTCTAGCTGCACCGTTTACTGCACCTGCCCAACAGTCTCCCGCATCAGCACCGGTTCCTCTAGAGGCACCGTTATCGCACCCGCCCAGCAGTCTCCTCATCAGCACCAGCTCGTGTACCAGCCCAGGCTCATGCACCCGCCCCAGCCAGATCACCGAGGTCTCAGCTCATTGCTGTGGCCACCCGTGTGGTGACCAGGACGCATCTGAAGGCTATGTTCGTGAGTATATGACAGCATAACTACTCTTATCTTGATGTCTTCTCTGCTCAAAGTCTCACATGGTTCAGTGCATTGGTGCCATTGACTAATTTTTGGTGGTATCTCTTGCTTTGAATCAGAAATTGCCTAAAAGTATCTCCAAGGATCTCAATGCTGGCCGAAGGGGCAAGATATCCCTCGTCATGGAGAGTGAAGGTCTCACCGTGGAGGGACGGTACTCCGTCAGTCCGATGGCCGCTTGGCTGTTACTTCCAGGTGGAAAAAGTTCATTGACGGTGCCAAACTTCGCATTGGATCAAAGTTGAAGGTCAAGATCTTTCGATGCCGCTGTGACATGCTGGTCATAAAGTTCGCGGTTGTCTAGTTCTGTTGTCCCATGAGCCCTTAGCAAATGCATTTGTAGTTATACTTATATAAGGTTATCTTATCTGAACTTCTAATTAATTGTATGGGTGGTAAAACTCTGGCAAGCTTTTGCTCTTAGCAAGTATGTATGTATGATCAGCTATTATGATAACTAATGTTTGTGTTCATCTTAATTTGCATTTCCCTTTTAGAAAAAAACTTAATTTCTATTTTGGCTGACCTGTTAGAGAACTATCAGATTGAACCCACAACATGATTCATATAGATTCATTACACCGAGCCACATGTCTTGACCTTGCGATACACTACTTCCATTAATTAGTGCAAGAAGGCTTACCTGAGCTGCCTGAACCATGGCAGATTCGAATCCACCTTATCTATCTAGAAATACAACCTTTGCAGAAAGAGGATTTGCAGTATGGGGAGGCTGACATTGGGGACCCATGAGCCGCAGCGTCGTCAACGTTTTAAAGGTGGCAGGAGATCGAAAGAAAAAATAAGCCAAAAATCAGTTGGTAAACAAATTCAAGAAAAGAAACATTTACCTTTCTCGAGAGGATGACATGCGGGACCCATGAGGCAGCAGCATCCTCAACTATTTCAAGGCGGCAGGGGATCAAAATAAAAAAGGAAATAGCCAGAAATTAATTAGGGTCAAAAATAAATCCATCAAAGGAAACTTTTATTGTTCATAGAGGATGACATGTGGGACCGACTTGCCAGCGCGTCATCGTTTGAAAGGGGGCAGGGGATCAAAAGAAAAAGACAAATAGCCTGAAATTAGGGGAAAAATAAATCCAACAAAGAAAACTTTTATTGTTCATAGAGGATGACATGCGGGACCCATGAGCCAGCAGCTTCTCAACGTTTCAAAGTCGGCATGAGATTGAAAGAAAAAGTCAAGTGACATAATATCAGAGCCAAAAATAATCCAAGAAAAGAAACTTTATTGTACATAGAGGATGACATGCGGGTCCCATTTTGTAGCAGCGGTCTCAACGCTTCCAAGGCGGCACAGGACCGAAAGAAAATGAAGTAGCCAGAAATCAGGGTGTGAAAAAATCCAAGAAAAGAAAGATTTCAATTGGGCTGTATCTGGACATCTGGGCCTTCGAACTATCCTGCCGGGCCTTTTGACTCGTACAATTTCAGCCCACTCCAAAACAGGAAAGGTCGGATTTTTCTCAAAAAAAAAACAGGAAAGTCCTATGCTTCGCAAAAACAAAAAACAAGGAGATTCAACATATAAGTTTGTTTATGTAGATATAAAGATTTAATTTATCCGTTTGCAATAGCTCAGAGCGAAATACAACGTTTATTGTCTGCAAAACAAAATATCACATGTTTCTTGTACGGGGAGGCTGACATCGGGGACCCATGAGCCAACAGCGGAGTCAACGTTTCAAAGGCGGCAGGGATCGAAAATAAAAAAAGCCAAAAATCAGTTGGTAAAAAAATACAAGAAAAGAAAACATTTATCGTTCTGAGAGGATGACATGCGGGACCCATGAGGCAGCAGCATCCTCAACGTTTCAAAGTCGGCATGAGATCGAAAGAAAAAGGCAAGTGACATAATATCAGAAGCAAAAATAATCCAAGAAAAGAAACTTTATTGTACATAGAGGATGACATGCGGGTCCCATTTTGTAGCAGCGGTCTCAACGTTTCCAAGGCGGCACAGGACCAAAAGAAAATGAGGCAGCAGCATTCTCAACAATTCCAAGGCGGCAGGGGATCAAAAGAAAAATAAAGGAAATAGCCAGAAATTAATTAGGGGTCAAAAATAAATCCACCAAAGGAAACTTTTATTGTTCATAGAGGATGACATGTGGGACCGACCTGCCAACAGCGTCCTCATCGTTTCAACGGGGGCAGGGGATCAAAAGAAAAAGGCAAATAGCCAGAAATTAGGGGTAAAAAATAACTCCAAGAAAGGAAACTTTTATTGTTCGTAGAGGATGACATGCGGGACCCATGAGCCAGCAGCTTACTCAACGTTTCAAAGGCGGCATGAGATCGAAAGAAAAAGGCAAGTGACCAAATATCAGGAGCCAAAAATAATCCAAGATTTATTGTACATAGAGGATGACATGTGGGTCCCATTTTGCAGCAGCGGTCTCAATGTTTGTAATGCGGCTTGAGATCAAAAGAAAAAGAAAGTAGCTAGTAATTAGGGGGTGAAAAAAATCCAAGAAAAGAAAGTTGATGGACATAGAGGATGACATGCGGGTCCCTTGAACCAACAGCTTACTCAACGTTTCAAAGGGGGCAGGGGATCAAAAGAAAAAGGCAAGCCAAAAATTAGAGGGTGAAAAAAACCAACAAAGGAAACTTTTATAGCACACAGAGGATGACATGCGGGTCCCATGAGCCAGCAGGTACCTCAACGTTTCAAACGTGGCATGAGATCGAAAGAAAAGTCAAGTTACCAAATATGAGGTGCCAAAAAAATCCAAGGAAAGAAAGTTTTATAGTACATAGTGGATGACATGCGGGTCCCATTTAGCAGCAGCGGTATCACTGTTTGAGAGGCAGCAGGGATCGAAAGAAAAAGTCAAGTGACTAAATATGAGGTGCCAAAAATAATCCAAAAAAGAAAGTTTTATAGTACATAGAGGATGACATGCGGGTCCCATTTAGCAGCAGCGGTATCACCGTTTGCAGGGTGATCGAAAGAAAAAGTCAAGTGACCAAATATGAGGTGCCAAAAATAATCCAAAAAAAGAAAGTTTTATAGTACATAGAGGATGACATGCGGGTCCCATTTAGCAGCAGCGGTATCACTGTTTGAGAGGCAGCAGGGGATCGAAAGAAAAAGTCAAGTGACCAAATATGAGGTGCCAAAAATAATCCAAGAAAAGAAAGTTTTATAGTACATAGAGGATGACATGCGGGTCCCATTTAGCAGCAGCGGTATCACTGTTTGAGAGGCAGCATGTGATCGAAAGAAAAAGTCAAGTGACCAAATATGAGGTGCCAAAAAAATCCAAGAAAAGAAAGTTTTATAGTACATAGAGGATGACATGCGGGTCCCATTTAGCAGCGGTATCACCGTTTGAGAGGCGGCAGGGGATCGAAAGAAAAGGTAAGTGACCAAATATGAGGTGCCAAAATAATTCAAGAAAAGAAAGTTTTATAGTACATAGAGGATGGCATGCGGGTCCAGTTAGCAGCAGCGGTATCACCGTTTGAGAGGCGGCAGGATCGAAAGAAAAGGCAAGTGACCAAATTTGAGGTGCCAAAAAAACTCCAAGAAAAGAAAGTTGATTGCACATAGAGGATGACATGCGGGTCCCATTTAGCAGCAGCGGTCTCAACGTTTCCAAGGCGGCAAGGGATCAAAAGAAAAAGGAAGTAGCCAGAAATCAGGGGGTCAAAAAAATCCAAGAATAGAAAGAATTTTGGTTCATAGAGGATGACATGCGGGACCCATGATCCCGCATCGTAAACGGCTCGATCGGAGAACGTTGAACGAGATGGCGCGATCTAGAAAAAAACAATGCCAGAGAGGCTGCCATCTGGCCCTACATCCCTCGGCGGTGCGGATTTGCGTTGACTCGGCCGGCGAACCCGAGATTTCGAGATGCACCACGTCCCGGGCCACCATACGCGACGTTTTGGCCGCGGGCTAGGTGGCCTCAAAAACGAGAAAAAAAAAGTTTTGACATGCACCACGGAGGGACCAAAATCGTCGGCCATGGTACACCAGCAACCACGGCGCGACTTCAACTTCGTCGGCCATGGCAACTTTTCTTGTAGTGTATGGTGCTGTGTCTCGCAGTGTGTCTCTGGAGAGGAGCGACCTCTTTTAACGTCTGTTCATATACCTGTTCATGAGTGACAGAAAGAAAGAGAGAGAGGCTCTCGGCTCGAGGCATTCCCACAAACCGCGTCGCGTCGCGTCGAGGCGAGCGGCGTCGTCGTCGGAGGAGCGCGCGTGTGGTCAGCTCCTATTTCTTCCTATTATTTCTCTCTTACAAATGGTATGAAGAGCTCCCCTTATAAGCTGCTCCAATTGTTTTTTTTTTTGAGATAAACGATAATTATATTAAGCTAGCAAGCCGCCTCATTAAAAACCTTCCAGTCCCCTTAGGTACCCTGGTAAGGAAAAGAGTGCGTCTGGAACTTGCTGCTCTAATCACAGTATAGTTACATCGTTTATGAGTTTTTCTAAGAGAAAGCTAGGGGGTTCAGCGACCCAATTACAAGAAGAAGCAGAAGAGAAACAACACCTAGCTATCTCATGAGCAACTTCATTTGCAGACCTGGGACACTGCTTGAAAGAAACTTTATCCACCATCGAACACAGATCGACACAATCAGCAAACACGGCAGAAGAATCACCCCACCAAGCTTCCTCTCCTGTACAAGCATTGACAGTTTCTGACGAGTCTGACTCCATTAACACATTGTTGCATCCTAGCCGATTTGCAAGTGCCAGACTCTCTCTCATAGCCAAGGCTTCAGTCATAGCTGCCGTCGCCACGTTTGGGAAGAAGCACGAGGCGGCCGCCAGGAAGGAACCATCATGGTCTCTAGCCACCACCCCTGTTGCTCCTGCATGTGAATCCAGATGAAAAGAACCATCTACATTAATTTTAATTTGTCTCACCTCCGGCTTAGCCCATCGGCTGTCAGATCGTGTTCCTTTCGATCCTACTCGAGCTGCATTTGCCGTGATAGATAGGATCGACATTTTGCATCTATAAACAGGTGGTACTGGTTCATCATGTGTTCGCCTTCGCCGTCTCCACCAGAGGTACCAACACGTTACCCCAATAGTTTCCTTCAGATTAATAGACTGAAACCCCGGCATACTTTTCACCTGATCACGTAACAAAAATCCGAGCACAGCCGAGCCTGACCGATCAACAAATATTGCCTCATCAATAATGCTTTGAATTCCTAAGTCAGTCCAGACCTCTCGTGCTGCAATACACTGGAATAGGAGGTGCAAAAAATCTTCAGGTGTTGTCATACATACAGGACATTGTCCACTTGTAGCAATGTGCCTATTTGCAAGAATTGATTTCAGCGGAACTATACCATGGAGAGCTCTCCAAAGAAATATTTTAACTTTACTTGGAACCTTCATCTGCCAGAGCTCTTTCCAGACCGGGTTCAAGGCTGAAGACCCCGGTAGAGCAAGCTGCGCCCCACGAGCCCCAAATTGGTGTCTCCATTGTAAGTGGTAGCCCGACCTCACAGAATACCGCCCGTTCTTGTTGAAGTTCCAAGCAATAAAGTCATCAAATCCTTGGTTGTGTAATGGGATTTCCAGAATTCTTCCAACATCAACAGTACAGAAGATAGTCTGGAGAAGTTCTACGTCCCAATATCCAGTAATTGGAGAGATAAGGTCACACACCTTTGTGTAAACACAAGCGCCTCGTGGTGTGATGATCTGACGGTTTGGACTTGATGGGATCCATGAATCCGCATAAATGTTAATGTTCTCCCCTGTGGCAACTCGCCAGATATAGCCCCGTTTAAAAGTGGGAATACTAGCCACAATGCTTTGCCAGGTAAATGAAGACCCAAATTTTGGTCCTGCACTTAGTAAATTTCCATTAGGATAGTATTTTGCAGCAAGTACCTTAGCACATAAAGAATCTCGATCAGTAACAAGCCTCCAAATCTATTTGGACAACATAGCCAGGTTGAAAGAGTGGAAATCTCTGAAACCCATACCACCCTCTTTTTTTGGATAGCACAATTTCCACCAAGCGTACCAGTGCATCTTATTGCTGTTATCATCATCACCCCACCAAAAACTAGCTATAGCATCCATCATCTTCTTACACACTCCTTTCGGAATTAGGAAAACCGACATCGCATACACCGGGATGGCCTGTGCAACAGCCTTCAGTAAGATTTCTTTTCCCCCGATTGAAAGTTGTTTCTCTTTCCAACCATTAATGCGCTGGATAATTCTCTCAATAAAATGTTCAAAGCTATCACTCCGATCAGCCCCCACCAGTGCCGGTAGCCCCAGATATTTATCAGATATAGCTTCTGTAGTTATGTGAAGAGTCTCACAAATTTCTGCTCTAGTAAGAACATTTGTGTTTGGAGAGAAGAATATACTTGATTTCGCCAAACTAACCAACTGGCCCGAATTAGCACAATAAGTATCCAGAACTTGTTGTAAGGAAGTTGCATTATTCGTATCTGCCTTCATGAGAATAAGAGAATCGTCAGCAAAAAGTAGATGTGAGACTGACGGTGCATTCCTGCACACTCTTACCCCAGTAATGCCACCAACTTCTTCTTCGAACAACAAAAGACTAGATAACCCCTCGGCACAAAGAAGGAACAAATATGGGGAGAGAGGGTCCCCCTGCCGCAAACCTCTAGTTGGAGAAAACATATCGGTTTCGTCAGAATTGAACCTTACTTGATATCTTACCGAGCTAACACAAGCCATTATTATCGAAATCCACCTTTCCGCAAAGCCCAGCCGTCGCATCATGTTCTCTAAGAAAACCCATTCGACAAGGTCATAAGCCTTGTGCATATCCAATTTAACCGCACAAGCACCATTGGAGCCAGACCTTTTATTTTTAATAGCATGAATACTCTCATAAGCCACCAGAACATTATCCGTGATAAGTCGGCCTGGAATGTGGGACTAAACTTTTGTCCCACCCCTGCCATGCATGAATGGACCATCTGGACCTCTAGAATTTATTAGAAATTTCTGGAATATTTATTGTGTTGGTCTAATATGAGCCAAAATTCCAACATAAATGGGTGCTTGCTCCGGTACGCACGGATTAGGTATATGTTAAAGTTGTTCTAAGCATATGTTAATTCGGCAAAGCTTAGTCAGCCTCCGTACTAATACTACTACCTATAAGAAATTAATGAAATCCACTTTTGTCCTTTAGTTTTATTCAAGCGAAAAAACCGTGTGGATTGATTGCACCTTTTAGAAACTTTGGACTCTCGCTTTTCTAATATGTGTTCATTTGGCAAGGTGTGAGATCACGACGTGATTAAAAGATAAGAGCATCTCCAACTGTGTTCTTTAAAGCGTCCCTCAAAAGTTACTGGGACCGTCGGACATTTTCTCGGCTCCAGTCGCGCGTCCCAAAACGTCCTTCGCCTGCCGTGGCCTAATATGGTGTTCGGCGCCCCGAGCCCGTCCCCGCTCCACAGAGGACGTTTCGGGCGTGTCAGACAAAGCGAGAAGTGAGGCGGGGAGCCCGACACGTCATTAACACACGAACGACGCCCAACCATCGCCTACCTCGCGATGGAGTTATTATTGGCGCACAGCAACGGTGCAATTGCCGGGAAGGAGAACCGCCGCAGTGGCAACCACGTCGATCGACAAGTGATCCGTCGGAATGGGGCGCCAACTCCGTGGATGAGCAACCACAACCATCTTCGATATCTGCGCCGCCATTCATCCCCGCTCAATAAGACCCCTACGTCTGCGCATTCCGATCTCCAAACGTCTAGCGCCTTTCATCTCCCCTACCCTCTTTGACCATGAGCAACCTCACTTTTCCATCGGACACCGATAGCGAGTGGAAGCCGTCGGGATGGCGCCACTGATAAGAAAGAACTGCCATGCCTAGCAACTCTAGTTCCCTGCCGACGGACGACCAGGAGGAGGAGGAGGAGGAGGAGGAGGAAGAGACCGACGACGGCCATGAGGAGGAGGAGGAGGAGGAGGAGGAGGAGGAGGAAGAGGAAGAGGATGGAGATGCCACGTGGAGACGGCTGGAGGCGGCTGAGGAGGCGGCAGGGGCAAAGAAGGAGGCAAGGGCCCAGGCGAAGGAGAAGGCAGAGGTGAAGCCAGCGAGCACCGACGATGACGAATACACCAATGACTACTCGTCGGAGGGGGACACAACCTCGTCGGACGCGTCGAGCGCTATCGCACTTTTTGAATTTTTAATTCCGCATAAGATGACATCACCAACTTTTGTTTTTGTATGCATGCCTGCAAAAAGTCTCCACATATCGTTTTTATATGGTGGGTAATTTACATGTTAAAGGGCTGGTAAATCACACGTTTTAGGTGGGTTTGTTTGGATCCAAAAAATATCGTCTAAACATATCAATACTGAATCTATTTTCGAAAATCTACTAGTCCATCCGTGAAAATGTATCCAAAATCAAATGAAAATTTGAGGTACAAAACTATTTAAATTACCAGATATCATATTTAATGCGAATGACTTCAATAATTCTATATTTTAGCGCACATAAAAAAAACGCTGCCACCCAACGTGTTTATACGTTGTGCATGTTATATGTTACATGATGGGTAAATTAGTTAGACGTGAGTAACTTTTGGATCCAAAATAATTTAATTTGAAACAAATCAATATGAGATGTAGTTTGGAAGATTCCATCGTGACTTGTCCAATGGTGAAACAAATTTTCAATCGGACACTAGTAGAAATGGGACATTAGCACCGGATCGTAAGGGCCTTTGGTACCGGTTGTTCAACCGGTGCAACGCAATTGACACTAAAGGCTCCCCCTTTAGCACCGGTAGTGTTGCGAACCGGTGCTAAAGGGTACCACGTGGCTGCTGCTGAGCGTCCGGGGGCACGAAAATGCTTCAAAAGGATGCCGCGGCAGAACCCGCTACCGGTGCCATTTTTTAATCCAAATTTTTTTCTAATTATTTTGCACTCCCTCTTTTTTCTATTTTTTCAGAATTTGTAATATTTTAGCTATTTGATAAGTTTAGTCCGCTTAACTTCCGAGTTTCTTCCCATCCCACTTCCAATTAACATGTTGATCACGATATCACACTTCTTTATTGTTTGAATTCCAACTATTTCTTTTAATAAACAAAAGTAATAATGCAATAATAATCTTGAATAAATAAATAAACAAAAAATTAGTTTTTCTAAATTTATTTTTTTATTAAAAGAAAAACATGAAAATTTGAAAATCTAAAAATTAGCTAACCTTTATGGTTAAGTAATAGTAATCTTTATGCAAGAAGGAATTATTAATTTAATTTTTTAAAATTAATAAAAAAATGAAATATTGAATTTCTAACAAAAATTAAAATCTTCCTGCTCTAATATTTCTATTTGGAATTTTGAGAATCTAAAAATTGGCTAACCGAGTAAACCAGAAAAGCTGTTTTACCTTTTTCTAAACTTTTTTCCAAAAAAAAGTCAAAAATTAAATTTGTTAATTTCCCCTAATAGTAGGTTGCGTAACATACATGAATCTCAAAAGATTTTATTTTTTGAATTTTCTATCATTTTGTTTTGTATTTTACAAAGCTAAAAAAGATCCAAGAGGGAGGGGGGAGAGCGTGGGGAGGCAAAAAAAAACTATTTACACCGGTTCGTGCCACGAACCGGTGCTAAAGGGTAGACTTTTTCACCGGTTCGTGCTGCTAAAGGTCTTGCACGAATCGGTGCTAAAGCTCTAGCCGCTCGAATCGGTGCTAATGCACCTTTTAGCTGGGTTCGTAGTCCAAACGGTGCTAAACCTCCAGACAGCTCCAAACATAAGCCTTATTTCTACTAGTGGGATAAACATTTTATGCTACAATAATTTTTTGAATTTTCAAATTTTGCATTTGATGTTGATAATAATGAGACCTATTTTGGTTCTATTGCGCAGCATACAAAGGTCAGCCGGGGTTTGCTTTTAAATTTCTATTACATAACTTTCTAGATTGTAAATTTTGCATTTAATGTTGATAAATTATTTTATCCTCTAGTTTAGATACACAAATTTGCATTTTAACGCGACATGTGTGTGATTGTCGGTCTCAGCGACGCATTATATAGCTAGCTAGCCAGAGAAAGCCATCGGCTCTAGTTCCGATAGATCGATACATAAAGAAAGCCTTTTGCTACCTCGCACATATCCGCTCGACAGAAAGTTCGTACATCGTCGTGCTGGTTTCAAGAGTGCAGCACTCATACGCTCGCGCGCAGGAAACAATTAGACCACGGAGTTCGGTTCAGACCAAAGTGTTATGAGAAATCTGTTCGATTTTGCTATCCATCACATTGTGCGTAACTCACGTGTTAGAGTGGATCATTTTTGTGTTCGAAAAAATCATTAAAATATATTAACATGAGATTTGCTTTCAAAGATCTCAACGCGATTAGTACAACAGCGAAAATGGATCCTAAATCGTATGAGATACACAATCTTTTGAAATGTTTGATATCTTATTTAATACGGATGACGTCTACTTTTTCCTTTTCTTTTTCTGCATGTATATAAAAAGTCTCCAGCCAGACCTTTTATATGGTGGTCGCTTATGTGTTACATTGTGGGTCACATATGTGTTATAGGATGGATCACTTTTTGGTAAAAAAAAGTCATCGAGACATATTAATATGGAATCTACTTTCGAAGATCTTTTCGATACTACTTTCGAAACATATTAATAAGTAATTAGTATCGTTGGATTTATATTGAAAAACACTTTCTAATGATGTTAATTTCATACAAATAATATTTATATATTTGAAGTAATTCTTAGTCAAACGAAAAGCACGTAAAACAAGGGCGCCTTATTCCTTAAATCGGAGGTAGTAGTCAAATAGTAAAAACGAATCCTAAATAACCGATTTAAGCTAGTACAAAACCATTTAAATTTTCAAATCTTGCATTTAATGCTATTGTCGTTTAACCATCATTCGATTTCGCTAGCTGTACAAATTTTCGCACGAGTCTCACCGTTCGCGATATGACTATGCGGTGCTACTTTGGCCATGCATGGGGTGATAATTTGGCTAGCACACGCTATCGATATGATTCAACTTTCAAGGATGCTGCTCCGATAACAGCCGCGAGAAATTGCTAACCACCGGGCACCAGCTGAATAGCAGGGTCCTAAAAAAAATAGTCGAACTGTTTGAGAATACATATAAAATTCCGTACGAATTCGTGCAAGTGAGTAAGTGATCATGTCAAAAATGGCGGCTGTAATACTGATAACTATCCTATCCTCGCATGGGAATGGGATTGTTCTTAATTTCCGGATGCGCCACGCTACATCACCGTCGATGCAGTAATGGTACGCGTATAATGGTACGCAAGTTTCTTCGGGAATAGCAATCCACACCTGTCTGACATGTCACTTCAATCCGTTAGATGTTTCTTCTTCTCTTTAAAATATTTTTTTACCCAGCCGTATTCCAGGTGAATACGCCTTACGACTTCAGACGGTGAACTTAGTGTAGCCTAGTTTTTTAACAAATAAAATATATTAATATCGTGAAAATATCAATTGTACACTCATCCTTTTTAACGGTAAAATGATCGAATAACATTAGCATGAACACACCCCTACTACAAAAGAAGAAGAAGAAGAAAATAAAAGATCTGGCTATGGTGATCAAAACCTTGTAGCAACGGCACAAACCACTACCAAGACAACACCCAGAGTCCAAAATCTCCAATAACGACATCTCCAAGAAAAAAATAGTGCACAAACGTTGTTGCTGCTCGATCATAGATTTTAGGTTTTCACCCTGGAAAAAGTTCGCGCTCTCAAAATAATGTTTTCAACAAGACCATTGCAAAGCACAACCAATTAAGCGCATACCTTGGATTTTCACCCAGAAAGATAGTACTATGTACTCCTCCTGTGCTGCTGCCCCCGTTTGCCGATGTCGTTGCAGCAAGTCAAGAAACACCAAGCAAAGCCATCATCGCCACCAAGACTCAGTCCACCGTTACTAGACCTTGGACCTTAGCCGCCATGACATTCTCCGCCACTATATTTTCCATGGAAATCGAAAATAGACATGACCCATTATGGCAACAGATAGCGAAGCTTCGCTCCACTTCCTCCTGTAGCAACACAACCATAAATATGGGTGCTAACAACCGAATGTCATCTGATTGATCCAACAATCTACATGGACCAGACGCACTGGAGATATAGGCGGAGCCTATCGAAACTCTTCACTAGCTAGATCAATGAGGTCCGGCGTCAAGCAGAACAACCGCCTTGGCACGAGAAGAAACCAAGGTCCGCCTCCTTTATTATGCAGATCGGCAGGCCACCACGTCTCCGTCTGTCGGCTCCCAACAATAGATCGCAGATATCATCGGGCATCGCCGCCACCACCCTCCCCACGCGGCGATTGTTGGAGATATGCCCAAGAGGCAATAATAAAAGTGTTTATTGTTATATCTTAGTGTTCATGATAAATGTTTACATCCCATGCTATAATTGTATTAACCGGAAATATTAATACTTGTGTGTTTTGTAAACATAAAAGAGTCCCTAGTAAGCCTCTTGTTAAACTAGCTTATTGATTAATAGATGATCATGGTTTCCTGATCATGAAGATTGGATGTTATTAATAACAAGGTCATATCATTAGGTGAATGATGTGATGGACATACACCCATAGTAAGCATAGCATATGATCAAGTCATTTAGTTCTTTGTGCTTCAAGCTTTAATATGCATAGTAACTTAATACTTCGACCATGAGATCTTGTTAATCACCTACACCGGATGGATGCTTTGATGACACCGAACACTACTGCGTAAATGGGTTGTTATAAAGGTGGCATTAAGTGTTCAGAAAGTATAGGATTGAGGAACTTGTATCAATAGTGAGATTTGTCCATCCTAATGATAGATAGATATAGTCTGGGCCCTCTCGGTGGAATGACATCCAATTAGCTTGCAAGCATGTGTCTGGTTCACAAGGGATATCATATCACAGTACGAGTAAAGAGTACTTATCGGTAACGAGGTTGAACTAGGTATGGAGATACCGACGATCAAACTTCAGATAAGTAAAATATCGCGAGACAAAGGGAATTGTTATTTTATGTGAATGGTTCTTTTGATCACGAAGTCATCGTTGAATATGTGGGAGCTATTATGGATCTCCAGGTCCCGCTATTAGTTATTGATCGGAGAGGAGTCTCGATCATGTCCGCATAGTTCTCGAACCGTAGGGTGACACACTTAAGGTTTGATGTTGTTTTAAGTAGATATGGAATATGGGATGGAGTTCGAATGTTGTTCGGAGTCTCGGATGGGATCCAGGACATCACGAGGAGAATGGTCCGGAGAATAAGATTCATATATAGGAAGTCACTTTCCAAGTTCGGAAATGATCCGGTGTATTTATGGAAGGCGCTAGGATGTTCTAGAACCTTCCGGAAGAAATCACCATGGAAGGTGGAGTACCGGATGGACTCCACCAACCCTAGGCCGACCAAAGGGGAAGGTGGAGTCCATGGTGGACTCCACCACCATGGCCGGCCATAGGGGAAGGAAAGGGAGGATTCCCACTTCCCCTAGGTTTCGCCAATATGGAAGTTTTTGAGTTGGACTCTTATTCGAATCTTTGGGCAAACCCTAGGGGGTTCCACCTATATAATGAGGGGGAGAGGGAGGGGCTGGCTACCTCTTGAGCCGCACCACCAAAGGGCACCCAAGGCCGGTGCCCAAGTGCCCCCTCTACCAAACCCTAGCCTCTCCCCTCCTCTATCCTCTCCTGCGGTGCTTACGGCGAAGCGCTGCCGGAGATCTCCACCACCACCGTCACCAAGCCGTCATGCTGGCGGGATTCCGAGGAGGATCTACTACATCTGCTGCCCGCTGGAACAGGGAGAAGGACATCGTCATCAACACTGTACATGTGACCGAGTGCGGAGGTGCTGCCCGATTGTGGCACCGTCAAGATCTTCTACACGCTTTTGAAAGCGGCAAGTGATCGACTACATCCACCACGAGATTTATCTCGTTAACGCTTAGCGATCTTCAAGGGTATGTTGATCTTCACCTCGTTTCTACCATCTACTAGATGAGATCTTGGCTTGTTATTCGTTCTTGCGGTAGGAAATATTTTGTTTTCTATGCTATGAATCCCTATAGTGATGAGTGACCGGGCCACGCGGAGTCCCCCGAACCAGGCATCGGGCCGCCCTTGCGGCCACCCCGGCTGCCAAGGTCGTTGAGGAAGTTCGGGGCCACTGCTCTGACGGAGGAGCCGCGCCGTCCAAAGCCATCACGAATCTCCAGCCGTAGATCCTACAACACGAGGAGGAAGAGGCTCCCGCGGCCCCGCCGCTACTAGTCGTGCTCGAGGATGAGAGCTCGCCACCGCACAATCTTTAACTGGCAGAATCCTTCAGCGACGGTGGGAGAGCGGGAGTGGAGGGGCAGAAGGAGGTGGTGGCTAGGGTTTCGCCCGAGCCACCCCTACTAGGAGTGATGCGGGGAACATGGCATCCAAAATGATGTGCAACTTTTGTGGCCTGGAGCATGGGTGGTACACAAATGGTAGTTGAGCAATCTTAGTAGGTAACATACTGTAATCATGAACCTTTTTCTTTGAGAGTTTCCAATGCTATATGAGATCTGCTCATGTGTTCTCCCTCACCACCAAAGTTAAAATGTCAACTTATCCCATGAAGATTTTGTTTGATATTGAGTTTCCATGAAATTAGTGGGGATAATCCTCAGGAAGATTGAGTGAAACTTCTACCTTCACCTAATCCACTTAAATCCCCACAAAAACTCAATCCACTAGATAAAGATAGAGTATTGAGTGTTGACTATTGATAAAAATACACTTAAATTTAAGAATAAGTGGAGATTAAACTAGCTTAATACTCTAGTACTTCAAACATGCTCTTACAAATAAGTTGGGATTTAAGGTTTGATGAGGATTATCCACTAATCCTGGTAAATACTCTAATGCCAAACGGGTATCTCCTATGCTAACCGTCCACGGCGGCTAAAGTTTGGTGACAGGGACACCGAAGAAAAACCATGCTATATATACCTTGAAGCTTAAAAGGTAGTAGTTCGCGAGACTGATCTACGTACTTGAACCATGCATATATCACCATGACGGCATGATGCTAGATGGCATCAGCAACATGCCGGGCTAATTATAAGTATGCATGCTGAGTTTCATGTCTATTCATGCATGGAGTCATGGATTCTTCGAGCTTAATATTCGCTGGAGCCAGTCAACAGTTTTATATATGTTGGAAAAGGAGCGCAGAAAGATAGCCTGAAGTCAAAGGGGAGAAAAGAACACTTCGCATGTACACCATCTCATAATCACATGGAACCAGAAGTCATGCTTGGATTAAGATATATGGTCTCGTGTTTACTTAAATTTGACCAAAATTTCGATAGAGATAATACTTTCACAAAAACCGTTTATTTCAAGAAATTAGTGTAAGGGTACAATGCCTCTAAGTGTGTTTTTGGTAATTAATGACAATCCTTTATGGCTAATGTTTTTATTATCTTTATATGAACGAATATTCCATAAGTATTTCTTGTAGTCCATATGTTGATTCAAGTGTGGGTGCCATAAATATAATGTTATACCTTCTATATTGGCATCAAGATCATCGATTTAAAGAGAAGAATACGATATGATCAGAAAAAGAAATGAAGATGGAGTTCTTGTGTGGAACTCAAGTTAGCCATGCTCTAGCTAGGGTGTTAAGCAATGGATGATTAAGATATTTTGATAGAGCATGAGGAGATATAAGGTTTACCAAGACTAAGAGTGAAGACTGAATTCAAGCTTATCAACACATGAAGCATAAATATTGTACCACTTTGGATTGTGTGATCTTGTGGATGGTAAGACTTATCAATTATGATTCATGAGTTAACCCAATATATATGTGTATTTGTGTTCTCTATGTGGGTTTGGTATCATGACATGGGCATGCATCAAGAGTATGATCTCATATAGCCCATGGGAGGATGGCATCAAGCTTGGATGTCATCAAGGTGGAGAAGGGAAAGTTCAAGATGAGCATATCAAATATATCATGCTTGAAGCTTGTCGTCCATTTGGTGATAATGGACATGTGAAGATCAACCATTAAATTTGCTCTCTCTCTCTCTCTCTCTCTCTCTCTCCTACTTCATTGTTGATCCTCAAAAGCTTGCTACCTCTCCATCCCTCCCATAATTCTTGCATATTATTGAGGGATTTGAAAGAGGAGAACGAGATCTACAACTCAATCAATCCATATATTCCTACTCTTTGTAAGGGGAACTCTTGGGATCTAGATCTTGGAGTCTTCTGTTGATTTCCTCTTTTGTTTTTCCTCTCTAATTCCTCCCTAGCACTTGTTGCTTTGGTGGGATTTGAGGTGAGGGATTTGAACACCTTTGGTGTTCTTGCTTTTTCATGCTCGCAGAAGTGTTGAGCTCTCCATTACGATTAGTTCAAGTGAGAGACCATGAGCTTGTTACTCTTGGAGGGGTGACCTCCTAGTTGGCTTGGAGATTGGTGCTCCGGTAACCTCTTCGTGGAAGATTGTGAAGAGGCCCGGGATTCTCCTTCGTGGAGCTTGTGAAGTGGTTGTGGAGCTTGCCATCTCCCGAGTGGAGAAAAAGCTAGTCATAAGGGAAAGACCTTTGTCCTTTGTGGCATCGACTTAGAGAAGAAGGTGGGCCTTTGTGGCGTTCAGGAGACCTTCGTGGTAGCTCGCATTTCTCCAACGTGACGTACCTCACCTTGTGTGGGGGAACACGGGGATACATCTTCATCTCCGCATGTTGGTTATCTCTATACCCAAGTTTACTTTCCTAGTGATAGCCATTGTGCTTGAAGTACTTATATCTTGCTATCACTTGTGTTACATATGTCTTGTGCCTATCTTGCTTAGCTTGAGTTGTTGTTGGTGCACTTAGTTGAGCCTAGAGTATTTAGGTTTTGTGCTTGTAAAATAAATGTTAGTTTAATTTCACATTCTTACAACCCAAATCTGTAATAGTTTTTAAAACGTCTATTCACACACCCCTCTACGCGACATATCCTCCTTTTAATTAGTCATAAATTTTGACATATTTATTTCACTGACCTGGTGCGATAATATTGGGGTGATCCCAACGAGTGGGCTCGACAACGCAATAAGTGGAGCGTCAATTTGTCTAGGGTTCGAAGAACCCAAGAGCAACGAGAAGCAACCAACCCCTTAGGGAAAAAGGGGAGCCTTTTATAGCCCCCCTCCTCCCACAAAACTAAAATCTCGAGACCATAAATAGTGGCTAAGGCAGACCACAACAGGCGAGGGCCGTAGCCTCCGGTCCATGGGGTCGGAGTTTCCAATCAGTCCTAGTACCCTGTAGGTTCCGGACCAAAACTTTGAGAGGGCTGGACTCTCCGGCCCGAGACACACTAGAGTCTCCGGTTTGGAGCTCCCCAACAACACATCTACACATTCCTATCCAGCATTATTCCTAGAAAGTTCATTGGGTGCCACTTTAGCTAGTGCATAAAGCTGGAACCCAACCTTCCATTGAGAAACCCCTTTAAAAGCACTAAATCGCGTAAAGCTACAAAACCTAAAAAACTGAAGGCATTGTCTTCATCTTTTCACATTTGAAGGGTCGATCACCGTCTTTTTCTTAACATCAATACCTAAAACACTTTAGCTCATGGTTAAACATCCTTATGTTGTTACAAACACACAAAATATACTTAGGGAGGGAAATTCATTTCAAACTTGCCTGACGAGGGAGATCCTCGGTAATGCCCACCATGAAAGGCATAGGGTTGATGGAATCCTGCAGGTTAACACTAGATATCGGATACCAAACGAACAGGGAAGGAGATTTACCTATGTTCGAGGACCTCAATGAGGTAAAACCCTTACTCCTGCTTGTCTGATCTTGATTTATCGAGTAAAATAGGTTACAATGGGGCAGCCGATAGACTGCTATGGTGAAATCGCCGGGAGGCAAGGTTTCTAGGGTTGGTGTATGCTAGATTGGGTTGGTCGCGTCAATGTTCCCGTTCGGCGAGCCCTCTCATAGCCTTTAAATAGGAGGCCAGGTCCCGAGAGTCTTGTCCGAACTCGACTAGGTTACATCAAGATCTAATCTATCCTTTCCTTTATCGACATCTTCTTCCCTTGTTCGTCAAGAATCTGTCTTCGTGTAAGTCCTCTCTGTTGTAACCGGCGTATGGGCACACCTTGGATCATGGCAATCCTCATGAGCCCCTTATTGGGCCAAAAGTGGTAGACTAATGTCGGGTACCCGAAGGGTAATGCCCACATCAGTAGCCCCCGAGTGACTGGCCGAAGCGAATTTTTGGGCAGGGACTAAAGTTGCCTCCATCGGAACATCTTGATAAGTCGAAGAAGATGGAATCTTCATGATCGTCATAAAGTTTAAGTTGCTTAATATCGGGTGCGTGTTCAGTGCTCCCGATGGGAGTAGCCCCCGAGTCTAGGGACGGATGTTTGCAAGCGTGTGTAGACTCAAGTTGTACTACTCGAAGATCTTGCTGTCGATGTTTTTGAACTTTCTCCATCATCAAATACTTTGAGTATATCGGGTCCTCTTGAGACTTCGGGTGGAGCCGAACTATTGATCGTACATAAGGGATGAGAATAACGAGCCCAATTTTATTCGGTAAACCGCTACTGGTTAACTGCCGAAGGCAAAAAAATGTTACCCTACATAGGTTCAAGTCCCCGGGCCCGAACCTGGATTTGCTGGAACCTTCGGGTCCGTTCTTCTTTGGATTCCTTCTGTTGTTGATGTCTTTGTTGTTTTATCGGGTGCGCGTCGAGCGCTCCCGATGGGATAACCCCCGAGTCTAGGGACGGATGTTTGCAACCGTGCGTAGAATCAAGTTGAGTAGCCGAAAGTCATAGATTCCTTCGAGTTTTACTTATATTCGGGTGCTCCGTCATAGGGGTGCCGATGATTTTGATGACCTCAGCAATGATGTAGCAACTGGTCAGCGAAACTGATGGTACATGACCTAGCATGCCCACCCCTTATCTGCGCAGTCATTTTTTGAAATGACTGGGCATTGCGCGCTAACCAAAGCGTTTCCTCTATTCTTGCGCGTAGTGGAGGTAATGGGCTTCCGGTTTGCCTCTTCTTGTGACATGGGTTTCACCAGATCTCCATCCATTTTTCAACGGCACGAATCTGTCGGCCCAATTCCAATGTAACTTTTCCTTTATAAAGAGGATATAGGGATTAACTTATCCCACCCTTGCCATCTTTTTCTTCTTCTTCGTTTGCTCTTGCGTTCCATTTCTGTTGCGCCCCAAAACCAGAGCTCCCAAGAAACCTCCAACAAGATGGGCAAGAAGAAGGGCACCGCAGTTGCTAGCGCTGCTACAAGCACCACTGGTTTGAAGGCCATCGCAGCTGCCAAAGATGCTCAATGTGATTGGACTGCGTCTACCATGACCAAGCGCGACGTGAAGAAGATGCGGAGCCTTGGACTGGTCTCTGACGATGAGGGAGATGTCTGCCTGCCAGGGTCAGACTCCCGTCCTAATCCCCCTGTCGGATTTACTGTTATGTTCGATGCTTTCCTGTTCCGAGAGTTATCTCTC
Source organism: Lolium multiflorum (assembly GCA_030979885.1). Classification (NCBI taxonomy): domain Eukaryota; kingdom Viridiplantae; phylum Streptophyta; class Magnoliopsida; order Poales; family Poaceae; genus Lolium; species Lolium multiflorum. The sequence continues at coordinate 104,469,304 of CM061747.1, forward strand.
CCAGCACACAAATTCCTTCGTTGCCTCCTGTTGTCGTATGGGATTCAGCTCTAGGAGCTGACACCGAATTCCATTCTTCATCTTGCATTTTGTATTACTATCTATGAAGCCTTTCTTGGTATCGACCTCCATTGGGGCCTATGGAGGAAGATCTTCTTTGTCAACGCTACAACGGCAGCAACAGACCTTACATTACTGGTGGGGTTGGCTTTGTTTTCCGAAAGGAAGTTAATTAATTTAAATTTCCGATGAGAGAATATGTCCAAGGCTGGAGGTCAAAGTGGTTGATGAGGGTGCTCCTCGGCAATGCCCCACCTTTTGGGGCTTAGAGTTGACGGAATCCTGCTGGCTGACACGAGACATCGGATACCAAACAAACGGGGAGAGAGATTTACCTAGGTTCAGGGCCCTCGATGAGGTAAAATCCTTACTTTCTGCTTGTCTGATCTTGATTATTGAAATTATTGGGTTACAATGGGGTAGCCGAAGGATAAGACTAAGATCTCGTCGAGAGACTAAGATTTCTAATGACCTAGCTCTCAACTTGCGGTGATTTTGGCTATGATGACTGTGTGTACCTCGGCAGAACCTCTCCTGGCCCTTATATTGCAGGCCAGGTCCCGAGAGTTCTATCCGGGTTCGACTAGGTTACAAAGAGTTCAACGTATAATCTTTCCTTGTTCTTCATCTTCCTGCCTTGTTCGTCAAGAATATTTCTTTGGAACCGACATAACGGCCCACCTTGGTTGGTGGATGATCTTCATGGGCCCCTGGTTGGGCCGTATGAGGTAGCATAATATTGGTTACCCGAAGGGTAATGCCCACATCAGTATCCCCCGAGTGACTGGCCGAAGTAAAGCTTCAGGGAGGGACTAAAATTGTCTTATGTCGAACGTCCATAATTGCCGGAAGATCTTGATCTCTTGAAACAGAAAACTCATTTTTATCGGGTGCGCTTCCAGCTCTCCCGATGGGAGTAGCCCCCGAGTCTAGGCACGGATGCTTGCAACCGTGTGTAGACTCAAGTTGTACTACTCAAATGTTTTTAGCTGTTGATGTTTTCTGCAAGTTGTCGCAATCATCCGATATCTTTTTATATCAGGTATTCAATAACTTCGAGTAAATTCACACGAATTGATAGTACGTAAGGGATTTGACTAACATGCCTAGATTTACTCGATATATCGATGCTGGTTAACTGTCGATGGCAAAACATCGTTATTCTACTCAGGATCAAGTCCCCGGGCATGATCCTACGTCTTCTGAAACCTTCGAATCTATATTTTTTATCGGGTGCGCGTCCAGCGCGCCTAATGGGAGTAGACTCAAGTCAAGGCACGGATTCTTGCAACCTTGTGTAGACTCAAGTCAAGCAACCCGATGTTATAATTTCCTTCGGATTCTTCATGAAGAGTCGATAATTTTGGTGACATCATCAATGACGTTACCACTACGGCGGTTTGATTGACAGGACGTGACCTAATGCCCACCCTTCTTCTGTGCGTTCAGTTAGGAAATGACTACTCCTTGCGCGTTGACCGAGGCGCCTCCTTAATTTCCGCACGTAGTGGGAGTAATGGGCCGCCGGTTTATCTCTCTCTTTGACACGTGTACGACTGGATCCTTGCCCATCTTCCCACGATGCCAAAATAACAGCCACGATCCCCAGTCATTCCTTGTTATAAATGGAGGACCCTTTTACGTTTTCACTTTTTACGCCACCCATACTGCTCATCTTCTTCCCTTGCCCCCTTCTCGCCATTGCATCTGCTTCCACGAGCTCTCAGCGACCATGGGCAAGAAGAAGGGTACCACTAGCTCTGGTGCTACCGCAGGTGCATCCAAGGCTAGCCTCGACTGGTACGCATCCACCATCTCCAAGCGTGAGGAGAATAAGATGAGGTCGTTAGGACTCATCCCTTCTGCCGAATCTGATTTCCGTCATCCAGGTTCCGCTTCTCGCCCAAAGCCTCCAAAGGGGTTTACCGTTATGTTCGTCTCTTGTCTGCAGCGTGGGTTGTCTCTTCCAACCCATGAATTTGTTCGTTCTCTCCTCTTTTCTACGGGATCCAGCTCTGGCAGCTGACTCCTAATTCCATCCTTCATCTCTCGATTTTCATCACTGTGTGGGAGGCTTTCCTCGGCATCGAACCCCACTGGGGTCTATGGAGGAAGATATTTTACATTAAACGCCACAATGGCAATGAGGGCCCTCACATGGTCGACGGCGTCAGCTTTGTCGTCAGGAAGGAAATTAACTACTTCAACTTCCCGATGAGGGAGTCTGTCCAAGGTTGGCGACAGAAGTGGTTCTATCTTTGGGACATCCAAGCATCAGGTCGGCACTCCAATCTACCTCCATTCGAAGATGTTCTTGCTGCCGTGCCGAAGAAATCTTGGCAAAACACTCTGACGACTGAAGAGAGCAAAGTAGCCGATCAACTGTATGAAAAGATCTTGGATCTAAAGAATGCAGAGGGTCAGATGATGTGTGGCACTGAAGTAGTCACACTGTTCTTAAAGCGTTGGGTGCAGCCAGTAATGTCAAGGGTTCACCAACTCTGGCTGTACACTGGTGCCAATGACAAATCAAGGGTCAGCCCGACTGATTTCTCTGAGGAAGATCTTCGGGACGAGGTGCGGTGTCTAACTTGCCTCAGCCAGAAGGATAACATAGCTATGAATTCGGCTCGCCCTCCTCTCTATCTTAAATACCTAGCGGATGAGATGACTGATACGTCTCCAACGTATCGATAATTTCTTATGTTCCATGCTACTTTATTGATGATACCTACATGTTTTATGCACATTATATGTCATATTTATGCATTTTCTGGAACTAACCTATTAACAAGATGCCGAAGAGCCGATTCTTTTTTCGCTGTTTTTGGTTTCAGAAATCCTAGTAAGGAAATATTCTCGAATTGGACGAAATCTTTGCCCAGGGTCCTATTTTTGCACGGAGCTTCCAGAAGACCGAAGAGGGAAGGAAGTGGGGCCACGAGGTGGCCACACCATAGGCGCGGCCCAGCCCCGGCCGCGCCGGCCTGTGGTGTGGGCCCGCGCCTCTTGACCTACCCTTTCGCCTACTTAAAGCCTCCATCGCGAACCCTACCGAGAGCCACGATACGGAAAACCTTCCAGAGACGCCGCCGCGAATCCCATCTCGGGGATTCAGGAGATCGCCTCCGGCACCCTGCCGGAGAGGGGATTCATCTCCCGGAGGACTCTTCATCGCCATGATCGCCTCCGGAGTGATGAGTGAGTAGTTCACCCCTGGACCATGGGTCCATAGCAGTAGCTAGATGGTCTTCTCTTGTTGTGCTTCATTGTTGGATCTTGTGAGCTGCCTAACATGATCAAGATCATCTATCTGTATAATACTATATGTTGTGTTTGTCGGGATCCGATGGATAGAGAATACTATGTTATGGTGATTATCAATCTATTGTTTATGTGTTGTTTATGATCTTGCACGCTCTCCGTTATTAGTAGAGGCTCTGGCCAAGTTTTTGCTCTTAACTCCAAGAGGGAGTATTTATGCTCGATAGTGGGTTCATGCCTTCATTGACACACGGGACAGTGAAGAAAGTTCTAAGGTTGTGATGTGTTGTTGCCACTAGGGATAAAACATTGATTCTATGTCTAAGGATGTAGTTGTCGATTACATTACGCACCATACTTAATGCAATTGTCTGTTGCTTAGCAACTTAATACGAATGGGGTTCGGATGATAACCGAAGGTGGACTTTTTAGGCATAGATGCAGTTGGATGGCGGTCTATGTACTTTGTCGTAATGCCCAATTAAATCTCACTATATTTATCATATCATGTATATGCATTGTTATGCCCTTCTCTATTTGTCAATTGCCCGACTGTAATTTGTTCACCCAACATGCTTTTATCTTATGGGAGAGACACCTCTAGTGAGCTGTGGACCCCGGTCCTATTCTTTACATAGCATACAATCTACTGCAATTGTGTTTTACTGTTTTCTTGCAAACAATCATCTTCCACTCGATACGCTTAATCCTTTGTTACAGCAAGCCGGTGAGATTTACAACCTCACTGTTTCGTTGGGGCAAAGTACTTTGGTTTTGTTGTGCAGATTCCACGTTGGCGCCGGAATCCCTGGTGTTGCGCCGCATCACATTTCGCGACCATCAACCTTCAACGTGCTTCTTGGCTCCTCCTGGTTCGATTAAACCTTGGTTTCTTTCTGAGGGAAAACTTGCCACTGTGCGCATCATACCTTCCTCTTGGGGTTCCCAACGGACGTGTACATTTACGCGCATCAATGACAATGATGCCGAGGTAATTGTTTAATTTTTTTCTGCATCCGACGTTATTTTCGCTTCTGAATCTAAGATTTATTATTTTTCTTTCCACATGCTTCTACCATTGCACTATGCTATCCACCAACACTCGGAAGTGGAATAGCTTCAGAAGATGATGACGCTTCCGAAGAAACTGAGGATGATCAGAATATCTTTGAGGATAGCGATGCTTTGGGTGATGAAGCCCCCGAGGACGATGCACTTGTCAAGTCCATGCGTCACAGGAAGATTAACGAAGACCTGATGACGACAACGGAGTCAAGTCCTAGCGGATGAGATGACAATGATGCCGACGTAGTTGCTTCTCGTGCACCTTCTCGAAAAACTTCGGCTCCTGAGGTCACAAAAAGACCATCAAGACTCTTTGCTTAAGAGGATGACTTGGAGTCGATTCTGTAAATTTTTCTTTTAACCCCTCTTTTTCACTTGTACTTAGCTTCTTTCAGTTTGACTAAAATTCATATCTGCTTTGTCTAGCTCCAAGGATGATGACGACGTCCCTCTTTCAAAGAGGGCTAAAGTATTATCTAACAAGGCAGAGTTTGCAAAGGAGTCAATTCCTTCGACTGCTGGAAATGATTGAATGGCCACTCCTCCGCCAAGAACAATCGTGGCCAAATTTCCCCTTTCAACAGTTAATCCTTCAGCAAGTGCCTCCGCTCCTTCAGCTTCGCGTGATCATGTAAGCATCACTTTTTCAGCAAACAATATCCAGCGTAGTATCCACCAGTCCCCGAGCCGATGATTCGCTCTTTGAAGAAAACCAAGCATAGGTATGCCCGTTGTATATTCTGACATAATCCTTCAATTCCCTTGCTGCAGCCAATTTATGCTACAGTTGATGATGTGGTAGATTTTGCTGACCAATTCACTCGACTGGAGTCAGAAAACGTCCAACTTTGCAAGGCTGTTAAAACTTTGGCTGGTCAAGTGCTAGAAGCTTACATGCCAACAGCCGAAGCACAAAGCAAAAAGACATGCTTAAAGGATGAACTGAAGAAGTTGAAGAAGAAGATGAAGGATGGACAAGAGGCAAGGCACAAGGCTTTTATTGAAGTTGACGAAAAGGAAGGTGCTCTCCACGAGTCCATTGGAAATTTGCTAAGTAAGATTTCTTCATGCTTGTATGCTTCTTTACCAGACTACTTCACTGTTTGTAATGAGTTGTTTCTCCATGATTTTCTAGGTACTACCGACATGCCTGTCGACCGTATGAACAAGTTTCGAGTGGACTCGATGTCGGATGCTCTTACATTTGCGTCTGAGTCCAGCAAGCAGATCCAAGATCTCTTGACGAAGACCAAAGGGGCTTTGTCGAGATTTTTATCGATGATGTTCCCGAAGCTGGACCAAAACAAGACTCTTGGAGAAATGGCGGATACTTTCTTCATCGACTCCTCAGACGCCATTGCGGTATTGAAGCGACGCTCTTGTCTTTATGGAGCAGTCCTTACTTTCCAACTTTTAATGGGGCATGGACTTGGTTCTGAGATGGAGAAACTATCCGAAGCATTACCAGTGAATGCTAATAACTGTCTTGTCGACCTTGAGCCTTTCAAGCAATCCTCATTGTTGTGCGCCAATCGACTCCTTAGATTGGTTGAAGAATACAAGAAGAAAGATGCGTCTGGAACTGCACCAAGTTCATCGGCACAGACATCAACACAGATTTGAACAAGACTAGCCTGCTAATTTTTTCATCCTTTGCTTTGTAATGAATTAAGCCGACTTTGTTGTTAGCACTTAACTTTTCTCGTATACTTTTGAATGAAACACTTTGCTTGCTCCCGATGGGAGTTTTTCTGCATTCGATAATTTTCTGAAGATGTACGTTAAATATTTTTGTTGCAGACTCCTTCAACTTATTCCTGAGTCGAGAGTTCTTTGAATTCCTCTGCTATTGATGAATCAAAACTTTGTGCGTCGCCTGAACGATCAAATTTCCCGATTGAATAAAGATATAGCTAGTCTTCATACTATGGCAGCATTGGTGAAGAAGAAGAAGAGCGAAATTGCTGCTGCGGCCGAACAACATGGTTTAGATCGCCTCCGCGTGGCTACCGAGAGCTTAAGCTGTAAGCAGTCAGTCACCCCTTTTTGTTTCATTGATACTTATGTAAATGATCTTCTACTAACTTGCTTTTTGTCTTCAAAAGTCGTTGCTTCCGATGAATCAGAAGAGAATGAGCGGATCCATGAGAAAGATTGCAGTAATGACTGACATTACTCACCCGAAGTGTGAACTGTGGTCAAATAGATCAAAGGCCGTAATCGTGACGAAGTTTGAGTATCAAGCTGAGAAAGTTCATTATTACTTCGACAAGTACCATGCTCATCTAACCATGGTATGGAAAACCATGTTTCCGTTGGATCTAGCACCCGAGACTATGTGTTCTTTATTCAATCGATTCAAGACTCCAATTAGAATTCGATCTTTGGTACGCAAAAACTTCTTGCTGGAGCCGAACTTGCACTTGCTTTTGTTTTAGCATGTCACCCGACCATGGATTTAGAATCCATAGCTAATGCTAATGTGATATTAGATCAATATTACCCCATAGTTAGGCATCCTGCTCATATTATTAATTATAGGATGGAAGCATGTACCGAAAGAGATTTGAAGAATCAGGAAAATCAAGGAACCTTGCCATGATAGATTTTTTAAAGTATTTTTGTATGTAGTGAGATTTTGTAAGGAATCTCTCCCCTTTAAGATAACCTTGCGTTGCCAGGAGTAATATTGTATGTATTTGATGTTCTTTCTTTAACATCATTATGAATCGTTGAACCGTAAGTTCAGCCGAAATATTTTGTCGAAGGCAACTGAGTGATCAGGTCAGTTTGCTGACTCGACGATCCCGTAGTAATCACAATTTTTGCAGAGTCGCTTTTATGTTTGTAAGAGCGACACCCTTCGAGTGAACGAGGGAATTAGGCGCTTTTTATTCGGCTTCGTAACATGGTGCACCGGTATGAGCCTCTCGTATGTTGTATTGTTTCCATCGGCTGCAGCACTCGCGAGTTTATTCGAGGCTTGGATGGAATTTATTGTTGATAAATACTTATGGTTTCCGTGTATTGCCAAAAAAACCATGATATGTCGATAACCATAGCTCCCGATGGAAGTAGTAGTTAATGACCACATTTTAATAATTATTTGCAGCCCCCGAGTATTGCCGAGTAAGCTATGACACGTAGTTGGCCGGAGCTCCCGACGGGAGTAGTAGTCGATAAAAGATTCCCAAACATTTGTTCGAGTGAAGAGATAATAATATATAATTGAATCAACAGTTTTATTCATAATACGTAACTCGCTAAGAAACCTTTAAGCAAAAAGGAAAAAGGTCGAGTCCTACGCATAAAATCGTCGCAATGTGCGACGTTCCATGGGTTCCCAACATCTTTCCCCGAAGTAGGATTCTTGATGCGATAAGCTCCTCCTAGTATAACTTCAGTGATGATGAACGGTCCTTCCCATGAAGATTCAAGTTTCAAGATTCTTTCTTGCTTCAGCCGTAGTATTAGGTCACCAACGCTGAAACTTCGAGTGCGAGCTCTTCGACTGTGGTAATTCTGTATCGCCTGCTGATATACTGTTGTTCTTGCTAAAGCGATGTCTCGAGCATCATCAAGAAGATCCACAACATCTTGCAGCGCTTGAACAGAGGTTGTCTCTCTATATGCAGGCACCCGAGGCGCTTCAAAGTGAATGTCGGCAGGTAGAACTGCTTCAGCTCCGTAGACAAGGAAGAACGGAGTATATTGTGTTGACCTATTTGGTGTAGTCTGCAAACTCCAAAGTACTGATGGTAATTCTTCGACCCAAGCTCCAGCTGCACCCGTAAGGCACTTTTTAATGCCATCGCATATTAGGCTATTGATCCTTTCCACTTGCCCGTTGGTCTGAGGCTGTGCAACCGAAGCAAATTTGAGCTTGATACCATTGCTGTTGCAGAAGTGATGGAATTCCTTAGAATCAAAGTTGGTTCCGTTGTCTGTAATGATGCTATGAGGCACACCAAAACGACAAGTTATTCCTTTGAAGAATTTGACAACAGTTTTGGTTGTCTGATTAGTGACTGGTATGGCCTCGATCCATTTGGTGAATTTATCAACTGCCGCCAATAGATGAGTATGACCACCAGGCGATGATTTCGGCAGTGGACCAACTTGATCGAGTCCCCATTGCGCAAAGGGCCAGGCAAAAGGTATTGTCATTAAGTCCGTAGCAGGTGCATGTGGTTTTGGCGCAAAACGTTGGCAAGGGTCGCACTTCCGAACTAAATCTCTTGCATCGGCTGCCGCTGTTGGCCAATAAAACCCAGCTCTGAAAGCTTTGGCTACAAGTGCTCGGCTGCTTGCATTATGACCACATGTCCCTTCGTGTATTTCTCGTAACAGAGCCTTCCCATCATTGATGGCGATGCATCGCTGAAAGATACCAGAGATGCTTCGTTTATAAAGGTCACAATCCACTATGATAAAAGCTTTATATCTTCGCACGATGCGCCTTGCTTCCCTTGGATCATCTGGCAATCGTTGCTCCATCAAATATGCTAGAAAAGGTGCAGTCCATAAAGGCTCGGGAAGAAGAAGTTGCTGTTTAGATCCATCAGTAATATCTTTTGCAGTTTCCGAGCGTAGCCTCCGGGTTAGGAACCGATATTTCTGGAGGTGCCGTTTTACTTTAATGGACCTTTGAGTAATTACTTCATAGAAGACTCCATCTGGAATAGAAGAGCATGTAGATCCGATATTGGCCAAAGCATCGGCTTCCTCGTTGATAGCTCTGCCGATATGTTTTAACTCGCAGCCTTCAAACTTAGCTTCCATTGATTGGTACAACTAGCGGTAAGCAATCATATTGTCGCTAATAGCGTCGCATAAATTCATCGAATGTTGAACCACGAGATTTAAATCTCCATAGATATCCAAACGAGTAGCTCCATATGCTTTGGCCATACGCATGCCGTGTAGTAATGCTTCGTATTCTGCTTCATTATTTGTTGGTAACGAGAAATTCATCCTTATAACATAACTCATTTTGTCTCCTTATGGCGAGATTAACACTACTCCGGCCCCTGCGCCAGTGCTTCGCTTAGATCCATCGAAATACATTCTCCATGACTCCGACATGTCGGGTGCTGTCGGGATTTGTGATTGGATCCAATCGACTAAGAAATCAGGAAGGACCTGGGACTTGATAGTTGTTCGGTTAACATAAGAAATGTCGTGTGGTGCTAACTCGATATCCCATTGAGATACTTTGCATGTAGCATCTGGATTGGTGAGTATGTTCTTCAATGGAGCTTTGGTGACAACAATGATTGGATGTTCCGCGAAGTAATGCCGTAATTTTCGTGTTGTCCTCCACACTGCATATGCCAACTTCTGGTGACGAGGATATCGTTGTTTTGCAGGTGTGAGTACTTCGCTAAGGTAGTAGACGGGATGCTGCATGCCATGGACTTTCTGTAATATTGTAGGTTTAGAGGTTACAAGAAAGAGAGAATAGAGTTGTGTACATTGCATTCATGAACAGAAAATCCAGGGAATTTTCGCACGTTCATTTAAAACACAGAGAGATCGAGGTTTCTCTCGCGTCGATGGAATTGATTTAGGTCATCGAGGCGAGTGTGATAAACTTTGACATGACCTTTAGGGTTATCTTTTGATTTGGGGTGAAATAATTCAAATGTGAACATTTGAATTCCACTTTTGGAATTCAACTTGGATTCGAAATCATAATAAAACAAGTAATTCATGATTATTGAATTGCTAAACATAAATGGAAATTAAATTATAAAGATTGAGGAAATACATATGCAAATAAAGAATGGAATTCTTTATTATGTATATAACACAAATATTCACAAGTCTTGAATAACATATGATAATTTCAAGTAAAGAACAAGAATGCCTAATGATAAATAGGATACAACCATAACAAGGAACTTTAATTTTATGACATGAACACAAATACAATGTCTTCCTATTATTCATGAATTAAATGAATGTTACAAAAGAATAGAACACAAAGAAACCCTAAACTAATTTCTAACTATTTCTTTATCTTCTATCTTCTTCTCTTGTTCTTCATTTCTAGTCCTGCAAAAATAAAATAATAATAAAAGGAATTTTGGTTAGTGATTACTCTCAGGTTTTGGCATAGTATTGCTATGCTAATCTCATCATTGAGTAGATAATTGGGGGGCCAAATCTGTAGTACTTGTTCTTATCTACAAATCTTGGGCTCAGACTCATGCATCATGGGCAGGGTCAAGTTAACACTTCACAACATCAAGAATAAATCCCAACTCAAGATAATACCGACCCAATTGAGCTGATCCACAGATACAAATATCTTCAAGGGAAACTTGAACCAGGAGGGTCCCACATGCAAGCACCTTATTCACAGCATGCAAGTGTTGTGTTGTCAAACCCACAAGCACTGCTCAGTAGTACATAAACAGCATCAACAATACAACATCTCAACCATTAGTTCCTGGAGCACACCCCAAACGCATCAATAGTTCAACTATCAAGCATTTGCACCAGCCACCTCAATCAGTTCATGCTAGTAATAGCAGCACATCTTGTATTAGCTTAGAACAACAAGAAACCAAGATCAACAACATGAAGCCAATCCAGAAGCTAGGAGCAGGCATGCCCAAAGGGAAGGTGGACCAGATTCCAGAAGAACAAGCCACCAAACTCCACAGTCTAGCAGGTAGAAACCAACAAGTAGTTTAAATAGACCATGCAATATATGTCCTTAGGATTGCAAAAAGGAATAAAAAAGCCATTACATCTAATTACCCTTCAACTAGGGTTTTACCTAGGAGGATAGAGAGATGTATTCCTCTCAGTCTTGCATAGAGGTGCTATGCATGTTCATCACCGAGGTTTAGAGAAGCAACAACCTAGTAGTATCTGTTCATATCATCAATCATGCCTAAGCCTTTTGCATCATTGGCAGGGCCAAGAAAATCAAACATATATCTGTTCTTATCAGTTGAAACTATCAAACAAGGGACAACTAGATCCACCAATAAAAACTAACCTTGCAAAAACAAATCATCTCTAGTTGCTACTTTGCAACTAGATCATATACTAGAAACTCAAAGCTCACTTTGTGTTTTCCCACAACACTACTGTCCAAGATCATATATGCACATGCTTTAATCGTCACCATAAGCCGCCAGTAATAATCCACATGCTACAGGGAACTACTTAGGGTCCAGGACATTCATCCCAGGCCAACCAAGTAGTACCATAGCATCAATCAGGGGCTATAAGCATACAAGCTAATACAGCAAGCCATCAAGTAAATTGGCAAGTCAAGCATCAAGTAAGTAATGCATCCTTTCAGTAAAAGCAACATAACCGGTCATGTATGCATGGGATGATAAAGCAATTCCAAACAGGGGCATCACCAGAATATAGCATCTAGTAGCACAATTGCATATTCATCATCAAACTGTAAAGGTTACATGGTGTCCAGGAATTATTCTTAGGACAACCAAATAACTTAAATAGCAGACGTGCTTCAACCAGAATTTAGTGGCACACAAAATCAATCAGAGTTACATGGTTGCTTAAGCCAGACAACAAATAGATAGATATTACTTGTCTAGTTAAAGCAAATATATAAGAGGCTTGATGTTCTAAATGATCATCTAGATCAACATTTATCATTATGCAAATATAATTGCCCACTTGAACCAAGCTTGAATAGCTCCAACCAAACTCACAAGGCACTGGATTATCTAACAGTAGTATCACATGATGATCACGATTGGCATACGGCAACCAGTTCAAACGCCTGCAAATTCATGACCACCAAATTTATGGTCTAGAGAGAGAGAGAGGAGTAGCTCAGAGTGCTGTACAGGAAGTAGCGAGGTAGGCGACGCCGGGGTTGCGTCCGCGGCACCGTCCCGCCGACGTCGAGGATGAAGTAGTCACCACCAGCTTAGCATCATCCCACCGGTACAGTAACTGCACTAGCATGGCAACCCCAGTTCACCGTCAACGTACACATCACGAGCAGCAACCAACCCCAACACCACCACTTCATGAACCAGAACAACGGGGCACAACGGAATAGAGCCGGAGCCTGGAGGGATCGGGGTGCAGGTGCTCATGGAGGTTGTAGAGGAGACGCAGAGGGCTATAGGGAGGCACAGCGGCGCACTGCAGTACCCGGTGACCGAGCCAAAGCCACTGCTAGGGTTAGCAGGGGGCGGTACCAGGTGCAGAAGCAGAGGGAGCTGAGGTAATGGGAGGACGGAGGACTTCGTGGCGGGGTCGCGCCAACAGACGGCGAGTTGTGAGCGGCCGGCAGCAGTCAAATCGACCGGCCACCATGAGAGATCCCAGGGTCGTGGACGAGCGACATAGGACACGAAAATCAGATCGAACCGGAGGGAGTTGTGTTGACGTCAGAAACCCACCGGCGGGCAGTGACTGGTCAACACCGTAGAGCCGGGAACAACTAGGGCTGCGGCTGGCCCCAGTCCCTCAGAGCGACGGCCCGCAAAGCCTCCTGGTCGCGCGCCGATGCAAATTGCAAGGGCGTGCCACCTGACCTATACCTGGCCAGGAAGGTGTGGATGATGCCTCGCTTAGTTTCCTGCAGGGCACACACGTACACGTTAAATACGAGCCTCGATCGGCTCTCAGGTTATCCTGTGAATCGGCTCATGGAGCCGATCCACCCATGATTCGTCCAAGGTGGCCGAATATATGGTGGTCCTGCTTGATCAAGATAAAGCATATGAGATCCACGACGATCTGGGGTTTTCACCGCATAATCGGATCATCCTACTCACGATTGGGCCTCGCGCTCACGCACGGTGATCGTAAGCCAGCCCTAGACAAGGCCTAAAAACCAACACTAGGTTGATCCTCGGAACGTCCTGTCTAGGGGCAGCAAACTACACCCTACATGCCGCTGGATCCTCCAACCCTTTGTAAGGCCTAACTATTGCAGATATTAAACTAATCCTTGATGAATCAAGGAGCAATCGTAACGGATCAGATCTACTAAATAACGATCAAGCGGTGCCGCCCTGCACCCATGATGAGGTACAGGACGGCTAGATGCGCAAGGGTTGCACTACGACAGCATATGATACTAAGAACAATGTTAACCCTAACACATCTATGATAACTACGTTGCTCGCCATCAAAAAGGCTTCAGTACGAGCAACGCATGAACAACGTGGGCAGGCTCGTGCTGCCTAGATCGCGAGATGCGATCTAGGCAGCATGGTGCTTACCGGAGAAACCCTTGGGACGAAGGGGTTGGCGATGCGCCGAGATTGGTTTGTGTTGAACGTTGGTTGTTGTTTTTTCCATAAACCCTAGGTACATATTTATAGTCCAGGGGACTTTCTAACGTGGGCGTGCACTAAACCGTGCACGAGACAAACTCTAATCTCTACATAACCTACTATATAAAGATGAAAAACTAGCCCAAACTTGATACACAAAGCCGATTCACATATCTCTCCATGCATATATCTTCAAGTCCATCTTGATCGCGGCCCACTTCTAGCTTGGTCAAATTCTGGTGATAACACATGCCCCCCTGGTTTTGGAAATGACATTTCCAAAAGCATCATGCTTTTCTCTCGTTGGGTCATGTCGTGGCAGAGCAGAAATCACCGCAGGATCCCTTATCACGATGCCTTGCCCCTTCCACTTCTCCACGCATCCGAAAATTTTTCCTGCTAGGCATCACCTCCTCGGAAACTGCTGTGGCATTAAATCCCCCTCACATCCCTTCTATTAAGCCGTTCCAAACAGCCTGCTCCTCCTTCGTCTTCCTCGCATTAGCACCCACAAAATCCTCCTGTACCACCATGTCTTCTTCCTCCTCCGAGCTTTCCTATGGGTCCTCCTCCTCCCGCGAGACGCCGCCGGACGTCCGTGCCCCGGAAGAATGGGACCTGGAGGACCACACCTCCTCCGTCTGGTCTGAAGACGACCAGCCCCCGACCAGCGGGGATGAAAATCTTCAGTTCCTTGTCAACGAGGAACTGGAGCCGGAAAGCGAGGACGACCTCTGGGAAGACTGCCCCACCTCTGAAGAGGAGGAAGAAGTGGATGACGACGATGACGACGACTCCCTTGAGGGCTACCCGCCGGCGAAGCGCCTTCGCATGTGGTGGGACGACGACAGCAGCGACGATGAAGACGGGGATGAAGCTCCCGTAGAGGGCTATGGGAGTAGCGACGAAGAGCCCATCGGCAGCAGTGCCGATGAGGGTTCCGAGGACGACGACGAGGGCAGTGATGGCCCGTAGATTAGGATCTACTAGTATAGGCCTAGCAATATCCGATGGGTCAATAGACCTTTCTTTTGCTCTTCGTTCTTTGAGTAATCGGTTCCTCCTTTGTAAGAAATCATGTCTATCAATGAAGAACTTTCCCCTAATTTGATCTTGCCGATTTCCTTTGAGTTTAATTGAGCCGATTCCCTCTTCTACTGACCTTGCCGATTCGTCCCCTTTGCCAATGCGTAATGAGCCGATAGCACCGCATCGGTCCTCCGAAATTCGCCCTTCCCTTCTCCAACTGATGATTTTCTAAATCTGGCCAAAAAATGCAGGATCTTCAGGAAAACCTTTGAACTTTTCCAACCAAACCCAATAATCCTCTTCAATACTCATCATTTGTGAAGAAGGTTGCAATGAAGGATCAGCCGATGGTATCCCAATTGGCTCTTTAAACAGAGCAAAACAGAACATCCACCAGGCCTGCTGCCCCGAGTCTTGGCCAAGGCAAAAACAGAAACGAGGACGCGTGACTTAGCTGAATTAGCCTGGGCTTGATCATGCAGAGCCAGCCGATTTGCACATAAATCGGCTTGCAGAGAGCCTTCAAGGTGGGCTGCCCCCCCCGCTCCTAGCGCCCTGCTGGTCGATCGGCTCCTTTCCTTTGGCGGATCTAATGCGATCCATCCTCGACCTGATCTGCACGTCCAGGCTGCTCTTGAAGAGAGGATCCGAGCCCTTAAATTACTCCATTGAGGAGTTCTTCCATGAAAATCCCCCTTCGTGCTTCATTGATCCTCTGATCGTAACAGTTATTACTTCTCAATTCTAAAGTCGATGCCCTTGCATCGGCTGTAAAAATATTTAAAAATTTTAGGCCGATTTGTGTATCGGCCCCCATACTTAGTATTATCCATCTAGGTGCCCCCCCGAGCTGATTCTGTCAAGAGAATTGATGGTATCGGCTCGTAGTCTCTGTTGGGTCAAACGTTGATTCCAGGCAGAATGGATGGTGAGGATAATTTTGGCCGATCGCTGGAATCGGCCTCCATGTTGCTTGCTCGGTGAAGGTTTTGTAATGTCCCTTCATAAATTTTTGGAGGGCCGATCGCAAGGATCAGCCTCGCCATTTTTGCTTATTGACGTAGTCTTGCTACTCGTCCATGTCGGTGGATAAAACCAGCCCAATCTCCGATTTTATCACGTTGGAGCGCTTACTGATGTCCACCTTGGGTGCAACGTGTGATCGTGGAGGTCTACACTCCGCCGGACGAACGAGCACCATGTTCGTGCCAGCCGATGTTTCATCATCGGCTTTCCTTTGCTTGGGCGCCACTCTTTTCTTTGCGGCAGTCCCTCTTCATCCAGGGTCCTCTGGACTTTTGCAGCCAAATCAGGTCGTGCTTTCCTCAGCGTATGCAAGTATAACCTTTCGGCTTCCTCCAGACCGCGCAATCGCTGAACCCTGCGCTTTTGTGAATGGCTGAGACCATCAGGCACCACCTGGACGGTGGTACCTGTCTTCTTCGTCTTCCCCTCGTCTTCCGAATCCTCGAGATCTTCCAACCGAGGGGTCTCAGCACGTCTGCTTTGTGGTGGGAGAGGCCCTAGGCGCTCGAACACAGACACGTTGGCTGCCTCCTTTTTCTGGTTGCATTCTGGGCAGTTGCCGATTGTTGGTAATCGGCTCATTCCTGAATCCCAGCAGTGTCTGAAGAAAGGGCAGTCCCAATGCCTGTCCGTATCGTCCTGCTCCCTGGCGTGGCGCTCCTGCCGCTCCTCATCGTGGCTATGCCGACGATGTCTTCTGTCGTTTCTGGCCAGACGACCTCTTTCATCATCGTCGCCGTGTCGCCGGCGTTGATCATACCGACTCACATACTTATTGAGGAGGTGATCAGAGAGGGGTCGTTGATATCTTATGTTCTTCACTTCCCCGTGACGTAGCGCTTGCCATCTTGACGGAGCCGGTCGCATGGAGCGGCCCCCTCTCGTGTCCTTGCTCGAGAGCAGCTGTCCTCATCCCCGTTCTCAGAGTGGTGTCCAAGCTCTACCATGCTGATGTTGGCTGAGAAATCAGGCTGGCACCCTCCAAGGTGGGCAAACTCCACCATGTTGACGGCGGGGAAGGGGGGTGTGTCGACCTTCATGGCATACTGGTTAAAAATTAGTCGCCCATTTTCTATTGCCATCTGGATCTGCTGACGCCACACCCTGCAGTCGTTAGTGGTGTGGGTGAACGTGTTATGCCACTTGCAGTATGGCTTTCCGTTCAGCTCTTGCACCGTGGGAACTTTGTGGCCTTCGGGAATCTTTATATGCTTCTCCGCGAGTAAGAGATCGAAAATCTGCTCGGTCTTCGTCACGTCGAAGTCGAACCCTCTTGGAGGTCCTGGTGGCTTCACCCATTTGCAGGTTACTGGGCCTGCAGCTCGAGTCCACTCAGCTACCGCGACCTCTTGTTCTCCCGTAGCGACTTCATCTTCGCCTGCGTCAACCATGGTAACCACACGCTTGAACTTGTCCTGATAGACATCTGGGTGGCGCTGTTCATACGCTGACAGCTTCTGTACCATGTGCGCTAATGACGGGTAGTCCGCTTGGGAGGCCACGTCCTGATCGATGATGATAGACCCACCACCGCCAACTCGACGCTTCTTTTCGCTTACGTGAACCGAATAGCATCGGTTCCTAACGGTCCCGAAGCTGGATGTATTCGACACTGTTTCCCCGCTTCGTCGTACTTGTGCAAGATCGGCAATGCCAGCCTCGGAAGCCTCGAGTGATATTGCTCATGGAACCGTTCTTCCAGCTGCTTCCAAGTCTGGACTGAGTTCGGTGGCAGCGACGTGTACCAACCGAAAGCCGATCCTGTGAGGGACTGTGAGAAGTACCTCACGCGCAGCTCGTCCGACGCTGAGATCATGCCCAGCTGCGCCAAATATCGCTCACATGCTCGATGGAGCTGGAACCATCTGATCCGCTGAACTTTGTGAAGTCCGGAGCCGATATTTGGGTGGTAGCGGGATCAATTCGTACTCGTTGGGGTACGGCTTGGTATAGCCGATCGTCTTCCTTTTCGGCATCATGCCGAACTGATCTTTCAGGATCGTACAAATCTGATCCGCGGTGATGGCTGCCGAACCGAAGATTCGTCGGAGTGGCGTACTTAACCAGCCATGCTTGTTTTTCTGGTTCTGAGCCAACTGCAGGAGCTGGGCTCGGAGTTTTGTCGGGGTGGCATATTTAGCTAGCCACGTTTGCTTCTCGGGTCTGCCTCCGACGTTCCTCCCGTTGCCCCAGAAGTCCCTGCCGTAGCAACCTGGTTCGAGGGTGCCCAGTGCTGCACCGGCACGTATGCGCATGCGTATCCGTGCGGGATCTCCTTGGGCGCGTCATGTAGGAATTGGTAGTCACCGGGGTCACCACCAATCTTGTAGACGACGTAGGCCGATGAGTTCGGCGCTTCGGGCGCTGCCAACGCGAACGCAGCGGCGGACGGGACTGGAGTAGCAATTCCCCTTGGTGAGTCCCTAGGGCTGGTCCTGACGGAGAGTACTGATGGCTCATGATCTCCGGGATCACGCGCAGAGCGACGCGCTCCAACGTATTCACCAGGCTCTCGAATGGCGGTGCAGCGAATGAGCCACCATGAAGTTTATCTCCTGACGCAGCGACCGGTGCGTTCTTCCGACGGGGTGGATAGGTCCACTCCATCAAGGGCGCCTTCGTGAGAACCCCTTCCATCCGATGCCATGGGAGCGGGTCCTGTGGAAAGAGCCGATGAGGTCGGCTTCGAGGAAGGCTTTGACCTCATCATACTTCTTCTTGAGCTCGCCATTGAGCTCCTCGTAAGTGACCGGGGTTTCTTCCGCCATCTCTGATGTGGATGGCGAGGTGGTTGTCGTCGAAGATGGGTCCCACCGGGCGTGCCAGAATTGACGTCAGAAACCCACCGGCGGGTAGTGACTGGTCAACACCGTAGAGCCGGGAACAACTAGGGCTGCGGCTAGCCCCAGTCCCAGAGCGACGCCCGCAAAGCCTCCCGGTCGCGCGCCGATGCAAATTGCAAGGGCGTGCCACCTGACCTATACCTGGCCAGGAAGGTGTGGATGATGCCTCGCTTAGTTTCCTGCAGGGCACACACGTACATGTTAAATACGAGCCTCGATCGGCTCTCAGGTTATCTGTGAATCGGCTCATGGAGCCGATCCACCCATGATTCGTCCAAGGTGGCCGAATATATGGTGGTCCCGCTTGATCAAGATAAAGCATATGAGATCCACGACGATCTGGGTTTTCACCGCATAATCGGATCATCCTACTCACGATTGGCCTCGCGCTCACGCACGGTGATCGTAAGCCAGCCCTAGACAAGGCCTAAAAACCAACACTAGGTTTATCCTCGAACGTCCTGTCTAGGGGCAGCAAACTACACCCTACATGCCGCTGGATCCTCCAACCCTTTGTAAGGCCTAACTATTGCAGATATTAAACTAATCCTTGATGAATCAAGGAGCAATCGTAACGGATCAGATCTACTAAATAACGATCAAGCGGGGTGCCGCCCCTGCACCCATGATGAGGTACAGGGACGGCTAGATGCGCAAGGGTTGCACTACGACAGCATATGATACTAAGAACAATGCTAACCCTAACACATCTATGATAACTACGTTGCTCGCCATCAAAAAGGCTTCAGACGAGCAACGCATGAACAACGTGGGCAGGCTTGTGCTGCCTAGATCGCGAGATGCGATCTAGGCAGCATGGTGCTTACCGGAGAAACCCTTGGGACGAAGGGGTTGGCGATGCGCCGAGATTGGTTTGTGTTGAACGTTGGTTGTTGTTTTTTCCATAAACCCTAGGTACATATTTATAGTCCAGGGGACTTTCTAACGTGGGCGTGCACTAAACCGTGCACGAGACAAACTCTAATCTCTACATAACCTACTATATAAAGATACACGGGCTAACTAGCCCAAACTTGATACACAAAGCCGATTCACATATCTCTCCATGCATATATCTTCAAGTCCATCTTGATCGCGGCCCACTTCTAGCTTGGTCAAATTCTGGTGATAACAAGTTGTAGAGCTCATCGAGGCGGATGAAAGCCCCATCTTGCCAGCGCCGGAGTGGGCCTGGGAAAAGGCGGCGAGGCGGCGCAGCCCTGGGGGTCGCGGGAGAGACGCGTGCGTAAGCTGTGTGCGTGCGTTTGCGAGAGAGGTGAATGAGAGGGGGAGATGAGTCGGGTCGGGTTTGACCCCGAACCAGACGGGGCCGGTTTGGTCCAGCCAGACCAGCTGGCCAGCCCATTTAGCCTTGTCCATTTTTTTTAATATATTTATCTCTCAAATAAATAATAATTCTATAAAGAAAAGTCAAATACAAATATTGGAAAAAAATAAAATTCAATTATTAGTGAAATTTCTGAAATATGTTATAATTCTTTAGTAAATAAAAAAAACTAAAAATAATTTTCTTATATCATTAATATTATTATTGTTAGTAGTTTAAAACCCTAAATTGTATTGTTTATCCTTTTCATTAGATAAAAGAAAATAATAAAAATGTTAAAATTATTATTCACTTGTATAGAAAGTTGTATCTCAACTTCAAATTTAATCACCAAAAGCTATTACCATAAAATTGTATCACAAATAGGATCCCTAATTTCATGAGCTATATACACTTTTGGTACCACAACTTGAATCATATGTGCAGTTTGGTACCACAACTTGCAAAACGAGCACCTAGAGTACCACAACTTGTATTGAGAAAACAAATAGGTCCACAACCATTCTGAAGCTTACATGTGGCATTGTAACTTTTTCAAAAAACACCTCATATATTTTTTTCTGTTAGATGGGACCTCAATGATACCTTACAAGCGGGTCCCATATGTCAGCCATAGAAGCACGGATGAAAATAAAACATGCAAGAATTGGGATTTGAACTTAACATCTTTGGCCTTGAACTAAAGGTGCCTACCAACGTTGCCATAGATCTTCTTTGTCCTAATGCAAGGTGTTGTTCTATTTTACATGGAGCCGCACGGCAGGAGTCGTATCCGTGGACAAAAAGATACGGCGGCTCATGCCATCCTCCTCCCTGTTGACTCATGCATTTGCAAGCGCACCCACGCAGCACTGTTGGCTACACATGACGGTGTAGCACCATGGCAACGCGGCCACCTCCACCTCGTACACCTTGATGTCTAGCTTCGAGACCCTTGCGACGGACAAGGTCACCAATCTTTGATTCATCCCGAATGAGTGCATCGCAAATGCTGGTGCAATCGTGGTCCAGCGCAGCTGACAAGTGGTACATCCTCTAGACGGTGGAGATGGTGAGAAACTCGAACCGCTCGCCCATTGACGTGTCTGGGAATTGTCGTACTTCGTAGCCCAGCACTGTCATCTCCTTGCCGCCGCCCACGACCGCGTGAAACCGTATGTCATGTTGCCATAGGCTGGCCGGCCGCACGTTTATGTCTACCAACACAACGCCTACACGTTTGCTTCCTTGGAAAATAGGGCGACCGTATTGAACTATTGCAGAAAGGGATTACTGGCTTGTTGGCAAGCACGGATATGGAGAAGCCTAAGTTTGTGAGTTCAAATCCCAATCGTTGCATGTTTTAATCTTATTTAGTTTTCTTCAACTGCCAGATGGGACCCATCCAGTTGCATGTTTTAATTTTATTTAGTTTTCTTCAACTGCCAGATGGGACCCATCCATCTCTAATGCATCACCGAGGTGACATGTGATAGACACAAATATATAGGAATGTTTTTTTGCAAAAACTACAACGCCACATGTCTATCTCTAGAATGATTGTGGACTTATTTGCTCCCTCAATACAAGTTGTGGTACTTCAGGTGCTCGTTTTGCAAGTTGTGGTACTAAACTGCACGTATGATACAAGTTGCGGTACCAAAAGTGTATATAACTCTAATTTCATTGGAAATCAAACCCTAACTCTATTATCTTATGAGAAAACCTAAATTACTTCCAATCCTAAAACCCTATGATTTATAAAATGTGATCATGTTACCTTTACCTTCACTCATAGATCCATAATTAACCAACTAAATACATGTTCTTGTTCCCATAAAATGGTAGAAGCCATATTACTAATAAGTTGGTATTTCATGTACTCATCCAAATAAAACTTAGATGATCAAGTAGGGTCAACTAAGTGTAAAACCTAGTTCCTATTACCAAGGACATCATCTTTAAATATCCATATTTAGTATCACACCATTGTGATGAACTCTAATAGCAACCATGTCCGATATTTTGCATCATATATCATACCCACTAAACCCTACTAATATTAGATATTTATGAACCATACTATTTAGGAACCAACTATTCTTTACTTAGTGAATCCAGTAGCAAACCTAGACAACATAAACCTTAATTGAAATACTTATTATTACTTAAGTCATATGTTCTTCAAAAGTTATTATTTTGAAGTAGATAAAGAGTATTCAACAACCCTGCCTAATAGGACCTATAGACCATATATATCTATCACCAGTAAGATATACCCAACCATGGTAGCAACAATTTATAATCAACCGCTTAATATTCCCTTGCTTAACCAAACCATGCAACCAATGCATGACTAGGAACTCAATCCAATAAATTTTTGTGATCCATATATTACTTAATTAGGAAACTCAATTAATAACCATAGTAAACCATAGAAGCAAATAGTTTCTACTTGAAATACTTATTATTTCCTAATTAACATGTTCTTCAAGAGTTATTCTTTTGAAGTACATAATAAGTAATCATCAATCATGCACTGTGGAACTTAAAACTGACAACTGCTCTTTACATATTATTCCACTATAATTCCTTTGTGTGTATGCTTGTTATGATGCATTATATCACTTGTTTATGATATTAATATAACCAAAACCTAATAAGAACCTTCTTTGAGAACCATCCTAAAAGTACAACATACCCTAAATAAATCCTTACAACTCACCCAATCCTAAATCATCGGGGTTAGGTTACGCTCAGGGCGATTACATCTCATACTATGCATTACAACATCTTTACCCGTTCTTTAAACATTGCCCTTACTGGACGATGATGGTATTTCAGAATTCGGAGTTATCACATATCGAAGCTTTTGCATGCATAATCTTGCAGTCAAGAAAGACAAGTTCATCGCTTGCTCATATCATTTGATTATTTTATCAAATTATATGCAAAATACTATACTTATCACTTCTGCATTCAAAATCAAAACATTACTTTTACAATCATGAAAATGACTATGTGGTGGGCAATGGAACCATGATATGTGTTGATTGGTTGAGGTTGATGTCTACGTGTGCTTCTATTCTTGTAGACAGTGTTGGGCCTCCAAGAACAGAGGTTTGTAGAACAGCAGCAAGTTTCCCTTAAATGAATCACCCAAGGTTTATCGAACTCAGGGAGGTAGAGGTCAAAGATAGTCATTGTAGCTGTGCGATATTTGCTTTGGTACAGATTGACGTATCATGCAATCCATGGACATAGAATGTGCTGGCATGCGTGCGTACATGCCGCGCTCGAGTGCTCCTGAAGAAGGCGTCGGTGGTTGGAGCTTCTTCGTGCGTCCACAACCTGGCCCTTCACCTGGACACGACGGCAGCAGCACACGGCGGAGAGAAGAAATGAAGGCAGCGGCTGACGCGGCCACGGAGCCGGGGCAGCGGACGCGCCCCGCAACATGAAGACGTACGGAGGTGTCGCCGATCACTGGCGAACAAGGACGTCAGCGATTGAGGACGTCGGCGACATGACGCGTCCGGCAGCGACCCGATGCCACGCTGTGATGCACATCAAGCGAAGCTCTCCGCGACGCTGACAAGGCAAGCTAGCCATCGCGCCGACGACGCCGACCATGGCCGTGAAGGCCCTGCTCCTCCACGCCACCACAGTATGTGGCGAACAAGATCATCTCCGTCGACGAGGAGGACGCCACCGCTGGAGCTTCCCATATGCAGCCCATCGGCGTGCACCCGGACTCGAAGACGGAGGCTGTTGGCAAGCGCCGGAACTCCATCTCACCGGTAGGCGTGGCACTGTCGCCAGCGGTCCCGGTGTTGCGCCGGGATGCAAACCTCGAGGGATGTCCATGAAGCTTGATGCCGTCGGCTGCAACGCCGATGATCAGAAGCCCTCACAACTGTATGTACGTGCTTAATGGAGATAAACGTCTCTTCAATCTAAAAGATCAACAAAGTGCCCACATGCACGTGTACATGCTGCCACCAGGCGCGCGCGAAGATGGCTACGGTTGAGGGATCAACGACCGGCTCTTCCCGCGACCATGCCGTAACGACGCCATCTCAATTTCTGTCCAAGACTTCGACACCGAGGGCAGCGAAACCCGCGCGCCCATGCTCATCAATGGCTCGACGGGAAATCCACGTCGCCAAGTTCTAGATGGAGAGAATCGGCGCATGCAATTCGGCTAGAAATGATCACCTACATATGTACAGAAGGAGCCAATGCATACGCGCTATGGCCCTCTAAATCACACCGGTCAAGGTTTAGACTAATTAACCATTATTTTGTTACATGTATGTGTGTTCTGGTATCAGGTACGAATGGATCCATGCAAGCGGACATGACCAGACGAAGTCACCACGCCAATGTCTGGAGGTCGTCTCACCATGGACGCCGAGGAGCCAGCTTCGTCGCGCCCGCAGCAAGCTCGACATCCACGCACATCGATCGCCTTCAACGGAGCTTCAACCAGAGAACACATCGACATGCCGGCACACCTTCATCAGCCCCTCCCATACATGGACACCAACTACATCGACACGAAGATCGTCTTCATCGACTCGCTGGCAAGGCGGCGAGGACGCCAACTACATTGGCACGCTGCCATTCATCTACGCCAAGCGACTACGCTAGTAGAGTCACACGACCACGGCATATCAAGCCTCCATGGGCCCATGCACACCTCCGACATCTCAAGATCTACATCGCCAAGTTCATACATCATCGTCATCAAGCATCGCCGCCATGCGACGACGTTTAAGTCTACTCCGACAACCATATCAACCCTCTTCCCCAACATCGGCCTAGCACCGACGAGGCGAAGCCACTTCGCCGACATGTCTTTTCTCCGATGAAGCAAACCATTTCTTGCCGGGCACCGACGAGGCGAAGGCAAGACATCAAGTCCGACACCGCGAGGCGGACACCACCAGGCCTGGCACCGAGGAGGCGAAGGCCGCCCATCTGTCTGAGCTGACGAGGCCAGACATCTTCATCATCGGACATCGACAAGCCGGAGAGTATGGCTAAGCATCGCCGGGGCGACGGACGTACCGTCCCGCTTTCCACTCACCATCACATCATCATCGTCTACGCCAAGTGCATGGAGAAGACGAGACTTGAAGATGACGACCATTGCAGCAGCTTAATCGGAGGTGGTCCGCGACGTTGACTCGCGGACGTAATTAATCGGGAGCCTTCCGAGGCCCCGTGAACCAGAACACACAATCGCCCAAGTCATATTGGCCGCGCTAGCGGGCCACGGAGCGCATATGTAAAGGGATCTTGTAATTTCGTTTCTCCATTGAGAGATTAATAAAAATACATGTTTCCCTATATTTTATTTGTGTACTTATGTACACCGGCACGCCCGCATATTTATTTTCCCCTGGTGCGTAGAGAGATAATATTTAGTCCACTTTTTATTATTTCTCGTGTCAAACAAAATGGCACGCCCGGTGGGACCTGGTTCTCCTCCCATCTTTGCTGCGCAACAATGGTCGTCGAATTCGTCTTCATGATCTTCTCTGCAATACAAGATGATGTGTGAAGTTATATTATCTTGGGATGTTCTAGCCCGGGGCCTATCTTTTAAAATGGCCCGGATAACTCCCTCGCAATTCAAGATCCGACTGGGATCACTTTTTCTAGTGGGAATCCACGGGTGCATGTCCAAAATGCCTTGATACGTGGGTTCTGTCTGAATTACAGCGGCCAGTTAATAAGGCGCCATGCATTATATAAGGGGTCTAAGGTGTTTTACCCTCCCAAGACTTTCTTTGGTGGACCATGTTATCGTCCACCTTTGATGCCAGGCCTCACCTATTTCCGAATCACGCCTAGTTGTACTTGGGGCAGTTTCGTGAAGCGGGAATTTACCTTGTTCCAGGCAAAAACCAAGCTTCGTCAATCTTGACTAGAAGCCTCGTACACCGGCGACTGAACCTATCCTAGGTCGCCCCATGAAGACGATGGCTCTAATTGATGGAAGGGTGGCATACTCCTTTGATGAAGAAGCGAATGACCCGTCTTCTCTGACCTACGGGGCTCTGGCCCGTCTTCTCCGACCTACTGGGCTCGGATGCGAGGGCGATGTGCTGAGCGGATACCTTCACCAAGCGCAGGTTCTACCGGAAGAGCTATGACATCTATAGCCTTCACATGTTGTACTTGGTTTTTGCACAACATGCATCACATTATTCCACCTTTTTCCATGATCTGAGGCAATTACTAAATATAAATAATGGTTTTTCCTACAAATATCTGCTAGTATTTGAAGAATTGGCTACCTTGGGACTTGTCAGAGGGTGTCAGAACATGCTGTGCTGCAGTGGAGCTGCTCTCACACTCATAATGCACGACACATACCAATTGGATGCTTCTGGAGGCAGTAGAGAAGACTATTTGGGCACTTCTGACATTGAGACTCCATGCTCATCATTCTTCCTGGCGTTTCTCAGGTTCACGGAGGCTCGTGTCCCGGGGAAGACTATAGGAAAAGATCAAGAAAATGCTGCCCGGTCCAACACAAGTTGAGATTCGGTGCGTAGCTGTTATCACCAGATTTTGGCCAAATCAGGAGATGGGCCGTAAGTGAAGATGGGCTTGAAGGATATACGCGTGGATCATCTTTGAAGCGGCCTTGCACGAAGAGATTGGGCTTAATTGCCCGTGTATCTATAATATAGTAGATCGCATCTTAGTTTAGAATTAAAAGATAGAGTTTAACCCGTGCACGGTTAGGTGCACGCCCGAATTAGAAAGTCCCTTGGACTATAAATATGTATCTAGGGTTATCGAAAAGGAGGACAATCACGTTCACAACAAACACAAATCAGGCGCATCGCCACCCCTACTTTCGAGGGTTTCTTCCGGGTAAGCATCATGCTGCCTAGATCGCATCTTGTGATCTAGGCAGTACGCGTTTATTCGTTACCTTGTGTTGCTCGTGCTGAAGCGTTGTTGATGGCGAGTAACACTATTTATCATAGGTGTTTTGGGGCTGGCATTGATGCTTTTCTTATACATGCTTGCTTAGCTATGCTGCCCCACGATATCTAGCTGCCCTTACACCTACCTAGGTGTAAGGGCAGCACCTTGCTTGTTCGTTATTTAGTAGATCCAATCCGTTATAGTTGCTCCTTGATTCTTCAAGGATTGGTTTAATATCTGTATGATTAGGCCTTGTAAACGGGTTGAACGATCCGGTAGTACGTAAGGCATGGTTTGTTAATCCTAAGAGGGATGTTCCGGGAATTGGCTTAGTGTTGGTTTTTAGGCCTCTTCTAGGGTTAGCTTTCCTTTATCTTTCGTGTCTATTAGGCTCAACTACGCGCAGGATGTTCCGATCATGCGGTGAAAACCCTAAACTGTCGTAGATTGGTTTAGCTTTATATTGATCAAGCAGGAGCCCCATGTCATCGTTAACCCGACGTGCATGGGGCGATCGGCTCTTGAGCCGATCCACAGGGCAACCCGAGAGCCGATAGGGCTCGTATTTAATGTTTACGTGTCTGCCATGCAGAAACTAATCGAAGCAATTCAACACCTTCCCGACCAGGTATAGGTCAGGTGGCACGCCTTGCAACCGCTAGAACGTGTGCCGGAACATTTGCGGGACGACGTCGAGGGACCAGGGCCCCCTGCAGTCTTGGAAGCCTCCCGCTCTTCGTGTTGCTTAACCACTGCTCGCCGGTGGGTTTTGGCAGGCAACACATTCTGGCACGCCCGGTGGGACCATCTTCCGCAACATCCATGTCAACATCCGAGATGGCGGAAGAACCGGTCAAGTACGAAGATCTGTCTGCTGAGCACAAGAAGAAATATGATGATCTCAAGGCCATCTTCGAAGCCGATCTCATCGGCTCTTTCGAGAAGACCCGTTCGCACGGGATCAAGTTCAAAGGGTTCCAACCCGAAGGTGCGTTGGAGGGACTAGATCTATCTCTCCCTTCGGATGAACGTACCAGAGCCCTGCGGCAGGAAATTAACTATGCCGTCGCTCATTCTCTACATCGGCATTCTGAGAGCCTGGTGAACACTTTGGAGCGTGTTGCGCTTCACGTGGTGCAAGAAATCATGAAGCATCGGTATTCTCCTTCAGGACCTGCGCTAGGAACTCATCAGGGAGAGATACCGTTCTACACCAGGCCACCACTGCCGTACACGATGGCAGCTCCACAGCAACAAGGTTCGCCGGCGTACGTTGTCTACAAGGTTGGAGGTGATCCCGGCGATTACCAATTCCTGTATGAGCCGCCCAAGGAGATTCCACATGGATACGTGTGCACATACGTGCCGGACTGCAACAATTGGATGAGCCAGGTTACAGCAGGAGGGACTGCCACGGCAGGAAGGGTCGCCGGAACGGGAATAGTTGCTGGAGCAGATGCTGAGAAACAGGCGTGGCTAGCTAAATATGCCACCGGAACAAGTCATGAACGCTCAACTTCTGCAGCTCCTACGGTGGATGAGATCACCGCAATCATGAGAGATCAGTTCGGCATCCTGCCGAAGAAGAGAATGATCGGCTATTCCAAGCCGTATCCCAACGAGTATGACCTAATCCCACTACCGCCTAAGTATCGGCTCCGACTTCACAAAATTCAGTGGATCAAGGAACCAGCTCAATTGAGCACGTGAGCCGATATTTGGCACAGTTGGGCATGGTCTCGTCAGACGAGCTGCGTGTGAGGTTCTTCTCACTCCCTCACGGGTCCGGCCTTTGGGTGGTACACCTGCCACCGATTCTGTCGGACGTGGAAGCAGCTAGAGGAACAATTCCACATACAATACCATTCAGAAGCTACGAAGCTGTATTGCCGATCTGACCTGGTTCGTAGAAGGAGAGACGGTGTCGTACATCCAGCGCTTCAGACCGTCAGGAACCGATGTTATTCGGTTCGTTTATCTGAGAATGAAGCATTCGAGCTGGCGATAGCAGGCCTGTCAGCGCTGCTCAAAGACGTGACC
Organism: Lolium multiflorum; assembly: GCA_030979885.1. NCBI lineage: Eukaryota > Viridiplantae > Streptophyta > Magnoliopsida > Poales > Poaceae > Lolium > Lolium multiflorum. Next base: position 104,498,196 of record CM061747.1, read on the forward strand.
TTCCAAGCGGACTACAATTCACTGGCGCATATGGTTCAGAAATTGACATCGTATGAACAGCGCCACCCGGAATTGTACCAGGACAAGTTCAAGCGCGTCGCCCTGATCGAGATGGAAGAAGATGAAGATTCTGTAGGAGATCAGGAAGTCGCTGTAGCTGAATGGACTCGGGGGCAAAGCCCGTGTCTTGCAAGTGGGTGAAACAACCAGGGCCGGCAAAAGGGTTTGACTTTGATTTGAGCAAAACGGAGCAAATTTTTGATTTGCTGCTGAAGGAAAAACAGCTGAAGTTACCCGAAGGCCACAAAATCCCCACGGTACAAGAGATGAACGGCAGGCCATACTGCACATGGCATCACACGTTCACCCATACCACCAATGACTGCAAAGTCTTGCGCGGACAGATTCAAATGGCGATAGAACAAGGCCGATTACTCTTCGGTCAGTTTGCCATGAGAATTGATACGAATCCGTTTCCCGACGTCAACATGGTGGATCTCAGTCACTGCATAAGACGCGCCAGGTTTCTCTTTTGGGATCAACATGGCAGGGCTTGCATCGCCATAGCAAGGATAAGCCGTAGAGCACTCCCGTGGCAAAGATAAAGAGGAGGCCGATCCACGCGACCGACCCCAGCATGATGACAGACGGTACTTGACAGAGGAAGAGGTGAGAAGCGTGCGGTATCAACGGCCACTTTCCGCGCACCTCCTCAACAAATATGAGCAGCAGTACGACCAACGTCGGCGCTACGACGTAGATGATGATAGATATCGTCGGTCTGATGCAAACAGGAAATACCGTCGATACAAAGGGTATGAGCGTCACGCTAGAGGGAGATCAAGAGAGCAAGAGGACATGGATAGGCATTGAACTGTCCTTTCTTCAAACACTGCTGGGACTCAGAATGAGCCGATTGCCTACAATCGAGAACTGCCCAGAATGTAGACAGAAGAGGAAGGGAACAAATGAAGTTTCAGTGTTCAAACGTCTAGGACCTCTCCCACCTCAGTAAAAACGAGCTGAGTCATCTCAAGATGAAGACTTCGAGGAGTCAGAGGAAGAAATAGATATCACCGGCCAAGGTGGTGCCCTGATGGACTCAGCCACTCCCAAAAGCGCAGAGTGCAACGGCTACGTAACTTGGAGGAAGCCGAGGCGCAGTACCTGTACACGTTGAGGAAAGCACGGACCGATCTGGCCGTGAAAATTCAGCAAACAATGGAGACCGAGGCACGGCCACAGAAGAAAGTGTGGCGACGCAAGCAGACAAAAGTCGATGCAGAGGCATCGGCTGATACAAACATGGTGTTCATCCTTCCGTCGGAGTTTTGTGCTCCAAGAGACGAGGAAGTGTCAGTGGCACAGTTTGATTGCGGCCCGCGGCCAGTCATCTTTGAGAAGCCACGAGAGAAGAGCTACAGGCATCTGAAAGCCCTATACATGAAAGGTTATATCAATGGGAAACCTATCAGCAAGATGCTGGTTGATACGGGAGCAGCAGTCAACATAATGCCATACTCCATGTTACGACGTTTGGGACGTTTCAATGAAGATCTGATCAAGACCAACGTCACGCTAAGAGATTTCAACGGCCAAGCGTCAGAAGCCAAAGGTGTCCTGAACGTAGACTTAACTGTCGGCCGAAAAACCATCCCTACGTCGTTCTTCATCGTCGATAGCAAAAGCACTTACGCTGTCTTGCTAGGAAGAGATTGGATCCATGCTAACTGTTGCATTCCGTCCACAATGCATCAGTGCATCATACAATGGGATGGAGATGAAGTGGAGGTTGTTCATGCAGATGATTCTATCGAAGTCTCTTTGGCCGCCATGAACATCTGGGAAGCAAACGACCAAGAGCCGCTCTCTGGAATTAATTTGGATGGCTGTGAGCGCATCGAAGCTTCAAAAAACGGGGTGAGGCTGGTCTTATCCACTGGCCTCACAGAGTAGCAAGATCCGAGTCTATGGACGTACGTGGCAAGGCTGATCCCTGCGATCGGCCCCAAAAAATAACAAGCAAGGATCCCACCTCAAGCATGCCACGTAGCTATAGCGGAGAACCAAGAAGTTGTAAACCCTCATTAAGCATTGCAATGAAAAAGGAGGCCGATTCTAGCAATCGGCCAAAATTAGCCTCAACATGCCTTCTGCCTGTGTTCAGCATTGATTTAGCAGGCGATGGAAAGCTGAGGTATGGGTTTACATCAGCTGATGAACTAGAAGAGGTTGACATTGGTCCTGGGGATAAGTGATGACCCACAAGTATAGGGGATCGCAACAGTCTTCGAGGGAAGTAAAACCCAAATTTATTGATTCGACACAAGGGGAGGTAAAGAATACAAATAAGCCTTAACAACTGAGTTGTCAATTCAGCTGCACCTGGAAAAGCACTAGCAACAGGGGTGATGTGAAAGTAGCAATATGAGAGCCAGAGTAACAGTAACACAGCAGCAGTAGTAGTAATATGAGAGCAATGGTACCAGAAAATAGTTGACATGTAGAACGAGTATATGATGATGAAAGATGGACCGGGGTTCCCAGCTATCTACACTAGTGGTAACTCTCCAATAACAAGTGACAAGTGTTGGGTGAACAAATTACAGTTGGGCAATTGATAGGATTGATAAGGCATTAAGAAAGAACATCAATTCATTAATCATGTAGGCATGTTTTCCATATTTAGTCGTACGTGCTCGCAATGAGAAACTTGCACAACATCTATTGTCCTACCAGCCGGTGGCAGCCGGGCCTCAAGGGAATCTACTGGATATTAAGGTACTCCTTTTAATAGAGCACCGGAGCAAAGCATTAACACTCCGTGAAAACATGTGTCCCTCACATCACCGCCATCCCCTCCGGTTGTCCCGATTTCTGTCACTTCGGGGCCTTTGGTTCCGGACAGTGACATGTGCATACAACTTGTAGATACAATCTAAGCAATAATTATAGAGCTCAAATCTAAGATCATGCCACTCGGGCCCTAGTGACAAGCATTAAACATAACAAGATTGCAGCAACAATAACTTCACAAACTTTATAGATAGACTAATCATAATGTATCATCCATCGGATCCCAACAAACACAACACCGATTACATCGATGAATCTCAATCATGTAAGGCAGCTCATGAGATCATTGTATTGAAGTACATGGGGGAGAGAATACCAACTAGCTACAGCTAGAACCCGTAGTCCATGGGGGAACTACTCACGGAGCATGATGGAGGCGATGGCGTTGATGGAGATGGCTTCCGGGGCACTTCCCCGTCCCGCAGGTGCCGGACAGAGACTTCTGTCCCCCGAATTGGAGTTTCGCGATGGTGGCGGCGCCTGAGTCTTTCTGAGTTTCGCAAGTCGACGGTGTTTTAGGTCGAAAGGGGTTAAATAGGCGAAGAGGCGGCGTCGAGGGGCACCAGGCGCCCTCCTCATAGGCCGGCGCGCCAGGCCTGCCCGCGCCCGGGTGTCGGGGCCCTGGGCCTCCTCTCCGTCTCCCCTTCGGTGTTCTGAGCCTCCCGGGAAAATAAGATCTTTGGCGTTGATTTCACCCAATTCCGAGAATATTGCTCAACAGCCTTTCTGAACCAAAACAGCAGAAAAACAGGAACTGGCACTGGGCATCTTGTTAATAGGTTAGTTCCGGAAACGCATAAAAACATCATAAAGTGCAAGCAAAACATGTAAGTATTGTCATAAAACAAGCATGGAACGACAGAAATTATGGATACGTCGGGGACGTATCAGCATCCCCAAGCTTAGTTCCTGCTCGTCCCGAGCAGGTAAACGATAAAAAGAATAATTTCTGTAGTGACATGCTACTTACATATCCTTGATCATACTATTACAAAGCATATTAAATGAATGAAGTGACTCAAGGCAATGATCTATAGTTGCTAACAAATAGATAACATATAGCAAAACTTTTCATGAAGAGTACTTTCAAGACAAGTATCAAAAGTTTTGCACAAGAGTTAACTCATAAAGCAATAAGTTCAAAGTAAAGGCATCGAAGCAACACAAGGGAAGATATAAGTTTCAGCGGTTGCTTTCAACTTGTAACATGCATATCTCATGGATAATTGTCAACACAAAGTAATATGATGAATGCAAATAAGCAAGTATGTAAGAATCAATGCACAGTTGACACAAGTGTTTGCTTATAAGATGGAAGGAAGTAGGTAAACTGACTCAACATAAAGTAAAAGAATGGCCCTTCAAAGAGGAAAGCATCGATTGCTATATTTGTGCTAGAGCTTTGGTTTTGAAAACATAAAGAGAGCATAAAAGTAAAGTTTTGAGAGGTGTTTGTTGTTGTCAACGAATGGTAGTGGGCACTCTAACCCCCTTGCTAGACAAACCTTCAAGAGCGGCTCCCATGAATTATTTTTATTTTTGGGTGGCACTCCTTCCAACCTTTCTTTCACAAACCATGGCTAACCGAATCCTCGGGTGCCTGCCAACAATCTCATACCATGAAGGAGTGCCCTTTTATTTTAGTTTTATTATGATGACACTCCTCCCCACCTTTGCTTACACAAGCCATGGCTAACCGAATCCTCGGGTGCCGTCCAACAATCACAAACCATGGAGGAGTGTCTATTTTTGTTAATTAATTTGGGACTGGGAATCCCATTGCCAGCTCTTTTTGCAAAATTATTGGATAAGCGGATGAAGCCACTAGTCCATTGGTGAATGTTGCCCAACAAGATTGAAAGATAAACACCACATACTTCCTCATGAGCTATTAAACATTGACACAAATCAGAGGTAATAAATTTTGAATTGTTTAAAGGTAGCACTCAAGCAATTTACTTTGGAATGGCAGAAAATACCACATAGTAGGTAGATATGGTGGACACAAATGGCATAGTGGTTGGCTCAAGGATTTTGGATGCATGAGAAGTATTCCCTCTCGATACAAGGCTTAGGCTAGCAAGGTTATTTGAAGCAAACACAAGTATGAACCGGTACAGCAAAACTTACATAAGAACATATCGCAAGCATTATAATACTCTACACTGTCTTCCTTGTTGCTCAAACACTTTTACCAGAAAATATCTAGACCTTAAGAGAGATCAATTATGCAAACCAATTTTAACAAGCTCTACGGTAGTTCTCCACTAATAGGTTTAAACTACATGCAAAAACTTATGATCTACTTGAGAGCTCAAAACAATTGCCAAGTATCAAATTATCCAAGACATATGAGGCATTTTCTTTTCCCAACCAAATAAAGATAAATATTGTAGCTTCCAACTTTTATTCATTGAACATTAAAAGTAAAACGAAGAACAAGTGTTCATATGAAAAAGCGGAGCGTGTCTCTCTCCCAAACATGGATTGCTAGGATCCGAATTTATTCAAACATAAACAAAACGAAAAATAAACACACAGACGCTCCAAGTAAAGCACATATGATGTGACTGAATAAAAATATAGTTTCAGGGGAGGAACCTGATAAGTTGATGAAGAAGGGGATGCCTTGGGCATCCCCAAGCTTAGACGCTTGAGTCTTCTTGAAATATGCAGGGATGAACCACGGGGGCATCCCCAAGCTTAGACTTTTCACTCTTCTTTATCATATATCATCCTCCTCTCTTGACCCTTGAAAACTTCCTTCACAACAAACTTCTCATAAACTTCATTAGAGGGGTTAGTACTCAAAAAATTTGAATCCACCTTGGTCCTGTAGTGGCAGATTGCAAGAACTCAATAAAACATTAGCTACAGCTCTCTATGTCTAGAAAAGCTCGCTTAAAGTCCACAAGAGACAATGCAAAAAACAGAGACAGAATCTGCCAAAACAGAACAGCCAGTAAAGACGAATTTTAATAAAATACTTCCGTTGCTCAAATCAGAAAACTCAAAACTAATGAAAGTTGTGTACATATCTGAGGAACACGCACGTAAATTGGCATATTTTTATGATTTTTCTACAGAGAAAACAGCCCAGATTCGTGACAGATAGAAATCTGTTTCTGCGCAGAAATCCAAATCTAGCATCAACCTTCGATTAGAGGCTTCACTTGGTACAACAAAACACAAAACTAAGATAAGGAGAGGTTGCTACAGTAGTAAACAACTTCCAAGACACAAATATAAAACAAAGTACTGTAGCAAAATAACACATGGGTTATCTCCCAAGAAGTTCTTTCTTTATAGCCATTAAGATGGGCTCAGCAGTTTTAAATGATGCACTCGCAAGAAATAGTATTTGAAGCAAAAGAGAGCATCAAAAAGCAAATTCAAAACACATTTAAGTCTCACATGCTTCCTATGGAAAGGAATCTTGTACACGAATAAGTTCATGAAGAACAAAGTGACAAGCATAAGTAGATAGAACAAGTGTAACTTCAGCAATTTCAGCACATAGAGAGGTGTATTAGTACCATGAAAATTTCTACAACCATATTTTCCTCTCTCATAATAATTTTCAGTAGCTTCATGAACAAACTCAACAATATAACTATCACATGCAGCATACTTTTCATGATTTCCAAACACATAATTTTTATCAAGTTCAAGAATAGTGGAATTAAAACTTTCAAACTTACTTTTATTAATAATATAACAAGGTAGGTGATCAATCTCAATAGATATGGGACTCATAGAATAAGTCAAGAACTCTCCAATCCAATTTTCATTAGTAGTACAATTAATATTATCAAGTAACATAGGACCATCATCTAGAGCTTTATCATAAACATTTGCTAAGCAAAATTCTTTAGTACCATGCATTTCGACATCAGGCACAAACAAAGCATTATCATAAGATTTATCAAAGTAGCATGGATTATCATATATAACAGTAGCATAATCATTCTCACAAGTATTACTCATAGGTACTATTTCAAGAGAATCCACAGGAACATAACATTCAACCTCTTTCGGTAAGCATGGAGGACAATCAAATAGTGTAAGAGATAAAGAGTTACTCTCATTAGAAGGTTGACATGGGTAGCTAATCCATTCTTCCTCCTTTTGTTCGTCGCTCTCCTCTTCTTTTTCATCCAATGAGCTTTCAGGTTCATCAATTTCCTCCTCTTTTTCATCCAATGAGCTTTCAGGTTCATCAATTTCTTCTTCCACCGGTTCCTCCAAATTGTGAGTGCATTCTTGTGCATTAATGTGTCTCTCTTTATAATCAAGGATATAAGGATTCCTACTGTAGCATTCTATACAAGAATTAAGGATAGTAGAGACATAATCTTTAAGGTCCTTACAAATAGCACAAGTTTCATAATTCTCAACCATGAAGGATTCTATCTCGGAGGCTCCCATAAATAAGACAAATTGTTCTACCTCTTCGAACCCATAATGAATATAGCAATTCCGATTATAGTTCTTAATTAAAAATTCCTCACTAGAGCCACATTGAAATTTAAGATGTTTAGTATCATGTTGAGAGCAACAGTTTATATCATGGCGTCTAAGCAAGATTCTAGCCATTGTATTCAATTTTTCTATCATAGCACTCATTATTTTACCAGTTCTTGATTCTCTATAATTATTATAACATTCTATAAGATCCAAGTAGGTTGTTGGTTCTCCCATAACAGCAGTTTTTAATTTTTAGGTTTTTCAAATTTTTATGGATTTTTGGGTATATAGGGAAAATAAAACAAGACAAAAAGAAACTAAACAAAAGTAAACTAAGCAAAATAAAACTAGACAGAAATAAACTAAGCACAAATAAACTAGATAGAAATAAACTAAGCACAAATAAACTAGATAGAAATAAACTAGCAAGACAAAATAAAATAAAAGCAGAGAGAGAGGTGGAGTGTACTCCCCAGGTGAACTTATGAGTAGAGCTATGCTCCCCGGCAACGGCGCCAGAAAATAGTCTTGATGACCCACAAGTATAGGGGATCGCAACAGTCTTCGAGGGAAGTAAAACCCAAATTTATTGATTCGACACAAGGGGAGGTAAAGAATACAAATAAGCCTTAACAACTGAGTTGTCAATTCAGCTGCACCTGGAAAAGCACTAGCAACAGGGGTGATGTGAAAGTAGCAGTAATATGAGAGCAGTAGTAACACTAACACAGCAGCAGTAGTAGTAATATGAGAGCAATGGTACCAGAAAATAGTTGACATGTAGAACGAGTATATGATGATGAAAGATGGACCGGGGTTCCCAGCTATCTACACTAGTGGTAACTCTCCAATAACAAGTGACAAGTGTTGGGTGAACAAATTACAGTTGGGCAATTGATAGGATTGATAAGGCATTAAGAAAGAACATCAATTCATTAATCATGTAGGCATGTTTTCCATATTTAGTCGTACGTGCTCGCAATGAGAAACTTGCACAACATCTATTGTCCTACCAGCCGGTGGCAGCCGGGCCTCAAGGGAATCTACTGGATATTAAGGTACTCCTTTTAATAGAGCACCGGAGCAAAGCATTAACACTCCGTGAAAACATGTGTCCCTCACATCACCGCCATCCCCTCCGGTTGTCCCGATTTCTGTCACTTCGGGCCTTTGGTTCCGGACAGTGACATGTGCATACAACTTGTAGATACAATCTAAGCAATAATTATAGAGCTCAAATCTAAGATCATGCCACTCGGGCCCTAGTGACAAGCATTAAACATAACAAGATTGCAGCAACAATAACTTCACAAACTTTATAGATAGACTAATCATAATGTATCATCCATCGATCCCAACAAACACAACACCGATTACATCAGATGAATCTCAATCATGTAAGGCAGCTCATGAGATCATTGTATTGAAGTACATGGGGAGAGAATACCAACTAGCTACAGCTAGAACCCGTAGTCCATGGGGGAACTACTCACGGAGCATGATGGAGGCGATGGCGTTGATGGAGATGGCTTCCGGGGCACTTCCCCGTCCCGGCAGGGTGCCGGGACAGAGACTTCTGTCCCCCGAATTGGAGTTTCGCGATGGTGGCGGCGCCCCTGGAGTCTTTCTGGAGTTTCGTCAAGTCGTACGGTGTTTTTAGGTCGAAAGGGGTTAAATAGGCGAAGAGGCGCGGAGGGGCACCAGGGCGCCCTCATAGGCCGGCGCGGCCAGGGCCTGCCCGCGCGGCCTTGTGGTATCCCCTGGCCTCCTCCCATCTCCCTTCGGTGTTCTGGAGCCTCCCGGAAAATAAGATCTTTGGCGTGATTTCGTCCAACCCGAGAATATTGCCCGAACAGCCTTTCTGGAACCAAAAACAGCAGAAAAGGAACCGCACTGTGGCATCTTGTTAATAGGTTAGTTCCGGAAAACGCATAAAAACATCATAAAGTGCAAGCAAAACATGTAAGTATTGTCATAAAACAAGCATGGAACGACAGAAATTATGGATACGTCGGGGACGTATCAATAAGCCACGACCAGCATTTATCAGCAAATAGTCGGATCAACAACTGCAAGGGAGGCCGATTCCAGCAATCGGCTAAAATCATTCTCACCACACTTGCTAGTTGCTGTGCTATTTAGCATGGTGAGTGGTGTGACAGGATTATAGTTGGCTGGAAAGCCGATATCTTCAATCACTTGAAGGATTCGGCTCGGGGGGCATACACACGGAGAAGGTTCAAGGCCACGAAGTATGTACCCAGGAGGAGCCGATTCATGAAATCGATCGGCTAATAAAAAATCGAGAATAGAAAATTTTTAAGCACAGCCGATGCTCGGACATCGACTCTAGAATTGCAGAGCTTCAACTGCCATTTTGATGAGCCAACTGCACCCTTGACCTGAAGGCAAGACAACGTCACGACTGGCCAGAGCTTCAACTGCAGCGTCATTGGGATGTGGAGCTGGATTTCTTCAAGGATGTTCTTCACCTCCTCAGAGTTTTCGACCAATGTCTCAATGGGTGAAGAAAGCAGAGCTTTGAAGCATTGGAGTTCATCACAACCCTGACAAACAACAAGAGCAGCATAAGCATGCAGATCAGGGTAAGGGCGAGCCCAACAAGGGGAGCATACCTCTCCTAGGACCATGGGAACATCCGATTGGCGTTTCTGCCTGGGGTTTGACCAGGGTGGCGACTTGGTCGACGTCACCTTTAGTGGTTGTTATGTCCAGAGTTGTGGAGGGCATCCGAACTTCATCAACATCCCCAATGAAAGTTTCATCAATCCGCACAGAAGATGGTGAGCCGGTCTGAGCAGCAAAGCACAAGAATTAAGCTAGGAGGAGTTGAAGAGCCATTACATGTGAAGCTTCTTGGTTCGAGAAAGGGGTGCTGATCCTCCCGAGCCCTCTTGGGGCATCGTCTCTTTATGCGTAAACTTCCCTGCCATGAGCGGGAGGGGCAGCAGGTTCAGAAGCCGATGGTAGCACATCTGGCTGGGTTTGCATGGTGGTGTCCTCAGAGGTGCCCGAGCTTGAGCTTCGTCGGCTGGACTGCGTCTCCCCGCTGATATTATCTTCAGTAAGCTTTCTTGAGCTGGCACAGGGTTGTTGCCTTTCAAAGTTTTCCTGGCAGCTACCTTTCTCACTGCTGTTCTCGCCCTGACTGAGGCTCGGGGGGCAGCTAGCACTGAAGATTCTTTGCTCTTGGGAGCCGATTTTGTTGAAATCGGCTGCCTCTGCATCACAACCTTGTTGTAAGATGATGAGTTCTGGCAGAAGAAAACCACCAGAGTTGATGGGAGGAATTTGAAGAGGGAGCCATCATCATGGATATGCTCTGGGCCATGTTGTTGCTGCAAAGAAACAGAGCAGGGTTATAAACATCACTGTGAACTATCACAATGTATTTGTGGACAAGTGGTACCTGCTCTGCAGAAGTATCAGTTTCAGCATCAAGTTGTTTCAGCAACGGTTCTAAAGTTCTCCTGAAGGCATGAATTCAGGAGTTTTGCCGTTAAATCTAACATTAAGCTCAGGTGGTTTGGAGTCCAAGATCTGGGGTTCGCGCGGCTGCGGACTGGACCTGTTCGATTGGAAATTTGGGATCTGAATTTGAGCAAAGGTTGCAGGGTATCGTCTGAGGGGATAACTGATTTGACCTGCCTTGCAAGTTATCGTGAAGGACTGATGCGTTGCCATCGGCTCATTGAGCATTGATCAAGTTAACAATCGGCAAAGTCAGGATGAGGGGAAATCGGCTAAATCAACATGAAAGAAATCGGCAAAATCGAATTGAAGGAAATTCTTCATTGATAATAAGATTTCTTACATAAAAGAGCTGATTGCTCTCAAAAGGAAGAACTAGGGGACACATTGTCCCATCTACTACTATTGATCCTATGCTAAGGATCCTATCTACGGGTCGTCGCTGCCCTCGTCGTCACCGTCGTCGCCGCTGTCGGCGCTACTTCCGGCGGGCTCGTCGTCGCTGCTGCCGCGGCCGCCGGCAGGGCCCTCGTTGTCCTCATCCTCCTCGTCAGCATCGTCGTCGTCAAGTCGCCGAGGTTGCCCGGCCAGGGCAAAGCGCTTGGCCGGCGGCTCGTCGGAGGAGGTGTCGTCCTCCTCCTCTTCTCCTCCTCCTCCTCCTCGAAGGAGGTGAAGTCGTCCCAGGAGAGGCGATCGTCATCGCTCTCCTCCTCCGTTTCCCCGTCGGCGAGGAAGCGGAGGTCGCTCTCCCCGTCGGTCGAGGACTTGTCGTCCTCAGACCAGACGGAGAAGTCGTGGCTGGCCTCGTCCCCGTCTTCTAGGGCCCGGCGAATGTGGTCCGCCATTGGGACCCACTCCGGCGTCGGCTCGCGGAGGGGGAGGATTGGACGGAAAGACCCGACGAAGAAGAAGAGGAAGAAGAGGAAGACATGGTGGCAGAGGAGGGTTTTTGGAGTGCTAATGCGAAGGGGACGAAGAAGGGAACTGCAAGAAGTGGCTAAATAAAAGGGGATATAGCGGAGATTTAATGCTTAAGCAGTTTTCGAGGATGTGGTGCCACAACTGTCAAATCGTGCAGAAGTTGAGAAGGCAAGGCATCATGATGAAGAATACTGCGCCGGTTCTGCTTTGCCACGACATGACCCTTCGAAGGAAAACAGAGTGGTTTTGAAATTATCATTGCCAAAACCAGGGGGCATGTGTTATCACCAGATTTTGGCCAAATCAGGAGATGGGCCGTAAGTGAAGATGGGCTTGAAGGATATACGCGTGGAGCATCTTTGAAGCGGCCTTGCACGAAGAGTTTGGGCTTAATTGCCCGTGTATCTGTAATATAGTAGATCGCATCTTAGTTTAGAATTAAAAGATAGAGTTTAACCCGTGCACGGTTAGGTGCACGCCCGAATTAGAAAGTCCCTTGGACTATAAATATGTATCTAGGGTTATCGAAAAAGGAGGACAATCACGTTCACAACAAACACAAATCAGGCGCATCGCCACCCCTACTTTCGAGGGTTTCTTCCGGGTAAGCATCATGCTGCCTAGATCGCATCTTGCGATCTAGGCAGTACGCGTTTATTCGTTACCTTGTGTTGCTCGTGCTGAAGCGTTGTTGATGGCGAGTAACACTATTTATCATAGGTGTTTTGGGGCTGGCATGGATGCTTTTCTTATACATGCTTGCTTAGCTATGCTGCCCCACGATATCTAGCTGCCCTTACACCTACCTAGGTGTAAGGGCAACACCTTGCTTGTTCGTTATTTAGTAGATCCAATCCGTTATAGTTGCTCCTTGATTCTTCAAGGATTGGTTTAATATCTGTATGATTGGGCCTTGTAAACGGGTTGAACGATCCGGTAGTATGTAAGGCATGGTTTGTTAATCCTGATACGTCTCCAACGTATCGATAATTTCTTATGTTCCATGCTACTTTATTGATGATACCTACATGTTTTATGCACATTATATGTCATATTTATGCATTTTCTGGAACTAACCTATTAACAAGATGCCGAAGAGCCAGTTGCTGTTTTCTGCTGTTTTTGGTTTCAGAAATCCTAGTAAGGAAATATTCTCGGAATTGGACGAAATCTTCGCCCAGGGTCCTATTTTTGCACGGAGCTTCCAGAAGACCGAAGAGGGAAGGAAGTGGGGCCACGAGGCGGCGACACCATAGGGCGGCGCGGCCCAGGCCCTGGCCGCGCGGCCTGTGGTGTGGGCCCCGCGCCGCCTCTGACCTACCCTTCCGCCTACTTAAAGCCTCCGTCGCGAAACCCCAGTAGAGAGCCACGATACGGAAAACCTTCCAGAGACGCCGCCGCCGAATCCCATCTCGGGGGATTCAGGAGATCGCCTCCGGCACCCTGCCGGAGAGGGGATTCATCTCCGGAGGACTCTTCATCGCCATGATCGCTCCGGAGTGATGAGTGAGTAGTTCACCCCTGGACCATGGGTCCATAGCAGTAGCTAGATGGTCGTCTTCTCCTTGTTGTGCTTCATTGTTGGATCTTGTGAGCTGCCTAACATGATCAAGATCATCTATCTGTAATACTATATGTTGTGTTTGTCGGGATCCGATGGATAGAGAATACTATGTTATGGTGATTATCAATCTATTGTTTATGTGTTGTTTATGATCTTGCATGCTCTCCGTTATTAGTAGAGGCTCTGGCCAAGTTTGTGCTCTTAACTCCAAGAGGGAGTATTTATGCTCGATAGTGGGTTCATGCCTTCATTGACACCTGGGACAGTGACAGAAAGTTCTAAGGTTGTGATGTGCTGTTGCCACTAGGGATAAAACATTGATTCTATGTCTAAGGATGTAGTTGTCGATTACATTACGCACCATACTTAATGCAATTGTCTGTTGCTTAGCAACTTAATACTGAATGGGGTTCGGATGATAACCTGAAGGTGGACTTTTTAGGCATAGATGCAGTTGGATGGCGGTCTATGTACTTTGTCGTAATGCCCAATTAAATCTCACTATATTTATCATATCATGTATATGCATTGTTATGCCCTTCTCTATTTGTCAATTGCCCGACTGTAATTTGTTCACCCAACATGCTTTTATCTTATGGGAGAGACACCTCTAGTGAACTGTGGACCCCGGTCCTATTCTTTACATAGCATACAATCTACTGCAATTGTGTTTTACTGTTTTCTTGCAAACAATCATCTTCCACTCGATACGTTTAATCCTTTGTTACAGCAAGCCGGTGAGATTGACAACCTCACTATTTCGTTGGGGCAAAGTACTTTGGTTTTGTTGTGCAGATTCCACGTTGGCGCCGGAATCCCTGGTGTTGCGCCGCATCACATTTCGCGACCATCAACCTTCAACATGCTTCTTGGCTCCTCCTGGTTCGATCAACCTTGGTTTCTTTCTGAGGGAAACTTGCCACTGTGCGCATCATACCTTCCTCTTGGGGTTCCCAACGGACGTGTACATCTACGCGCATCAAGCCTCTTTTCTGGCGCCGTTGCCGGGGAGATCAAGACACGCTGCAAGGGGAGTCTCCACTTCTCAATCTCTTTACTTTGTTTTTGTCTTGCTTTATTTTATTTACTACTTTGTTTGCTGCACCTAAACAAAACACAAAAAAATTAGTTGCTAGTTTTACTTTATTTACTGTCTTGCTCTCTATATCAAAAACACAAAAAAATTAGTTACTTGCATTTACTTTATCTAGTTTGTTTTATTTACTGTTGCTAAAATGAATACTCCTGAAAATACTAAGTTGTGTGACTTCACAAATGCAAATAATAATGATTTCCTATGCACACCTATTGCTCCACCTGCTACTACAGCAGAATTCTTTGAAATTAAACCTGCTTTACTAAATCTTGTCATGAGAGATCAATTTTCTGGTGTTAGTTCTGATGATGCTGCTGCCCATCTCAATAATTTTGTTGAACTTTGTGAAATGCAAAAGTATAAGGATGTAGATGGTGATATTATTAAATTGAAAGTGTTTCCTTTCTCATTAAGAGGAAGAGCTAAAGATTGGTTGCTATCTTTGCCTAAGAATAGTATTGATTCATGGACTAAATGCAAGGATGCTTTTATTGGTAGATATTATCCTCCCGCTAAAATTATATCTTTGAGAAGTAGCATAATGAATTTTAAGCAATTAGATACTGAACATGTTGCTCAAGCATGGGAGAGAATGAAAACTTTGGTAAAGAATTGCCCAACCCATGGACTGACTACTTGGATGATCATCCAAACCTTCTATGCAGGACTAAATTTTTCTTCGCGGAATTTATTGGATTCAGCTGCTGGAGGTACCTTTATGTCCATCACTTTGGGGGCGGCTACAAAACTTCTTGATGATATGATGATGAATTACTCTGAATGGCACACGGAAAGAGCTCCACAAGGTAAGAAGGTAAATTCTGTTGAAGAAACCTCTTCCTTGAGTGATAAGATTGATGTGATTATGTCTATGCTTGTGAATGGTAGATATAATGTTGATCCAAATAATGTTCCTTTAGCTTCATTGGTTGCTCAAGAAGAAAATGTTGATGTGAATTTCATTAAAAATAATAATTTCAACAACAATGCTTATAGGAACAACTATGGTAATAACTATAGGCCATATCCTTCTGCTAATGGTAATGGTTATGGTAATTCTTATGGGAATTCTTACAACAATAATAGGAGTGTACCCTGGTCTTGAAGCTATGCTTAAAGAATTTATTAGTACACAAACTGCTTTTAACAAATCTGTTGAGGAAAAGCTTGATAAAATTGATACTATTGCTTCTAGAGTTGATAGGCTTGCCTCTGATGTTAATCTTTTAAAATTGAAAGTTATGCCTAATAATGATATTGATAATAAGATTACTACTACAGCAAATGCCATCCAAGTTAGAATTAATGAGAATATAAGATTAATGGCTGAACTGCGTGCTAGGTGGGATAGAGAAGAAAATGAAAAACTAGCTAAAGAGAATAATGTAGCTAAAGTTTGGACTATTAGCACCACTAGTAATGCTAATTCTTCACATGTTGCTGCACCTCCTATTATCAATGGTAAAATAATTGGTGTTGGCAATGTTTCTACTCCTAGTGCAAAGCGTACAAAACTGCCTGAAATTGCTAAAACTGCTGAAACTGCTTGTGATAAAACTGCTGAAATTTTTTCCAACCTTGGGAACAATGATCCAATTGTTGTAGCTCATAATGATTTAGATTTTGATGATTGCCACATCTCTGAAGTTATAAAGTTCTTACAAAAACTTGCTAAAAGTCCTAATGCTAGTGCTATAAATTTAGCCTTTACAAAACATATTACAAATGCTCTCATAAAAGCTAGAGAAGAGAAACTAAAACTTGAAACTTCTATTCCTAGAAAGTTAGAAGATGGTTGGGAGCCCATCATTAAAATGAAATTCAATGACTTTGAATGTAATGCTTTATGTGATCTTGGTGCAAGTATTTCTGTTATGCCTAAAAAGATTTATGATATGCTTGACTTGCCACCATTGAAGAATTGTTATTTGGATGTTAATCTTGCCGATAATGTTAAAAAGAAACCTTTGGGGAGGATTGATAATGTGCGCATTACGGTTAACAATAACCTTGTCCCCGTTGATTTTGTTGTTTTGGATATCGAATGCAATGCATCTTGTCCTATTGTGTTGGGAAGACCTTTTCTTCGAACCGTTGGTGCTGTTATTGATATGAGGGAAGGTAATATTAAATATCAATTTCCTCTCAAGAAAGGTATGGAACACTTCCCTAGAAAGAGAATGAAGTTGCCTTTTGATTCTATTATTAGAACAAGTTATGATGTTGATGCTTCTACTCTCGATGTTACTTGATTTGCACTTTCCGCGCCTAGCTGAAAGGCGTTAAAGAAAAGCGCTTATGGGAGACAACCCATGTTTTTACTACAGCAATTTTTTGTTTTGTTGAGTCTTGGAAGTTGTTTACTACTGTAGCAACCTCTCCTTATCATGTTTTTTTACCAAGTAAAGTTTCTATGTCAAAGTTGATGTTATATTTGGGATCGCTGCGCAGAAACAGCATTGCTGTCTGTCACGAATCTGGGCACAGGCCTCTGTAGAAAATTAGAAAAAATCTGCCAATTTACTAGCGTGATCCTCAGATATGTACGCAACTTTCATTAGTTTTGAGTTTTTCCATTTGAGCAAGTCTGGTGCCAGCTTTAAATTCGTCTTTACGGACTGTTCTGTTTTTGACAGATTCTGCGCATTGCCTCTTTTGCTATGTTGGATTTATTTCTTTGATCCATTAATGTCCAGTAGCTTTATGCAATGTCCAGAAGTGTAAAGAATGATTGTGCCACCTCTGAACATGTGAATTATTAATTGTGCACTAACCCTCTAATGAGTTTGCTTGAAGTTTGGTGTGAAGGAAGTTTTCAAGGGTCAAGAGAGGAGAATGATATACTATGATCAAGAGGAGTGAAAGCTCTAAGTTTGGGGATGCCCCCGTGGTTTACCCCTGCATATTTTAAGAATACTCAAGCGTCTAAGCTTGGGGATGCCCAAGGCATCCCCTTCTTCATCGACAACATCATCAGGTTCCTCCCCTGAAACTATATTTTTATTCAATCACATCTTGTGTTCTTTACTTGGAGCATCGGTTTGTTTTTGTTTTTGTTTTTGTTTGAATAAAATGGATCCTAGCATTCACTTTGTGGGAGAGAGACACGCTCCGCTGTTGCATATGGACAAATATGTCCTTAGGCTTTACTCATAATGTTCAAGGCGAAGTTTCTTCTTCGTTAAATTGTTATATGGTTGGAATTGGAAAATGCTACATGTAGTAATTCTAAAATGTCTTGGATAATGTGATACTTGGCAATTGTTGTGCTCATGTTTAAGCTCTTGCATCATATGTTTTGCACCCATTAATGAAGAAATACATAGAGCTTGCTAAAATTTGATTTGCATATTTGGTCTCTCTAAGGTCTAGATAATATCTAGTATTGAGTTTTGAACAACAAGGAAGACGGTGTAGAGTCTTATAATGTTTACAATATGTCTTTTATGTGAGTTTTGCTGCACCTGTTCATCCTTGAGTTTGCTTCAAATAACCTTACTAGCCTAAACCTTGTATCGAGAGGGAATACTTCTCATGCATCCAAAATCCTTGAGCCAACCACTATGCCATTTGTGTCCACCATACCTACCTACTACATGGTATTTCTCCGCCATTCCAAAGTAAATTGCTTGAGTGCTACCTTTAAAATTCCATCATTCACCTTTGCAATATATAGCTCATGGGACAAAATAGCCTTAAAAACTATCGTAGTATTGAATATGTACTTATGCACTTTATCTTTTATTAAGTTGCTTGTTGTGCGATAACCATGCTTCTGGGGAACGCCATCAACTATTGTTGAATATCATGTGAGTTGCTATGCATGTCCGTCTTGTCTGAAGGATCTATCATTTTAGTGGTTGGAGCATGCAAAATTGTTAGAGAAGAACATTGGGCCGCTAACTAAAGCCATGAATCATGGTTGAAGTTTCAGTTTTGGACATATATCCTCAATCTCATATGAGAATAATAATTGTTGCTACATGCTTATGCATTTAAAGAGGAGTCCATTATCTGTTGTCCATGTTGTCCCGGTATGGATGTCTAAGTTGAGAATAATCAAAAGCGAGAAATCCAAAATGCGAGCTTTCTCCTTAGACCTTTGTACAGGCGGCATGGAGGTACCCCTTTGTGACACTTGGTTGAAACATGGCATGCAAAGATCCGGTAGTCCAAGCTAAGTAGGACGAGGTGCGGACACTATTAGTATACTATGCATGAGGCTTGCAACTTGTAAGATATAATTTACATAACTCATATGCTTTATTACTACCGTTGACAAAATTGTTTCATGTTTTCAAAATAAAAGCTCTAGCACAAATACAGCAATCGATGCTTTCCTCTTTGAAGGACCTTTCTTTTACTTTTATTGTTGAGTCAGTTTACCTATCTCCTTCCACCTAAGAAGCAAACACTTGTGTGAACTGTGCATTGATTCCTACATACTTGCATATTGCACTTGTTATATTACTTTATGTTGACAATATCCATGAGATATACATGTTATAAGTTGAAAGCAACCGCTGAAACTTAATCTTCCTTTGTGTTGCTTCAACACCTTTACTTTGATTTATTGCTTTATGAGTTAACTCTTATGCAAGACTTATTGATGCTTGTCTTGAAGTACTATTCATGAAAAGTCTTTGCTATATGATTCACTTGTTTACTCATGTCATTACCATTGTTTTGATCGCTGCATTCATTACATATGTTTACAAATAGTATGATCAAGATTATGATGGCATGTCAATTCAGAAATTATCTTTGTTATCGTTTTACCTGCTCGGGACGAGCAGAACTAAGCTTGGGGATGCTGATACGTCTCCAACGTACCGATAATTTCTTATGTTCCATGCTACTTTATTGATGATACCTACATGTTTTATGCACATTATATGTCATATTTATGCATTTTCTGGAACTAACCTATTAACAAGATGCCGAAGAGCCAGTTGCTGTTTTCTGCTGTTTTTGGTTTCAGAAATCCTAGTAAGGAAATATTCTCGGAATTGGACGAAATCTTCGCCCAGGGTCCTATTTTTGCACGGAGCTTCCAGAAGACCGAAGAGGGAAGGAAGTGGGGCCACGAGGCGCCGACACCATAGGGCGGCGCGGCCCAGGCCCTGGCCGCGCCGGCCTGTGGTGTGGGCCCTCGCGCCGCCTCTTGACCTACCCTTCCGCCTACTTAAAGCCTCCGTCGCGAAAACCCCAGTACCGAGAGCCACGATACGGAAAACCTTCCAGAGACGCCGCCGCCGCGAATCCCATCTCGGGGGATTCAGAGATCGCCTCCGGCACCCTGCCGGAGAGGGGATTCATCTCCCGGAGGACTCTTCATCGCCATGATCGCCTCCGGAGTGATGAGTGAGTAGTTCACCCCTGGACCATGGGTCCATAGCAGTAGCTAGATGGTCGTCTTCTCCTTGTTGTGCTTCATTGTTGGATCTTGTGAGCTGCCTAACATGATCAAGATCATCTATCTGTAATACTATATGTTGTGTTTGTCGGGATCCGATGGATAGAGAATACTATGTTATGGTGATTATCAATCTATTGTTTATGTGTTGTTTATGATCTTGCATGCTCTCCGTTATTAGTAGAGGCTCTGGCCAAGTTTGTGCTCTTAACTCCAAGAGGGAGTATTTATGCTCGATAGTGGGTTCATGCCTTCATTGACACCTGGGACAGTGACCGAAAGTTCTAAGGTTGTGATGTGTTGTTGCCACTAGGGATAAAACATTGATTCTATGTCTAAGGATGTAGTTGTCGATTACATTACGCACCATACTTAATGCAATTGTCTGTTGCTTAGCAACTTAATACTGAATGGGGTTCGGATGATAACCTGAAGGTGGACTTTTTAGGCATAGATGCAGTTGGATGGCGGTCTATGTACTTTGTCGTAATGCCCAATTAAATCTCACTATATTTATCATATCATGTATATGCATTGTTATGCCCTTCTCTATTTGTCAATTGCCCGACTGTAATTTGTTCACCCAACATGCTTTTATCTTATGGGAGAGACACCTCTAGTGAACTGTGGACCCCGGTCCTATTCTTTACATAGTATACAATCTACTGCAATTGTGTTTTACTGTTTTCTTGCAAACAATCATCTTCCACTCGATACGTTTAATCCTTTGTTACAGCAAGCCGGTGAGATTGACAACCTCACTGTTTCGTTGGGGCAAAGTACTTTGGTTTTGTTGTGCAGATTCCACGTTGGCGCCGGAATCCCTGGTGTTGCGCCGCATCACATTTCGTGACCATCAACCTTCAACGTGCTTCTTGGCTCCTCCTGGTTCGATCAACCTTGGTTTCTTTCTGAGGGAAAACTTGCCACTGTGCGCATCATACCTTCCTCTTGGGGTTCCCAACGGACGTGTACATCTACGCGCATCAAATCCTAAGAGGGATGTTCCGGGAATTGGCTTAGTGTTGGTTTTTAGGCCTCTTCTAGGGTTAGCTTTCCTTTATCTTTCGTGTCTATTAGGCTCAACTACGCGCAGGATGTTCCGATCATGCGGTGAAAACCCTAAACTGTCGTAGATTGGTTTAGCTTTATATTGATCAAGCAGGAGCCCCATGTCATCGTTAACCCGACGTAAGCATGGGGCGATCGGCTCTTTGAGCCGATCCACAGGGCAACCTGAGAGCCGATAGGGCTCGTATTTAATGTTTACGTGTCTGCCATGCAGGAAACTAATCGAAGCAATCACCTTCCTGACCAGGTATAGGTCAGGTGGCACGCCCTTGCAACCGCTAGAACGTGTGCCGGAACATTTGCGGGACGACGTCGAGGGACCAGGGCCCCCTGCAGTCTTGGAAGCCTCCCGGCTCTTCGTGTTGCTTAACCACTGCTCGCCGGTGGGTTTTGGCAGGCAACAGTAGCCCCTTGGCAACCCCGGGGCGTGCCACCATAAGCTCTAGATAAAGTGCCAGATGGTTTTCTTAGTCCACCAAGGTGAATGACTGTTTTCCAAGTTCTCAAGGTGGGTCCCTGTCCAAATAGAAGAATATTTCTGAAGAAGTTCAAGCAATCCTGAGAAGAACAAAAGAAAATCTCCAGAAGTTCAAGTGATCTTATAAAGTCCACGGTTGTACAAATAGCTCGTGCAAAGCAACTCTCACAAGAGTAAATATCTTCAAAAGTTCAAAGAAGCAAGTCAAGCAATCCTGGGCAGTAAGGGAACCACTCGAAAGGAGGCGGGAGCAGTCATTCACCACCCCTCAATCAAGGCATGGATTATTTTCGGCCATTTGTCCTAAACCCATTTACCCCAATTTACCTCACGTAAGTCTTTGTGTTCTTGAGGCTCTGGGGGCATGTTGGATTTGTGGGGTTCCACTCGGCACAATGATGGGATAGAATATGATTTTTTGCTGCCTCTCGGAAGCATCCATGAAGCATGTCGTCTCCACACAACACTCTCTCTCTCTCTAAAGGAAACTCAATATTGAGTTGCGACGGTCATGGTCCTTTGACGTTTCCCAATGATGAGTCCTTTGGTAGCCTTTTATGATTACACCACTATGCCTCATGGTTTAAAGAATTTTTTTTAACGTGTTTCAAAACATACCTGCTTGCATATTTTTGGCATTCACAATTGGTGCAGCTATAATCATCATGGCACACACGTTGAACCTGCGCTAAGAAGATGGCTACTGGACCACCATATCAGTGTGTCCATGATACTGCCTATGACCTCACGACATCTAGTGGCTTACGCCAACATCGAATAAACATTGGCGGCTGGGGCAGGCGACATCCATGCTCAGAGGGTGGCCCGATGGCTCCCTGTCATCCGTATATCTCCATCAACCTATGTCATGGTGCTGGGGCAGCAACTTCCATGCGCTGTGGCATCGCCGACGACTTCTCGGCGCTCGATCTTCTACGTCGACCTATTAATGGTGCTGGGGCAGCAACTTCCATGCGTCGTGACATCGCCGATGACTTCTCGGCGCTCCATCTTCTACATCGACCTACATCACGGCACTGGGGGCAGTAACGCCCATGTGCCATGACGCCGTCGGTGACTTCTCGGCGCTCGATCATCGACACCAACCTACACCACGGCACTGGGGGCAGTAACACCCATGCACCATGCCATCGCCGACGACTTCTCGGCGCTCCATCTTCTACCCCGACCCACATCGTGGACCGGGCAGTAACGCCCATACGCCATGACATCGCCGACGACTTCTCGGCGCTCGGTCATCGACACCAATGTACGTAGCGGCAATGGGGCAGCAATACCCATGCGCCGTGACATCGCCGATGACTTCACGACACCTTTATAATCTACATCAACAATATCACGAGCACATGAGTTGGCAACACCTGTGTTTCTATGACGCTGACAGCGCCCCAGCGCCTAGTCTACAATTACAATAACGCCATGGGAAACACCGCCCCTAGGTCATCAACATAGCCGATGGCTACCCCGGCATACTACTGTTCACTTAAATGTGAGCGGTCGATGGCTTTCCGACGCTTCTTCTTTGCATAGGACCACGACAAGGCGGAGGGCTTCTACTGCTTTGTCCGTGCGTCTCTACCAAGTTTATGGGAGCAGTGTAGCGCGCCAGTGCGGCCAGCGTGAATCTGTGAAACCCTTCGACCTAGTCGGCTGGCACTGCAACTGCAAAGCGATCGCGATTAGATTGATAAAATTTCTTCAAGACATGGCATGGTATTTCGCCGTCGAATGAAGGCAATGTGAGGTTGTCTTATTGCCTGGCACCGTGACTGTTTCATGGTCGCAACAAGCCTCCTCACACCCAATGCAAGTGCGGATGAACTTACCTGCACTAGACTATAACGGTTTCTTCTCAAGGAAAATTCGCACTATCGACGTACCTATCGATGGTCTTCTATACAAGATGTTTATGCGGCTGCGCATGGAGGCCTGCGGCCGTGACCACGTCGTTACGGCTATGGAGCCCGCGTCGGTCAGCAGGTAGATGACCCGCGGCACAACCCTAAAATTTCCTCGCGATGTTTTCGCTTGCGTCGTTGCACCCACAGCCTTCATCAACTGGGCGTGTGGCATTCTCATCTTTATATAAAAATGCTTCTGACCAAATGGATAAAATTGGATAGGCGCATGTATAGAGATGCCCTGTATTGCTGGCAGTGCGTCATCTGCACGCCTGCTTCTTTTATTCTTTGCACTCACGCAACGTGAAGGATTAAAAGAAAGCCATGGATTGCCTACATGGTATTTATATGGATGGTATCGCTGGGCGGGCGACTTATAATCTCGTCGACTGTGTTCAGATTAAATCGATCGAAGTACAAAATAATGTCAAACACCACAGCAGTGCTTACGGCTGATCGATTACTTGATCGTTGGACAGCACGCGTTTGGAATTTATGAATATATAAACTCACAGATTTTCCTCACCTTGGCTCTTCACATTGGAGCAGACTAAAAAAAATGAGCTTGCCCGATGGAGCAATGGTCGAGCCGATGGTGCTTTTAGCACCGAGCTCAACAGCGAAGGAACAACCCTGTACAAAAACTGAAAAGATCTTGGCACCTGTCGTCCAGGGCGCCGCAAGCTGATGAAGACCTTTGCAACTATTGTCTTCGCGCTCGAACTTGACTCGGTGTGCGTCGTCATTTGGGATTAGATCTTGCTAAGGTGGTGCCCTCAGACCTCACGGCAATCATCATGTTCTAGCAATTGGACAAATGTGTGTTTTCGCCAAGCAAACTGCAAAGAAAGGCTGCAAACAAAATGCGTCGCTTAAGTTTGTTTTCTCACCAAGTCGAGTTTGATCTGCTTCGCGCTCGAACTCAACTTGGTGAGGGGGGCATTTGTTCGACGTGATTTTGTACCCGGCAAACGAAAATCACGTGGTATTTTTGGGTGTGTAATACACGTAGTATTAGTACACATGACAAGACGGCTGTACAAGTACTTATGGCTGCTTATGCGAATCTCTTATTTAAATGTGTGATGGCTGTACATGCACACCGATCAATCCCTGGCTAGCTCACCATGTATGCACGGGTTGACATACGTGTACACGCGCGTGCACAAGTTATACATCCAGGCTAGGCTAGCTGGAGACCCTAAGTTGCGCGAGCGCCTTGTGCATCATTCACGTCCTTGCGCCAGGCTCGCATCGTGCGCATCCAGTACCTCCCTTGTACCGATCGGCATCTGGTATTTAGCTGATGGATATGGCTCTGATCAACAGCGGGCTGAGATAAGCACGTCTCCCACCGCCAAGCCGTAAAAGAAGCAACGGCTCAACAACTTGAACGATGCCCGCGCCGCGCGTTCCAGTCGGTTCGGCCGGGGCGCTCGTCTATAAAAGGGATGCAGCAATAGCTGAGGGGGACGGACGGTAAACAAGAGGCAGCGAACCACGCGCCTAACAAGAGAAGAAGCTCAGGGAACGGATGAGGCGCCCCATGACGTGAAGACGGAGATGGCCGATTACCGGAGGTCGAGGACGTCAACGACGCGGCGTGACCGGCAGCGATCCTACGTCGCGCCGTGATGCACATGAAGCTAGAAAGGTAGCTGACTAAGCTTGCCGCGACACCAACAGTGAGAAGCCATCACGCCGACGACGCCGGCCATGGCCGTGGAAGCCCTGCTCCACCACACGCCACCTGCAGAGTCCATGGTGACCAAGATCATCTCCATCGCCAAGGACGCCGTCGCCGGGGATTCTCATCCGCTGCCACCGGAGACGGCGGATGACACGCCCAAGCCACGCCATGGAGCAGTGACGCAGATCACACCCATGGACAGATGCTGGCAAGCACCTATACTCCCGTTTGCAGACGGACATGACGCCGTCGCCAACGGCCTCGACGCCGAGCCTGGACAACCAGAAGAATTGTCAATGGAGCTCCATGCCGTCGGCTACAACGCCGATGGTCAGAATCCCTCACGACGACGTGTCAGGCGCGGACGTCGACAGTCTTCTACCATCTAACACTAACACGGCTGCATCTTGTAGCTGTGCGATATTTGCTTTGGTACAGATTGACGTATCATGCAATCCATGGACCTAGAATGTGCTGGCATGCGTGCGTACATGCCGCGCTCGAGTGCTCCTGAAGAAGGCGTCGGTGGTTGGAGCTTCTTCGTGCGTCCACAACCTGGCCCTTCACCTGGACACGACGGCAGCAGCACACGGCGGAGAGAAGAAATGAAGCCAGCGGCTGACGCGGCCACGGAGCCGGGGCAGCGGACGCGCCCCGCAACATGAAGACGTACGGAGGTGTCGCCGATCACTGGCGAACAAGGACTTCAGTGATTGAGGACGTCGGCGACATGACGCGTCCGGCAGCGACCCGATGCCACGCTGTGATGTACATCAAGCGAAGCTCTCCGCGACGCTGACAAGGCAAGCTAGCCATCGCGCCGACGACGCCGACCATGGCCGTGAAGGCCCTGCTCCTCCACGCCACCACAGTCTGTGGCGAACAAGATCATCTCCGTCGACGAGGATGCCACCGCTGGAGCTTCCCATATGCAGCCCATCGGCGTGCACCCGGACTCGAGGACGGAGGCTGTTGGCAAGCGCCGGAACTCCATCTCACCGGTAGGCGTGGCACTGTCGCCAGCGGTCCCGGTGTTGCGCCGGGATGCAAACCTCGAGGGATGGCCATGAAGCTTGACGCCGTCGGCTGCAACGCCGATGATCAGAAGCCCTCACAACTGTATGTACGTGCTTAATGCTTAATGGAGATAAACGTCTCTTCAATCTAAAAGATCAACAACGTGCCCACATGCACGTGTACATGCTGCCACCAGGCGCGCGCGAAGATGGCTACGGTTGAGGGATCAACGACCGGCCCTTCCCGCGACCATGCCGTCACGACGCCATCTCAATTTCTGTCCAAGACTTCGACACCGAGGGCAGCGAAACCCGCACGCCCATGCTCATCAGTGGCTCGACGGGAAATCCACGTCGCCAAGTTCTAGATGGAGAGAATCGGCGCATGCAATTCAGCTAGAAATGATCATGTACATATGTACATAAGGAGCCAATGCATACGCGCTATGGCCCTCTAAATCACACCGGTCAAGGTTTAGACTAATTAACCATTATTTTGTTACATGTATGTGTGTTCTGGTATCAGGTACGAATGGATCCATGCAAGCGGACATGAGCAGACGAAGTCACCACGCCAATGTCCGGAGGTCGTCTCACCATGGACGCCGAGGAGCCAGCTCCGTTGCGCCCGCTGCAAGCTCGACATCCACGCACATCGATCGCCTTCAACGGAGCTTCAACCAGAGACCACATCGACATGCCGGCGCACCTTCATCAGCCCCTCCCATACATGGACACCAACTACATCGACACGAAGATCGTCTTCATCGACTTGCTGGCAAGGCGGCGAGGACGCCAACTACATTGGCACGCTGCCATTCATCTACGCCAAGCGACTACGCTAGTCGAGTCACATGACCACGGCATATCAAGCCTCCATGGGCCCATGCACACCTCCGACATCACAAGATCTACATCGCCAAGTTCATACATCATCGTCATCAAGCATCGCCGCCATGCGACGACGTTTAAGTCTACTCCGACAACCACATCAACCCTCTTCCCCAACATCGGCCTAGCACCGACGAGGCGAAGCCACTTCGCCGACATGTCTTTTCTCCGATGAAGCAAACCATTTCTTGCCGGGCACCGACGAGGCGAAGGCAAGACATCAAGTCCAACACCGACGAGGCGGACACCACCAGGCCTGGCACCGACGAGGCGAAGGCCGCCCATCTGTCTGAGCTGACGAGGCCAGCCATCTTCATCATTGGACATCGACAAGCCCGGAGAGTATGGCTAAACATCACTGGGGCGACAGACGTACCGTCCCGCTTTCCACTCACCATCACATCAACATCGTCTACGCCAAGTGCATGGAGAAGACGAGACTTGAAGACGACGACCATTGCAGCAGCTTAATCGGAGGTGGTCCACGGCGTTGACTCGCGGACGTAATTAATCGGGAGCCTTCCGAGGCCCCATGAACCAGAACACACAATCGCCCAAGTCATATTGGCCGCGCTAGCGGGCCACGGAGCGCATATGTAAAGGGATCTTGTAATTTCATTTCTCCATTGAGAGATTAATAAAAATACATGTTTCCCTATATTTTATTTGTGTACTTATGTACACTGGCACGCCCGCATATTTATTTTCCCCTGGTGCGTAGAGAGATAATATTTAGTCCACTTTTTATTATTTCTCTTGTCAAACAATAGGTGCACTAGTTCGATGAAGAGATAGTAAAACACAGGTGGTATAGATGGTGGTAATATTGCAGGAAGTAAAGCGATGTTTGCAGTATTTGGAAACAAGGCCTAGGGATCCTACTTTTACTAGTGGACACTCTCAACATTGATCACATAATAAATAAATAACTTCTCCTCACTTGTGCTACATTCACACTCTCTTGTTGGATAACAAACACCAGTCATTGTGTAGGAGCTCCCTCAAGCCGGAGTAAACAAGCTCCACAACATTCGGCATTCATATTTAAGTAACCTCTAGAGTGCATAATAGACCATTGCAATTTAGACCGAGTACTAACATAGCATACACACTGTCACCGTTAAGCTATGAAAGGGGGAATAGATCACATCAATACTATAATAGTAATAGTTAACTTCACAACCTACAAGAGATTACAATCATAACCTACGCCAAGTACTACATGATGCACACACTTTCAACATTACATCATGGAGGAGGAATAGACTACTTTAATAACATCACTAGAGTAGCACATAGATTAATAGTGATACAAAGCTCATGATCACATAAAGATCACACCATGGGAGAGAGAGATGAACCACATCGTCCCGGCGGCGTGCCGGAATAGAGACTTCTGTCCCCCGAACTTGACTTCGCGATGGCGGCGGCTGCGTAACTTTTCTCGTCCCGTGGCTTATCTTTTTAGGGTTTTCGAGACGGAGAGTATATATAGGCGAAAGGGCGATGTCGGTGGAGTCCTGGTGGTCCCACACCATAGGGGGCGCGCCCCCCTTGGCCGCGCCGCCCTGTGGGGTGGGGCCCCCAGGGCTCTCTCTGGTGCCTCTCTGGCTCTCTGGAAGCTTCGTGGAAAAATAAGATTCTGGGCGTTGATTTCGTCCAATTCCGAGAATATTTCCTTTTTAGGATTTCTGAAACCAAAAACAACAAAAAACAGGAACTGGCACTTCGGCATGTTGTTAATAGGTTAGTTCCGGAAAATGCATAAAAAGATATAAAGTGTGAACAAAACATGTAGGTATTGTCATAAAACTAGCATGGAACATCAGAAATTATAGATACGCTGGAGACGTATCAAGCATCCCCAAGCTTAGTTCCTACTCGCCCTCGAGTAGGTAAACGATAAAAAGAATAATTTCTGAAGTGACATGCTACCAACATAATCTTGATCAATACTATTGTAAAGCATATGACATGAATGAAGTGATTCAAAGCAATGGTAAAGATGATGATTAAACAACTGAATCATATAGCAAAGACTTTTCATGAATAGTACTTTCAAGACAAGTATCAAAAAGACTTGCATAAGAGCTAACTCATAAAGCAATAGATTCAAAGTAAGAGGTTTCGAAGCAACACAAAGGATGATTAAGTTTCAGCAATTGCTTTCAACTTGTAACATGTATATCTCATGGATAATTGTCAACATAAAGTAATATAACAAGTGCAATAAGCAAACATGTAAGAATCAATGCCCACAGTTGACACAAGTGTTTGCTTGTAGGATAGAAAGAAGTATGTAGACTGACTCAACATAAAGTAAAAGAAAGGCCCTTCACAGAGGGATACATGGATTACTATTTTTGTGCTAGAGCTTTTATTTTGAAAACATAGAAACAATTTTGTCAACGGTAGTAATAATTCATATGTGTTATGTATAAAACTTCCTACAAGTTGCAAGCCTCATGCATCGAATACCAATAGTGCTCGCACCTTGTCCTAATTAGCTTGGATTTACATGGATTATCATTGCATAACATATGTTTCAACCAAGTGTCACAAATGGGTACCTCTATGCCGCCTGTACAAAGGTCCAAGGATATAAATCGCATTTGATTTCTTGTTTTTAATAGATCTCAACTTAGGACATCCATACCGGGACAACACAGAAAACAGATAATGGACTCCTCTTTAATACATAAGCATTCAACAATAGATAATATTCTCATAAGAGATTGAGGATGAATGTCCAAACTGAAAACTTCCACCATGATACATGGCTTTGGTTAGCGGCCCAATGTTCTTCTCTAACATATGCATACTCAAACCATTTGGTCATGATAAATCACCCTTACTTCAGACAAGACAAACATGCATAGCAAATCACATGATATTCAAAAAAGGTGTAAAAAGTTGATGGCGTCCCCAGAAACATGGTTACCGCTCAACAAGCAACTTATAAGAACTAAAATACATAGCTACATATTCATCACCACAATAGTTTTGAAGCTATTTTCCCATGAGCTATATATTGCAAAGACAAAGGAATGAAATTTTAAAGGTAGCACTCAAGTAATTTACTTTGGAATGGCAGAAAAATACCACATCTAGGTAGTTATGGTGGGCACAAATGGCATGGGTTTTGGCACAAAGTGTTTGGATGCACAAGATGCATTTCCTCTCAGTACAAGGCTTTGGCTAGCAAGGTTGTTTGAAGCAAACACAAGTATGAACAGGTACAGCAAAACTTACACAAGAACATATTGCAAGCATTATAAGACTCTACATTGTCTTCCTTGTTGTTCAAACACTTTTACCAGAAAATATCTAGACCTTAGAGAGATCAATCATGCAAACCAAATTTCAACAAGCTCTACGGTAGTTCTCCACTAATAGATTTAAACTACATGATGCAAGAGCTTAAACATGATCTATGAGAGCTCAAAACAATTGCCAAGTATCAAATTATTCAAGACCATATGAAGCATTTTCTGATTTCAACCATATAGCAATTAACGAAGCAGTTTTCAGCCTTCGCCACGAACATTAAAGCAAAACTAAGAACACAAGTGTTCAAATGAAAAAGCGGAGAGTGTATATCTCCAATACAAGGATTGCTGGGATCCAACTTTATTCAAACAAAAACAAAAATAAAAGCAAAAGGACGCTCCAAGTAAAGAACATAAGATGTGATGGAATAAAAATATAGTTTCACTAGAAGTGACCTGATAAGTTGTCGATGAAGAAGGGGATGCCTTGGGCATCCCCAAGCTTAGATGCTTGAATCTTCTTAAATATGCAGGGATGAACCGCGGGGGCATTCCCAAGCTTAGACTTTTCACTCTTCTTGATCATATTGTATCATCCTCTTCTCTTGACCCTTGAAAACTTCCTCCACACCAAACTTTAAGCAAACTCATTAGAGGGTTAGTGCATAATCAAAAATTCATATATTCAGAGGTGACATAATCATTCTTAACACTTCTGGATATTGCACAAAGCTACTGAAAGTTAATGGAACAAAGAAATCCATTCAACATAGCAAAAGAGGCAATGCGAAATAAAAGGCAGAATCTGTCAAAACAGAACAGTCCATAAAGACGAATTTTTCTGAGGCACTTAACTTGCTCAGACGGAAAAACTCAAAACTAATGAAAGTTGCGCACATATCTGAGGATCACGCACGTAAATTGGCAGGTTTTTTTTTGATTTTTCTACCGAGAGTTCTACGCAAATTCGTGACAGACAGCAATTCTGTTTCTGTGCAGTAATCCAAATCTAGCATCAACTTTACGATAGAGACTTTACTTGGCACAAAAACATGATAAGGCGATGTTGCTACAGTAGTAACAACTTCCAAGACTCAACAATACAGTAGTAAAATAAAACATGGGTTATCTCCCAAGAAGTGCTTTCTTTATAGCCATTAAGATGGGCTCGATTTCAATGATACTCGCAAGAAATAAGAGTTGAAGCAAAAGAGAGCATCAAGAAGCAAATTCAAAACACATTTAAGCCTAACCCACTTCCTATGCATAGGAATCTTGTACACAAATAAATTCAAAAAGAACAAAGTGATAAGCATAAGAAGATAAAACACGAGTAACTTCAAGATTCTCAACATAAAGAGGGGAAACTTAATGTTATTAAGATGCATATAACCATGTTTCCCTCTCTCATAATAAATTTCAGTAGCATCATGAACAAACTCAACAATATAACTATCACATAAAGCATTCTTGTCATGAGCTACATGCATAAAATTATTACTCTCCACATAAGCATAATCAATTTTATTAGTTGTAGTGGGAGCAAATTCAATAAGATAGCTATCATTATTATTCTCATCACCATAATCATCATACATAGGAGGCATATTGTAATCATAATTAACTTTCTCCTCAATAGTAGGTGGACTGAAAATATCATATTCATCATTGCAAACATCATATATAGGAGGTAAAGTATCATGAAAGTAAATTTTCTCCTCCATGCTTGGGGGACTAAAAATATCACAACCAGCTTCCCCAAGCTTAAATTCTTCCATAGCTTTAGCAATAATGGTGTTCAAAGAGTTCATGCTAATAACATTGCTATAACTATTTTGCAAACAAAGTTCCATGGGTTTTTTAATTTTCTCTTCAAACACCTCATGTCCTAACTCAAGATAAATACTATAAAGATCTCTAATTTTGTTGTTGTTTTCCATTAAGCCTAACTAGTGAAATAAAAACAAGAGACAAAAAGATAAAATTGCAGAATCTAAAGGAGATAGCTTCGAGCACTCACACACCGGCAACAGTGCTAGGAAATAGCTTAGTAGTCGGAGGATGTGAATACCTTTTACCTTACCTCCCCGGCAACGGCGCCAGAAAATAGTTTGATGTCTACGTGTGCTTCTATTCTTGTAGACAGTGTTGGGCCTCCAAGAGCAGAGGTTTGTAGAATAGCAGCAAGTTTCCTTTAAGTGAATCACCCAAGGTTTATCGAACTCAGGGAGGTAGAGGTCAAAGATAGTCCTCTCAAGCAACCATGAAATTAAGATACAAGAAGTCTCTTGTGTCCCCAACACACCTAATACACTTGTCAGATGTATAGGTGCACTAGTTCGGCGAAGAGATAGTAAAACACAGGTGGTATAGATGGTGGTAATATTGCAGGAAGTAAAGATGCAGTAAAACAGTAAACAAGCGATGTTTGCAATATTTGGAAACAAGGCCTAGGGATCCTACTTTCACTAGTGGACACTCTCAACATTGATCACATAATAAATAAATAACTTCTCCTCACTTGTGCTACATTCACACTCTCTTGTTGGATAACAAACACCAGTCATTGTGTAGGGCTACAAGAGCACCCTCAAGCCGGAGTAAACAAGCTCAACAACATTCGGCATTCATATTTAAGTAACCTATAGAGTGCATAATAGACCATTGCAATTTAGACCGAGTACTAACATAGCATACACACTGTCACCGTTAAGCTATGAAAGCGGGAATAGATCACATCAATACTATAATAGTAATAGTTAACTTCATAACCTACAAGAGATTACAATCATAACCTACGCCAAGTACTACATGATGCACACACTGTCAACATTACATCATGGAGGAGGAATAGACTACTTTAATAACATTACTAGAGTAGCACATAGATTAATAGTGATACAAAAGCTCATGATCACATAAAGATCACACCATGGGAGAGAGAGATGAACCACATAGCTACCGATAGAGCCCTCAGCCTCGGGGGAGAACTACTCCCTCCTCATCATGGGAGACAGCAACGGCGATGAAATGGCGGTGGTGTCGATGGAGATGGCTTCCGGGGGCGATTCCCCGTCCCGGCGGCGTGCCAGAACAGAGACTTCTGTCCCCCGAACTTGACTTCGCGATGGCGGCGGCTGCGTAACTTTTCTCATCCCGTGGCTTATCTTTTTAGGGTTTTCGAGACGGAGAGTATATATAGGCGAAAGGGCGATGTCGGTGGAGTCCTGGTGGTCCCACACCATATAGGGGGGCGCCCCCCCTTGGCCGCGCCGCCCTGTGGGGTGGGGCCCCCAGGGTCTCCTTTGTGCCTCTTCGTTCGAAGCTTGTGGAAAAATAAGATGGGGCGTTGATTTCATCCACCCGAGAATATTTCCTTTTTAGGATTTCTGAAACAAAACAATCAAAAACAGAACGCACTTTGCATCTTGTTAATAGGTTAGTTCCGGAAAATGCATAAAAATGATATAAAGTGTGAACAAAACATGTAGGTATTGTCATAAAACTAGCATGGAACATCAGAAATTATATATACGTTGGAGACGTATCAGAGGTTCCATTGCAAGGGTACTACTCATCTAGGACTAATCACCAATGCCGTCTAGTGATTCTGGCGCCGTACATATCGCGTTAACCATAAGATCTATAATGGCTCCGGGGAAGTGATACGTCTCCAACGTATCTATAATTTCTTATGTTTCATGCTACTTTTATGACAATACTCACATGTTTTATACATACTTTACATCATTATTATGCATTTTCCGGCACTAACCTATTAACAAGATGCCGAAGTGCGCCTGTTTTCTGCTGCTTTTGGTTTCAGAAATCCTACAAAGGAAATATTCTCGGAATTGGACGAAATCAACGCCCAGGGTCTTATTTTTCCACGAAGCCCAGAAGACCGAAGGATTACGGTGGCGACGAGGCGCCGCCACCATAGGGCCGCGCGGCCAGAGGGGGCCCGCGCCGCCCTATGGGGTGGGCCCCTCGGTCGCCCTCCAACCCTACTCTTCCGCCTACTTATAGCCTTCGTCGCGAAAACCCCTGTACCGAGAGCCACGATACGGAAAACCTTCCAGAGACGCCGCTGCCGCCAATCCCTTCTCGGGGGATTTAGGAGATTGCCTCCGGCACCTGCCGGAGAGGGGAATCATCACGGAGGGCTCTACATCATCATGCCCGCCTCCGGATTGATGCGTGAGTAGTTCATCCTTGGACTATGGGTCCATAGCAGTAGCTAGATGGTTGTCTTCGCCGCTTGTGCTATCATTGTTTAGATCTTGTCAGCTGCCTAACATGATCAAGATCATCTATTTGTAATGCTACATGTTGTGTTTGGCGGGATCCGATGAATCTAGAATATTATGTCAAGTTGATTATCAATCTATCATATATGTGTTGTTTATGTTCTTGCATGCTCTCCATTGCTAGTAGAGGCTCTGGCCAAGTTGATACTTGTAACTCCAAGAGGGGGTATTTATGCTCGATAGTGGGTTCATGCCTCCATTGAATCTGGGACAGTGACAGAAAGTTCTAAGGTTGTGGATGTGCTGTTGCTACTAGGGATAAAACATCGATGATTTGTCTAAGGATATTTATGTTGATTACATTACGCACCATAATTAATGCAACTGTCTGTTGTTTACAACTTAATACTGGAGGGGGTGCGGATGCTAACCCGAAGGTGGATTATTTAGGCATAGATGCATGCTGGATAGCGGTCTATGTACTTTGTCGTATTGCCCTGATTAAATCTCATAGTAATCATCATTGATATGTATTGAATCTTTATTTGTCAATTGCCCACCTGTAATTTGTTCACCCAACATGTTATTTATCTTATTGGAGAGACACCACTAGTGAACTGTGGACCCCGGTCCATTCTTTACATCTGAATACAATCTACTGCAATCATTGTTCTCTACTGTTCTTTGCAAACAAACATCATCTTCCACTCGATACGTTTAATCCTTTGTTTTCAGCAAGCCGAGATTGACAACCTCACCGTTACGTTGGGGCAAAGTATCTTGATTGTGTTGTGCAGGTTCCACGTTGGCGCCGGTTTCACTGGTGTTGCGCCGCACTACACTCCTCCACCAACAACCTTCACGTGCTTCTTGGCTCCTACTGGTTCGATAACCTTGGTTTCATACTGAGGGAAACTTGCTTCTATACGCATCATACCTTCCACTTGGGGTTCCCAACGGACGTGTGCTTCGCGTATCAAGCTAAATTTCTAGCGCCGTCGGGAGATCAAGACACGCTGCAAGGGGAGTGTTCCACATCCAATCTCTTTACTTTGTTTTTGTCTTGCTTTACTTTATTTTATTTATTGTCTTGTTTACTTTATATCAAAGACACACAAAAAATTAGTTGCTTTACTTTCTGTATTGTTTACTAGCTCTATATCAAAACACACAAAAAATTAGTTACTTGTCTTTATTTTATTCTACTTGCTTAGTTTACTTTTATTACTGCTATAATGGGTACTCCTGAAAATACTAAGTTGTGTGATTTCGCTAGCACAAATAATAATGATTTTATAAGTACTCCTATTGCTCCACCTGCTACTACAGCAGAATTCTATGAAATTAAACCTGCTTTACTGAATCTTGTTATGAGAGAGCAATTTCTGGTGTTAGTACTGATGATGCTGCTGCCCATCTTAATAATTTTGTTGAACTTTGTGAAATGCAAAAGTATAAGGATATAGATGGGGATATTATAAAACTGAAATTGTTTCCTTTCTCATTAAGAGGAAGAGCTAAAGATTGGTTGCTTTTTTGCCTAAGAATAGTATTGATTCATGGACTAAATGTAAAGATGCTTTTATTGGTAAATATTATCCTCCTGCTAAGATTATATCTTTGAGAAGTAGCATTATGAATTTTAAGCAATTTGATAATGAACATGTTGCTCAAGCATGGGAGAGAATGAAATCTTTGGTAAAGAATTGCCCTACCCATGGACTGACTACTTGGATGATCATCCAAACCTTTTATGCAGGATTGAATTTTTCCTCGAGGAACCTATTGGATTCAGCTCCTGGAGGTACTTTTATGTCCATCACCTTGGGCGCCGCGACGAAGCTTCTTGATGATATGATGATCAATTACTCTGAATGGCATACTGAAAGAACTCCTCAAGGTAAGAAGGTAAATTCTGTTGAAGAAACCTCTTCTTTGGGTGATAAGATTGATGTTATTATGCCTATGCTTGTTAATGGTAGATCTCATATTGATCCTAATAATGTTACTTTAGCTTCATTGGTTGCTCAAGAAGAGCATGTTGATGTAAATTTCATTAAGAATAATAATTTCAACAACAATGCTTATAGGAATAATTATGGTAACAACAACTATAGGCCATATCCTTCTAATAATGGTAGTGGTTATGGTAATTCTTATGGTAGATCTGTTTTGCCTAGTGAGGAAAAGATATTGGAAATTGAAAGAACCACTAAGAGCTTTATGCAATCACAATATGAGCAAAATCAATTGTTTACTAAAACTATGAATGAACAATCTGCCTTGTTGAAAAATATAGGAAATCAACTTGAAAATTTGAATGTGAAAATTTCTGGTTTGCAAACTAAACTTTCAAATGCTGAAAATCGAATCTCATATATGTCTGAATCACAATCTTCTTTAATTAATAAAATGGCTGCTAAACCTGAGGATAATGATAAAAAATTTTGCTACAAACAAACGCCATCCAAGTTCGAATTAATGATAATATTAGAATGTTGGCTGAATTGCATGCTAGGTGGGATAGAGAAGAGAAAGAAAAACTTACTAAAGAGAATAATGTAGCTAAAGTTTGGACTATTACCACCACTAGTAATGTTGATTCTTCACATGTTGCTAAACCTCCTGCTATCAATGGTAAAATAATTGGTGTTGGCAATGTTTCTACTCCTCGTGCAAAGCGTAAAACTGCTGAAACTGCTTGTGATAATAGTGCTGAAATTTTTCAGAGTGTTGTAGATCATAATGGTTTAGATTTTGATGATTGTCATATTACTGAAGTTATAAAGTTCTTACAAAAACTTGCTAGAAGTCATAATGCTAGTGCTATAAATTTAGCCTTTACAAAACATATTACAAATGCTCTCATTAAAGCTAGGGAAGAGAAATTAAAACTTGAAGCTTCTATACCTAGGAAATTAGAAGATGGTTGGGAGCCCATCATTAAAATAAAATTCAATAATTTTGAATGTAATGCTTTATGTGATCTTGGTGCAAGTATTTCTGTCATGCCTAAGAAAATTTATGATATGCTTGACTTGCCACCGTTGAAAAAATGTTATTTGGATGTTAATCTTGCTGATAATTCTCTAAAGAAACCTTTGGGAAGGATTGATAATGTTCGCATTACGGTTAACAATAACCTTCTCCCGTTGATTTTGTTGTCTTGGATATTGAATGCAATGCATCTTGTCCTATTGTCTTGGGAAGACCCTTTCTTCGAACCGTTGGTGCTGTTATTGATATGAAAGAAGGAAATATTAAGTATCAATTTCCTCTCAAGAAAGGTATGGAACACTTCCCTAGAAAGAGAATGAAGTTGCCTTTTGATTCTATCATTAGAACAAATTATGATGTTGATGCTTCTTCTCTTGATAATACTTGATTTGCACTTTCTCAGCTTAAAGGCGTTAAAGAAAAGCACTTCTTGGGAGATAACCCATGTTTTATTTTACTACTGTATTGTTGAGTCTTGGAAGTTGTTACTACTGTAGCAACCTCTCCTTATCATGTTTTTGTGCCAAGTAAAGTCTCTATGGTAAAGTTGATGCTAGATTTGGATTGCTGCGCAGAAACAGAATTGCTGTCTGTCACGAATTTGCGTAGATCTCTCTGTAGAAAAATCAAAAAATCTGCCAATTTACGTGCGTGATCCTCAGATATGTACGCAACTTTCGTTAGTTTTGAGTTTTTCCGTTTGAGCAAGTTAAGTGCCTCTGGAAAATTCGTCTTTACGGACTGTTCTGTTTTGACAGATTCTGCATTTTATTTCGCATTGCCTCTTTTGATATGTTGAATGGATTTCTTTGTTTCATTAACTTTCAGTAGCTTTGTGCAATGTCCAGAAGTGTTAAGAATGATTATGTCACCTCTGAATGTATCAATTTTTGATTATGCACTAACCCTCTAATGAGTTTGCTTTAAGTTTGGTGTAGAGGAAGTTTTCAAGGGTCAAGAGAAGAGGATGATACAATATGATCAAGAAGAGTGAAAAGTCTAAGCTTGGGGATGCCCCGGTGGTTCATCCCTGCATATTTTAAAAGACTCAAGCATCTAAGCTTGGGGATGCCCAAGGCATGCCCTTCTTCATCGACAACTTATCAGGTCACTTCTAGTGAAACTATATTTTTATTCCATCACATCTTATGTTCTTTACTTGGAGCGTCTGTTTGCTTTTATTTTTGTTTTGGTTTGAATAAAGTTGGATCCCGCCATCCTTATATTGGAGATATTACGCTCCACTTTTTCATTTGAACACTTGTGTTCTTAGTTATGCTTTAATGTTCAAGGCGAAGGCTGAAAATTGCTTCGTTAATTGCTATTTGGTTGGAATCAGAAAATGCTTCATATGGTTTTGAATAACTTGATACTTGGCAATTGTTTTGAGCTCTCATAGATCATGTTTAAGCTCTTGCATCATGTAGTTTAATCTATTAGTGGAGAACTACTGTAGAGCTTGTTGAAAATTGGTTTGCATGATTGGTCTCTAAGGTCTAGATATTTTCTGGTAAAAGAGTTTGAACAACAAGGAAGACAGTGTAGAGTCTTATAATGCTTGCAATATGTTCTTGTGTAAGTTTTGCTGTACCTATTCATACTTGTGTTTGCTTCAAACAACCTTGCTAGCTAAAGCCTTGTACTGAGAGGAAATGCTTCTCGTGCATCCAAACACCTTGAGCCAAAACCCATGCCATTTGTGTCCACCATATGTACCTACTATGTGGTATTTTTCTGCCATTCCAAAATAAATTACTTGAGTGCTACCTTTAATATTTCATTCCTTTATCTTTGCAATATATATCTCATGGGAAAATAGCTTAAAAACTATTGTGGTGATGAATATGTAGCTATGTGTCTTAGTTCTTATAAGTTGCTTGTTGAGCGGTAACCATGTTTCGGGGGACGCCATCAACTTTTTACCTTTGTTGGATATCATGTGAGATGCTATGCATGTTCGTCTTGTCTGAAGTAAGGGTGATTTATCATGATCAAATGGTTTGCGTATGCATATGTTAGAGAAGAACATTGGGCCGCTAACCAAAGCCATGTATCATGGTGGAAGTTTTCAGTTTGGACATTCATCCTCAATCTCTTATGAGAATATTATTTGTTGTTGAATGCTTATGCATTAAAGAGGAGTCCATTATCTGCTGTCTATGTTGTCCCGGTATGGATGTCCTAAGTTGAGATCTATTAAAAACGAGAAATCAAATGCGATTGATCTCCTTGGACCTTTGTACAGGCGGCATAGAGGTACCCCTTTGTGACACTTGGTTGAAACATATGTTATGCAATGATAATCCATGTAAATCCAAGCTAATTAGGACAAGGTGCGGGCACTATTGGTATTCTATGCATGAGGCTTGCAACTTGTAGGAAGTATTATGCATAACACATATGAATTATTACTACCGTTGACAAAATTGTTTCTATGTTTTCAAAATAAAAGCTCTAGCACAAAAATAGTAATCCATGCTTCCTTCTGCGAAGGGCCATTCTTTTACTTTATGTTGAGTCAGTTTACCTACTTCTTTCTATCTTAGAAGCAAACACTTGTGTTAACTGTGGTGCATTGATTCTTACATGTTTACTTATTGCACTTGTTATATTACTCTATGTTGACAATTATCCATGAGATATACATGTTACAAGTTGAAAGCAATTGCTGAAACTTAATCATCCTTTGTGTTGCTTCAATGCCTTCTACTTTGAATCTATTGCTTTATGAGTTAGCTCTTATGCAAGTCTTTTTGATACTTGTCTTGAAATACTATTCATGAAAAGTTTTGCTATATGATTCATTTGTTTAGTCATTATCTCTTTGTTAGCAATCTATTGCTTCAGATCACTCCATTCATCTCATATGCTTTATAATAATGTTGATCAAGATTATGTTGGTAGCCTATCACTTCAGAAATTATTTGTTGTTATCGTTTACCTACTCAAGGGCGCGTAGGATCTAAGCTTGGGGATGCTTCATACGTCTCCAACGCATCTATAATTTCTTATGTTCCATGCTACTTTTATGACAATACTCACATGTTTTATACATACTTTACATCATTATTATGCATTTTCTGGCACTAACCTATTAATAAGATGCCGAAGCGCCAGTTGTTTTCTGCTGTTTTTGGTTTCAGAAATCCTACAAAGGAAATATTCTCGGAATTGGACGAAATCAACGCCCATGGTCTTATTTTTCCAAGGTTCCAGAAGACCGAAGGGATTACGAAGTGGGGCGACGAGGCCGCCACCATGGGGCCGCGCGCCGAGGGGGCCCGCGCCGCCCATGGGGTGGGCCCCTGGCCGCCCTCCAACCCTACCCTTCCGCCTACTTATAGCCTTCGTCGCGAAACCCCCGTACCGAGAGCCACGATACGGAAAACCTTCCAGAGACGCCGCCGCCGCCAATCCCATCTCGGGGATTCAGGAGATCGCCTCCGACCCGCCTGAGAGGGGAATCATCACCGGAGGGCTCTACATCATCATGCCCGCCTCCGGATTGATGCGTGAGTAGTTCATCCTTGGACTATGGGTCCATAGCAGTAGCTAGATGGTTGTCTTCTCCGCTTGTGCTATCATTGTTTAGATCTTGTGAGCTGCCTAACATGATCAAGATCATCTATTTGTAATGCTACATGTTGTGTTTGATGGGATCCGATGAATCTAGAATATTATGTCAAGTTGATTATCAATCTATCATATATGTGTTGTTTATGTTCTTGCATGCTCTCCATTGCTAGTAGAGGCTCTGGCCAAGTTGATACTTGTAACTTCAAGAGGGGGTATTTATGCTCGATAGTGGGTTCATGCCTCCATTGAATCTGGGACAGTGACAGAAAGTTCTAAGGTTGTGGATGTGTGTTGCTACTAGGGATAAAACATCGATGCTTTGTCTAAGGATATTTGTGTTGATTACATTACGCACCATACTTAATGCAATTGTCTCGTTGTTTACAACTTAATACTGGAGGGGGTGCAGATGCTAACCCGAAGGTGGATTATTTAGGCATAGATGCATGCTGGATAGCGGTCTATGTACTTTGTCGTAATGCCCTGATTAAATCTCATAGTAATCATCATTGATATGTATTGAATCTTTATTTGTCAATTGCCCAACTGTAATTTGTTCACCCAGCATGTTATTTATCTTATTGGAGAGACACCACTAGTGAACTGTGGACCCCGGTCCATTCTTTACATCTGATTACAATCTACTGCAATAATTGTTCTCTACTGTTCTTTGCAAACAAACATCATCTTCCACTCGATACGTTTAATCCTTTGTTTTGAGCAAGCCGGTGAGATTGACAACCTCACTGTTACGTTGGGGCAAAGTATCTTGATTGTGTTGTGCAGGTTCCACGTTGGCGCCGGTTTCACTGGTGTTGCGCCGCACTACACTCCTCCACCAACAACCTTCACGTGCTTCTTGGCTCCTACTTGTTCGATAACCTTGGTTTCATACTGAGGGAAACTTGCTTCTATACGCATCATACCTTCCACTTGGGGTTCCCAACGGATCTTTTCTCTGCATATCAACGGACTTGATAGAGCCTGGCTGGGTGTTGGGATAACACTGCAGTAGGTTGGGAAATCCTTTAAAATCCCCATCCGTGTGGATGAGAGGCTCTATCGTCTATGATGGATTGTCCATAGTACATCGGGGGTAAAGCCGTATGATCGGGAGAAGTCTACCGGGGATGTACGGATGGATAAAAGGGTGGGTATGCAGGGTCGCGGAGAAGGCAATGATTGGCTTGGATCTTATATCTGGCCTCGCACCAAGGAAGTGTGGACGGAGACTATAGGCCGGTTGGCAACAAGGATAAGTTCTCTTATGGGAAAAGTAACACACCTAGTGTATCAAATTGTGGCTTGTCACTCCCTGTTCTGGGAAGGGAATTATGGACACGGAAGAAAAGGAACTCCATGAAGTGCTGGTCAACCTGTGAAGATTGACGGGCATAGTTTTCAGAATAAAATAAACCTTTTGAAGAAATGTTTACGAAAACTTGCATTCGCCTATGACTTTCTGGTCTGTGGCTGTAGCTAGTGCATGATACACCTATTTCCTTTAATGAACTTGCTGAGTATGCTCGTACTCATTCCCTCCCTTTGAACCCCCTTCTTAGATCAAAGCACCGAAGGAGAAACTACCGTGGAACTCGAAGACAAAGGAGTCAACTGCAACAAGATGGAGAACCCAATCAATGAAGTCAATGGAGTCAACTTCTGCATCAGCTAGAGTGGAAACCTAGACTAGTAATAGAAGGGAATCTTTCCCTAATCCTAGCACCTAAGTAGCTAGAGTTCTATAGCAAGCCAAGTAGCTCTAAGCTTAGAGTTAGCAATAAGTTAGTCTAGGAGTTGTTCTTTTGGAGCTTTATTTGAAGTTTTACCCCACTGTAAAGTAGGAGGCTGTGTTGATCTTCTGTAAACAGTTCGTGTATCCTTCGATAGACATGCCTTGGACTCGCATATGTTTCTGTTGTACCACTATGAGGGATGTAATATGAGTGGAACGGTGTTTCACTTGTGTTATGTCAACGACTTGTGTACTACACCATGCAGTGGTATGCTGGGTCACCACACTTTTCGACGACAAGCACAGTGCTGACAACTTGAATAGTTGCAGCTATATAGAGCAGCATTGGCTCCCTGTCCTGCGAGGTCACGAGGACTGGAGAGGTCGACAAACCTTCTTCAAGTTGTCAAAACCATCCCGTGCCTCTGCTGTCCACTCAAACTTTTCAGATTTCTTCATCAGCTGGTAGAATGGCAAGGCCTTTTCTCCCAGTTTTGCAATAAATCTACTAAGGGCTGCCAATTGCTGCACCTGTTGTAGACTCTTGGGTGGCTCCATGTCAAGAACAGCTTTAATTTTCAAAGGGTTAGCTTCTATCCCTCTGGCTGAAATAAAGTACCCGAGTACTTGGCCTCCTGGTACCCCGAAGAAGCATTTCCTCGGATTCAGCTTGATTTTGTATCTATCGAGATTGTCGAAAGTTTCTCTCAAATCATCGATGAGAGTAGCCGTGTTTCTGGTTTTGACGACGATGTCATCGATGTAAACCTCAATATTTTGGACAATCTGCTCTCCAAGGTAGGCTTGCATGCACCGCTGATAGGTTGCACCTGTGTTTTTTAATCCGAAGGTCATGACATTGTAGCAGTAAACACCATGCAGAGTTATGAATGCAGTTAACTCCTGGTCTTCTTTTTTGAGCTTGATCTGATTATATCCTGAGTAAGCATCGAGAAAGGAGAGGCGATCGCAGCCTGCTGTGGAGTCGACTATTTGATCGATGCGAGGCAACGGGAAATGATCTTTGGACAATGTTTGTTGAGGCTTGTGAAGTCAATACACATACGGAGAAGTGTTGTATCTTTCTTTGGCACCATGACTGGATTAGCTACCCACTCAGCTTCCTTGAGCTCCCGAATAAAACCAGCCTTGCGGAGCCGATTATCTTCCTCGCCAATGGCTTTTATTTTTGCTTCTGAAAAACGATGTAATGTCTGCTGTACAGGTTTGGATTTAGGGTCAACATTGCGGGCGTGCTCAGAGAGTTCCCTGGGAGTACCTGGCATGTCGGATGGTTCCCATGCAAATATTTCCCAGCGCTCATGGAGGAACTTGATGAGCATGCTTTCCTATGCGGCAACAAGA
This sequence comes from Lolium multiflorum, assembly GCA_030979885.1. NCBI lineage: Eukaryota > Viridiplantae > Streptophyta > Magnoliopsida > Poales > Poaceae > Lolium > Lolium multiflorum. Next base: position 104,542,268 of record CM061747.1, read on the forward strand.
TCTTCTGATGTGTTGACTGTTTTCTTTGGATCAGAGGGGTGCACTTGATGCTTCTTGGCTTCCTTGGAAATGTCAAACTCATCGGATTTTGTGTTCCGATTGTCGGCAGGTGGCTATGTATGATCAGTGACGACGTCAAGTGCATTAAGTTCTTCCCTGACTCCAAACTTTGAGGTGATTTTCTGGAAATCTCTGTTGCAGCTATCAGAACGAGAAAAAATCCTGTGAACAGTTATTGTTGTCCCATTACTGCCTGGTATCTTTAGCTTCAAATATGTGTAATGAGGTACTACCATGAACTTGGCGAACGCTGTCCTGCCGAGGATGGCGTGGTACTGCGATTCCCAATCGATCATCTCGAACTCGAGTTTCTCCTTCCTAAAATTGCTAGGTGTGCCGAAGAACATCCAATGAAATTTTGCCAAGGGGATAAGCGGGTCGGGTTGGGATGATGCCATGGAAACCAGTATCTGATTCTTTTAGCATATCGACCGATAATCCCATTGCTTTCATTGTGCTTGCAAATAAAATATTTAGACCACTTCCTCCATCCATGAACACTTTGCTCATGTTGTATCCTCCAATCTATGCTTCAAGGACTAAGGCAGCGTGACCGGGCCTTGGAACGGCTATCGGGTGATCTGCTCTGCTGAACAAGATGTTTTGATCCAACCAGTCGATATAATCGGGTACTTCTGCCGTAGCCACTTCTGCAAATTTTATTTCTCGTGAAAACTCTTGGCCTCTCCCTTCGAAAAGCTAGTCTTGTGAATCATGTTCACTTGCCCTCGAGATGCAACGTAAACTTCGGTTGGTACGTAGATATCTTCCTCTGGCACATATTGCTATCGCTTAGAGTTTTTGTAAGCTGCCGCTCTTCCTTCTGTCGAACGAGCTTTTTCTTCCGAATCAAACCTTAGCTCGTCGCACAGCTTCTGAATGTCGAGGAACTGCCGACATTCTTTGAGTAAATGAGTGGCCTTCTCGATGTTATCCTTTGGGTCAATATAAAATTGTAAATAACACGGTGCGACAAGCTGTTCCGCTGCTGATAAATAAGGTGTACGATAGCGGTTCTTGCTTTATTGCGTGCTATAACATCCTATTTCACACTGGCGAAGGCGACTCGCAGCTCGTTCTTCTTCCTCTCGGCGAAGATCCCTTCATCTCTTTCGTTGCTCCTCTCTGCCACTGAAAATCCTTCGATTGCTCCCGTTACTATTCCCAGGCAAGCCCACTGAGGCTGTTGGCGGAACAATGGATCTTGGAGCCGAAGTCTTTAAGCTTGACGCGATTGAATTTGGAAGTCAAAGAAATCCTCCGGAATCAATGATGAAGTGGACACCGCCGAAGGTTGCATCCATACTGCTACGCAACTCCGAAGAGCTCAGATGCGATGGTCCAGCGTGCAGAGTGAACTCGAAGGAACCGCAACAAACTGAGTTTCTTGGACTTGAAGGTGTTGGTGAAGTCAGCACGAACACTGCTGATGTGACCGGAGCTGCCGATGACATGCCTTGTACCGACAGGTTTCCCACAGACGACGCTAATTGATGAGGGTGCTCCTCGGCAATGCCCACCTTTTGGGGCTTAGGTTTGACGGAATCCTGCAGGCTGACACGAGACATCGGATACCAAACAAACGGGGAGAGAGATTTACCCAGGTTTGGGGCCCTCGATGAGGTAAAACCCTTACTTCCTGCTTGTTTGATCTTGATTATCGAAATTATCGGGTTACAATGGGGTAGCCGAAGGCTAAGACTAAGATCTCGTCGAGAGACTAAGATTTCTATTGACCTAGCTCTCAATTTGCGGTGATTTTGGCTATGATGATTGTATGTCCCTCGGCAGACCCTCTCCTGGCCCTTATATTACAAGCCAGGTCCCGAGAGTTCTATCCGGGTTCGGCTGGGTTACATAGAGTTCTACGTCTAAACTTTCCTTGTTCTTTGTCTTCTTGCCTTGTTCGTCAAGAATCTTTCTTCGGAACCGACATAACGGCCCACCTTGGTTGGTGGATGATCTTCATGGGCCCCTGGTTGGGCTGTATGAGGTAGCATAATATTGGTTACCCGAAGGGTAATGCCCACATCAGTGGTTCTATCTTAGGGATCAGTCGGCACCAGGCACAACACTGGCTTGCCGAAGTTTGTTGATGTGCTAGAGGCGATGCCGAAGAAGTCCTGGAGAAACATTCTGACTAGCAAAGAAAAAGTAACAGCCGACGATTTGTATGAAAGGATCTTGGAAGTGAAGGATGTTGATGGTCAAACAATGATCGACACTGAGGTTGTTGGTGTGTTTTTTCAAGCGCCGTATTCAGCCAATAATGTCTAGAGCCCATAAGATGTGGTTATATTCGGGTCCCAAGGATGAGACCCGAATCAATGCCGCATAATTGTCGGATAAGGAGCTGTTAGACGGAGTCAGACACTTGACTTATTTCAGCCAAGAGGATTATATCCCGACGCTCTTTGACTCGTAAGTGTTTTTCTCCTCATCTTCTATTTTTGAACTTGACTGATATATTTTTCACTCATATGACCAACGTAGCCAAATATGTTCATACAGTGACGAAGGATATATAGAGCCTCCTCCTCTAAAGAAGGCAAAGACCAGCTCCAGCAAGCAGATACCACCTGCAGCCGAAGAGCCATCTTTTTCGAAGGAAGTGTCAGTTGCTCGTTCTTTATTGAAGAGAAAAGAAATCCCCTCGATAGCTGCTTCTTCTCCTTCGGCTCCTAAAGGGCACATAAGTACTGTAGTATTTCTCACATTTGATGATAATTCTTCCTCTACCAGCCCCCGAGCATCTATTCGGCTGCTAGTAGTTGAATATCGGCTCAAGAATAGCTTTATATATACATAACAGTTTTATCTTGTGTCATGCAATAGCCCATCCAAGCCACCGTAGCAATAGTAAAGGACTTCGCCTCCCGATTTATTCAGCTTGAATCTGAGAATGTTCAACTTCAACGAGCCACCCAATCATCTTCTGACCAACTTGACCAAGCAGTCAAATTGGCAGTTGTTGCTCGACAGAGGCCGATAAACTGAAGAAGGAGTTGAGCCAGCTGAAGACGAAGCTGAAGGAGGAAGAGAAGGAGAAGGCGAAGGCCAAGGTTCAGGTGAAGGAAAAGGAGGATAATCTCCGCAATTCCATCAAGGCCCTACTGGGTAAATTATTGTAACAACTTCAATCTTTCTTTCTTCTTTAACTATATTAATTTCTTGTTCTTGCCTTCACCTTTGTAGAAGCAGCCGATATTCTTGAAAATTTTGCGGCAAGCCCCTGTTGATTCTGCAGCCGATGCTATCTCTTTAGGTGTCAACTCCACAGCTCATTCGAGTTCCTCTCCGAAGAATAAGGCGGCTTTGTCAAGACTCTTCGCCCGATCTTCCCAAAGGTAGGTCAAGACAAGACTCGGGCAGCTAGCGGATGCATTCTCTATCGACACCGAAGGCACCATTGAGGTATTCAAACGTACCTCACGTACCTATGGAGCACTTCTTGCATTCCAACTTCCGGGCGGGATATGGCTTCAAAGACGACATGGAATCGCTGAAAAGAGTTGCCAAAAGATCAAGATGGCCTGGCTATTGATCTTAGCCCTTTCAGGCCGCAAGTGTGCGCACCAACTTCTTGTTTTAGTAGAAGCCAACCATCAAGCTTCTAGCGAAGTTTCCCCAAGCATGTCAACTCAGACCCAAGCTCCCTGAAGGAATTTGTTTGTGTTGTAATCAATACTCTTAACAATGGCTTTTTATATCCTTGCTTTGTAATGAATTCCTGTTGGCAATGTTGCCAGCTCTTTCCTTTGTGAATGCAATGTTTAGATTTGATTATGTGCTCCCGATGGGAGTAATTGAAGTCTTTGATACTGTTTTTATCTAAATATGCGCACTCGGTGGTTTATTGCAGGTGACACCAGTTGTCCCTTTTGTTGAAAGTTCTTCAGATGCTTCTGCTCTAAATCTGGCCTTGTGCAACATATGAGGAGCAGAATATCTCGTATGGAAGAAGACCTTTTAGGTATCCATGACATGGCGGCAGTGATAAAGAAGAAGGGTGAATTAGCCATTGAAACAGAGCAGTATGCGCTAAACAAACTGCATAAAGCCACAGAAAGTTTAAACTGTGAGTATCCGATAATTCTTTGTCTTCTTCACATCTTAGAGTGCATCTTTTGAACTTCCCCTCATTTCTTCATTAGTTATTGCTCTGATCTTGTCTGAGGAGAACAAGCGAGTTCACGAACGAGTTGAGATCATGACTGATCTGTCGCAAGCACATGGTGTGTTCTGGACCAACAAATCGAAGGCTACAATTATTGCAAAAATTCCAAGATCGGGTGCAACAGGTGCACCGATTTTTTGATGAATGTCAAGCAGGCATGGAGATGATATGGCAGACCATGTTTCCACTTGACCCAGCTCCTCAAACTTTGCTTGCCTTGATGTCTACTTTTAGAAATGCAGCAAGGGTCCAAGCTTTGGTGCAAAGTCAGCTTCTTGCTGGGGCTGAGACAGCTTTTGTCTTTGTGCTGGCTAAACATCCTTCGCTTAATTTGGAGGCGATTTCTAAGGTTGATGCCGATGTGAACCAATATTTTCCTATCGTCAGGCACCCCGCCTCCATTATAGTTGATAGATTATAAGTAAGCTCTGAAGCAAACCATGGAGCTGGAGTGCCGAATGAGTAGTCTGAACTTTTGTCAGTTATGTAGGTGATACAATTTTGTATACTATTGTCAATGATACTCATTCTTCACCTGAATGTTCGGGTACTACTAGATGTAAGTTTATTCATGCAAATGATGTAACATGTTTTTCCAACCTATGCTTTTATGCATATTGATGTCGATGCTCACGAAGACGAGCAAACCTCTGAAGTTGATGAATTTCCATCGTGATAAAGCATTGTTGCTCGTAGAAGTGTCTTCAGATGCCCATGGCAATTCTTTGAGTGTTTGATTGAGTTCCACGCATCGTGACTGCGATGCTTGTAATTTGTATAATGTCGGCAACAATTTTCGAGTGATCGGCTCATGTTGCAGGACCAACAGACTCATAGTAATCGCAACTTTGCTTAAGTCGTACATATATGTTTTGAAATACATCGGCAGTAGCCCCCAAGTCAACGAGGGAACCATATGCACAATAGGCTTCGTAACTCAGATACCGTAAGCACAATGTACTGGCGTGGGACGTTTGATTTGTATAGTTTCCATCAATTGCAGCACTCACATTTTCCATGAGGCTTTGTGGAAATGTTTGTTTTTTTTATTATTAATATATTTTCATCCATTGCAGTACTCGAATGTTCCATGAGGCTTTGATGTAATTGTTTGTATTTTTGATGTACTATAACGGTCCTTTGATTTTCACCGATTGCAGCACTCAAATGTTCCACTTATCGAAGATACTACGATACACCCCCTATACTTGTGGGTCATCAAGACTATTTTCTGGCGCCGTTGCCGGGGAGTGAAGCGCTATTGGTAAGCGGAATTGGTAAGGAAATTTACTGTTTGTACTGATTTTATTTCTGCCTGCTGCTATAAATCATTATGGAGAGATCTTCTCTTCAATTTCTATTTGGGAAATCTACTACTACTGCAACGGTAGTGGATGAAGCGCCAGGTGAGGAAGTAGTACCATATAAAATACCTATGAAAATTATTGAACGTGTTATGGATAACCGCTATGAAGGGGATGGAACTGTCCATCCTGGTGATCATTTATTGTTTTTGCATGAATTATGCGGGTTATTCAAATATGCAGGTATTTCTATGAATGAAGTTAGGAAGAAACTATTCACTATATCGCTGTCTGGTAAAGCGGCGCACTGGTATAAATTGCTGAAGAATGGTGATTCAATTGATTGGGAGGACATTGTGCCTTTATTTTATTCCAAATTTTATCCTCCAAGTGAAATTCACAAAGATCGGAACCGCATATATAATTTCTGGCCTCATGATGGAGAGAGTATTGCCCAAGCTTGGGGGAGATTGAAGTCTTTAATGCTCAAATGCCCCATTCATGAGCTTCCTGGTAATGTTATTATTGATAATTTCTATGCAAGACTTTCTTTTCAAGACAAGACCTTGCTGGATACTTCTTGTTCTAGATCATTTACACGCAACAAAGAAGAGTTTAAAAGGGACCTTCTTGATCGGATCCAAGAAAATACTGAAGGATGGGAGAACGACAAAGATAGAGAATCGGGTATAATTTATGATTATAAATGCATTGAAGCTTTTATGGATACTGATAAATTTCGTAATATGAGTGCTACATATGGTCTTGATTCCCAAGTTGTTGCAAATCTGTATAAAGCTTTTGCCTCTCATTATGAATTGCCTAAGAAGAATTTTGATAAGTATCATGAACCGTATAAAGATAAAGTTGATTCATCTGTAAACAAATGTGTAGTGATTGAAACTGTTGATAATGTTATTCCTGAAGCTTATATTGAAAAAACTCCTTTCCCTGCTAAAATGAAGGAGTACTCTGTCATATCTAGTGCGGTTAATAAAAGTGAAAAGAAACCTAAAGAACCTGAAGAACAAATTAAAATTGAACCTGCTGTTGCAATAGTTAAAGATCTTGTGACTGAAAATGTGGAGGATGGTCATATTATTTTCTGTGAAGATGCTTCTAATATTGTTTCACATCCTAATAAACCCAAACAAGTTAGTGTTCCTATGCTATCTGTTAGAATTGGTGATCATTGCTATTATGGTTTATGTGATATTGGTGCAAGTGTTAGTGCTATTCCTTATGAGCTTTACACGGAGATTATGCACGAAATTGGTTCTTGTGAACTTGAAGATATTGATGTGGTTATTCATCTGGCTAATAGAGAAACTATTTCTCCAATTGGTATTGTTCGAGATGTGGAAGTTCTATGTGGTAAGATTAAATATCCTGCTGACTTTTTGGTACTTGGTTCTGCTGCTAGTGATCATTGTCCTATCATTTTTGGTAGACCTTTTCTAAATACTTGTGGAGCTATTATAGATTGTAAGAAAGAGAAAATTTTGACTAGATTTGCTGGTGAACCTTATGAATTTAACTTTTCTAAATTTACCAAAACTCCTTATAAAGCTGACTTGCCTAGTAATGATTTTAAAATGGAGCAGTGTGCATCTATTGTTCTTGTTCCTAATAATCCTTTGCAGCAACATTTGGAGAATAGTGAAAGTGAAGCTTTTAGGAAAGAAAGAGATGAGCTTGAGGAAATTTTTCTTCGCCAACCTATTCTCAAGCATGATTTACCGGTGGAAGATTTGGGTACAACACCGCCACCAAAGGAAGATCCTGTTTTTGATCTAAAGCCTTTACCTGATAATCTTAAATATGCTCATATTGATGATAAGAAAATATATCCTGTTATTATTAGTTCTAAGCTTTCAGAGATTGAGGAAGAAAGGTTATTGGAAATATTGAAGAAACACCGAGGAGCTATTGGCTATACTCTTGATGATTTGAAAGGGATTTCTCCTTCTATTTGCCAACATGCTATTAATATGGAAGAAGATGCAAAGCCTGTTGATACGTCCAAAACGTATCTACTTTCCCGAACACTTTTGCTATTGTTTTGCCTCTAATTTGTGTATTTTGATACAACTAACACGGACTAACGCTGTTTTCAGCAGAATTGCTCTGGTGTCTCGTTTTTTTTTTTTTTTCCAACTTTCGGGAAAATCCTCGGAATTTCTTCAGATGGCCCTATTTTACCAAAATATTGACGGAGCCAGAAGGGCGAAGGAGGTGGAGGCCCGAGGGCCCCACACCATAGGGCGGCGCGGCCCAGGGGGGGCCCGCGCGACCATGTGGTGTGGCCCCCTCGGCCGGCCTCCGACGCCCCCCTTCGGACTACTTATTGGTTTCGACCTGAAAACGCACGGGGAGAAGTCGAAGTCGCCAGAAACCCTCCAGAGAGCCGCCACATCGCGAAACTCCGTCGCGGGAGCCAGAAGTCTCCGTTCTGGCACTCCGCCGGGACGGGGAATTGGAGGAGATCTTCACCGCCATCACCGCCTCTCCATCGACCAGCCATGTTTCCCCCATCCATGTGTGAGTAATTCCCCCGCTGTAGGCTGAACGGGATGGTAGGGATTGGATGAGATTGGTCATGTAATAGTCATAAGATTGTTAGGGCATAGTGCCTAGTATCCGTAGATGTCACTTTTATGATATTGTTGCAACTTGTTATGCTTAATGCTTGTCACTAGGGCCCGAGTGCCATGATCTCAGATCTGAACATGTTATTGATTCATGAAGATATTCGTTGTTTATGATCTTACCTGCAAGTTGTATACACATGTCGCTGTCCGGAACCAATGGCCCCGAAGTGACAGAAATCGGGACAACCGGAGGGGATGGTAGTGATGTGAGGATCACATGTGTTCACGGAGTGTTAATGCTTTGCTCCGGTACTCTATTAAAAGGAGTACCTTAATATCCAGTAGTTTCCCTAGAGGCCCGGCTGCCACCGGCTGGTAGGACAAAAGATGTTGTGCAAGTTTCTCATTGCGAGCACGTACGACTAAATATGGAACACATGCCTATTGATTGATTAGTACTTGGATACCGTTTTATTATTATCTGCAAATGCCCTGCTTTGATTGTTACATGAGTTTCTCTCATCCATGCAACGCCCGTTAAATCCGTCCCTGTGCCTACAGTATTTTAATCCTGCTGTTTACTATAATCACTACTCGCTGTCTTTATTTCACTATGTTATTCCGCTATGTCCACGCCATAGAACTGTTACTCTGATAAACTCCTAGCAAGTCTGTTTCCAGGTGCAGCTGAATTGACAACTCTGTTAAGGCTTACAAGTATTCTTTGTCTCCCTTGTGTCGAATCAATAAATTGGGTAATACTTCCCTCGAAGACGTTGCGATCCCCTATACTTGTGGGTCATCAAGACTATTTTCTGGCGCCGTTGCCGGGGAGCATAGCTTTATTTGGAAGTTCACTTGGATTGATATTGTTCGCTGCAAATTATCCATCATGGGTAAACCTCGCGATACTAAGATTGCCATATTACCATCCACTACAAGAAAAGGTACAACTCTGAGTACCTCTGCTCTTGATTCACCATCTGTGATTGATAAACTTGTTTCACCGCCACATGCTTCGCGTGCTGGTACTTCTGCTGAATCTGAAAATTCTCATAATATTGATAATGTTTCTGCTGTGCTTGATGATAGTGGTTCATTGGGATCTTTTCTAGATGCTACAATTGCTAAGTCTAGACAAATTGAAAATACTGAAACTCCTAATGAAAATATGCTACACCTGTTAATTCACCTGAGTCTGTTGAATATTCTAGTGATGATCTTGATGAAGATTATGTAGAGCTTGATGATGATTTTATTGAAAAATGCAATGCTACTACTGATGCAAGAAAAATTAAAAAGTTGCTTGCAGAACATGCTGTTAGATATAAACTATCTCCTGATCCTAAATTTGCCACATCTCCTATAAACATTAGGGATAAAGATTATGATTTTTCTCTTGATCTATCTCATATAGCTATTGTTGAGAAAACACCATTTTGTGGTACTGAAAAAGAAAGTGCTGTTGAACACATGACTGAGTTATCTACTCTTAGTGGCTTGTTTTCTGATGATATTAAGATGCGTACTTATTTTGTCGCTAAAATTTTTCCTTTCTCATTAAAGGATGATGCTAAAACTTGGTATAATAATTTGCCTCCTGGTTCTATTAAAAGTCCAAAAGAATTGCTTGATGTTTTCTTCCGTAAATACTTTCCTGCTAGTGCTCAACATGCTGCTTTGCAGAGAATTTATAATTTTGACCAGGAAGATGGAGAGAAATTGCCTGAGGCTTGGGCGAGATTTTGTTCTCTTATTAGAGCTCAGCCTGACCATGATTTAGAAAAGCATGATTTACTTGATATATTTTATAGTGGACTAACTATTGAGTCTAGGGCATACTTGGATAGTTGTGCTGGTTGTGTTTTCAGGAAAAGAACTCCAGACGACGCTGAAGAATTATTGGCTAAAATAGGCCGGAATCATGATGATTGGTCTACACCTGAACCAACCCCGACACCGATAGTGAAGAAGAGGGGTATGATTAAATTAAATGATGAAGATATGAGGGAAGCCAAGAAGTCTCTTAAAGAGAAGGGTATTAAACCTGAAGATGTGAAGAATTTACCTCCTATAGAAGATATATGTGAGACAATTCCCCCTTCATCCATGATTGAGGTACACTCGCTTCAACACTTTACTAGGGAAGATATTCCGTATTCAAAATCTCCTGCTCAATGCTTAGATGAATTTGATAATTATATTGTTAAGCAAGAAAACTTTAATATGAGAATAGAGAATCATTTAATGGAAAATTCTCGAGCTATTAGTGAATTGCATGGTATTGTGGAGAGAACCTCCAATGATGTTAAAATACTTGTTAAACATTTTCAAATGGTTCAAACTCAAATTGATCAACTTACTAAAGTGCAAAATGACTTGTTGGGAAATAATTCTAAAGAAAAACATGCTTGTGAAGTAACAACTAGAGGTGGTGCTTCTACCCAGGATCCTCTATATCCTGAAGGGCATCCCAAAAGAGTTGAACAAGATTCTCAACTAATTAAAATTAGTGCTCCATCTAAGAAAAAGAAAAAGAAACATAAGAATGTTGTAGAATCCTCTGAACATGTTAATGATCCTAATAGTATTTCTATTTCTGATGCTGAAACTGAAAGTGGTAATGAACATGAGGAAGATAATGATAAGAATGATACTCCTGATAAAGAAGAAATTGAAAAGGAACCTGAAAAGCATGCTAAAAATAAAAAGTACACTAAAGAAGATTTTATTACAAAGAAACATGGTAATGAAAGAGAACCTTGGGTTCAAAAGCAAATGCCTTTTCCTGCTAAGAAACTAAAATCAAAGGAGGAGGAACATTATAATAAATTTTGTGATTGGATGAAACCTTTATTTTTGCAAATTCCTTTGACTGATGCTATTAAATTGCCTCCTTATTCAAAGTATATGAAAGATATTGTTACTAACAAAAGGAAAGTCCCCAATGAAGAAATTTCAACTATGCTTGCTAATTACTCCTTCAATGGTAAGATTCCAAAGAAGTTGGGCGACCCAGGTATACCGACTATTCCTTGTTCCATCAAGAATAATTATGTTAGAACTGCTCTATGTGATTTGGGAGCAGGTGTTAGTGTAATGCCTTTTTCTCTTTATAAGAGACTTGATTTAGATAAATTGATACCTACTGATATATCTTTGCAAATGGCTGATAAATCTACTGCTATTCCTGTTGGTTTATGTGAAAATGTTCCTGTTCAAGTTACTCAGCATTGCTTGATACTAACTGATTTTGTTGTGTTGGAAATGCCTGAAGATGATAATATGTCCATTATTCTTGGAAGACCCTTTCTTAATACTGCAGGGGCTGTTATTGATTGCAATAAAGGCATGGTTACTTTCAATGTTGATGATAAGGAACACACTGTCTATTTTCCCAAGAGGATTGATAAAGTATGTGGAGTCAATACAATTTTTAATGTGAAAACTATCAAAGTGGGATCCATTGATTGTCCTATATATGAGCCTAAAGAAGAATATCAAACTCTTGTGATTGGATCCATATCAATTCAATATAAGGTAACATGATTGATTTGAGGTTTATTTCTTCTTATGTCATATAAAATTTATTTGATAGCAAGACTTGATCAACCTTGTTAACAAGTATATTTTATTGCATAAAAGAGCTAAACAACACTTCTTTCTTTCTTTCTCCCTTCCCCTATTTTACTTGCTGTAGCACTTTTGTTTTGCAATATGCTTTAGTCATTTAAGATTTTAGAAATCATTTTCCTGCGCAGTAATCATTAATTTAATACCCAGAAATGTGCATTTTTCGAAGTTCTCTAAAAATTACAAAAATTACACCGTTGGTCCTATTTTTCGACGAGGCACCTGGGAGCACCAGAGGATGACCTGTGGGGCACCAGGGGGTGCCACACCATAGGCTGGCGCGGCAGGGGGGGCGCGCCACCATGTGGTGTGGGCCACCCCTTGCCCCACTACACCATCTCTTCCTCCCAGCACCTTCTCTCTCCCGAAAAAACTCGTACCAAGTTTCTCTCACTCGTGTTTCTGCTCAAGAACTCGCGATTTTTCGATCTCCTTGCTCAGCCCAGATTTCTGTCTGAAATTTGGCACATTTACTCCTTGGTATGTGACTCCTTTGATTGTCCAATTAGAATTTCATTTGGTTGAGTATATCTTGAATATTTTGCTGCTGTAGATAACATGTTTAGTGAGCTTGCATGCTTGTTCTAAGTGGTAGAAATTAGTTTTGATGCATGTGTAGTACTCTAGCAAGTTCCTATAGTAGTTCCCTTCAATTACATACCTTGAAATCAAATTTTATAATGATTGTTGAAAATTTCAGAAAATGGAAGGAGGTGTGCCCCAATTGAACCAAGAAGAGTTGGAGGTACAGCACGTTATGAGAGTCCATCGTGAAGAGGGAGTATACCCCTCTTATTACCCATGCACGGACTTTATGCGGAATGCAGGAATCCTGCAAGATGTGCAAACACTAATTTCCAATGCAGGATTGGGAAATTTTGCTGTTGGTGAACCTCACCAATATGCTAAACTAACGGTGTCGGTTGTGCAGGATTTCGAGTTTCACCGGTCTCGAACTGACCCCATGGTCCGGTATAAAATTTATAACAAAACCATTGACTTGCCTTTCAGTGATTTTTGCACAGCGATTAGAGTGCCGCAGTGGGGATCCTGCGAGAAGATCAGGGGAACACCGCGGGAGCTCTCAGATCTTTATACAAGGATTTGTAATGGGAGGAGCCTCTCCAATGATGGTGGTAAGATTAGTAGCATTCAACATCCAGCCATCCGCTATTTTGCCTATTTCATTACAAAGTGCGTTCTTGCAAGAAGGACTGGAGGTAAATTATCTGTCCCAGACTTGGCTTTCTTAGCTGCTGCTTTGCAACAGGATAGGACTTATAATTTGGGTGCTTTAATAGCTTGTAGACTTGCTACTAACCGTGAGAAAGGAGGAATTTGTGGAGGTCTTATCGCCTCTCGCTTATTAGCTATGCATGGTGTAGGACCTCACCATTTAGATATTCCGCTTTCTATAGAGAAGCTTGATGTTGTTTCCATGATTAAACATGAATTTATTTCAGATACATCTAACTTGAACAACCTGCATTATAGGATAACTTTATATAAGAAAAATTGGAGTATAACTAAGAAAATTGAAAAACTAGTACGATTGCCTGCACCTGCTTTGTTTAACCTTGATGCCAGGAACGGGTGGTCGATCACAGAAAATGAGCTAAACGCATACATAGAAAGGGAAAGCCGTCGTGCAAGGGAAGATGTGGAGGAGGCCGAGGAGCACCCCGACTCTTCATCCGATGCAGCGAGCTCCTCATATCAACATCATGGGCATGTGGAACCTCCACGATATTCTTCTGCACAGGGGCCCTATTATCACTCCATGTATGATCCACCGGCGTGGAACTCCGACCCTCGTTGGGAATGAACTCCACTTAGGCCAAAAGCCTAAGCTTGGGGGGAGGTATACCGGCATCACTCATTCTTTGCATATTATGGTTGCTGGATACTTGTACATACTTGTTTAGTCTCTAGAGTGGTTTTCTAATGAGAGGGAGATGATATTTGGGAAGTGCTGTCCAAAAACAGATTCTGTGCTGTTACCAAAAAAATTCGTACGCACAGCCAGAACGTTATTTTGAGTTGCCAATTTTTGAGCATGTTCCCCAGATTGTTATCTAACTTTCATTAGTTGAACACTTTTTGGTCTGAGCAATGGAAGATTTTTGTTAAATTCGATTTCTGTACTGCTGTCAGGATTTGGCAGATTTCTGTCATCCTGCTTTTCTGTGTTTCTGTTAGTTTGCATTCTTTTGTTTTCGCTTTGTTTCTTTCCTAAAACACAAAAAGACCAAAAATATTTCTGTTGTTTCTCTTCACCATTTGTTTATTTGGTTCTTTGCTCTTAGTTTATTTCGTTTGCTATCGTTGGTTTGCTATGAGAAAACCCAAAAAGATTTTGCTTTGTTTGCTTGTTTTCTTTCGTGCTTGTTTCTAATTCGAAAACACCAAAAATATTTGCTGTTCTTCTTTGGTTTGTAAAGTTCATCATGAGTTCAATGGTCTTCGGTGGCTGGAGCGTGGTTTTCATTTCATATTATCCAAGCTACACAAGTGAAAAGGCAATAATGACGATCTACGACAATCTGATTGTGGTGAGAGGCTGGTATGAACTCTATTTGCTTTCATTTTTGTACATATACTCATCCATATGAGCATGCTTAGTTGGTTCATGTGAGGTATATGTTATTTGAGAAAGTCTAGTAGCTCATGATCTCTCATGTTTAGTTCCAATTTATTAATATGAGTAGCATGTCATGGATGTTTGCTTGCATTGTTTTATTCATAAGTAAGTATGGCATTGTGGTATCCTCCTCTGAATAATTCATTTATATCGACTTGGCACATGCTCACGCATGCATATGACTGAACAAAAAAGTCAATTAAGCCTCGATGATTTATATTGCTTCAGTTCTTGTATCACTTTTATGCCTCCGTTAATTTATTTTGCCGCAAGCATAATTATGACAGTTACTGCTCTCTTGATTTGTCGCTCCCTAGTCTTTTGCTAGCCTTCACTTGTACTGAGCGGGACGCCGCTCGTGCTTCCAAACACCTGAAAACCAAGTTGTTCCAAAAGTGTCCACCATAAATACCTATGCATGGCATTTCAAACCATTCCAAGTAAATTCTCATGCGCTACCTTTAAAACTTTCAAAATGCTTCTCAATTTGTGTTAATGTTTCATAGCTCATGAAGAAATATGTGGTGTTTAGCTTTCAACCTTGTCATTTACTTTTGACGGACTCTCATATGGACTAGTGGCACATCCGCTTATCCAATAATTTTGCAAAAGGAGCTGGCAATGGGATTCCCAGTCCCAAATTAATTAACTTAAATAGACACTCCTCCATGGTTTGTGATTGTTGGACGGCACCCGAAGGATTCGGTTAGCCATGGCTTGTGTAAGCAAAGGTTGGGGGGAGTGTCATCATCATAATAAAACTTAAATAAAAAGGCACTCCTTCATGGTATGTGATCGTTGGCAGGCACCCGAGGATTCGGTTAGCCATGGTTTGTGAAAGAAAGGTTGGAAGGAGTGCCAACCAAAAATAAAATGGGAGCCGCTCTTGTGAGTCCGGTTGATGAGGTAGTTAGTGTACCCATTACCATTCGTTGACAACAACAAACACCTCTCAAAATAATTTTACTCCTCTTTACAAATGAAAAGCTCTAGCGCATGTTAATCCCTGCTTCCCTCTGCGAAGGGTCAATCTTTTACTTTTATGTTGTGTCTCCATTCTTCCTTTGAGCACTATCTTGAGAGCACAACTGTCATTCTTAGTATAATATGCTTGTCTCAAAATATGATTGATCTGTGGTATAACTTTGATGCTTTTATCTTTGACAATCACTACTTCTAGTCTTTCTATGAACTCAAGAGGTGCCTCGGCATTTATGTTTTGCCGATCAAATACAGGCAAGCGAGATACCACTTTATCATATTCTCTTATGAACATTGCAATCATGCTTATATACATGATTCATGGTGCTTATTATTAATTGTTGGTACCTCTCCATGATTGACATAGCTGTTGGATGATCTTATTTGCATGTGTCTCATTATGAACTGCTTAAGTATTAGCCATAGCATGAGAATATATACATCATATGAGCAAATGTGTTCGTGAAAGTTCTTTTATCGCTCAGTTGTTAACTGAATTGCTTGAGGACAAGCAATAAGCTAAGCTTGGGGGGAGTTGATACGTCCAAAACGTATCTACTTTCCCCGAACACTTTTGCTATTGTTTTGCCTCTAATTTGTGTATTTTGGATACAACTAACACGGACTAACGCTGTTTTCAGCAGAATTGCTCGGTGTCTCGTTTTTGTGCAGAAATTCAACTTTCGGGAAAATCCTCGGAATTTCTTCAGATGGCCCTATTTTACCAAAATATTGACGGAGCCAGAAGGGCAAAGGAGGTGGAGGCCCGGGGCCCCACACCATATGCGGCGGCCTCGGGGGCCCGCGCGCTCTATGGTGTGGCCCCTCGGCCGGCCTCCGACGCCCCCTTCGGACTACTTATTGGTTTCGACCTGAAAACGCACGTGGAGAAGTCGGCGCCAGAAACCTCCAGAGCCGCCACATCGCGAAACCCGTCGCGGGAGCCAAGTCTCCTCGGCATTCACGGACGGGAATTGGAGGAGATCTTCACCGCCATCACCGCCAACGCCTCTCCATCGACCAGCCATGTTTCCCCCATCCATGTGTGAGTAATTCCCCCGCTGTAGGCTCAAGGGGATGGTAGGGATTGGATGAGATTGGTCATGTAATAGTCATAAGATTGTTAGGGCATAGTGCCTAGTATCCGTAGATGTCACCTTTATGATATTGTTGCAACTTGTTATGCTTAATGCTTGTCACTAGGGCCCGAGTGCCATGATCTCAGATCTGAACATGTTATTGATTCATGAAGATATTCGTTGTTTATGATCTTACCTGCAAGTTGTATACACATGTAGCTGTCCGGAACCAATGGCCCCGAAGTGACAGAAATCGGGACAACCGGAGGGGATGGTAGTGATGAGGATCACATGTGTTCACGGAGTGTTAATGCTTTGCTCCGGTACTCTATTAAAGGAGTACCTTAATATCCAGTAGTTTCCCTAGAGGCCCGGCTGCCACCGGCTGGTAGGACAAAAGATGTTGTCCAAGTTTCTCATTGCGAGCACGTACGACTAAATATGGAACACATGCCTATTGATTGATTAGTACTTGGATACCGTTTTATTATTATCTGCAAATGCCCGCTTTGATTGTTACATGAGTTTCTCTCATCCATGCAACGCCCGTTAAATGTCCCTGTGCCTACAGTATTTTAATCCTGCTGTTTACTATAATCACTACCGCTGTCTTTATTTCACCGCTGCTGTTATTTCGCTATTTCACTCGCTATAGAACTGCACACGATAAACTCTTGCGAGCAAGTCTGTTTCCAGGTGCAGCTGAATTGACAACTCCGCTGTTAAGGCTTAAGTATTCTTTGTCTCCCCTTGTCTCGAATCAATAAATTGGGTAATACTTCCTCGAAGACTGTTGCGATCCCCTATACTTGTGGAAACCTGTTGTTGAACATCAACGTCGTCTAATTCCGAAGATGAAAGAGGTGGTAAGGAACGAGGTATTAAAACTCCTTGAAGCCGGTATTATATATCCTATTGCTGATAGTAGATGGGTTAGTCCTGTGCATTGTGTTCCTAAGAAAGGAGGAATGACTGTTGTGCCTAATGATAATGATGAGCTTATTCCTCAAAGAATAGTTGTAGGGTATAGAATGTGCATTGATTTTCGAAAAGTTAATAAAGTTACTAAGAAAGATCATTACCCTTTACCCTTTATTGATCAAATGCTAGAAAGGTTATCTAAAAATACTCATTTTTGCTTTCTTGATGGTTATTCTGGTTTTTCACAAATTGCTGTTAAAGCTAAAGATCAAGAGAAAACCACGTTTACTTGTCCTTATGGAACTTATGCTTATAGGCGTATGCCTTTTGGTTTATGTAATGCTCCTGCTACTTTTCAAAGATGCATGTCTGCTATTTTTCATGGTTTTTGCGAAAGTATTGTAGAGGTGTTCATGGATGATTTTTCTGTCTATGGGAATTCTTTTGATAATTGCTTGCGAAACCTCGATAAAGTTTTGCAGAGATGTGAAGAAACTAACCTTGTTCTTAATTGGGAGAAATGCCACTTTATGGTTAATGAAGGAATTGTATTGGGACATAAAATTTCCGAGAGAGGTATTGAAGTTGATAGAGCTAAAGTTGAAGCAATTGAGAAGATGCCTTATCCGAGGGATGTTAAAGGTATTCGTAGTGTTCTTGGTCATGCTGGGTTTTATAGGAGATTTATTAAAGATTTCTCTAAAATTTCAAAGCCTCTTACTAATCTTCTTCAAAAAGATGTACCTTTTGTTTTCGATGATGATTGTAAGGAAGCTTTTGAAACTCTAAAGAAAGCCTTAACAACTGCTCCTGTAGTTGAACCTCCCGATTGGAATTTGCCTTTTGAAATTATGTGTGATGCTAGTGATTTTGCTGTAGGCGCTGTTCTTGGACAGCGGGTAGATAAAAATTAAATGTTATTCATTATGCTAGTAAGACTCTTGATGCTGCTCAAAGAAATTATGCTACAACTGAAAAGGAATTGTTAGTTGTAGTCTTTGCTTGTGATAAGTTTAGACCCTATATTGTTGATTCGAAAGTCACAATTCATACTGATCATGCTGCAATTAGATACCTTATGACAAAGAAAGATGCTAAGCCAAGGCTTATTAGATGGGTACTTCTGTTGCAAGAATTTGATTTACATATTATAGATAGGAAAGGTGCTGATAATCCTGTTGCTGATAATTTGTCTAGATTGGAAAATATTGCTTATGATCCTGTTCCCGTTAATGATAGTTTTCCAAATGAACAATTGGCTGTAATAAAGGTGAGCTCGCGAGAGAGCCCTTGGTATGCAGATTATGCTAACTTTATTGTTTCAAAGTATTTGCCTCCAACCTTTTCAGAGCAAAGGAGGAAATTCTTTTATGACTTGAGGCATTATTTTTGGGATGACCCACACTTATATAAAGAAGGAGTGGATGGTATTATGCGAAGATGTGTTCCTGAATATGAACAACAGGAGATATTGAGTAAATGTCATGGTAGTGTTTATGGAGGACATCACGCTGGAGATAGAACCGCGCAAAAGGTTCTGCAATCAGGTTTTTATTGGCCAACACTTTTCAAAGATGCAAGGAAATTTATTTTATCTTGTGATGAATGTCAAAGAGTTGGTAATATCTCTAGACGCAATGAAATGCCTATGAATTATACTCTTGTTATTGAACCATTCGATTGTTGGGGATTCGACTTCATGGGTCCTTTCCCTTCTTCAGAAGGTAACACTCATATACTTGTCGCTGTTGATTATGTTAGTAAATGGGTAGAAGCTATACCTACAAAGAGTGCTGATGGTGAGACCTCTATAAAAATGCTTGTAGATGTTATATTTCCTAGATTTGGAGTACCTAGATATATTATGACTGATGGAGGTTCTCATTTTATTCATGGAGGTTTTAGAAAAACTCTTGCTAAGTATGGTATTAATCATAGAATTTCTTCTGCTTATCACCCTCAAACTAGTGGTCAAGTAGAATTATCAAATAGAGAGATTAAAGCTATCTTAGGAAAGACTGTTAATAAATCTAGAAAGAATTGGGCTAGCAAATTGAAAGAAGCACTATGGGCTTATAGAACTGCTTATAAAAACCCCATGGGAATGTCACCTTATAAAATGGTTTATGGAAAAGCTTGTCATTTACCTTTAGAACTAGAGCACAAAGCTTATTGGGCTGTTAGAGAACTAAATAAAGATCCTAAATTAGCCGGTAATAAGAGGTTGTTGCAATTAAGTTCTCTAGATGAATGGAGAAGTGAAGCTTATGAAAATGCTAAACTCTTTAAAGAAAAAGTTAAGAAGTGGCATGATAGAAGGATCATTAAAAGAGAATTTAATGTTGGAGATAAAGTTCTATTGTATCGGTCTCGTCTCAGATTCTTTGCAGGGAAATTACTCTCGAAGTGGGAAGGACCATATGTTGTTGAGGAGGTGTATCGTTCAGGAGCAATTAAAATTAGCTCTCTCCAAGGCAATGCCACACAAGTGGTGAATGGACAAAGACTCAAGCATTATATCTCGGGTGATTCTTATAATGTTGATGTTGATATTATTCAAGTGGAAACACCGGAGGCTTTCATCAAAGGACAAATTGACAGTCCGCCAGAACTCGACTTTGAATAGGTAACAGTACAGGTAATAAAAAGTCCGCGTTTACCTTTCCGAACATTATTTTTGCTGTTTTTAGAAAATATGAAAAATTACGGAATCGAAACGGAGGAAAAGACGCGCGAGGGCCCGTCACCACAGGCCGGCGCGGGCCCCACCGCCGCGCCGACCCATGGTGACAGCCCCTGGCGTCCCGTTTCCACTCGTTTTCGGCCTGGAACCTTCCTTTTGTCGTAAAAATATTTGCTATATAATCCCCCGGACCCCTGGAGGTCCGTAATATCGTTTTCTCGTCGTGTTTTGTTTCGAGCTGTTTTCTGCCAGATTTGTTTTGATCTAGAAGCACCATGGTCTCCAACAACAAGGACAAGGGACCTTTGAAGGAAGATATTCAAGACCCGGAACTGAAGGAAGAAGACGCAAGAGAGGATGAGGAAGAAGTGGAGGAAGCTCCGCAGGAACACCAGCGAGCCACCGTTGCAAGTATTGGCGTGATATCAAATCCATCCAACATCAAGAGGAGTGCACGAATCGCTACCGGAGGAGCGGTTCCACGTCATTACTTGGCTCCAAGGACATCTTCTCCGAGCAATTACAACCCTTACCGCAATCTAATCTACGATCGTCAAACTGAAAGGACCCCCAAGGTAGTGTTGCCAAGTAATTGGGATATAGATCGTTCTAACATTGCAGGAGAGATGAAATCTGAAGCTGAAGGATGGGGAAACAACTCTAAGAGTTGGAATTCACCACCCGACATGATTATGAGCCGCGTTGAGCACAACTCGGAGATGATTCGCAACCTCACCTATGAGATTGAAGATTTAAAGGAGCTGGTTAAGAAGCTTGTCGAGAGGAATCCATCGCCATCATCACCGAAGGAGTAATTCATCATCGGTATTGGCATCCCCTTGGTTTGTTCCAAGCTTGGGGAGTGCCGCGGTATCACATCATCATTACCTTTATCTTTTACTATCAAGTAGTGTCATATCATGAGTAGGAAGTTATCATATGGAATAGTATGCAATGTGGAAGTATCTCTCTTAGTTAGTTATCTATGTATC
This sequence comes from Lolium multiflorum, assembly GCA_030979885.1. Classification (NCBI taxonomy): domain Eukaryota; kingdom Viridiplantae; phylum Streptophyta; class Magnoliopsida; order Poales; family Poaceae; genus Lolium; species Lolium multiflorum. The sequence goes on from CM061747.1 coordinate 104,563,330, forward strand.
CGTTGGTGTGAGTTATCGTTATGGAATATTAATGAGAAGTCTTATCATTTACTTTTTGCACACCTTATTTTAGTTTGCAATTCCATTATATGATTACTCTTGACATGAGTATTGATATCACTTTGGGAGCATTAAGTAAATCTATTTGGTTTTGGCAAACTTAGCATTGGTCAATAGCAACAACATCTTGATGTTTAATAGAAGAGAGAAATACACTTAGATATATTACTCTATTATCTCTATGTTTAGTATTCTGAAGTTAAAATTGCTTGTGCTTATGAGAAAGATGCATGATTGTTCTATCATATGTATATTTGTTTGTTTCCTCAACCTCTATGCTTGCTATCAAACCTTGCTAGCCAAAGACCTGTATCAAGAGGGAATGCTTCTCATACATCCATAACCTTAGACCAAACCTATGCCATTTGTGTCCACCATACCTACCTACTACATGGTATTTTCTGCCATTCCAAGTAAATACTTCATGTGCTACCTTTAAATTATTCAAACTACTACTCCTTATTTGTGTCAATGTTCTATAGCTCATGAGGAAGTATGTGGTGTTTTATATTTCAATCTTGTTGGGCGGACTTTCACCAATGGACTAGCGGCACATCCGCTTATCCAATAATTTTGCAATAAGAGCTGGCAACGGGGTTCCCAGCCCCAATTAATAACTTTCATTAATAATTCTCTTCACATGTTTTGCTCTGATTTATCAGTAAGCAACTTAATTTTGCAATAGACACTCCCCCATGGTATGTGAATGTTGGAAGGCACCCGAGGATTCGGTTAGCCATGGATTGAGAAAGCCAAGGTTGGGGGAGTGTCATCCTTAATAAAACTAAAATACATGTGTAAACAAAAGAGAAGGGGGATGATCTACCTTGCTGGTAGAGATGTCGTCCCTCATGGGAGCCGCTCTTGGAAGGTTCTGGCAAGGGGGTTAGAGTGCCCGCTACCATTCGTTGACAACAACAAACACCGCTCAAAATCTTACTTTTATACTCTTTATATGATTTCAAAACTTGAAAAGCTCTGGCACATGATTTAATCCCTGCTTCCTCTGCGAAGGGCCTGTCTTTTACTTTTATGTTGAGTCAGTAAACCTATTTCTCTCTATCTCAAGCAAGCAATTGAGTTGTTGTGAACCAATCATTTATGCTATGATTCAGTTAATCATGCCTTTTATACTTTCTTGTTTAGTACCAATTTTATCTGAATGAATATGACTTTGAAGTTATCAATGATTATGAGGAAATTGTTATGCTTAAATATGGAAGCCCAGCTATAAATTCTAATATGAAAGATTTGCTTAGAAGTACAATCCGTTAGTAGTTCTCTGACCAAGAACAAAGTTTGCCATCACCAACTATGATTTCTTATGCACCTTTACTTGTGATTTCTCTTTACCTATTTCAAGATGAGTTATATGAGGAAGTTGTTTACTAGAATGTCTTGTGTGAATGAATATGATGCTTCTTGTCCGTATTTTATTTATCGACTCTTCACTCCATAAACATGTGGTCTTGTTTATCGAGCTCAGTTTCGCTTGGGGACAAGCGAGGTCTAAGCTTGGGGGGAGTTGATACGTCCAATTTGCATCACTATTTTGTATCATAATTTGCTGATTATTCATTGATATATTTCATATTGGGACACAATACTTATGTTATTTCATCTATTTTGCATGTTTCATCATCATTGGAGGATCAAGCACCGGAGCCAGGATTCTGCTGGAAAAAGCACCGTCAGAACGCAATATTTCGGAAGATCAACCGTGGAAGGAAATTTCACGTAAATTCCTATTTTCCGATGACGGAGGGAGCCAGAAGGGGAAGAAGAGGGAGCCACTGTGGGCCCAGACCATAGGCCGGCGCGCCCATGGCCGGCCGCGCCACACCGTGGTGTGGGGCCCCACGCCCCTTTCGCCTCCTTTCTTCGCGCACTCCTTCGTCCCGAAACCTAAGCCACAGAGAGGACCTCATGAAGGTTACAGCCGCCTCTGCGGGGCGGAGAACACCAGAGAGAAAGAGCTCTCCGGCGGCAGGAATCCGCTGGGAAATTCCCCCGAGGGGGAAATCGACGCCATCGCCATCGTCATCGAGCTGGACATCATCTCCATCATCATCATCATCCCCACCATCTACACCGCCATCACCACCGCTGCACCTCGTCACCGCTGTAACAATTTGGGTTTGATCTTGATTGTTCGATAGGGGAAACTCTCCCGGTGTTATTCTCTACTTGTTGTAGATGCTATTGAGTGAAACCATTGAACCAAGGTTTATGTTCAGATTGTTATTCATCATCATATCACCTCTGATTGTATTCCATATGATGTCTCGTGAGTAGTTCGTTTAGTTCTTGAGGACATGGGTGAAGTCTAAATGCTAGTAGTGAATTATGGTTGAGTAATATTCAATGTTATGATATTTAAGTTGTGGTGTCATTCTTCTAGTGGTGTCGGGTGAACGTCGACTACACGACACTTCACCATTTATGGGCCTAGGGGAGTGCATCTTGTATTCGGTTGCTAATTGCGGGGTTGCCGGAGTGACAGAAACCTGAGCCCCCGTTAGTATATCGATGCAAGAGGGATCGCAGGATCTCAGAGTTTAAGGCTGTGGTTAGATTTATCTTAATTACTTTCTTGTAGTTGCGGATGCTTGCAAGGGGTATAATCACAAGTATGTATTAGTCCTAGGAAGGGCGGTGCATTAGCATAGGTTCACCCACACAACACTTATCAAAACAATGAAGATTATTAAACCACATGAAGCGAAAGTACTAGACTAAAATCCCGTGTGTCCTCAAGAACGTTTGGTCATTATAAGTAAACAAACCGGCTTGTCCTTTGTGCTAAAAAGGATTGGGCCACTTGCTGCAATTATTTCTCTCGCATTTTACTTACTCGTACTTTATTCATCTGTTACATCAAAACTCCTTGAATACTTGTTTGTGAGCATTTACAGAGAATCCTTCATCGAAACTGCTGTCAACACCTTCTGCTCCTCGTTGGGATCGACATTCTTACTTATCGAAGATACTACGATACACCCCCTATACTTGTGGGTCATCGCCTCCGAGAGGTTTGATGTGATCTTTTGCGTCCGCCCGAGGCGGGGGATACGTGACTAATCTCCTGATCTCTGTTTGCTTCTACAAGCATTGCCGAGGGATGATAGTGTAACATCCTAACTTAGGACAAACACTGGTAGATTTAGAAAAGGGTTGTGCATTGCATCGCAAAACGGGGGAAATTTTCGCGCTTAATTGCATAAAACTAAGAGTGATCGAGGTTTCTCTCTCGTTGCTATTAGGGTTAGAGAATGAGAGTGCTATGAATTTGACATGTCCTCTTTTGAAATTAGGTTTTGAGAGGAGTTTGAATTTGTTTCAAATTTGAATTTCAAATCATATAGGAATATAAGTGAACTATAATTCAAATGAATACATATTCAATAATCCAACTCCAAAGACTCATACAATGTATTCAAAGAAATGCATTATAAATTTATTACACATAGCTCATAAGAAAACCTTGAGCTTTATTGATAAATCACACATGATACATTGTCATTACACAATTCATTGATATTACAACAAATAGGATCAAATACAAATAAGAAATGAGTAAAGAAAATAATGATTACAACATGAATTATTTTCCTAGACTAAGTTCTTCTAAAATTCTTCACTTGATCATCCTCCACTCTGATCCAATTGAAACCTGCAAAATTTACAAGGAAAGAACCAAGATTATTAGGAACAAGTGGCAATGCCACTTGACAAAAAAATAAGGAAATTAGAGAGATAAGCTCAGGGGATCAAGTCCCAATCGAGCCAAGACATACAAAAGATCTTTCCCACGAATCACCACCATGGTGAAACAAGGAGAGGACACCACAACACACAACCAAGCTTGTGATGTCGATCAAGCAGTTTATGTTATATGCTATAAATAGCATAGTAAATGAGAGATAGATGAATCATCCAGAACATCGCTCATCCGCAAGAACACAACAACAACCTCACAAACCATCCGGCCATTCATCCCAAACCAACCAAACCAGCAAGAAATCATGTTGACTTAAATCAAGAACAAACTTAAGCTAGGAGGAGATGGGCCATTCATCAAATCAACTAGCAAAGCTTCTTCATCAACCAAACATTTCATCTAGGAGCTGAGTAAGGTATATTAGTACTGAAATGATCCGGAGGATCCTTTCCATCATAAGCATGCTCATATACACACATGGTGTGGAGAAGATGCTCCATTGATTTATCATCACTTGGTATAGACCAAGTGATGCTGGCAAGAGAGAGGCCAAACAAACACTAGTAATCCATAAATGGATATGCATAAGTAAACAAGAACACATAGCCTATCCAATGTATCTAGATGAAACTAGTCTAGTGACCAACCAAATCACCTAGCATCACCTAGCTTTCAAAATCATCCTTTTTCAAAGGATACCACATGGCATTCATTTACATGATTCCCTACTGTGAATATCACTATTTTCATAAAAACCAACCAGATAGCCTACTTGGATATGCAACCAGTGATAGTAGCAGGCTACTGAGGTCACAAAACAAGCAAGAAAGCAACATAAGTGTAACATCCCAAAAATTAAAAAAAAAACAAGGAGAAAATGAATTCCCTTTTTCCAAAAATGAGAACCAACAAAAACTTTTATTAAATTAAGTTTGGTACATAGTAAGCATGCTTATATGTTGTGATATTGCCCTAATTGTTTATTGATTGCATTGAACCTAATTCCAAAACCCTAAACCCTAATCTTCTCACAACAAATAGTATCAAATAAGAAGGAACTAAAATAAAATAAAATATGTGGGCCTATAACCCTAACATGCAAATATTGACTAATGACATGCTTACTCTTCAAAATATAGGTGAACCATTGTGATACTCCACTAAACCCTAAACCTCCCCTCTTTTCACCATCCTAGTTAAAATAAAATAAAAGGAAACTAAATAAGAAAAAGAGGCATATGTGCCTATGGCTATTTTTATAAATCTTTACCCCAAGCTCCTCTACTTTGTTTAGTGGTTTGGAAAACCATTATAAACCTTATCTAGTGTTTCTCAAACCAATTCCAAGTTAAAACCAAAGCAAATAAACAGAAATTAAACCTATGCATAGGAGCATATGTGGCACATAGCCATTTTTTCCAAAACTTGACCTAAGCACCTATACCTTGACTAAATGGTTTGAAAACCTTACTAAACCCAAACTAATACTAAATCAACCATGAACCATGATCTTTGATCATAGATCAAGAAAATAAAATAAAAAGATGAAATGCACCTATGTGCATATGGCCAAAAATACAAATTTGAGCCAAAGACCATCAAACTTGTTTCCATTGCTTGGATTGTTTTCTTATATCATATTAAACCTCAACCACATCAAGGGGATCAAGAAAAACCAAATCAAATAGAAAATAAGAAGATTTTCCAATACACATATGTGGATATGGCCATTTTTACAAATCTTGAACCTAGACCATTATGGCTTGCACCATTGGTTGTGTTTGGTTACTAAACACATATAAACACCTTTGGAATCAAACAAACTCAAACCAAATCAAATTTGAATGAAATATGAGCTCACATGCACTAATGGTCATTTGGCCACATTATAAAATGTTCCCCACTTTACCCCTCTGGTTTTCTATTTTCCTAAACTAAAATTGGTAAACCAAAGCCATGTCATCCAAGACCATGTCAAAGTGAGTAACTTTCATGTTGACCACCAAGGTCAGAGTTGACTAGGTTGACCAGTAGGAAGGTGACAAGTGGTGATGTTGAAACAAAGAGAAGATCACCCCCATTTTGAAATTTCACAAACCACTTCAAATTTGACCACCACCACCACCAGTAGACTTCAATTATTATATGTTTACAACCCACCAAAATTTAATCAAAAATTCACATCTTTTCTTCTTGCGGCCATTTCATCGAACACCTTTGGTGCACCAACCTGCCAACCCTATACCTTGCTTTATCCAGTGTGTAATTGCCCCAACTATCAACCCTATGTCATCACCAGACCACTCTTTCACCCAGTAAGCAATGCCAGGCCTTGGTACCTCATGTACCTTGATGTATTTGACAAAACCTTGCCATGCCGTGGTGGCCATGGCATACCTCATGCCATTCCCCTCTCCACCCCTCTCCAGCCCATCACACCATGTCTAGGACACTCACCACACCTCCCTGGTCACGCTCGTGCAAGCCCTGGACCAAGATGACGTCGACAATGCCCAGAACATGCCGTGCCCAAACGTGCCAGGACGCGCCAGAGCGTGCATGGACGCGCCCTGGACACGCCGGTACACGCACGCGCGCCGTTGACTCTGGCCGTCCCCAACCCTCTCCTCTCTCCTACGCACGCACCACGGTACCCTCTACCTCCAGGACAACCCCATTGGACCGCCGGTGCCCTGTAGACGACGACGCCATCGACGCCATCCGCCACTGCTGCCAGAGTGCGAGGACGATGGCGATCGCCACAGGCCACCATTCTCTGCGCCGTCAAGTCCCACGCCCTCACCATGACATCGCCTACCCGCCTGCGTCAGCTTCCAACCCTCTCGACCACTGTATCGCCGTCGTCATCGTCGACCTGCCCCGCTCCGCCTCGGACCCTCTCGACCCTATAAATAGAGACCACCCTGGCCCTCAATCCTCACACCAATCGACTTCCCTCACCTCACAACCCCTCCTCGAGCAGCGCCGCCCCTCAATTTAAGCCGTAGCTGCCCAATTGCACGCCGGAGTTCCGCAGCACCGCCGCAGAAGCTCGCCGGAGCTAGAAGCCATCCCCGGAGACGCCACTGCTACCAGGAGGACCGCCGTCCTCGACAACGTCACCTCGCGACAACGCCGTCGCTCGCCGGAGCCCAGGGTCGCCGCCGACCCCCTACCGTCGTCGCCAGTAAGGTCCCCTCTCGCCGGAGACGACGATGCCTAGCGTCCGTCCGATCCCACCCTAATCCAACGATCCACATCGAAACATACCGCTTCGGGTTTTAACACTGGCTGACAGTTGGGGCCCTCCCTGTCAGGCGGCCCGCGTGCACCGTTGGCATAGCTGGGCCGGCCCAATCTTTTTCCTCTCTGTGGCCCAACACCGTTTCCCGCCAAGCCCACCATTCAAATAAATAAATTTCGAAATTAATTATTTCTTCTCAGATGCTGTTTTGAAAATTAAATAGAATAAAATCTACCAAACCAAATTGAACAAATTTTATATATTTGGAAAGATTAGGAAATTATCTAAACAACTACACTGGTCTCAACCTTAGATTTAGTATAGAATTTAAATGATAAAAATAACAAGGCAGGGACTTTTCTGCCTTAGATTAATTCTTAAAAATCAACCAAAAATGCTTTTGAGTTGATTCCAACTCCTATAATTCACATTTCACTTACACTAATTGTTTCTGCAAAAATATGCCATGCTTACCTTGAATGATCATGGCCTAGTTTAATTAAAGGACTTTATGGCTATTTCTAGTCAAAGATATTGTCCAAAACTATTAATAAATCTTATGGGAATATTTCTCTCATTTAAATCTTGTCATGAACAATTCAAAATAAGCTAGAGACTCTGGTCATTTAGGTCTCATATGAATTGTTGATAATATTAGATCCTTACCATGTTAGAATTAAATGGTATGAGGTGCTACACCTCATTTAAATCATTAGTATGTGGTATTAAACTATATGAGGTGTAGCCTCTCATTTAAATACTGACTCCAAGGGATTCAATGAGAATTGAGGACACATGTAGTAATAATCCATAGGTTCTTATTTAAAAATATTCAATCATTTTCATAGTAGCATTTAAATTATTCAAGGCTACTTATTAAATCTTATGAGATGTAGTGGTCTCATTTAAATCTTGCCTCAACTAAGTTAATATGGGGTATAGACTATGGTCAATTTTAAACTCATATTAAATTAGTTGATGATATTAAATCATTAATCATGAGTAATAAAAAGGCATGAGGTGGTGTACCTCATTTAAATCACTTCCCAATTAATACTTATGAAGAGGTTGACTTGGGTCAACCTAGGTCATATGACATTAATGGAGGAAATTAAATCTTAATAATATTCAATGAGAGGAAATTATTTTCCTCAAGAAATAAATAGAAACTCTAATTAATATTTATAATGAGAGGAAATTATTTTTCTTAAGAATAAAATAAAATCCACTCACCTAATAAGCATGTTGATTGATAGCTTAGTATAAGTAATTTATGTGTGTGCTTAGTCTAGTACTTAGGCTTTGTGTGGTAATTGTGTGTATTATACTCGTATTTAGACGCTAGTACCGAGGAGTACACCGAGGAGGAGGAGGTCTACTTCCAGGAAGAAGAAGACCACTTTGATCAGTACACCACTCAAGGCAAGCTAATATTCTTGCAAGTTACCCAAGTGCAAAGCTCTAATAGAGCAAGGCACCACTACATCATACTTTATGTTTAAGGATCCTATCCCAAGTTTTTACCTTACAAGTTTTTGAGTTTTGTTTTATCAAAGTACTTTTTGATTCATGATTCACTTGGTCTAGAGTAGAACAAGATCATCAAATTTAGCCTAGAGCAATGAAAGCTAGATAGCACCCCTCATGATTAGTTGCTAGTGCTAACAAATAAAATTGACTACTCTAGATGGGAACAGGTGAAATGAAATGACTTTGAAAACCTTGGAATGATGAGGCATTCTATTGAAAGATTTTGAAGGTGAATATGACTTGTGAATGACATGGTGAATTTTACCAAAACTGATGGTTGGGTTCGGATGCGATACCATTCCAATTTTGCAAGTACCCCCACAATACCATATGGTAGGCTTAACTGGAAGTTTATGTATCTTAGTATGGTTCCCTAAACAAGCGTCATAGGGGTTATGCCAGGCTGCCTCCGAATATGAGAAATGATGTGAAATGAGGTGAATGTCCTGCCCAAGCCCTGTGCAGTCCCGGACGGTTTGTCTTCACTGGGAGGCCAAGCTCATGGGGAGAGGTGCCTATACTAGGGTATGTAAGTGAAAGGTTATGGTTGGTAGTCCGCACACGGAGTGTGATAAATCAGGGCCAGTTAACCCTGACGGATTATTGCAAATGTTGTGGCACAAGTGTACGACCTCTGCAGAGTGTAGAACTATTCGAATAGCCGTGTCCATGGTTACGGACGATTGGAAAGGCCATACTGTTTCCGGACCATTTTCAAAATTGTGTGAAAATGTTGAAGGGTGAACTGGTGACTTGACTTGAATCACAACAGAGTTGTGGGAATGACACTAATGTTCCCACTTGAGTTAGTCTAGCGATTCAAACATCTTTACTAAATGTTTATGAAATAAACTTGGCTTTATGCAAATAAACCTAGAGCTTAGCATCCCCCTTACTATAGTTGATAGTGCTTACATTAGTATTAGTTTGCGAGTACTTTAAAGTACTCATGGCTTTGTCCCTGGCTATTCAAATGGCCAGACTATGAAGGAGAACAGCAGTACGAGGAAGATGGACAGCAGGACGTCTACGACAACTAGATCACTCCTGACGTCAACAGTTGCCTGTGGAATAGATGGACCGCAACTTATTTCGCTTCCGCTATGTGTTTTGTAATAGGATCTCTAGATCCACTATGATGTATTAAGACTGGATCATGTGATCCCTCTATGTAAGACAATTATGTGATGTAATGAATGATGTGTTGTGATATCAATCTATTATGTCTCACAAAAACAATATTCCTGGGATTGCGATGAATGGCATAATAGGCATCTGGACTTAAAAATCCGGGTGTTGACAAGTTGGTATCAAAGCATTGTTGACCTTAGGAGACCCTAGTTAGAATGGACGTCCTGAAAAATTTAGTTTCAAAAACAAATGAAGTGAATATTTATGAAAAATTATTCTCACTCTTATCCTTGAGATCTTTTCCAAAATAAGAGATCCATACTCCACTTTTCCTTGTAAATATTACATAAAATTTTGCACACTTGATCACTTCTCTAACTTACTTATCCTAATTGCTCACAGATGGAATACCAATGGGAATGCTATCAGCTTGGTCATGGAGGAGAACTGAAGTTCGAAAAGGATTTGAAGCAACTAGTGGAATATCTAGGACACCCGTACCCCGAGTTCTTCGGAACATCCTTCAATAATCAGTTGGGAGGATCACCCGGTGGGAAGTTTCCGCTGATCTAGGAAGAAAGCTTGGAGCCCCGGTATGGGAAACCATATGGTTTTCTGTAACGGGAAACACCTGGAAGGAAGGACTAGTCAAAGCTATGCAAGAAGCAATCGCCCGTCTGTGTGGACAAAATGAGAACAAGATCCGGAACACTCGTTTCATCTACTACCCAAGACATGACTCCATGGGAAGATCGATGACCATGCCACCACACACAAAGATGATCCCCTATGTAGCACACCAGGACTTTAGGCTGTACAAAACCCGCAGGGATTTGGACAACGCCTCGCCCTTCGCCAAGCACCATAACCGTAAAGACGAAGAATTTCCCCTGAAGAGTAGTATCATTAAAGCACTATCGTAGGTGTGAGTTGTATCTGTCCTTTGTATCGTAGAGCAATGAATGGTTCTTAAAACCAACGGTGTGTTAGCTTTGTAATGTGTGATGCTTGGTATAAATGAAAAAGTGTTGTTGGTTTTTACCCTCAACACTACTCAAGTTTTGAAAACTTTGTGAACTTTAACTCAAATAAACCATAGAAATTTCCCTCTTATCTTATCATCTATCTCAATCTTCAGATGGCCCCACCAAACCGCAACCAAGACGCAATGATGCAGATGATCCAGACGATGATGGAAGATCGCGAAGCCGCGAGAGCTGAACGACAAGCCAACTTAGCTGCACTGCAGCAGATTGCTCAGAACAACAACGGCCATGGAAACCATGATCACCCAGGATCAAAGCTGAAGAACTTTCAGAACACCAATCCCCCAATGTTCAGCAAGACTGAAGAGCCCCTAGATGCTGATGACTGGCTCCACAATGGAGAACAACCTAGAAGTTGCGGGAGTAGAAGCCACAGAAAAGTACTTGCCACCCACTCACCTGTCAGACTGCAAGAGCCCGGTGGACAAGTGCCCGCGCATTGAATGCTGGACAAATGATGAACTGGGAAGACTTCAAGCTGAAGTTTAGTAAATACCATGTGCCCCAAGGACTGATCAAGAAGATGAGAGACGAGTTCCGCGAACTCAAACAAGGAAGGATGTCCGTGGTGGAATACCGCGACAGGTTTCTCACACTGTCAAGGTACGCCCCGGATGAGACCGACACCAATGAGAAGAGGAAGGAGAGATTTCTGAATGGACTGCATGACGAGATGCAAACTGTGTTAGTGAACATTCCGTCACGACCAAGCTCTAGTGGACTCAGCCACACAGATGGAAGGAAAGCTGCATCGGCCAATGAGAACCGCAAGCGCAGAATGATGAACCAGAGTGGACCCCACCATACCCAGAAGTACCGCAACAACTCTCCCGAGGATTCACCCCAAGACACAACAAGCCCCCTGCTCAGAATTATCGCCCCAACTACTCCAACAATAACCGAGGACCCCCGAAGCCCGGAGGCAACCATAACCCCCACAGCAACAACAACAACAACAACAACAGCAACCCCAACAACACCAACAACCACCCCAATGGTAACAACAACAACCCCAATACTGGCCCAAAGACTGGAAGCAACACTGTTCCCATCAACCCCAAGGATAAGTCAACTGTGAACTGCTATGAATGTGGAGTTGTGGGTCACTACTCCAATGAGTGCCCCAAGAAGCTTGCCAGATTGCCGCCAACACTGCTGCACCTGCCCAGCAACAACGCCGCTTCGCAGGTAGAAGGAACAGAACAACAATAACGGCCGCCTACCACATAAATGCAAAGCAGGCGTCAGAAGCACCTCGTGCCATGCCAAGTATGTTTTTCCGTTAATCAAAATTGCTCAATCTTTCTTAGGAACCCAACTTTTCTTAAAATCTCGGGACGAGATTTGTTTAAGGGGGAAGGGTTTGTAACATCCCAAAATTTAAAAACAAAAACAGAAAATGAATTCCTTTTTCCAAAAATGAGAACCAACAAAAACTTTTATTAAATTAAGTTTGGTACATAGTAAGCATGCTTATATGTTGTGATATTGCCATAATTGTTTATTGATTGCATTGAACCTAATTCCAAAACCCTAAACCCTAATCTTCTCACAACAAAATAGTATCAAATAAGAAGGAACTAAAATAAAATAAAATATGTGGGCCTATAACCCTAACATGCAAATATTGACTAATGACATGCTTACTCTTCAAAATATAGGTGAACCATTGTGATACTCCACTAAACCCTAAACCTCCCCCCCCTCTTTTCACCATCATTAGTTAAAATAAAATAAAAGGAAACTAAATAAGAAAAAGAGGCATATGTGCCTATGGCTATTTTTATAAATCTTTACCCCAAGCTCCTCTACTTTGTTTAGTGGTTTGGAAAACCTTCATAAACCTTATCTAGTGTTTCTCAAACCAATTCCAAGTTAAAACCAAAGCAAATAAACAGAAATTAAACCTATGCATAGGAGCATATGTGGCACATAGCCATTTTTTCCAAAACTTGACCTAAGCACCTATACCTTGACTAAATGGTTTGAAAACCTTACTAAACCCAAACTAATACTAAATCAACCATGAACCATGACCTTTGATCATAGATCAAGAAAATAAAATAAAAAGATGAAATGCACCTATGTGCATATGGCCAAAAATATAAATTTGAGCCAAAGACCATCAAACTTGTTTCCATTGCTTGGATTGTTTTCTTATATCATATTAAACCTCAACCACATCAAGGGGATCAAGAAAAACCAAATCAAATAGAAAATAAGAAGATTTTCCAATACACATATGTGGATATGGCCATTTTTACAAATCTTGAACCTAGACCATTATGGCTTGCACCATTGGTTGTGTTTGGTTGCTAAACCCATATAAACACCTTTGGAAGCAAACAAACTCAAACCAAATCAAATTTGAATGAAATATGAGCTCACATGCACTAATGGTCATTTGGCCACATTATAAAATGTTCCCCACTTTACCCCTCTGGTTTTCTATTTTCCTAAACTAAAATTGGTAAACCAAAGCCATGTCATCCAAGACCATGTCAAAGTGAGTAACTTTCATGTTGACCACCAAGGTCAGAGTTGACTAGGTTGACCAGTAGGAAGGTGACAAGTGGTGATGTTGAAACAAAGAGAAGATCACCCCCATTTTGAAATTTCACAAACCACTTCAAATTTGACCACCACCACCACCAGTAGACTTCAATTATTATATGTTTACAACCCACCAAAATTTAATCAAAAATTCACATCTTTTCTTCTTGCGGCCATTTCATCGAACACCTTTGGTGCACCAACCTGCCAACCCTATACCTTGCTTTATCCAGTGTGTAATTGCCCCAACTATCAACCCTATGTCATCACCAGACCACTCTTTCACCCAGTAAGCAATGCCAGGCCTTGGTACCTCATGTACCTTGATGTATTTGACAAAACCTTGCCATGCCGTGGTGGCCATGGCATACCTCATGCCATTCCCCTCTCCACCCCTCTCCAGCCCATCACACCATGTCTAGGACACTCACCACACCTCCCTGGTCACGCTCGTGCAAGCCCTGGACCAAGACGACGTCGACAATGCCCAGAACATGCCGTGCCCAAACGTGCCAGGACGCGCCAGAGCGTGCATGGACGCGCCCTGGACACGCCGGTACACGCACGCGCGCCGTTGACTCTGGCCGTCCCCAACCCTCTCCTCTCTCCTACGCACGCACCACGGTACCCTCTACCTCCAGGACAACCCCATTGGACCGCCGGTGCCCTGTAGACGACGACGCCATCGACGCCATCCGCCACTGCTGCCAGAGTGCGAGGACGATGGCGATCGCCACAGGCCACCATTCTCTGCGCCGTCAAGTCCCACGCCCTCACCATGACATCGCCTACCCGCCTGCGTCAGCTTCCAACCCTCTCGACCACTGTATCGCCGTCGTCATCGTCGACCTGCCCCGCTCCGCCTCGGACCCTCTCGACCCTATAAATAGAGACCACCCTGGCCCTCAATCCTCACACCAATCGACTTCCCTCACCTCACAACCCCTCCTCGAGCAGCGCCGCCCCTCAATTTAAGCCGTAGCTGCCCAATTGCACGCCGGAGTTCCGCAGCACCGCCGCAGAAGCTCGCCGGAGCTAGAAGCCATCCCCGGAGACGCCACTGCTACCAGGAGGACCGCCGTCCTCGACAACGTCACCTCGCGACAACGCCGTCGCTCGCCGGAGCCCAGGGTCGCCGCCGACCCCCTACCGTCGTCGCCAGTAAGGTCCCCTCTCGCCGGAGACGACGATGCCTAGCGTCCGTCCGATCCCACCCTAATCCAACGATCCACATCGAAACATACCGCTTCGGGTTTTAACACTGGCTGACAGTTGGGGCCCTCCCTGTCAGGCGGCCCGCGTGCACCGTTGGCATAGCTGGGCCGGCCCAATCTTTTTCCTCTCTGTGGCCCAACACCGTTTCCCGCCAAGCCCACCATTCAAATAAATAAATTTCGAAATTAATTATTTCTTCTCAGATGCTGTTTTGAAAATTAAATAGAATAAAATCTACCAAACCAAATTGAACAAATTTTATATATTTGGAAAGATTAGGAAATTATCTAAACAACTACACTGGTCTCAACCTTAGATTTAGTATAGAATTTAAATGATAAAAATAACAAGGCAGGGACTTTTCTGCCTTAGATTAATTCTTAAAAATCAACCAAAAATGCTTTTGAGTTGATTCCAACTCCTATAATTCACATTTCACTTACACTAATTGTTTCTGCAAAAATATGCCATGCTTACCTTGAATGATCATGGCCTAGTTTAATTAAAGGACTTTATGGCTATTTCTAGTCAAAGATATTGTCCAAAACTATTAATAAATCTTATGGGAATATTTCTCTCATTTAAATCTTGTCATGAACAATTCAAAATAAGCTAGAGACTCTGGTCATTTAGGTCTCATATGAATTGTTGATAATATTAGATCCTTACCATGTTAGAATTAAATGGTATGAGGTGCTACACCTCATTTAAATCATTAGTATGTGGTATTAAACTATATGAGGTGTAGCCTCTCATTTAAATACTTACTCCAAGGGATTCAATGAGAATTGATGACACATGTAGTAATAATCCATAGGTTCTTATTTAAAAATATTCAATCATTTTCATAGTAGCATTTAAATTATTCAAGGCTACTTATTAAATCTTATGAGATGTAGTGGTCTCATTTAAATCTTGCCTCAACTAAGTTAATATGGGGTATAGACTATGGTCAATTTTAAACTCATATTAAATTAGTTGATGATATTAAATCATTAATCATGAGTAATAAAAAGGCATGAGGTGGTGTACCTCATTTAAATCACTTCCAATTAATACTTATGAAGAGGTTGACTTGGGTCAACCTAGGTCATATGACATTAATGGAGGAAATTAAATCTTAATAATATTCAATGAGAGGAAATTATTTTCCTCAAGAAATAAATAGAAACTCTAATTCATATTTATAATGAGAGGAAATTCTTTTTCTTAAAAATAAAATAAAATCCACTCACCTAATAAGCATGTTGATTGATAGCTTAGTATAAGTAATTTATGTGTGTGCTTAGTCTAGTACTTAGGCTTTGTGTGGTAATTGTGTGTATTATACTCGTATTTAGACGCTAGTACCGAGGAGTACACCGAGGACACTAGTAGAAAAACGCTCATCTGTACCGGTTCCATAGGGGCATTAGTACCGGTTGAGCAACCGGTACTAATTATCCGGCACTAAAGGCCCCCCCTTTCGTACCGGTTGCTTACGAACCGGTACTAAAGGTGCCTCCACGTGGGCACGGAGGAACCCGTGGGGCTGAAGACCTTTGGTACCGGTTCGTAACACGAACCGGTATTAAAGCCTATTTCGTTTAAATTTTTTTTTCCATTTTTTCTAATTATTTTTCACACCCTTTTTTTCACGGCCTCTTTTTTTTATTTTTTCAGAATTACTAGTATTTCCGTTAGTCTCTAACTACACTTAATCTCTAGTCAAATTACTTACCCGTAGTCAAACTTCCCGGTCGGTCACCCATCCTCACACTACTCCCGCACTAGCACGCTTAACTTCCAAGTTCCATCCCGTTCCACTTCCAAGTGCTTCGCGCGCATGTATGTGATAATAGTATCATATCAATCCTATTAACATGTTGGTCGATGTCACACTTTTTATCGTTTGAATTCCAAATAATTGTTTTAATAAATAAAAGTAATGATGTAATAATAATGTTGAATAAATAAATAAAATTAACTTTTTTAATTTTTATTATTTTTAATTATTTTTAAAAAATTTAATATTTTTTGCAAAACCTAAAACTTGAAAAATTGAAAATCTTATAATTTGATAAAAGTAATAGTAATATGTTAGGACTCAAAAAATCTTACAATTAATATTTTAATTTAAAAAAAATAAAAATAAATATAAAATTTTAAAAAAACTAAAATCTTCCTGCTTTCATATTTTCATTTGGAATTTTGAGAATCTAAAAATTGGCTAACCGGGTAAACCCAGGTGAATTCGGATGTAACTTTTTCCCACGATGAAAAGTTATTGCGGTTTTACCATTTTTCAAAACTTTTTTGCAAAAAAAGTGAAAATTCGAATTTTTAATTTTTCCTAATAGTAGGTTGCATAACATAGAAGAATGTGAAAACATTTTATTTTTTGAATTTTCTATCATTTTCTTTTCTATTTTACAAAGGTCAAAAAGGCGATCCACGGGGGGTGGAGCTGCGTGGGGAGGCAGGTTCCTTAGTACCGGCTCCGTGTACTAAAGGTCTACATTTATACCGGCCCGTGTCACGAACCGGTACTAAAGGTTTTTCAGCTGACGCAAACCCTTTAGTACCGGTTCGTGTCACGAACCGGTATTAAAGGTCCTTACGAACCGGTACTAAAGGTCTGAGCAGTGCAACCGGTACTAATACACCTTTAGTACCGGTTCGTAAGGGAACCGGTATTTATGGCTTAGATGGATGAGAGGTTTTCTACTAGTGAGGAGGAGGTCTACTTCCAGGAAGAAGAAGACCACTTTGATCAATACACCACTCAAGGCAAGCTAATACTTGCAAGTTACCCAAGTGCAAAGCTCTACCAAGGCACCACTACATCATACTTTATGTTTAATGATCCTATCCCAAGTTTTTACTTAAAGTTTTTGAGTTTTGTTTTATCAAAGTACCTTTTTGATTCATGATACTGGTCTGAGTATCAAATTTAGCCTAGAGCAATGAAAGCTAGATAGCACCCTCATGATTAGTTGCTAGTGCTAACAAATAAAATTGACTACTCTAGATGGGAACAGTGAAATGAAATGACTTTGAAAACCTTGGAATGATGAGGCATTCTATTGAAAGATTTTGAAGGTGAATATGACTTGTGAATGACATGGTGAATTTTACCAAAAACTGATGGTTGGTTTCGGATGCGATACCATTCCAATTGCAAGTACCCCCACAATACCTGATATGGTAGGGCTTAACTGGAAGTTTATGTATCTTAGTATGGGTTCCCTCTAAACAAGCGTCATCGGGGTTATGCCAAGGGCTGCCTCCAAAGAAATACGAGATGATGTGAAATGACGTGAATGAGGTGAATGTCCGCCCAAGCCCTGTGCAGTTCCTGTGCCGACTGTCTGTCTTCACCGGGAGGCCAAGCTCATGGGGAGAGGTGCCTATACTAGGTATGTAAGTGAAAGGTTATGGTTGGTAGTCCGCACACGGAGTGTGATAAATCGGGCCAGAACTGACGGATTATTGCAAATGCTGTGGCACAAGTGTACTAATTCTAGAAAGTGTAGAACTATTCGAATAGCCGTGTCCACGGTTACAGACGATTGGAAAGGCCATACGTTCCGTCATCGGACCATTTTCAAAAATGTGACATGTGAAAGGTGACTTGTGTTTGAACCCGAACTCGGTGACCTGACTTGAATCACAACTGAGTTGTGGGAATGACACTAATGTTCCCACTTGAGTTAGTCTAGCGATTCAAGCATCTTTACTAAATGTTTATGAAATAAACTTGGCTTTATAAATAAACCTAGAGCTTAGCATCCCCCTTACTGTAGTTGATAGTGCACATTAGTATTAGTTTGCGAGTACTTTAAAGTACTCTTGGCTTGTCCCTGCTATTCAAATGGCCGACTATGAAGGAGAACAAAGAAGACGAGGAAGATGGACAGCAGACGTCTCACGACAACTAGGATCACTCCCGACGCCAACATTGCCCGTGGAATAGATGGACCGCAACCGTTACTTCGCTTCCGCTATGTGTTTTGTAATAGGATCTCTAGATCCACTATGATGTATTAAGACTGGATCATGTGATCCCTCTATGTAAGACAATTATGTGATGTAATGAATGATGTGTTGTGATATCAATCTATTATGTCTCGCAAAAACAATATTCCTGGGATTGCGATGAATGGCATAATAGGCATCTGGACTAAAAATCCGGGTGTTGACAATAAGCAAGCAAGCAACACAAGCAAGCAAACCATCATAACCTTGTACATGTTCGACATTAATCTATTTCCAATACAACATGGAAGTCAAATGAATATCATTTAGTCCAATTGAATCACTACCAACACATGGTTCATCAATAACAAGTGGCAGAAACCACCAAAAACAAATATGTATAGCACATTCCAAGAAGTCATCACTAGCTCACTAGTTAGTTATAAGCAAGTACACATAAGCAATTATAGCTCCACTAATAACAAGCATAGCACCAATTGATCAAGCAACAACAAGATGATCGCACATGATACTTTACTAGCTTCAAAGCTAAATAAGGCTATCATCCAAGGCTTGTCAAGCAACAATAACGTAAGCACAATAGGATCATACTTCTTCCTTTCCGAGCACATACAATTGATTATCACTAATTAAAACTGATTAGACATCAACCGCAACTGCATGTGAGGATTGAATCACCTAGTGCTCAGAACCAAGCAATTGCAAGGATTCAAGCTACTAGCAAGACAATTAAAGCAGATAGCTTCACATGACCCAGAGAGGAGGTACGGAGCAACCAACAAAACAAGTAATGGAGATGCACATTTGAGAAACCTCAAACCATCTCTAGAACTACTAGAAATACCAACACAACTTGGTACTGGCAATCCATATCAGCTAAGCTATCCGTAGAGAGGAATTCGAAGTAGCATTTCAAGGAGAGCATTCCTACATGATCTTTGATCATCGGAGGCAGGAGAAGAAGAGAGAAATGTAAATGATCGGAAGAAGTAGAGAGGTGCGAGGAGAGGGTACGACATGGTGAGGCAGTGCTCGCACGGCCACAGCAGCTGCAAGCCCAGGGAAGATGCCGATGTTACACCGACGAGCTCCATCACCACTATAGGCACCAGCAGTCCTGGAGACGGCGTACGGTGGTGCCACAGCACACCTCGCGCCGAGCCAAGCTCCAGCAGCGATGTTGACAACGACGACATCACTACATCCGGAGCCATGGATCGACGAAGAACACCACATGGGTTTAGAACCCAGATGCAGAGGGGAGGCGATCTAGAGAGGGAGGCGCGGCGTCAAATCTACGCTGGATAGGATTGTAGAGCACCGCAGGGGGAAGCAATTGCAACCAACGGCGAGGCCGGGGTATGGAGCTGGCCGGGAGCGTGGCGGCGATCACAATGACGTGAATCGCCAGAGAGAATTAGGGTTAGGTTCGATGAGAGAGAGAGGAGTAGATTCAACCACCCGCCTGGGCTGCAGTCCTGTTCAACCACCGGTGGACTCACCAAAGGGGGACCATGGGTAGTTTAGTCATTTCACTATTGGATTTAAACCTTTTCACTTTAGAAATTGCAAATAACCTAGAATAACTCCAAAATTCAATAAAATAGGAATAATTCATTCAAATTGTTCCTTAATCAAAAAATATATTAAATAAAAATAAATAATACAAATTTAAATTGAAATTTTAAAATGAATTCCAAGTTGGAATTTAAAATTTTAAATATTTCCTTTGATATAAAAATTTTGTAAAATTACAAATAACTTTAAATATTTGTTGAAAAAAATATTTAAAAAAGGGGAAATTCTCATTATTCAAAATATTTTCCTTTTGAGGAAAATCCTCATTAAAATAATAAGTATTATAAACTACTATTTAAGGGAATTAATATTCCAATAAAGCTTTAATTACACAAATCTTAAGAATACTCTGGGAAAGGGATTCAACCAAAAATAAATCCACCATGCATACATCATTTGACTTTATAACATTGTCCTATCACAATGATGCTTCTTTCAACCCGAGGTCCAGGTTCCATCCAAACCCTCGAACCGCACCATCCGCATCTCCAGCAAGTTCACTCTAGCTCATGTCATATTGATTATTTTCTATCAATTTACTCGCAAGGAAATATAATTATCACTCCTGCATTGAAAATGCAAAACTTACATTTCCAATTATGAATATGACTATGTGGTGGGCAATGGAACCATGGTATGTGTTGATGGTGGAGGTTCCATTGCAAGGGTTCTACTCATCTAGGACTAATCACCAATGTCGTCTAGTGATTCTAGCGCCATACATTTCGCGTTAACCATAAGATCTATAATGGCTCTAGGGAAGTCAGTTGTATTTCTTCCTTTCGCATATCAACGGATGCCTATTTTTCATAGCTTTGGAGTGTTGTTGGTACCCACAGAAGGTTGAGAGGCCATTAAGCTCTCCGGTCCCAGGTGGACGTCTTGTGCAAAAGGGTCTATGAAGGATTGTATCATGGCCGAGGATCAAGCGCTCTAGATAAGTAAGGATCGAGGGCCCTGAATACAAAAGGGTGGGTAGGGGATCAAAGGAGATGGCAGCTATTGGCTTGGTTCTTATACTAGGCCTCACACCAAGGAAGTGTGAACGGGGGCAAGTCCCTGGCAACAAGGATAAGTTCTCTTATGGGAAAAGTAACGCACCTCTGCAGAGTGTATTGAATTGTGGTTGTCACTGTTCCGGGAAGGGAACTACAAACACGAGGAAAGGAACTCCGTGAAGTTCTGGTCAACCTGTGAAGACTGGCGGGCATAGTTTTCATAATAAAATAAACCTTTTGAAGAAATGTTTATAAAGATGCATTGACATGAGATTTTCGATCAATGGTCGTAGCTAGTGCATCAAACACCTTTTCTTTTGAACTTGCTGAGTACCCCGTACTCACTTTCTTTCGATAGCCTTGCTAGACTATGAGCTCAAGAGGAGGCCTACATCGAGCATCCAAGGCTAATACGAGGTGGTTTACGGAGCTAGACTGTCCCAGGAGTAGAAGGCATGGACTATGTGATAGTCTACGAAACTAATGAAGTGTAAAGTGAGGAGTAGAGACATATAGTAGGCATACTAGAGCCGAGCAAAGAGTGACATACCTAAATAAGTTCCCGAACTCGTCATGGCTACTTTCTAGTTCAAAGTTGTAATGATACTTAAGTAATCTCTTAGGGTGTTCTCATTGGACCTGTGAGAATACCAAGTGGTTAAGAACCTTGTTTGTAATAATAATGTGGAGTGTTGACCTGCAAAAGAACCCTTTAAAGTGCTATGATACGTCTCCAACGTATCGATAATTTCTTATGTTCCATGCTACTTATTGATGATACCTACATGTTTTATACACATTATATGTCATATTTATGCATTTTCTCGAACTAACCTATTAACAAGATGCCGAAGAGCCAGCTGCCTGTTTTTTGCTATTTTTGGTTTCAGAAATCCTAGTAAGGAAATATTCTCGAAATTGAACGAAATTTCGCCCAGGGTCCTATTTTGCACGAAGCTTCCAGGAAGACCGAAGAGATAACGAAGGGGGGCCACGAGGCAGCCAGGGCATAGGCGCGCGCCAGGCCCTTGGCCGCGCGCTCGCCCCCGGGCCCCCTCAGGGCCCCCGCGTTGACCTTCCGCCTACTTAAAGCCTCCGTCGCGAAACCCCCGCACCGAGAGCCACGATACGGAAAACCTTCCGGAGACGCCGCCGCCGCGAATCCCATCTCTGGGGATTCAGGAGATCGCCTCCGGCACCTTGCTGGAGAGGGGATTCATCTCCCTGAGGACTCTACACCGCCATGGTCGCCCCCGGAGTGATGATGAGTAGTTCATCCCTGGACCATGGGTCCATAGCAATAGCTAGATGGTCGTTTTCTCCTTGTTGTGCTTCATTGCTGGATCTTGTGAGCTGCCCAACATGATCAAGATCATCTATCTGTAATTCTATATGTTGTGTTTGTTGGGATCCGATGGATAGAGAGTACTATGATTATGGTGATTATCAATCTATTGTTTATGTGTTGTTTATGATCTTGCATGCTCTCCGTTATTAGTAGAGGCTCGGGCCAAGTTTTTGCTCTTAACTCCAAGAGGGAGTATTTATGCTCGATAGTGGGTTCATGCCTTCATTGAATCTGGGACAGTGACAGAAAGTTCTAAGGTTGTGGATGTGCTGTTGCCACCAGGGATAAAACATTGATGCTATGTCTAAGGATGTAGTTGTTGATTACATTACGCACCATACTTAATGCAATTGTCCGTTGCTTTGCAACTTAATACGGGAGGATGGGGTTCGGATGATAACCCGAAGGTGGACTTTTAGGCATAGATGCAGTTTGGATGGCGGTCTATGTACTCTGTCGTAATGCCATCAAATCTCACTATATTTATCATATCATGTATATGCATTGTTATGCCTTTCTTATTTGTCAATTGCCCGACCGTAATTTGTTCACCCAACATGCTTTTATCTTAGGGGAGAGACACCTCTAGTGAACTGTGGACCCCGGTCCTATTCTTTACATAGCATACACTCTACTGCAACACATCGTTTTCTCTTTGCAAACATCTTCCACTGATACGTTTAATCCTTCGTTACAGCAAGCCGACAGTGAGATTGACAACCTCACTGCTTCGTTGGCCAAGTACTTTGGTTTTGTTGTGCAGATTCCACGTTGGCGTCGGAATCCCTGTTGTTGCGCCGCATCACATCTCGCGACCATCAACCTTCAATCGTGCTTCTTGGTTCTTCCCGGTTCGATCAACCTTAAGTTTTCTTCGAGGAAATTTTGCCACACTGTATGCGCATCATACCTTCCTCTTGGGGTTCTAACGGATTTGCAGCATTTACGCAGGCATCAAGCATCAAGCTTTTTCCGGCGCTGCTGTCGGAATCAAGAAAAGCAGCACCACAAAGATTTAACTCCCACGCCAACTACACGCCAAGAATCGAAAGTTTCATGTGTCATGTCGGGGATCAAGACACGCTGCAAGGGGAGTCTCCACTTCTCAATCTCTTACTTTGTTTTTGTCTTGCTTTATTTTATTTACTACTTTGTTTGCTGCACCTAAACAAAACACAAAAAAAATTAGTTGCTAGTTTTACTTTATTTACTGTCTTGCTCTCTATATCAAAAACACAAAAAAATAGTTACTTGCATTTAATTTATTTTGTTATCATGTCTAGTCCTGTACTTGTTTTTATTTTCACTAGTTAGGCATAATGGAAAACAACAAAAAAATTAGAGATCTTTATGAACTTTATCTTGAATTAGGACATGATGTGTTTGAAGAGAAAATTAAAAACCCATGGAACTTTGTTTGCAAAATAATTGTAGCAATGTTATTAGCATGAACTCTTTGAACACTATTATTGCTAAAGCTATGGAAGAATTTAAGCTTGGGGAAGCTGGTTGTGATATTTTTAGTCCCCAAATAGAGGAGAAAATTTACTTTGATGATACTTTACCTCCTATATATGATGCTTGCAATGATGAATATGATATTTTCAGTCCACCTACTATTGAGGAGAAAATTAATTATAATTACAATATGCCTCCTATATATGATGATTATGGTGATGAGAATAATAGTGATAGCTACTTTGTTGAATTTGCTCCCACTACAACTAATAAAATTGATTATGCTTATGTGAAGAGTAAAATTTTATGCATGTGGCTCATGACAAGAATGTTTTATGTGATAGTTATATTGTTGAGTTTGTTCATGATGCTACTAAAATTATTATGAGAGAGGGAAACATGGTTATATGAATCTTAATACTATTAAGTTTCCTCTTTATGTTGAGAATCTTGAAATTGCACTTGTGTTGCTTTTCTATGCTTGTAACTTTGTTCTTCATGAATTTATTTGTGTACAAGATTCCTTTTTCATAGAAAGTGGGTTAGGCTTAAATGTGTTTTGAATTTGCTTGATGCTCTCTTTTTGCTTCAACTTCTATTTTTAAGTGAGAGTATCATTAAAATTACCGAGCCCATCTTAATGGCTATAAAGAAAGAACTTTGGGAGATAACCCATGTGTTTATTTTACTACAGCAATTTTGTTTTGTTGAGTCTTGAAGTTGTTTACTACTGTAGCAACTCTCCTTATCATGTTTTTGTGCCAAGTAAAGCTTCTATGTCAAAGTTGATGTTATATTTGGGATCGCCGGAGCAGAAACAGCATTGCTGTCTGTCACGAATCTGGGCACAGTTCTCTGTAGAAAATTCGAAAAAATCTGCCAATTTACGAGCGTGATCCTCAGATATGTACGCAACTTTTATTAGTTTTGAGTTTTTCCATTTGAGCAAGTCTGGTGCCAGCTTTAAATTCGTCTTTATGGACTGTTCTGTTTTTGACAGATTCTGCCTTTTATTTCGCATTGCCTCTTTTGCTATGTTGGATTTATTTCTTTGATCCATTAATGTCCAATAGCTTTATCAATGTCCAGAAGTGAAAATAATGATTGTGTCACCTCTGAATGTGTCAATTTATAATGTGCACTAACCCTCTAATGAGTTTGCTTGAAGTTTGGTGTGAAGGAAGTTTTCTTAAGGGTCAAGAGAGGAGAATGATATACTATGATCAAGAGGAGGGAAGCTTCTAAGCTTGGGGATGCCCCCCGTGGTTCACCCCTGCATATTTTAAGAAGACTAAAGCGTCAAGCTGGGGGATGCCCAAGGCATCCCCTCTTCATCAACAACATCATCAGGTTCCTCCCCCGAAACTATATTTTTATTCAGTCACATCTTTGTGTTCTTTACTTGGAGCGTCGGTTTGTTTTTGTTTTTGTTTTTGCTTGAATAAAATGGATCCTAGCATTCACTTTGTGGGAGAGAGACACGCTTCTGTTGCATATGGACAAATATGTCCTTAGGCTTTACTCATAATGTTCATGGCGAAGTTTCTTCTTCGTTAAATTGTTATATGGTTGGAATTGGAAAAATGCTACATGTAGTAATTCTAAAATGTCTTGGATAATGTGATACTTGGCAATTGTTGTGCTCATGTTTAAGCTCTTGCATCATATGCTTTGCACCCATTAATGAAGAAATACATAGAGCTTGCTAAAATTTGATTTGCATATTTGGTCTCTCTAAGGTCTAGATAATATCTAGTATTGAGTTTTGAACAACAAGGAAGACTGTGTAGAGTCTTATAATGTTTACAATATGTCTTTTATGTGAGTTTTGCTGCACTTGTTCATCCTTGAGTTTGCTTCAAATAACCTTGCTAGTCAAACCTTGTATCGAGAGGGAATACTTTTCATGCATCCAAATACTTGAGCCAACTACTATGCCATTTGTGTCCACCATACCTACCTACTACATGGTATTTCTCCGCCATTCCAAAGTAAATTGCTTGAGTGCTACCTTTAAAATTCCATCATTTACCTTTGCACATATAGCTCATGGGACAAAATAGCCTTAAAAACTATCGTAGTATTGAATATGTACTTATGCACTTTATATTTTATTAAGTTGCTTGTTGTGCGATAACCATGCTTCTGGGGAACGCCATCAACTATTGTTGAATATCATGTGAGTTGCTATGCATGTCCGTCTTGTCCGAAGGATCTATCATTTTAGTGGTTGGAGCATGCAAAATTGTTAGAGAAGAACATTGGGCCGCTTACTAAAGCCATGAATCATGGTGAAAGTTCAGCTTTGGACATATATCCTCAATCTCATATGAGAATAATAACTTTGCTACATGCTTATGCATTTAAGAGGAGTCCATTATCTGTTGGTCCATGTTGTCCCCGTATGGATGTCTAAGTTGAGAATAATCAAAAGCGAGAAATCCAAAATGCGAGATTTCTCCTTAGACCTTTGTACAGGCGGCATGGAGGTACCCCTTTGTGACACTTGGTTGAAACATGGCATGCAAAAATCCGGTAGTCCAAGTAGGACGAGGTGCGGGCATTATTAGTATACTATGCATGAGGCTTGCAACTTGTAATATATAATTTACATAACTCATATGCTTTATTACTACCGTTGACAAAATTGTTTCATGTTTTCAAAATAAAGCTAGCACAAATACAGCAATCGATGCTTTCCTCTTGAAGGACCTTTCTTTACTTTTATTGTTGAGTCAGTTTACCTATCTCCTCCACCTTAAGAAGCAAACACTTGTGTGAACTGTGCATTGATTCCTACATACTTGCATATTGCACTTGTTATACTACTTTATGTTGACAATATCCATGAGATATACATGTTATAAGTTGAAAGCAACCGCTGAAACTTAATCTTCCTATGTGTTGCTTCAACACCTTTACTTTGATTTATTGCTTTATGAGTTAACTCTTATGCAAGACTGATTATGCTTGTCTTGAAGTACTATTCATGAAAAGTCTTTGCTTTATGATTCAATTGTTTACTCTGTCATTACCCTTGTTTTGATCGCTGCATTCATTACATATGTTTACAAATAGTATGATCAAGATTATGATGGCATGTCACTTCAGAAATTATCTTTGTTATCGCTTTACCTGCTCGGGACGAGCAGAACTCTAAGCTTGGGGATGCTGATACGTGTCCAACGT
Source organism: Lolium multiflorum (assembly GCA_030979885.1). Taxonomy (NCBI): domain Eukaryota; kingdom Viridiplantae; phylum Streptophyta; class Magnoliopsida; order Poales; family Poaceae; genus Lolium; species Lolium multiflorum. Next base: position 104,590,379 of record CM061747.1, read on the forward strand.
ATCGATAATTTCTTATGTTCCATGCTACTTTATTGATGATACCTACATGTTTTATACACATTATATGTCATATTTATGCATTTTCTGAAACCAAACCTATTAACAAGATGCCAAGAGCCAGCTGCTATTTTCTCTGCTGTTTTTGGTTTCAGCAATCCTAGTAAGGAAATATTCTCTGAATTGGACGAAACTTTCGCTCAGGGTCCTATTTGCACGAAGCTCGTAAGACCGAAGAGATAACGAAGTGGGGCCACGAGGCAGCCAGGGCATAGGCGGCGCGGCCGGCCCTTGGCCGCTACGCCCGCCCCCCCGGGGCCCCTCGTCGTGGCCCCCGCGTTGACCTTCCGCCTACTTAAAGCCTCTCCGTAGCGAAACCCCCAGTACCGAGAGCTACGATACGGAAAACCTTCCAACGCCGTCGCCGCGAATCCCATCTCGGGGATTCAGGAGATCGCCTCCCGCACCCTGCCGGAGGGGATTCATCTCCGAGGATCTCTACACCGCCATGGTCGCTTCCGGAGTGATGTGAGTAGTTCACCCCTCGACCATGGGTCCATAGCAGTAGCTAGATGGTCGTCTTCCCCTTGTGCCTCATTGTTGGATCTTGTGAGCTGCCCAACATGATCAAGATCACCTATCCGTAATTCTATATGTTGTGTTTGTTGGGATTCCGATGGATAGAGAGTACTATGATTATGGTGATTATCAATCTATTGTTTATGTGTTGTTTATGATCTTGCATGCTCTCCGTTATTAGTAGAGGCTCTGGCCAAGTTTTTGCTCTTAACTCCAAGAGGGGGCATTTATGCTCGATAGTGGGTTCATGCCTTCATTGAATCTGGGATCGTGACAGTAGGTTCTAAGGTTGTGATGTGTCATGTTTTCACTAGGGATAAAACATTGCTATGTCTAAGGATGTAGTTGTTGATTACATTACGCACCATACTTAATGTAATTGTGTCAGTTGCTTTGCAACTTAATACTGGATGGGGTTCGGATGCTAACTCGAAGGTGGACTTTTTAGGCATAGATGTATGCTGGATCTATGGACTTTGTCGTAATGCCCGGATTAAATCTCACTATATTTATCATATCATGTATATGCATTGTTATGCCTTTCTCTTTTTGTCAATTGCCCGACTGTAATTTGTTCACCCAACATGCTTTTATCTTATGGGAGAGACACTTCTAGTGAACTGTGGACCCCGGTCCCATTCTTTACATAGCATACAATCTACTTCAATTGTGTTTTACTGCTTTCTTTGCAAACATCTTCCACTCGGTACGTTTAATCCTTTGTTACAGCCAGTCGTGAGATTGACAACCCCAATCGCTTTTGTTGGGGCAAAGTACTTTGGTTTTGTTGCAGCGCATTCCACGCTACGCCATCCCCGTTGTTGCGCCGCATCACATTTCGACACCATCAACCTTCAACGTGTTTCTTGGC